>CM041726.1:4152939-5352939 GCA_023373845.1 Nibea coibor
TGGTCATAATCATCAAGGAAGTGGTACCTATGCTGTTCTGGTTCTGTAGAACTTGGGTTTGACATGTCATCAGCAGCAGCTGGGAGTCCCTATGAACAATAAAATACATTTATATATTATTTATATAGACAAAAGCATTCAGTGAATAAGTGCTGAATGAAAAGCTTAAAAATGTAACTGTTTAATGGCGCTTAAGTCCGTGGGAACAAGCTGGTAAAGCAGAAAGTGTTTCAGAGGAGAGTCCCCTACCGTTGCAGAAATCTCCTGGCCCTCCACTCTGCCTCTCTGCATGGCAGGAGGCACCAGCTTATTGAAATACAGCTCCAGCTCATCGTCAGGCAGGTTGTTTGAATCAATGTCATCATCTGGGAATCAAATACATGTGCTGCGTTATTTTTTCTGCTATTAAAATATCAAGCGTGTATGAAGTAACTACAAGGAGTAATAAGCATGTAATACTATGTAGGAATTAAAAGGAAAAAAAATCAAAGCTGAATGACAAAGCATACCTGTGATATCACTGTTCATGCTGTCTACAGACATGAGCTTCTCATTTGCCAGGAAGCTTGAGTTACTGCCACTGAAATGGTCACTGTCCACTCCCTCGCTCTGCACATTGTCCTCTTCAGCTGTAGCTGGTAAGGACTGAACCTGAATGGATTCCCCAGGAAAAGACAACATAATGGAAGGTACTTTATCACTGTTCTGGCCATGTTAGGCCTTTCTACATAAAGTCTTAACATGTCTATGAATCACTACAAGATAAAAAGTCAAACAACCAACTGGTCAACCTGGAAGAAAGTGCCACTGAAATTGGTACCTTTGCATCTGTATTTTCTTTATGTCCAAACTGGGCAAACGTCAGAAGCCCTGTTGACAGCTCTGTCAGAGGAGACAGAAAAAGTCCATTAGTGTCTTCCTTCTGATAAATCACAAAGGACAAATGTGTGTCCATTCAGTGAAGCGAACTTTGACCAGTATCCCAGTAAGGAATGGGGTTACTGAGCCCCAGGCTGGGCAGTTTGGGAGCAGTCTACACAGGAGAAAGAGCTTTCACCTGTTCCAAGTTCTGTGGGCTGCCCATGGACTGAGCCCATCTGTGTGGGAGGAAGTCCCACCATGGATCCTTGGTTTCTGGATGCAGTGTCATCCAGATTAATCTTCACCAGCATGTCTGAAAGACGGTGAGCTGCAATGAAGTCATCTGCATTGTCCCTATAATGCAGACGTGGATGTCAATGATTAGGACCATCAAAGTAATCAAAGTAACAAGTGCATTGAAAAGAAGGTGGAAAAACAAACGTGTAGTTAGAAATTTAGAGTCGCTTCATAGAAATAAAATGCAATTTAAAAAAGTTATGCATTCTCAGACTGACATTGACTGTACTCCTTTCTGCTCTGTGTACATGAATGTAAAAAAAAGGTGCTCAGTGAAGTCAAACTATATGGAAGTAACTTACATGTGTATCATAGCATGCATTATGGTTGCAGGTCACAATGCAAATGGAACATTACAGCTTTTGTCTACAGACTTCATAGACAACATGAATCATCAGTGTGAACTACATGCACGTGTATACTCACAAGTCATCTTTGAAACTGAGGGCAAACTTGGGCTGTTCTCCAACAGATGACTGTAAGTTGGCCTGGTGCAGCTCTCTGCCCTCCAGATACGATGCCTCAACAGGCTCTCCTCTGTAAAGCAAGAGTACACAGCACTGCCTTCACAAAAGAACTAACTGTAAACATTTTAAACAGCTCTGCATCATGGGTTAATGCTCCAAATTTAAATCTAGCAACTGAATACTGACTCAGTACTCTTTTCTTAAAACTTCAAAAAAAAAAAAAAAGAAAAGAGTTCTATATCTTCCCAGCATGTCTCAGTGTTTGTACCTCGTTGCTTCCTATTTCGCGTCACATTTGGATGCTACAAATAGTCCAAACACAGACCTCCCAAAACAGGAGTGGAATCATATCAGCAGCTGCTCTCACCCTAGCCCTATAGTCTGTGCGATGAGTCAGAAAGATGCATTAAGAGTGTTTCTACAAGTCACATCTGTCCAAGGCAGCAGCATGCTCCCATACCCACCTGTTGTCTGACACGGGTCTAATTTTAGCCACCGTAGAGGCAGCCACTGGAAGTCCTGGGCCTGAACCCAATGTCACATTCCCCAGTGTGGCGCGGCCGCTGGTGCTGTCCAGAGACTTGCAGAGGAAACTGGGGAAGGCTTCGTCTTCCAGCTTGTAGAAACTGTCTGCCATGTTTTTTGAATGGAGAAGTGGGCCAGCCAAATGTGGCTTGACTTCAGTTCAGCTGGACCATCTGTAATGTCTAGGAGAATTAAATAGGACACATAGAAGGGCAGGTTAGGTTAGTGTAGCTTTAAGAGCAAACTTGCAGTGCACTTGCACATATGGTGCCGTTTGAATTGTGCCTATTTAGATAGCATCAATTTCTTGGTACCACCTCACATCAGTGAAATTAGGAGAGAAGCAGCTGTTTGCGAAAACTAATAAATGCGTTTTAATATTAATATTCGTGTTGTTTAACGGCTGGACACAAGAGACAAAACAAAGTGGAAGTAATTAACTAGCTAACTACGCTAGCTTGGCTAACTTTTAATGCTAGCTACTTGCTAAAAACAAGTGGGTTTGTCAAACTGATCAGCTCCAAATGTGAGTTAACTAACGTTTGTCTGCTACCATGTTTACAAAGTTAGAGGAAAGTGTTGCAGGTGAAGTAACAGAGAGCATAGGTAAGTGAACTTGTGAAGCCGCTTGCTACAATAACTCATTTGTCCACAGAGGTCCGTTTCAACAACAGAATTCAATCAAGACGTTAGTTTGACTTCAACTCACATTCAGCACACCGGAGGCGGGCCGAGACACAACGGTTCTCCTCCAGCTCGAGTTTTGTCTCTGTAAAGTGTTGCAGACACGTTTCAAAGTCTAG
Organism: Nibea coibor; assembly: GCA_023373845.1. NCBI lineage: Eukaryota > Metazoa > Chordata > Actinopteri > Sciaenidae > Nibea > Nibea coibor. The sequence goes on from CM041726.1 coordinate 4,155,893, forward strand.
TTAAGTTCCAAAAGTAACTACCTGAACACTGAAGTTTGTCATTATTGCTTCAAATCAAACAAACCGTGCGCACTAGTTCGTCGGACCAAACAGCGCCCAGAAACCACAGGAAGCCCGCCGAAGCGTCATGTCGTATGGGGCGGGACTTAACCAACTTCAACCGCTTTGATTGGGTAAAAGAACCGAGAGGGACGATATTGTCGATCGTGGTAGGATGTGAATCGTGCCAATCTGTTGGACACTTAAACGCTTGAAAAATGATCCATTCATGGATCAATCGAGCGTCTGTCCTTAAAACATGAATGAAAGAGGTATGCGTATTTTTAGTCTTCAGCATTAATATGTGCTAATGGCAATATATCTTAAAACTCAGCTGTATAAATGTATTACATATGCAGCTCCCTGTTTCAGTTAAGATGACACCTAAAGCCAGAGTTGTACAGTATGATAGTTAGTGGCCAAGAGGGGAGTTTATTGTATCGTGTTCTCTAAACAGCTGCAAGGATGCCTTGGTGAGCGGACAGCTGAGAGAGAAATGCCATCACATACATTCCAGTTTTTGAAAGGGATCTATGAGGGAGCCAGGAAATGTTATCCGTCCTGTCAAAACAAATGATACACTCTTTCTTTCCCCAACTTCTATGGAAAACTGATAAACCGCTCATATCCACACGTAATGTATCTTTTAAATGATCCCCATTGGATCATCTTTTGTATCTGGATTGAGAAGTCTGGTTCAGCAATATAAAAGCCATGGAAACCGTAGGCATCAGTCACATGCTTAGATACTTTAACCTGAAAAAGGACTGAAAATGAACACAGCTGAACACAACAGGTTTTTCTCTTTAATAAAATAATCCCCATCCAGTTGTAAGTATTGTTCATAAACTGTCAAGAATAACTCAAATAGTCAAACATCCCCTTCCAGCAATGGAAATGTGTGATAATGAATCATGTGCTATTTCCATCTCACATGGCAGTGCATGAGTGGACAGCGTCAGTTTGTGTGTGTGAAGGAAATGAGTCAAAAATAACATTTTAAATATCTTATGCCGTTTATTCTGACTTCCACCATGTGCAATTTTTAACCTCCATGAGCACCGAGTGATAATCACAAACACTTCCTCTGCAGGCACTGATGGCTGAGGTTGTCAGTGACATTTCTTCTCCATTTCTGGACATTCCATGAACCTAAACCACTAGAACACATCGCTAAATACGGGAACAGTTCATTATTCACAGACTAAAATATACATTACAATGGCTCTCATTTTGGCCAAACAATTAAAGTTTCACAAAATCTCCACAGCATATTCCAATTCCTTTTCTCATTGATGCACATACAGTAATAACAGTAGAAAACAAAATAAAAATGAAAAGGTCTTTATTAGAAATGAAGAGCAGCTGTGTGGACCACATCCCTTCTTATATCAGCTAAAAATAACAAACAAAAAAAAAAAAACACAATCACTGCCCTTCAGCTTCTGGTAAGGGCAGCAGTGCTCTAGAGGAGTGTCTGCGGGGAATAGCCTGTTGCTGAGGCTGTATGGGCTCAGCATCACAGTGCTCTATGAGGGAGGATGGAGGCAGCAGGTGACCATACATGGTCCCCGCTCTGGGAGGATCCAGGGGTGGAAAGAAATACCTGAAGCAACGGGAAATAAACGGAAGGAGAGGAACACGACAAATACATGGAGGGGGAGAGGACGATGACAATGGAATACAGGGGAACACATAAAAGGAAGTAGAAATGAGAGATTAAAAGGAGAAAGGGTGCATGTATGCTCTAGAAACAAAAGAGGGAGAGGAGAATGGCAGAGATAGTAGGGACAGGTTTATTTTTTTCAAAGGTGTATGTGCAGTGTCATTAAAAGAGGTGAACCACAGTGTGAAGAACAGAACCATGCAGTTTACATGCCAGACCAGAGCCATTAACCAATTATAACCAAGTATTCAGCGAGGACACACTTTTCAAATGCATTAACACAAGGACAAATGCGGCCGATGCAGATGAGACATTAGTAATACGCAGGATGCTGCTGGTATATCTTTGGAGAGGTCAGCTGCCGCAGGGGAGGGGCAAAGGGAGCTCTCTTGCCAATCCTGCATGCAACAAGCAGTACAATATCACATTACTTCAACAAAGCCCACGCGTCACTCATTGTTGTCAACAAGTAATCGGGATGCAAGAAAACTTTTATGCAAAGTCATTCTACAAAAATGCATTACAAAATCATCTGGTTGCAAAGTTAAAAATTCTACAACATTGGATGTCATACAGTACAGTTGTGTTACTCACGTTAGCAGGGACTCGAGGGTTAAGTCAAAAACAAAAAGACTGATACAGAGGTTATGTTAAGTTAGAGGTTATTGAGTTGAACACAAATACAGCCACAAACCAACTCTGATGAAACCAGTGTTATTTCAAATAGGTTGACATTTTTCATGTTTCTTTTCATAATAATACATTTTAAAGCAAGTGTATTTAACCTTTGCTGAGGAGCAACCACTGTAACTACAGGTGACAGTTACGGGATAACGGTAAATACGGTGAAACAAAGGAAGATGGAAAATAAGCAAAGTCTCAGAAAAAAAGTTTTGCTAACATCAGCCACTGAAAGGCCGGAGCAACAAAACCCCCGAGGGGACTGAACTGAGAGAAGGTGAGTTTTATTGCTTGTGAATTCAACATTTCATTTGTAAAATAAAGAACGGGTTATCTCGTCTTTCAAAGGTTACATCGTCTCACTTTAAAATGTCACTGGCTGTATTCATACCCATACACTGCGACTATTTTCTGATGTTATTGCAGTTGGTTAATAAGGTTCAATCAAGCTGCCCTTCTGCTCAAGAGTTTGGCAATACTTGCTCAAAGATACATTCAAATCGAAAAGTGAAATGAGAAAATCTTAAAATGGAAAGAGTCTCAAAGATGTCAGATGTTGAAGCTAACCAAATTTCTTAATATAACAGTATCTAATAACAATAGCTGATTCTGCTGTATATCCAAAATAGCTCTAACATTTGAAATAATGGCCACATATCAAATTTATATAAACAGATTTATTTTACTTTTTATACCAAGAAATTGTTTAGCACTGACACTGCAAAGTGGAAACATGAAACCACTGTTCTGACATGCATCAGTACAAATCGAAATTAGAAATCACTTCTAAAAAACACACACCACAACACATCCATCTCCACAGGCTCGATGCTGACAGCCTGTACGCTGGAAGCCAAGCTCTTTGCACAAGTGCAACATTTGGTCAATGCGGGAGCCCGGGAGGTTTGTCAGTGAGCAGCTGCAGTCCCAGTCAGTGTGAGGCATGGTAAGTTGTCAGTTCTGACTGGCTCGGGTCAGGCTGGGTGAGTGGCGTCAGATGCACCACACCACCTACCTTCCTGCGGACATCCCGTTCAAGGCATTCTGGGAGGTCTGAACAGAGGAGCCCACCACGGTGCTCATGGCTGTGGGCTGACCTGATGAGCCGGTGAGTGGGCTGCCGTCTCCCTTCAGGATTCCTGTGCACTTCCAGTTGTCCATGTAGTTAGCTGCAGAGGGACAAGAAGGGGTCAAATCAGTGCTTAGGTCAGTTGGAACCTGATCAGCAAGTGATTCTAGTGACTAAGCAAAATGGAAAAGCATCTTCTAGCTCAGTGTTTAGATTTTCTGCTTTGGTTCTGTGTCACTGCTCTAATGGAACTGTTTTTGTCAGCAGCTGGGATCTGTTTAGCTCCAAAAATCAACTGTTCACCACCTGCTCAGCAGCAAACAGACAAAGTTAGCAAGCAGCTGGCAAACTGAGTGGAACATCGGAGGCAAAGTCAAAAAGGAGAGAGAAACATTCAGAGGAATTCATTACTGTGTCTAGCACATTTAAATTCATAGTGTGATACAATGCTAGGAATGGGTATCGCTGACCTTAAGCTCAGGTTCTTTCTTCAGCAACAACAAAAAATTGCTTAAATGAACATGAACATATTATATGTATGATTAGAATTTAGTTAGAAAGATCTCACTAGCAGAAATGTATCACAAATGCATACAATAACAGAACAGCAGAGTTTAGCTATACTATGCATGTTTAATACCAGGTTCAGTTGTCTACAACTTATATTTTACAAACTATAGGTCTCAATATATAACAACTTGGATCATTTTAAAAGTTTGATAAATTTACCAGGATTTGTTCTTGATGGTGTCAAAATGAAATATGCATGTTGGTATTTGCATCGATCGTCTTTAACACCACTAACAATGAATCAAGTGAGGTGAAAAACCTTTCTGGACTTCTTATGAAGCAATCTTAACACTTTGTCCAGATTTTTTGCACCTGAGTCTCCATTCTTGAATCAACTCATACAAACAATGGATCATCCTAAATCATCAGTACCAGGTTTATTCTAATAAAGAATTGAAAGAAACCTCCCACCTTTCCAGAGGCGCACGCAGCCGTCATCCCCGGAAGAGGCCAGAAGGGTGCTGGTGATGTTCCAGCTCACGCGCCACACCTGGGAGTTATGGTTATCAAACTGAGCCACAATCTGCACTTCAAACTTGGTGGGTCCTGCAGATGTGCTCTCCTTCCTGTTGGTTGGATCCAAGTTAAAGGAAATGAACAGACAGCAGTAGATTGTCATTTTAAAACAGTCTGATTTATTATAATATGTTAAAAATCTGCATGTGCATGTATAAGATTCACAAAGATGTGGTTTCTAACAGACTTAGTCACCTCATGGGAACGAGCTTAAAGATTCTGACGTCTTTTGTGGCGATGGCGAGCACGTGGAAAGATCTTCCCAGGTTTGGAGCAAATGCAATGTCATGGACTGCATCAGTGACGGTCATCAGCGTCTCTGCTTTCGCGTATTTCCTTTTGAATGTTGATTCAAAAAAGTTAAAACAATTATTCCAAAGGATTCTCAGGATATTGTTTATACAAAGGGTGTATTTATAAAAGAGTGACACAGGCCCACGCATACAAACACCTACCTTGTGTTTTCATTGTACTCATAGATCTGAACTTTCCCACCGTACGTTACGTTACTGTCGTCACTGCCCACTGCAAACATTGGTGGGTGGGCACGAGAGCTTGGTGGTGGAGAGAAAAAAAAACATGAGGTCACACTGACAGATCCTCAAACTCACAGGTCATAGGTCAGAGCTTTAAAGTTTTTTAAAGGTCGAGTTAGAGAATTTCTTAAATTCAACATTGCCCTGACAGAATGTTTGAAGATGGCCAGAGTGGTCAATGTAACACGTCTGAGTCTTAGCGTTTTCTTTAAGACAATGCACACATACTCTGCTGGTTAATAAGGTAAAGTTACATATCACACCCTCCTGTTACATTCTGCATAAACTGCTCTTGTTGATGAGGCATGACATATTTTGTCATTAAGCTCACTGCTCGCATAAACTCAGTCACCAAGAAATAACTCCAGATTTTGATACGTGCTCTGTGCTTTCTTTATAATGAAAGTAATTACTCATTTCAGCTAGGAAATGAGAATGAGACAGAGGTCTTCACAGGTCCACCAAAAGCCTAGGATGGGGGAGCAATAGAGGTTTGAATCCACGTTTTATAAAAAGGTCAATCAGATCTGCGTCAGGTCCCTGGGTATGTTAACATGATACACATCACCATGGTGCTGTGTGTGTGTGGCTACAGTGTGATACCAAATGACCTCAGGAAGTGAAGGGTCAAACAGCAGGTCAGGTTTGTCTCCAAGAGCACAGGTGATAGCTGCAGTGCTAACGTTAGCTGTGGAACACTATGTTCAAAAGGATCTAAACGAGTCCTGTTTACCATCCGCCACTGTGACAGCATGTAGATTGTAGACAGCATGAAGTGAAATAACGAGCGGAGTAGTCACTCTGTTTTCCAACTCTCTCAGTGAGGAGGATGGATTATATGTGCATAGAGGAGATGGTCATTGATGTTACATTAGGTAAGACACAATGTTTTGTTTTGCAACCATTATCAGTGATACTGGTGCGGTCAGGTGTGTAACTCCTGAACAGGACTAGGTACAAGATCTCTTGGTTCTCCATGGGCCTGGGTCCCACCTTTCAAATAATCAACAGATTGTACATATCTATCTCTCCTTGATCAAGCGTCAATAAATAATACAGCATAAGACATCAGAGGCTCCTGAACACTTTCTTCTTCCTGACCTCACCACTGACCTCACTGACTTCAGCAATGTCTCCACAACATAGGTCTTTTAGGGAATTCTGGGCTTGTGGAAACCTTTAGTGTGACAAGCACATGAAGGCAGAGGTGTTTCCTACCAAATTGCTGGAGAGCAATGTGAGTCAGGTATGTCAAACGAGACAGCAGACATTTTGACTTGTCATTGTTAGAAAAGCAAAGGTGTTACTAACAACACTCATGACGGCTCTGGCAATGACAGCGTGACATGGAGGGCCCGAAGCAGCTAAATGGAATTCAGCCATTGTTCACTTGTGCTTTTCCTACTGTCAACATGTGTGAAAAGGGCCAAGTGTAAGTGTCAGAAGAAATGAACAAGGCTGTTTGTGTTGATAACACAGGGACATATATTTATTAACATTTCACTCCATCTCCCAGCTCACATTGGGCAAGACGTCAGGCTCCCAAGGCTGAACAATAAAAATGCCTCTCAATTTCTCAGAGCCCTTGTTGACATCATCAATTGTCTAAAAAACACACACACACTAACACACACTAATAAAGTGAGATACAATACAGCTCAGACAAGAAATGTAGGATAACGGTTAACATTCGACACGTTTAAATGTCACATCAGTAAACCGTGGTCTTACCTTGAGGGGTTCCAGGAGATGCAGCTGCAGCTGAGCTTACAGGAGATCTCATGCTGCAGAGACCACTGACTCAGGTTCATCACATCAGGAGCCTCGTAGATCCTCACCACTCCGTCCGCAGAGCAGGTGGTCAACATCAGGCCCATGTGTTTAGGGGCAAACTTCACATCAGTCACTGAGGTTCTACTGTCCACCAGCGTGGTTCTCTTTATCTAAAACAGAACATCAGGGAATGCCTGGATCAGGCCTTGCATCAAATAAAAGACTGTGGGATCAGCAGAGAGCTGTTATGTTTAGCAGGGAAACTACAGCAGAACTAAATTTGTATTTCACACTAGTAAGGTTCACTATCATAACCACGCTTTACTGAGAAGCTGGACTAACAAATAAATGTCTGCGATGTTTGTGACAGCTTAGAGGGATGTAGGATTTGCACCAACCCAGTGGCTCAGTCCTCTCTGCTTGTCATTGGACTCTCCTACAATCTCTTCCCAGACAGCAGCCGTCCTGTCGAAGGAACAGGAGGCCAGAACCTGTCCGAATTCTGGATGAGCCCAGGTCACTCTCCACACCGAGCCGCTGTGTGTCTGCACAGGTGGGAACAGAGCATTTGTCAAACCCTAACACACATATACACATATGAATGAACGAGTGCACAAAAGACAGTGTAGCTTCTAAACAGTTTATGCAAATGTAATACACTGTTAAGCAGCCTGTTGTACCAGTTAAAAGGAATAAAGTAGAGTGGGCGGTTTACCTTCCAGCTGGCTGTGCAGTGCCACTCTCCGTTCTCACTTTTGTCCCAAACCTGAGTGAAACAAGCGTGTGATGTTGAACAGTGTTAGGAAGTACTGCTGAAATACTGCCAATACTAGCGTGTGTAATGTTACACACACGATGAGATAGTAACATACCAAACTCAATGACATGTCTGAATTAATTAATCTTCTAAATCACGGGTGTGCTGCACATACGCAGGAGGTATTTCAAACGCGTTTTGTTGATACCGGCTAACTGTGCAGTGTTTACATTTAAGCGCAGCTAGCCTACAGCTACACCTTAAGCCTGTATAACACAGGCACCTGGGCTAGCACACTAGCTAAATCCAATAAACTAAAACCGCTCTCGGTAGTCAGAATTAGCAGCCGGTTTAACAAATTATCTAACACTACGCCCGTCCACAACTGCTGTGAATCAGTAAATCCAGTATGTCAGTAAATCCAATGGCGAGCCAGGTTAAAGGTGTTGATAATTTGGCTAATGTTAACAAGCTAGCTATGACATTAGCATTAGCAAACTGCTGTATTCTTTACATGAATTTACGTTACCTTGACACTTTGGTCACTGGAGCAAGTTGCCATTCTCCGGCCGTGAAAATCATACGACACATCGTGAATTAGATCTTTATGGTCTGCTGCGATACTGCGCGCTACAAACATGGTTACAACTACAATATCCTAGCTGCACTGGTTACCTAGCAGGCCTGTCATGTGTCCACTTGTGTGTACGTTTGGCGGGTAGCAGTGTGTGCAGTGAGTGTATACACCGGTGTTGACCACAGGGGGGCGCATTCATACCAGTTTTGAGTGGACCGTGTTTTGAGATAACAAAACGTTTGTGATGAAACTTTAGGAACAAACAACAACCACGTTATTGTTTTAAAAATATGCTAACACATATCTGTCATACAAGTTAGTAACTGACTTTTTCTTACACCTTTTCTCAACTGCCGTGCTCCGGTGACCGGGGTTGCCAGGTACACGAAATATTTACCTACATTTATATATTGGCATTCATATTAAACACTTTTAGACTACAGGTCTACTATTTATTATTATTATTATTATTATTATTATTATTATTATTATTATTTTAATTTATATTACATGCTAATATGCTAATGTGTGTGAATAAATGTTGCATGTTGTGTAATGTGTACGAACAACAAATTCAAACATTTTATATAATAATTAAGAATTATAAGCAGATATGAAATATGTAAATCAGTTTACTGAACGGGTCAATAACATATCCACCCTCACTCTCTCTCTCTTTTCATTTCTTTTTCTTTTCTTTTTTTTTTTTTTTGGTCGCCATGAACACGTAACTGGCAACCCAAGTCAGTGAGCGCGTGCATGCAGTACAGTGTTGGAGCAGCAGACTGACTCCCCGCAGGGATCCCCAGGGTTACACACACATACACACACACTGCTGTTCAGATGGCTTACAGAAAGGAGTAACTTGGCGAACAGTGCTTCAAACACTCTGTGATCAACCTGCAAGTGTCCCGGGGCACTAACTACGACACAATGGAGCAAGAATTTGAAGACATCGACTCGTCCGGGAGATGGCAAAACCTTTACAACGTAAGTCTGGACACGGGCCTCTCGTGTTTCTATGACGATCGGTTGCTAACTTACTTAGCCAGCTAGCTCACTTGAACGTTAGCCCGTTAAACACCTTTCCCCGGCGTTTTGTTACTTTTAGCCTTCTGTGCGCCTCGTTTCATTGTGTTGACTTACACACTTCACGGCACTATATAGAGGCTATAGATAGTGCTGTGCAATTAGTGGAGAAGGATGAGAAACTAGCTGTCCGCGCTACTAATCGCTGACTTCCGTAGCTAGAAAACGTGCAGCGGCGGCACAGCGCTCGTAGTTGAGCTCGGTTAGCTAACGCTGGCTGACGCTAGCAGACGTCAGCTGCAGTTTCTGAGAACTCATCAGGACTTCCAGAGAAAAGCGCATGTGTTTTACCACCAGCGGTCTAAGAGAGCCCAGCAGTTCGTTTATAATATTTCTGTTCCGGTCTAACTGCCTGTGACCCTGTAATGTGTAACTAACCGGAGGATAACATGTAACAGGAGATGTTCTGTACAGAACACTTACCCTATTTGGAAGTTATAGAGAGAAACATCCAGTCCAACTTAAACTACCGGTGTTACCACATAAACAGTGAGTGTATAGATTAGGAAAGACTATGAATCTTATCGTAGGAGCTAGATAAACTGCCCCAGGCTGATGTAAGACCACACGTTTTGTAATTGATTCATGTGAGGAACAATTTCTCAGAGAATAAATTAATAAAAAAATAAGTCTGCAATTATCCAGAGTGTAATTTCTACATCATGACAAGTGGATTTGTTTTCTCGTGTTTACCTCAAGTGTCAAAATCTACTTTTTTATGCTTTAGTTGCTTTATTTTTTCATGACTAAAATAATTTCTGATTGTTTATCTCTAAATTTTTAAATTTATTTATCCAGCAGAGGTTTGGAGATCATCTCTGGTTGCACCCCATACACACAATGAAAACCATATGTAATAAAAACAACCGCACACGACAGCACAATGCAGTAATTTGACAAACAGCACAAAGATGAACAGCACATGCCAATTATAGATGACAGGGTTAGTGAATGGAACACGAAAGGCACGTCACATCAGAGAGCATTTATTTCCATGTGTGGTGTGTTGACATGAATGCTGACTGTGCTCACTGGAGGCAGAAGGTGTATGTCATATGTGACACCAGTGGGTGTCTGTCCCATCGCTGTTGAAACTGAACATAACGTGACACTTCTAACTTCTTCCCTGTCTTTTTGTCTCCATCAGGAGATCCGCAACCAAGCCAGTGAATATCCTTACAGAGTGGCAAAACTTCCGGTGAATCGGAATTTGAACCGCTACAGAGATGTCAGCCCATGTGAGTCATATGGCAAATCAGGTCATTAATGATAAACTGTATTATCGCATTAGGATATACTGGTAATCTCCTGTCTGGTTTCAGATGATCACAGTCGGGTAAAACTTGAAAACTCTGAAAATGACTACATCAATGCAAGTTTAGTCATGGTGGAAGAAGCCCAAAGAGCTTACATTCTTTCTCAGGTAAACAATGTTAATGTCAGTGTCTGCAGGAGTATGCCGAGTAAATCTGTGGCCCATAAGAAGAAGAATGTGTGGGACTCAACGCTGATGTTTGGTCAGGATTTTCTTTATATATACACATACATACATCTTTGTCTCGCTTCCACAGGGGCCTTTGAGGAATACCTGTGGTCATTTCTGGCTGATGATTTGGGAGCAGTGTTCCAAAGCTGTTATCATGCTCAACAGAGTCATTGAAAAGGGATCTGTGAGTACACCCCAGCACCTGCTGATCATTGAATTCTTAAACCTTGTTGTTTGTTAGATGCTCTTCTCTGTCATATTATAGTAGTAAAATTAGCTGTAGGTGTTCTGGCTACACACAGAGCATACATTGCCTGTGTTAGTTGGATGTCTATGTTGTTGTTTAATGGGTGAAGATGATTCAGTTTTGTCCTGGTGTTTAATTTTGAGATAAGGAAATGCATCCAAGAACATACAGCACTATTTCTACAAATAAAAAATCAATCAATCAATCAAAATAAATCCTCCTCCTGCATCACCCTGTTGGGTTATTTAATTATTAATCATTGTTTTGTGTCAAATTATTGATTTTAAAAATGCTTTTGTTCCTCCTGTGAGGAACTGTGTGTGGAAACCACAGTCTGCTGTAATTGACCAATCAGAATAGCGTATTTAACAAAGCCCTGTAATAATAGACTTTATCTGACCTCAACAGCTATTTTAGAAGATTCACTTAATCCCATAAATGTTTTAAGATCCCATGCAGACATGTTTGAGGACATACACTCTAAAAATACTCTGCTTCAAACAATAAGTTGTCTGATTTAATCTTTCCACACAAAGTGAAATAAAATTATGTCTCCTGCTCCTCCCTCACAGAAAACTCCAGAATCTTTGAAGATATGTAACATCTTTTTCTTTCAAAGGTCACAAAGGTTGCAAAGAAACATTCCTCCTTCAGCAGATTAACAGTGACAGTGAAGCTCAAACATTTAAGTGAAGGAACAATAAAATCGCTCATGTTTGCATTGGCCCCCAAACTCTCACACAGTCTCATCAGAATTGATTGTTAAAGTCATTAAATCTTTTGCAATGCTTTGTGGGCTCTGGCTACGTACGGCTTGTGTTATTATACACCAGCACTGTTGCCTATAATGACCCCGGGGGTAAGAAACATAATTGAAAGTGTTGTTTGCACATAGCACATTCCTTTACCATCATAGTGGTATTTCTTGATAAAGATGGATTCCCTGAATTCAGTCAATCTCTCATGAATGGTGTGAAATTCATTGAGCTGGAAGTCCAGTGACACATACCTATTCCCTGCAACACTCCAGGAGAGTGGGACCATGTGGCTTCATATCAAACACTCACAGTGAATTCATTTTTATGTTAACAGGAAAAGTGTGCACAGTACTGGCCTACCACAGAGGAGCTACAGATGTCTTTCACAGACACAGGGTTTGTTGTCAGGTTACTTTCTGAGGAGGACCAGTCCTATTACACAATCCGAGTCCTCGAACTGCAAAACACCATGGTGAGCATGAACATAAGATAATAAAAAGTGAAGTGAAACTGCAGTCCATGACTATCGTTGCATTGCTTTGCCTGTCTTGACTTGTATTATCTTGAGCTGTTGTTGCTATTGTAAAATCCATAATGCCAGTCTAAATGTACGGTTATTATAGATGCAGTGATTTTATTGGGTGTGAGATGTTTTCCTAGTGATGAGTCAGCTCATGCAGAGCTCTACGTCTACACAATGCTCCAATCATGGCCAACACCACACGTTTTCTGTTTTTTAGACGGGGGAGTCGAGGGATATCTACCACTTTCACTACACCACGTGGCCTGACTTTGGTGTCCCAGAATCTCCGGCCTCTTTCCTCAACTTCCTCTTCAAGGTTCGGGAGTCCGGCTCGTTGGGCCCGGAGCACGGGCCCTCTGTGGTGCACTGCAGCGCTGGGATTGGACGCTCGGGGACGTTCGCCTTGGTGGACACCTGCCTGGTCCTGGTGAGAACAGTGAGGGTGGGGATTGGAGGGGGGGCATGCAGTCACTGTTGAAGGAAAATGTTGCCTAATGTTTAAGTTGTAAACAAAGAGTTAAAACATTACACAAGGCATTCAAGTTGTGGCAAGAGAGTAAGATGAGATGGTGTGATTATACGGACTTAGTGACGATTACAAGGGGAGAGGTTGTGGCATGTTGGTATATTCGAATGCCAGTGAATAGCTGGGAAATGTCTCTCCTGGCTTGATAAATTTGAAGTTCTGTAAATACTGAATGTGTTTGCATTTGTTCCTGTGTGGGTTAGTCTTCATTAATGACATGGTATTGGACAGCTGGTTGGAAGAAGTATGGAAATTAAAACTGACACATGTTGAATCTGAACATGTTGAAAAAAACAACCGTGATCTGAAAGTTGATCCTGGAGGAAGTAGACTAGAAAAATGAATGCTCTGAGTCGCTCATATCCAAACATGCATTAATTGTGAATTCTGTAGTTCCCACTCCTGGGCCAACAATAAAACCTAGCTTGCTGAGATTGTCTAGCATATGTTTGAAAGCCCCGGACTGCTTTCCTACTATGAGTCGCTGAGTCCTGAATAGACACACACTATCTTTATCAAAGGTTTCTGTGTTTCTCTATACTCTGGCCGGGGTGTGGTCATGCACTTTGTCACATCAATCTGAATTATGGAACTTTTGAATCAGAATGAGATGACGCTTGAACTACACCCACAGAGTTCTGATGAAGCAGATTAGCACAGTGTTTAAAAACTATTAATGAATAACAGCTTCAGATGTTTTATCAACTTGGAATATTTCTTATTTAGCAATGAATATTTCATGCAGTAGACAAATGTGGCTAGATTTGAAACCAAATAGTAGCTTATAAATACATTTGATTAATAATATATTGTGAAAATGTTTCCTGAAGCCCTTGGTTCCTCTTTCAGACAGCTGTGGACTTGCTGCTTTAAAAGCAGCATAATATCTTCCTAGTTCGATTCAGTTCATATCTGTTTTTAAAGTAATGTCAGATCATGTACTGTAACCATGCAGGGCATGTGTAGATATCAAGATATCAGCAGATGGCGTGTCCACTCAGATCCACTCTGTTGCACACAATGACACACAGACGTACCAAACTAAATGGGACCTGACCCAGCTACGGTTAGTAACCCTTGGATTCAGTCCCGATCAGATCTCATCAGGTCTCAGGTATCATGATCCCTGTGGACTGTGAAAACCCCAAGCAGGAACCCTGAACTCTTCATTACAAACATGACATTCGCCTGAGTGAAGCTGTCTGAACGTGTTTCAGTTTTTAATAGAAACATAAGTTTAAGTGCAGAGCCTTTTATTTCTAATCATGTTGATCTGTGCTGCAGATGGACAGGAGGAAGAACCCCTCTTCAGTGGACATACAGAAGGTGCTATTGGACATGAGGGAATACCGCATGGGCCTGATCCAGACCCCTGACCAGCTCCGCTTCTCTTACATGGCTGTCATCGAGGGAGCTAAGCTCATCCTGACAGACAACTCAGCAGCACAGGTAGCTCAGTCACGAGGCTGCGGAGTAGGACTGCAAGTTTCTGACAGCTTTAAATGCTCTCATATACATGCACTGTTTTGTTATCTCTGCTATGTCACATCTGCAGGTCAGAATCTGCCTCAATGGCCAAGCATGTGTTGATATGTCAGGAATCTGACTGCCAGTTTACTGACTGAAGTGTTCTGAATGAAGGGCAGGTTGGCACCAATGATTATTTTTCTGCAGTCCTGGCTGTCAGTTTAAGTCTCTCCCTGTCCTGTCTGGTGGTCAATCCAAATCAAACAGTGATGGATGTGCAGAGAGCAGTGGATGATTGCAGTATAGAACTGGATCAGCAGCAAGAAGTCCATCCTCTGCTGGTGCTGGGTCTTTTTGATGATTGGATGCCCACTTTACTGACCAGTCTCTGTTAATACAGTACCCTTTTCGGGTAGATCATAGAGTGGGTGATACATAAAACTGCAGCAAGCTGGATACAGTTCCTTTGTCCTCCCACCATTCTCAAAGCACTGACAGGTTTTTACAGACAAACTTGTATATGTTTATTATTTTCAAGCATTGTTCTCCTCTTTAGCTCAGACAGGCTGCCTAAACATCCTCGTTAAATGTTCTTATTCTACCACCACACCAGATTCCTTCTATCAAGTTTAATACTCTAAAGGTTCTTTAAATGTAGACCTTGCTGTGAATATTTATGAATTACTCTTCAGTGAAAGAAGAAACATGAATCACTCTTACAAAGAAAATCTGTCATACGTGGCTTCATGGTATTTCCTTCTTTCAGTAAAGAAACAGGAGTTAAGTTTTCATTAAAACAAACGATGACTGGTGTTTTAACTGCATGCCAAATAAATGAGAGCACATGAGACCAAGTTAGCATGAATTTAAAAGGCTATTTTTAAACACGGAACACTCCCTGTCTACTTCACATCACTCGAGGATAAATCAGCTGTCTGTTCTGTAAGTTTAGGTTAGCTAAAATAAAGATGCATGAACAGAAAGGTGAACATAATCTAACTTAGTTAGAGATAATGACAATCCTCAGAAATCCAAAATATTTCCTTCCTTATACGTTCGGAGAAAACTTACGACAGTCTCACCCCCTGTAGCAGATTAAGCAGAGAATGATATCCAGAGAAGAGAAGGAGCCAGATCTGCCCCCTCCGCCACCTCCACCAAGACCTCACCTCAACGACGGCAAGCCCAACGGTCAGCCAGGACCCTGCCTGGAGCCGGAGGACGCCTCAGGAGACCACATGCCGGAAGAAGAGCCAGACAGCCAAGACCACAACATGGCAGAGAACTCTGGGCAGTAAGTAACTACCATAACTTCTTCAAGTTGATTGTGAAGAAGGACACGGGAAATTAAAATGAACTTCCTCCTGATCCCCTTGTTTCCTTCAATGCACTAAAATCTCACCTTGAAATTACTTTTAGAGAAGTCGACAAGTGAATCACTCCCCGTCCTCCTTGCTTGTGCTCTGTTCATAATCATTCTTAAATTCTCTGGCTCGTCAGTGCATGAGATTGACAATTTGCTGACCACTTACTCTTAACTGACTCTTATTTCAGCGTCAGAAAGAGACACCGTGAGGAGAGGATTGCCAGCACCTCACAGAAGGTCCAGCAGATGAAACAGAGACTGACTGACTCTGAGAGGAAACGAGAGAAGTGGCTGTACTGGAAACCCATTCTGCTTAACGTCGGTGCTGGGGCAGCTTTGGCCAGCGGCCTGCTGGTGTACTGGATGTACTCCTAGTGAAACACTCTGGGTCACTTAAAACTGACTCTTATTTTGCACCAGTACCTGACATTAGGTACTTCTCTAAGTAGATTTAGATGGTAATATGTGCATAACTGAGGGTATTTATTTCTTAAGGTCAAAATGCGGGAGCGCTAGATCAAATGATTGTGTGTATATTTTTCATGTAAGATCTTAACAAAAATAGTAACATCTCAGGATCTTGGTGCCAGCACGATGATTTAATTTCCTTTCCTTCTTGTCACTGTTGATGAATGTACTGTATCATAGCAAATTGCTTTGAAAGAAACTAACTAAAGGTGCAGTACAAAGCAAAAAGAAAAAAAAAAAGTAAATCCTACAGGTTTGTTTTTGCATTCTTTATTTGTAATGGTCAGATGTGTGTTGCTCATCTGTGGACACGTTTTTACATTTCAAAAGTGACTTGTCCATCCTACCATAGATAACGTAGGGAGACTCCAGAGGCTAGAGGTCGGCTGTGGCAACTTCTTTTGTTTGTTTTTCTGTAAAGAAATTTGGATTTCATGCATGCATTTAGAGGTTTTCCAGCACCACTTGTTCTTCCATTCACATTTAGCAGGGCATCCCAATACGGCCAGATATATATTTTTGTGTGACTGGACACTTCATGGGGCTCTGCCTTGCTGATGTTTGCAGACTAACACGTCTGCGAGAATGTTAAACCTTTTGATTTTCTCTGATATGAGCATGTTTTTTTGTTTGTTTCATAGATTTCGGTTGTCACATGGATCACACAAGCTGTCGGGTCCCTCACCGTTTAGTGTGTGTATTTGCCCACTGGATGGGTTCATGTGTGTATTTTTAGGTTATCCCACTGTTGTTTTTTTTTTCTTTTTTGAGGAAACCAAAGCAAAGCTGTCCGTTTGTTTTTTTTTGGAAGGTAACGATGAAAATCTTGTACTCCCATTATGTGGAATGTATTTTCTGTTGGATTTCTGACATAACTGACACCTGCATTACAAAGTGACAGTCATAGTAGCTTGTCGTTGCGTGTGACTTCTTAATTTGAATCCATGCTATCACCGAATTGGTTTTCAATTGACTGGGACCAATCTAAAGCTATAACAGTGCAATTTATAAGCTGGAGCAAGAGAACTTTTTGGATCCGAGTCCAGTTAGAAGAGAGTGATAGCATACACGTCTTTACCTGTTTGTTTGATGGTTGAGATAGCTTTTAATGTGCCTTGAAGTGAATTAAATGGGGGAAAAAGTGTGCTCCAAGGTTTCTTAGCATGATCAGGACAGACAAAAGTTTATGTGAGCTGTTGTTTCCCACATAACATGAGTAGCATGTTAGCCCTGCAATGACTGGTTTATAGTAACCAGAGGTGGGACACAGTGAAGTGTATCGAGAGTTGATTGCACGCCAAACACTGTTAGTGCGTGCTGACTGAATAATGTGTTGCTGATTGGCTAGTTACCACTGTTGGACATGGCTTTTACGCAGTTCTCATTTAACCCAGAAGAAATACATTTGACCATAACATTCCATTCATTCTTGTTTTCCACATAAGAATTTCAGGGGTGTTTTGTACACTGCTGAGTTGCAGTGAGACTATGACCGATGGTGTTTTGAAAAACAAGCAAACAAAACACAAAATACATACACGAAAATAAAACATTCATCTTTTTTTTTACTAAGCCCTCCTTGTCTGCTTGTTTTATTCTTGAACTCAGTGTCAGTAAAGCAGCTTTACAGTGTCCACCCACAGCTCTCCCCATCCCTGCACTGCACTGCTGTGTTCTAGTCATAATTTCATTCTGACCGTGAGTTAAATCAGTGCAGCCAGACTGGAGACCTCTCACTGCGGATTCCAGGAATTGATTCAATATTTCAAGAAGAGGCCTTGCTCATATTGACTGCTGTAGTAATTTCATTTTCTCTCGTCTGTGGGATGGTATTGACGTGTGTGGAGAAGGAAGCACTTTTTTCAGAGCTATCCACCAAAACGAACACTGCAGATTGTTTTTTAAAAATAAGCAGAATAATCAT
The DNA here is from genome assembly GCA_023373845.1 of Nibea coibor. Lineage (NCBI taxonomy): Eukaryota > Metazoa > Chordata > Actinopteri > Sciaenidae > Nibea > Nibea coibor. The sequence goes on from CM041726.1 coordinate 4,173,931, forward strand.
AGACGTTATATTAATGTAAAGTATATGCATAAAAGATAAGTATTAATATAAAACTGGTTAATTCTGTTTTTAAAATAACGTAAGGGGTAAATACAACTGACATTTAATAGGCCAACTAATAGAAACTACAATTTGGACTACAAAAGGGTCCTTTTTTGGTTATTGGAGGAAGTGACGACATTAGGGCAACCAATACGATACCTGATAAAATGCAACTACTTCTTTGACTAAAATTGAATAAAACTAAAATGACTGTCCTTTAAACTGAAGAATTTTGTTAGTAACAACATACCCGACCTATATCATTTTGTTATATCACAGAATTATTGAATAACTCAACAGTTTTAGCCACAGCTCGGTGCCAGGCATCAGTCAGCCGCATTCCCGCTTACTTTTCCGCCATAGTTTAAACTGGCAGTTGTGGTTGAAGTCAGTGTTTACGGGTGACAAATGTTTACAAGGGTTAAATATCGCTAAATCAAGAAAACTAGGCTTGTTTATCGTTCTTAAAAGGACCATACCACTAACGTAGCTAACTGCATTTGCTCCAAACTGTCCAGAGCTCGTCAGCTGTCATGTCTCTGCCTCCAGAGAAAGCTTCCGAGCTGAAGCAAATCATTCACAACCATCTGCTCAAGGTGAGCAAATCACGCCGCTAGCTTTACTTTGATACATGTTCGTGTTATTGAACAGTGTCTGTGTGTGTAATGCGTTAGATACACGGTTTAACGGTTAGCTACGCACATGTGTTTGTTCGCCAACTGACATTCAAAACTATAGCAAAATAATGTCTAGCTATTTTCTCATATGATAAGTCACATTTGAACGACACAGCACCACTTAACTCTGCCTTTTCTTTAAGTTCGGCTGTGCTAAATATACATGTGATCACTTAAAACACGTTATCCTCAATAGGGTTTGCCAGAGTGCTCTCTGATAAACAAACAGGTCGGTTGGGAGGGATGCACTGATACATGAATGTCCAGAATTAAAGTCCAGTTTGATTTGTTTCCTGGTGACTGGCTGACCATTGATCTGCTATATTTCTTTTCCTGTCTGAAAGGCATATTATATTTTGATCCTGCATTTGCACTAAAGTTTCTAGTGGAATTCATGTCAGACAGCATGATCCACACACAACGTGAGGGTGAAATATTCAGCTTCACAAAGACTTGTTGTGCGACTATATTAGCAGTTTTCTGGAGCAGTGGTCCTCTGGATACCTTCTCACAGGCCTGCTGGTTGTGATGGAGAACTTTGTGCTCTCTCCAACACTGTGAAGAGGGATGAGTGCTTATAAACGAGCATAAAAGTGGGGCAGTGTGAAATCAGAGTGTTTATTCTGTCTTTTCTGCTGATCAGATGGATATCCACGGGAAGATCCGAGAGGTACTGGCTGAGACTGTGAGGGATGACCAGGGTCCATCACATCGATCTTTGTCTGAGGCTGATTTCCTACGTGCTCTGCAGCGCAAGGGCATCGTAGATGATGTGATGAAGGGCCTACACTTTACCCAGGTTAGCCAACACTTTGTGCAGGCAATTTTCAGATTCCAAATTTAAACATGGACTCTTCCTAACTCAATGTAAATACCTTTCTTGAATAATTTCAGTGCCTGAATACTAGATAACAGAACCCAGATAACAGTTCCTCCATTGTATATGAATTTGCTTTAATATGTTGGTCTACTTTGGTAGGAAGTACCCACAGGTGTAACAACAGGATCTCCTCCAAAGCCTGCCACTCACTTTGTTGACAAGAATATTATTCGCCTTGAAAAAAGTAAGAATCATAATTAACAAATTCAAGTCGACCTTGTTAAATGCTTGAACTGTTAAGTGAAGACGTTCTTTTCTTTCTCTCAGCCAATATTGACCCATCCAGACGGTACCTGTATTTCCAAGTGCTTGGTGGTAAGGCCTTTCTGGAGCACCTCCAGGAGCCAGAGCCTTTACCTGGTCAGGTGTGTTCTACATTTACACTCTACCTGCACTTCCGCAACCAGAGGTTTCGCTCCAAGCCAGTGCCATGTGCCTGCGAACCTGACCTGAAGGAGGGCTTCCTCTTAGAGATCCACAAAGATGGCATAGGTACACGTAAACTAACACCACTGTTGTCAGCCAGGACCAATGGTTGTCATGCTTTTGTGGTTTGATGTATTATCAGTACTAAGTGTGTCATTCTGTTATTTTTGGACTGCAGGAGAGGGCAGTAAAATGGCAGACGCGACCATCATGCTTTCCATGTGTGACCCGGTTCACTTGGTGCTGATCAGGACAGACACCTCCAGTGAGACGACGCTGGTCTCGTCGTACTTCCTGGACTGGAGGACAGTCCTCAGCTCGCCCAATGGGAAGACCTGCTTTGCTGTGGAGCTGATGGGAGTAGGTGAGGAAGGGTGATCCTGCTACAGTGAATGGGAGAGTGATGCTGTCCCCTGAATTATTCATGTCTTTATATTTAAAATGCGAGTAAGAGGGCAGAATAATGAATGCAGTTCATTGATAGAGTAGAGTAGAGCCCAGTTCACACTGACATCTTAGAAACCAAACAATACTGTTACAGTGTGGAAGCAACAGTCAGAAAACAACGACACAAGTCTCCTCTTCCAGACTCTACAGTTAAGATCTGCCACAAAGAAGGTTTCTTTGTCTGTAGACGATCATACAACAAGCAATATTTATTTTAGAAGTCCCAAAGATGTTCTACAAGGGAACATGTAATTAAAATACCGCTCCAAATTTCATCATACATTTCATATATTCTTACATACTGTGTGTGCTGTTTCTGTTAGCATCAGCACTGTTTGTAACTGATCATCCTGGTGGCTTTTTTTGTTTGTTTCTGTAATCAAAATCTATTTTTAATTCTCAATATCTATGGAGTTGAAGCTGTAGAACATTTGTTGTTGTTATAAAATGAAGCAATGTCTGCTTATAACAACTCCTCATAGACTGAACATGCCTATGAGTGTTGAGTAGTTCAAGTAAAGACCGATTTAGTTTTTTCTATGAATCTCTGAGATTTCCTCTTTTGAATAACACTGATTGTTGACCAGAGACCAGAAGTTACATGATTCAGTAGTGTTTCACAAGAAACAAGCAATGTTCAGAGGGAAGTGATCCATGAAATAACCAGAATTTTGAGTAGCTAAACAATCTTTTTCATCTTTTCTGTCCATTGATGTTGTGACTCATGGAGGGGCTCTCGCCTTCAGGCTGGAAAGCACTGCTGTAAAATATGGTTATTTCTGGTGTAAAAGAATATGTCTCTTTATGAATCCAAGTGTGACATCAGCTTTCAATGACGTGAGTGTGTGTGTGTGTGTGTGTGTGTATGTGTGTCACCAGGAAGTGAATGCAAAGTTCCAGCTGGTGTTTTGACGGTCAATCTGGAGCTCTACCCTCCTCTCACAGAGACTCTGAGCGCTGACATCATCAGCACACAGGTCAGTACACTGGAGTCTCTTTATCCTGTCTGTTTATTCATCTGCTTCATTATTCATGAATAAGTTAAGGCTGTGAATTACCAGTGAATCTTTATGACAGGATTCCATTAATGCTGTTACGAATCAATCAGAGTTGATATAATGGCAGCACTGTAAAAGACTCATCAAAGCGCTATGCTTAATATCTGTTTCACTGTGTATTTCCCATTCAGCAATCACTGGAGAGGCAGAGGACGGCGGAGAAGGAGAGACTCTTCTTGGTTTATGCCAAACAGTGGTGGAGGGAGTTCCTGGAGATACGTCCGTCTCACCAATCCAAAATGGTGAAGATCTTTGCACAGGTTAGTTTTTACTCACAATGGAATTCTCTAAATGAGTGGGTTAATGGGTTGCATATGTGCTTAGACGCCAAATAGATTTCCTTGGAACTAGTTAATTCATTTGCTGTTGCCCACTCATACACTGGTTTAGTGTGTTAGTGTTAGTGCGTCAGTGTCTTATATTCCTAATCCAGTTTAGGGATCATTGAATCCTGACTTTTGACTCCAGCCTCACTACCTCTGGGTGTGTCTCTGTACTCTCTGTAGGATGAGAATGGCGTCAACAGGCCAGTGTGTTCGTACGTGCGTGTCCTCCGGGCGGGCCGACTGCTGGAGAGTCCAAGACAAGCGGCCCGCTTCGTCAGCCTGCTGGCCCACGAGAAGGCCCCGGTGGTGGGAGGAGGGGGAGGCAAGCAGGAGCAGTGGTGCACATTAATGGCTTTCCTGTGTAGAGGGAAGGTAAGGAGGAAGTGTCCGGCTTCTTGGCAGCCACAACAGGGATGGATTTATTTTTTTCAGATGACAGTGTACTTATTGGACCATTAGACAGAGACAATGGCAGATTTAAAGCTTTTCACACCAAAGTTCCTGTCAAGTGGGAAGTGTTTTATGATTTCTTCTGATTGGAAATAAATCCAAAGTTTATGAAGTCACTCACCCAGCCGAGTCTCTGGACTTTAACACTGACCTCCACAGTAACATTTAATTCTAAATTCCAAGGATGTTGATGTTCTTTTTTCAGGATGTGTCTGCTATAGCAACACTTTGTGATTTACTATCTTGTTTGTGACATGCTCTGAGTACATGCAAGGCAGTAATCCAGACTCTCCATCTGGACCATCTCCATGTTATTATGGGTAAAACTTTTCCTTTGCTCTGTCAGGCAGTATAACAGTTTGGACATCTAACAGCGCTAATGAATCAGCCTCTCTGGACAAGACAATAAGACATGACAAGACATGTTAAAGTCAGTGATTATCAAAAGAGAATCAATCGATAATAAAAACAGTTAACAGTCAGTTAATTTGATGCTTTGCGAACAAAAGTTGAAACTACATGTTCCAAATGGTCTTTTCAAGCCTCTTCATTCAGCCATCCTAATCACATACTGATGACCAAACTAGAAAATACTATAAACTTCAGTCAGGACAACAAACAACCTTCTTTTCAACACAGTGCATCAAATGAGATGTTAAAACCTGCAGCCATTTAGGTTGCATGTCTTCCCCCGTTATGTTTCCCATCCTATCTTCTCTAATACTTTTCTCTGGCCAAACACATTACAGTCCATGAGTCCATGACCTCTGACTGTGACGTGGACATTCTTTCCAACATAACACTGAGACCTATTCTTGGATTTCTTTGGAGCTGATTCTGAATTGCTGAAATGAAGCAACCTGTCATTCACATTAAGATTTATTGACTGAAGACCATGGCTACACAAGGTAGAGTATCAACTAAAAAGACATCCATCATGACAAAACAATACACAGAGGGACGTCATACGGTTAAAGTCTTCCCACATCTGTTTCCTGTTGGTGCCTTTATCTGTTTTCTATAAACTTATATTGAATGTTGGTCGGACAAAACAAGTCATTTGATGAGTCATGTCTCTGGAGCCCAGAAACATCATGTAATAACTGTTATCAGATGAGTCAAAAATATAACTAATACATTAATATAATATAATTATTAATAATAAAACAGTTTAGCATTAAATATTTAACATTCAAGTGTAAAAAGAAGCTTTCCTTTAAGCTCTGGTCAGTTGGTACCATCAACCAGTTGCTCAGATAAATTAAAATATAATTTAGTTCACTCCAGATCGTATTTTTAAATCCTTCACTCCTCATTTTTTGGTCATGACAAATGTCGAATCAGTTATCTATTAGCACTGCAAAATATTTCCTATTTTCCACCTCAGATTTCATCAGATGATTTGGCTACCATAACTGAAAACATCAAGCAACTTTTGACCAGCCCTAATTCTTGCTTATCCTGAGTGGTTTCTCAAAAGCAGTCAACCCAACACAGCGTCTGTCTTTAACCACTAAAATTCAGCCCTACATTTACTCTGGTCCAGTGGCTTGTCCCTTCTCCCATCCTCTTTGGTCATTTTGCTCTGCCAGAAGCCGCCGAGCTCCAATTCTAGAATAACAACCACGCCGCTCTCCATCGGCAACCCCCCATGCAGCATCTGAAAACCTCCTCATCCCTCCTGTGACACTTGTGTAAACACCAACACTCCCCTGGTGTTCATAGCCCAGGAAGTAACGTTATGGCTCAACTAAGTAATATTAGCTAACAGCAGCTACAGTTTACTTCACTGTACATCAGGAAACTCTGTCATTCACAGAGAGTTGAGGCGGAGCAGCTGAAGGACATCAGAGGGAAAACCAGAAAACATTTTCTCCATAAAATATGATCCAGTTTCACCAAAATCAGTCACATAGTTGGTGGTGTGTCTTAGTGCTGCCAAGCACTACGTACCGATGCAGAGCACAAAGTTACATAGCGTGAGAACAGGCACACAGAACACACAACCAATGACAGTGAAGAGAGTAGAGTAGAAAAGTTACATAATGCTGCTTTGAAATCAGCAGGATGACACATTAAATTAAAAATCAATAATGTAATAATGTAATTCATTCCTGGTGTAAAGTGAAGGTAATGTAATCAATAATATGAAATGTAACTGCATTTTCCCCTTAAAAGAGCAGATCCTCATAACCTCTGACTATAATGTACATTTAGAATAAATGTCACATACTCCTGCTCCTGTCAGAGCATCACGCAAACGTTCACATTCACCCCTTTTCTGAGCAGCGGCTGATTGTGTCATTTCTGAGAAGGATTTGTGCAGAGTCAACTCACTGCTGCATTTTCATCTCTCGGCTAGATAGTGGGGAATTTCCCAGACCACCACAGGATAAATGTTCCCTGCCTCTCCTCTGTGAGCGGCTGGCAAGACAGACACAACACAACTCTCACAAAGTGGCCCTTGTCAGCTGTGATTTATGACTTTCATTCCAGGGAAAATTAATTTAGCCTCATCAGTCCCCAGCCTGTTCCAATGCTGCCGTCCATATTAGCACTTCTGGGGAACATCTATCATTCTGACTTGCCTGAAGCCCGAGCCAGCACGCGGTAGCAGTCCCCAGCTCAACCCAGGCCTTACCGGAAAAGTTACACGAGTGAAATAAGAGTTGCTTACTGTCATGGACAATTTGATGACTACAGAGCTTATTTCCTCTCCAGCAGGCTTCTTCTTGTGTATGTTCTGAGAAAAGCTAACTGCATAGTAAGAACAGGATATTGTATTTCTGTTAAACCACACAGTTGTAGTGACATGATGAATTAGACAAGCAACAGGGACGGTGAGAAGACAGCAGTAAATCTGTTCAAATCTGTCTAAATATAGGGACTCGGAGTACATCAAGGTTAAACTCCATGCGGTTTTTCACTCCTGAATATTGTCTAACAGCTCGTCTATATTTTGCTTGAGATTCCAGGAGAGAGTTTCAGTAAAAGTGGAAGTGATGGAGCCAGCTGGCACACACCAAAGGGGTCTGAGCTGAATTTGAATGCACAACGTTGCAAGTCAATTTTAAGTGTCAGAGCCAGTGCTAATGGGGAGGAGAAGATCATTTTTAGGAAAATATAATAATATTTCAAGATGGAACTTTAAAAAAATAAATAAATAAAGGAATAAAGTTGAAGTATTTTTAAATAAAATGTATTTATTCAGAGATAAAAGTTTTTTGTTTTTGGCTTTTTTCAAGCTTTATTTTATTATGTCAAATGTCTCAAGAATTTAGTCTTGATATTTCTCCATGTAACTAGTTTTACTGGTAATATTTTGAAAACAAAGATAGTTGTGATATTTGTTTTTGTGAATAAGGTGCCAATATTTCCAGATAAACGTTCATATTTTGAGAATAAAATCATAACATTTTGGGAGTAAGATTTCATATTTGGCGGTGTGAACACTCTGATATTCCCCATGTTTTTAATACCCTTACCATGACCCACCCTTAAAGAAAAACAAAGAGGCTTATTTGGAACACAGAGTTCATTCTTGACCTTTGAGGACATGACGTGACAATATAATATAAAAGATAATAAACTCAGAGGTCCTCGTTCTGGTTTTTGGAGCCACATTTCAGTCTGTCATAACTTTGTATGACCTTAAGTGCACTTCTGGGCTCCTGAACTAAAACTGACTTTATGGTAACTTTAATATTTCATTTAAAGAAAACTAAACATGATATTGATCGAACAGTTTCCACATTTCAAACTCATCCCTCTCTGTCCTCCTCAGGGGGACTGTGAGGACCACGCCACCCTGCTGTGCAGCCTCCTGCTGGGTTTTGGCCTGGATGCGTATGTTTGTGTGGGCACCAAAGCCAAGGGTACGCCACACACCTGGGTCCTGACCCGCGGTACTGATGGGAGCATCACCTTCTGGGAGAGTCTGACAGCACACAGGTTTTACTGCCGCCCACACACACATTTGAGGAAATGCAGCTTATCGTTAATATTTATGTGCTGGGTACTTTTAACAATAAAGGAAGAGAGAATAACAAAAGATATAGATACATATTTAGGGATTTTTTAAAAGTCAAACATTTGAAAACATCCCACAATTAGTAAATTACAAACTTTGTCGAAGAAGTATTTTTTATATTTGTCTTTGTGTGTTTGTCAGCAGAACACCTCAGAATTCCATGAAGGCATTTCCATGAAATTTCATGGCTGGGATCTGGGCCAGGAACAATTGACTACATTTTGGTGGTCATCCAGTTCTGGGATTTTGTCCATCAATTATAGCTTTGTCCATAACTCACTGATCTCATAATGGACAGAGACTTCATTTCATATCTTTGGTCACTTTCTCAGAAACGTGACTGTTTACAGCGAGCTCTCGTGGATCACATTCTCTAAGTGTTTCGTAGGTTTTCAAGGATCTTCTGAATCTAATCTAAGAGTCTAAATTGTGTCCCAGCCTTTCATTTGAGTCAAGTCATTTGTCACTCATTATAACTGGAACTGTATTTGTTAGGCAGTTTCCATGAAGCTAATTAAATAGAGCTACAGTTTATTTTCATCACTTCATGGAATAAATGCACCCTACACTGTAATACTATTTATTCATTTGTGAAAAGAGCATTTTCTGATCATTTTGTCCGTATGTCTGCGATGACACTGATAATCTTTGATGTCTCGTGTGTATGGCCAGATACCTGCACCAGGCCATAGACCCAGACGCCCCACCCTTGGCCCCCCAGGCCAAACCGTCCTCCCCCTACCGGACTGTAGGCTGTGTCTTCAACCAGCACACCTTCCTGGCCAACTGCCAGCCCTCCGATGCTGTGGAGCTCTGTGTCTTTGACTTCCAGGTAAGAGGCTGGTGTCCTTCCCAGTTTGCCCGTTTCTAAGGCCGGATTGGTTGACCGGGAGCCGTCAAACTGATTTATGTGGTATTTATTAATCAAGAAGGGGCTTAAATGTTGAAAAAGTGCCAGTGACAAAGTGAAATGACATTATTCACTTCACATTTGTTTCGTCAGGGTTCAGTGAAATGACTTTTAATATGAAAATCTTCATTTCCTCCGCATATTAAATTGTCCAGAGAAAATCGAATCAAATGGACTGTGGTGATTTTAAGTCAAACCGAGGGCAGAGGGAGCCTGCAGCAGAGAGCAGTGGGCTTGTGACCAGATCAGACCAGGGGCTGGTTTGTGGGAAGAGAAATTGAATCTCCAACAGTTCCATTAATCAGAAACTCCTGTCCTGTCATGTTACCCTAAAGCAAGGCAGCAAACCCCCAGTGGCTGCAGCGTTGGCAGTGCTGGTGGTACTGTGCGAACGAGAAAAGGTATCATCAGGTAAACGGCTGCTTCTTTTCTTCCCCTCCAGAATCAGTCTCGGTGGAAGGCGATGAGCGAAGAGGCTCTGAAGTCTGTTTGCGCCCCAGGCTCCACCACCTCTCTGCCCCCTCTGCCTCCACTCTGTGCCCCCTCTCTGGATCCCTCTGCTGCCAGCAACCAGCTGGAGCTGGAGATGCGCTACCTGGTCTCAGAGCACAGGAAGGTAAAACTGTTTTTGTTATTGCGACATATCACCGAAAAAGTTTTTTGGTTGGCTGAGGTGGTGTATCTGTAAAAAAAAAAATGGCAAAGAGAGACTAACCTTCCTCAAACTGACTGATTAAAAACGGAAATGGCAGATGTCCAACATGAGCTCTGACTGGTGCTTTAATTCAATCTTCGTTGAACATAACGACAGTGGAAGGAAAGGAAGGAAACATGGATTCATTTGTCTGGCTAGTTTTCTGTAAATTAGGTTAATGTTTGATCTACATTTGGATGGAAACTTGACTGTGGCCCAAATATCCTATTTCAGAAAAATCTCATTTATAAATTAAATTTTGATGCCATATTTCGCATCATGTAACTACTCTGAATTGCCTTTAACAGACTGACTGTTTGCATATGGCGTGACAAAGTCTGTTTTTTGTCTGTTTTTCCACGGACCAATCACAAGTCATGTGCTGTGTATTAATCACTGAGCAGTAAGTAAGTGATCTCTCTCACTCTCCTCCCTCCTCCAGGATCTGGAGCTGGCGACAGTGTGGGACGACCACCTGTCCTACCTGCTGTCCTCGGCGCTGTCAGCCTACGAGCTGGAGCGCTGCACCGGCGTCTCCTGCGGCAACGAAGAGTTCCAGGACGCAGTGAGGAGAGCGGTGCCGGACGGACACACCTTCAAAGGCTTCCCCATCCACTTCCTGCACCGCAACGCTCGCAGAGCGTTTGCCACCTGCCTCAGGTGAGTCATGTGGATTAGAGAAAAAAAATCCTCAAAACAAAAACTGAACTTTGGTACTATTGTGAGTGTATGAAAGCACAGTTAAACAAATATCTGAAACCAGTCAGATAAGATTGTTGAGCTCCAAGGAGAGGCTGTGTGGAGGGTTCAACAAATTCTGTAAACTAGCCTGTGCATACTGCAGTGATTGAGGCCCACAGCAGGCCCACACTACAAACCCATTATGTCTGTGACAAGATTTAGTTTGAACTATACTTCAGGCAGCAAATCCCCACCAGCTGCAGTGTCGTGTAGCAGATCCTGACCTCTGACCTGTAAAAGAGACAAGACTGCTACAAGGACCGATAAATGTGTCCAAGTTTTCTAGGTGCTGAAGGCGTTTGCATTATTAGAAGAACATAAAACAAGTAATACATAATGCATTTTATTTATAAGCTTCCAAGACACCCAAAGAGTTTCCTGAGCTGGATGTGTGGGCTTTAGTAGCCTAAATTCCCGCCTTTCCAAACTTTGTTCTGGGGAGTAAAAAGAGTCACTTGTTTCTTCAAAGTCAGCGTTCTGAAATACACTGTCATTATAAATATATTACGGAGCAGAACAGGTTTCTCAGAAAAGCTTTTTCACTTTTAAAAAGACTTTGCAGAACTTTATATTTCACACTCTGTCTCTTTGCCTGTGCAGGTCTCTGTTCTGTGAGGAGATAGTGTGTTGTCGCGGTGACCACGTGAGGCTTGCGGTCCGTGTTCGGGTGTTCGCCTATCCCGACAACGCATGTGCGGTGTGGCTCATGTTTGCGTGTAAATACCGCTCTGTACTCTGACCAGTGGACACACGGTAACCAAAAACTACCAGCTTATGTTGCACACCGAACGCCGGGATGATATTTTAGATGTTTCCGAGGACACTTCAGGCCTGGTGCTTATAGATTTGTGGCTGTGCTGTGATACTCAGACTTTTATTTTGTAGTCCAGTAGACTCCTCGTTTGTACAGACTTTTAAACTCATAATTGTATTTATTTACATATATATCTATTTTTGTAAATAAATAAACTTTGCTTATCTGACTGTGAATTTTGTAGACCTTATTGAAGAACATTTCCAGTGGGATAGTTTTGAAAACTTAAAAATAATGACATTAACTGTAATTCATTCATTTGAATAAGTCTTAAAAATGTAGTGCATATTACAATGACCAAAGATCTCACATAGCACACAGAATAAAATAAAAACATTACTACACATTATGTGAAACATGCAGATGGTTCATCACAACATCACAACAATATAAATCACTGAATTATAATCATTGATGTCGCATTTTCAAATAAAGCAATTAATGTAATTAATGCAATGAATGATCTCACTAACTCCAAAAAGTTTGTAATCATTTGCTAAATATTATACACATTTTAAAAAAATGAAAACTGAAACCAAAGCTTAGAATTTAGTTTTCAGCATGCTGCACCACTGTAACTATGTAGAGGCAGACTTTATGACAACAAATCAACGCCTGTGATTGCATCAGTGTCCTGTTAATGTTCTGTTTCTGACACAGTTTCAAACCTGAAAATTCTCACTGACTTCTGATCTGAATTACACACACATAATATGAAGTAGCTCATGATAGAGCCACAGCATGGTAAAACTCTTTATTATTCATTTGTAATACATTAATGCAGCACTAGATGGCGTTTTAAGACAAATGTTGGCTGGCTGGATGCGGCTCTCTGTTTCACGGCTCTGAAGAGCTTCTTTAAACACGAGCGGAAAAGACGACTGCGGTCACTTCACTGGTCCGCTCCAGCACTCACTGCCAGACAGAGACAGTAATCAAATCAGTGGGTGCGTATTTAATCAATGGAGATGTTTAAACCAGAGGATGCAAAACAGGCTGAATAACTGGGGAAACTGAATGATTTGATTTATGTTGCATGTATTTTTCACTTTTGGTGCAGCAACAGAAGCCACAGTGAAGCCATTATTCTGGCCTGAGAGGCTCTGAGAACCCACAGGCCCAGTGTTGACTTCTAATTTCAGACTGACTGATTGTGGAAATGCAGAGGGGGCGAAGTGACAGCCGCCTGGTTGAGCGAGTTATCGTGCAGTTAGAAGTCAGCTCGGAAAGTTTTTGTCCTGATTGAAGCGCTCTATTAATTGACACACAGTGGGTAGTGGGTTTATTTTTATGGAGTGCTTCGCTCTGCTCCTTTTGTTTTTTCCGCTCTGTGCTATATTGCGCAGCGCTGTTTGGAGTTCTGGGGGAAGCGTTGACACATCAGCCCAAACTTTGACAAGAAGCCTGTGAGGATGGCCAATTAATTCGATTTTTTTCTGGGAGCTAATTTGCAATTCTGCATTTGCCCCAGAGTTGTTGAACATGAGGATCAGGAGGGAGGCTGAAAGAGCGAAATAGAGAGCTAATGAATAATTCCTCCCTTTTTCTGAATGTCACACACACACACACACTCACACAATCACACACCTACCTCGGCACTCATTACTGTATACCACAGGAAGAATGTACAGCAAAGGAAGTGTTTGATGCTGGGAACTCAGGTATGTTTTCAGCCCATATTAAACAGCAGCGCTCAGGTGTAATTGACTAATAGGTCCTGTGGGACGGGAGGTACTGTATGAAACAGGAAGAGAGGAGAGGGGATGCTGGTTTCAAGCAAAACTGAGTGTAACAAAACCATCAGTCACACCTTGCAAACTTAACACTGCTGCTGACATGCATGTGTTTGCATTCAGGTGAGACTTCAAATTAAACATTTCTGTAAAAACTCTTGGTGTGTCTGTGTGTGTGTTAATGCCACCTTTGGTACCTAGTCACATGGAAGTGTAAAGAGGATACATTTTTATCATAAACACAACAACGACTGGAGTCCTGAGGTTTTGGAGCCTGTGTTTTGGTAATTAGTGACGTTATTAAACCAGATATAGATAGATTGAACCTACAGGTAGAAATTGTGTTCCATTCCAGTTTGAATTATCATGAATACACTTTGTTTTTCACACATGTAATCATCTTCCTCTTCCGAGGGGGGCATGAGCTGCTAATGAGTATTTTCCATCTGAAGACAGTTCTCCTGCAGTTCACAAGTACTGTCAATAACTGCATCATCAGTTGTTATAATGGTGTTGATTGGGAGATATATATTGTAGCTCGCAGCCATCTTTAACATATTACTGTGACAAGTTTGTTTGTCACGGCTCACAGTCAAATGAGGATGTTGTCTGTCATTGAGACATGTTTATGATAATCTGAAAAACATCTGGAAACACACTGAAGTTTTTTGGAAAATTGTGATGCTCTTCATGCTGGAGTGATGTCTCTTTGCTTGTCTCATGTCCCATAACTTGGTTAGCAGTGAAAACAAGCATTTCAATGTATGGTACAAAATGTATATAGAATGTATAATATGTACAAAATGAATAAGTACAAAAGCTAATATTCAAAAATCCATTTTAATCACTGAAAGAGGTCAAATGTTTTGTGCCTTACGGGCTCACTCTTCTTAATCGATTCCACTCTTTTGCATAACGACATGCAGCTACAGTATGTGTGGTGTCAATGAGTTTGCATGAGAGTATCTACGACCTGCTCTTTGCAAGGACGGCCAATAGCCACTAGCAAGTTTTAAAGCATTGCTGTAAGGTGACAGTGCCAAGGCCAGTTGGCACGCTTTCAGAACAAATGCAGTTCAGTTTGTCCAGAGAGGAGGGCTGAAATGTGCTGACATTTCAGATTGTGCAGACCCAAGTGATGCCGTACATCACTGATTTTTCTCAGGAATACTAAATGTGGCATAAACAGTTCATTACTTATTTCCCAAATAGCAAACACTGGGCCGTGAGGTCAACTCATTTAAAAATCTGAAAATTCACTCGCAGCTCAAGAAATCTAAACTAAAAAAGACATTGTCTGTTCCCCTACAAATTAGTTCTTTCCAGGAAACTTCCAGGAAATTACATTACTTGAATAAAGTGTTACCATTTTATTTCCTTTGAAACCTGCTGCCCACGTGATGAATCTGCTTGACATGCCATACTGACACATCAATGTGTTAGCATTGTTATTGTGGGCATATTAGCATTTATCCCAACTGCACCTTCCTCTTCGCTTTAACGGTCTGCAAAATATATTACACACACACACACACACACATATATATATATATATATACACACATTATATCTGTATTGTCATTTTGAATCAAACAAAGGACATAATGACATAATGCATCTGAAAAACCAACCAGCCAGAACTGAACACATGCACGTACCATCACTCTGCCTCCTAATGTGGCTAACTGTGCTTCATGATCCAACATAAATCTCTCCTCACACAGGCCGCTGTTTCATTTTGGTCGCAGCAATAAGAAGAATAAGAATTCTCGGGGCCGGTCTCCTAGTTGCAGAATCAACTCATTATTTTGTTGTCACCGGATGAACCTAATTCAATGTATAGGCCTTGGGCTCTGTTAGAGTTTGTCAAGTAAATGAGAAGACTAATGACGCATCTCCTTATCAGTGGTGTTTTTCAATTGTGGTAATATATCTACTGACAGACACTGATGGATCAACTAATTGCCGTATTTTAGCCATTAAAAAGGAGTGTTTAGACATCGAGCCTCTGCAGTGATTTTCATTGCAGTTACATTGTGTGTGCACGTGTGTTACCATTTACTATCTTTGACAGACACAATTGCTAATTGGTTAAACATTTAAATGACAGGATGGATGTTACCGATGTGACGTAAATTGTGAGAACCACATATTCCATGTTTTACCTCCAGATATGGTGATTACATGTATACTTTTTCTTTATCATCCTGAGACACACACACATACACTGCTTATACATAAATGACTTGAAGCTAATTGTTAAAGTAGTCATTAGGGTGTACCTGTAACTCCACTTCTGTTCAATTATTACATTTCTCATAATATCTCCCTGCCACCCATCACCTGTTCTCTGCGCCTCTTCTTCTCTTGTCTTTTTCTATTTTGAAATGTAAAAATTCCTGCAGGGGGTAAAAGGAGGAGTGGGAGAGATAGAGAGAGGAGCGTTGGGCATTGGAGAGAAATGTGTTGCATGGCCCGGAGCCTAACGGGTAATAAAGTCATTAATTCAGCTGATTAAGTTGGCCTTTGGGTTAAAGAAAAATCATATCCGTCTCCCTTTGAGATGTGACTGGGGAAGCACAGAAGAGGGAGAAGCCAGCTAATTAGTGCTGAAAAACAGGAGGGGGGCCAGAGAGGGAGATGGGAGATGGAGGGAGAGGCAGAAAGAGAAAGAAACTGTGTGTGTGTGTGTGTGTGTGTGTGTGTGTGTGTGTGTGTGTGTGTAAGGGGGGGGGGGCTGCAGATAGGTGTTTCGACTGAAATACTAATGAGGCATGTTTGGGGTGAGGGAGTGACAAGCTCATCAAAATGCCCGCTTGCCAGGCGAGCCGTTTCTCTCAAAGAGTTTGCCCGGCTACCTTTGAGCCTGACAGTGCCACTTAATGATGTGAAACAAGAGAGAGAGGGAGAAGTTGAGGTGAAATGTCAGTTTGCTTGCAGTTTAATGAGCTTGTTGTTGTGCGCGAGAGACAAAAAGCACAGGGAAAAGAGCAACAGGAAATCCTCAACCACCCCCATCATCCTCTGAGCAATGACGACGCGTTGATGAATGGATTTACTTATGAAACTCCAGGGTTGTAATGTTCTCTGACTGGGGTTAAAAAGAACAATATTTGCTACTTTCCATATTCAAACTTTAAAATTTCAAGCAGCTGCACAAAATTGGGTACACCACATGAACCAAATGACACCTATATAGAAGCATCCATTCTTAATATGCTTTATGTACACAAATAGATTCCTAGAGTGTTAGATAAGGGCAGTGCAGTCATTTCCAGGTTATTGTGATTTATTTAGCATTAGTGAAGGTAATGCAGATACAAGCAAAGCTATAGAAGGCACCCAAGTTTGTGACCAGAAGGTCGCCCAGAGTAGGAGGATAAATCTTGGTGGGGTTGGGTATGAATTTGAAAGCATGTTGACGAGGATGTGAGCTAGAAGAGAGAGAGAACCGTAAGAAGAACAGTTCGGAGAGGCCAGAGCTCCGTGATGTTACGAGATCCTAGCTGCGCTTTCGATATTCTGAAGCAGCAACATTCAAAACACTGCAGACATCATGTGACCAAAGATTGGTTCATCCTGGTTCACCCCTAGTCTTGTCTGTAGACAAGACTAGGGGTGGGTATTGGCAAAGAAGTCACGATTCAATTCGAATCACGATTCATATGCCACGATGCGATACTTGCGATACTTGAATTATTGCGATGCATTGCAATACTTCAGTGAAAATGTACCAAAAAAAGAGGATAACTTTATCAGTGGCTGTGTATCTGGGTAGCGTCTTCAATTGATACATACATACATTGATACAGCAACTCAATTCATAACTGAATTTATTGAATAACAAAAAAAAAAAATAAACCAAACCAATAAAGTCTCCTCTGATATTGGGAGTGTAGCTACTTTCATAGGTTTCGTTGCAGCGACGACCTCCTCAGCAGCCGTTATGTCACACTCGGTAAGGGTGCAGATGTCCTTCTCAGACTTCTGTTTTTCGGCAGACAGGAGTGCAGCGTGAATGGCAGGTTGTTGCTCTAAAAAACGCTCCAGCATTTCATGTGCGCTGTTCCAGCGAGTGGCGACGTCTGTAATCAATTTGTGGCGAGGGAGATTTAGCAAAGTTTGGTTCTCACGCAGTACGTGGGAGGCAACAGTGCTGCGTCTGAAAAACGCTGTCACCCGTCTCACTCTCCCTAGCTATCTAGTGTCTGTCACATAGCATAGCATATAGCAGTCGCATAGCCCGCCGGAAATGCCGCTGGCGTGAAGGCAGCGGTCGCCAACAACTCCAGCCACATCTATAGGACGGGAAGTTGTATTGTGCTTGTTTTTGGCTGACGTTCCCCAATCATTTAAACTATTTTATTTATTTTTTATTAATAATTGATATTTGGCATCAAGAATCGATGCAGTATATTGTGAAAGTTAGTATCGCGATGCATCGTCATGACAATTCTTTTGCACACCCCTAGACAAGACCCAGCCCTGTTTCCTCGCTAGATTTCGTGCACATGACTGAACCAGTGATCGTTTGTGATAGGAGGCAAAAGCATTTAGTCTTCCAAGTTGGAATCCCAAGGTGCTTCAAAACATTTTGATCCCTCTTTAATTTTTACTATGCTTCCTACTTATAATAATATTCTTCTTAATATAATAATAATAATAATAATAATAATAATAATAATAATATAGATTTAATGCAAAGCCATAATCACATGAACAAAAGTCTTAAAATTATCTTTATCATCACCTTATCATTGTCAACAAAGTTAGCGATATCAGGTTTTAATTTAGGTCTAAAATGTACACATCACATCCAGGGCTGAGGTGACTTCACCAGGACATTGTTTCCTCCTCCTTCCCCGCCATACCACTTAATACTTTACAGATTACCTGCACCTGGTGGACTAGGTGTGTTCAAGCTTGTTCAAGCTTACGGAAGCACCAAATCAAAGTCTTCCGACGACTGGCTATGTGAAACCATAGACTGTATAAATAAAAATGGACGTAGTCTCCGTGACGTCAGCCATAGGTTTCTGAAGCTGAAGAGTGTGCTGTCTCTGGCTATAGCTATCCGCCAGCTCAAAGGGCAAAGATGATTCTGAAGTTAGGGTAACAAACTGTCCTACAACTATATCAAACTAACACTGTACAGTTTAGTTTGTTTTGTTCTATTGACACACTCAAACCAAACCAGCAAACATAACACCAAAGAAACAATTAGATGATTTAATGATGGTTTTAAATGATTTTAACAGAAACATCCCAAACAGATAAAATGTATTCATCGACTGAATCCTAAATTTAAAAACTAAAATGAAATAACCAAAAGAAATAACCTCAAACTAAACTAAACTAATAATGAATAAGATAAAACAGAATTATTACCCTCAATACGTTCCCGGATACGTAAAGGTGAGGTGAAATTTCCCCCTCGGTGTGCTGCCGTTTGATGAACTTGAGAACATAATGCGTCGATAATGGATTGTTGTTTGGAGAAAAGCTCAGATTCAACACTGTCAACAAATTCAGTAATTAGAAATGAAGCTCCCCAGCAGCACAGCCTCAATGCTGCTGTGTCTCTATTACATACAGACCCATCATCATTTTCTGCTCCCCTGTTGGCCAGAGAGGCAACACGTCAGAGAAAACATTCATGCTCTTCTCACGAAGGAGCCGCTGACCTCTGCATGACTGGAGTCTAACTCTGTATTGTTTCCTATTGTGCGCATCAAGCAGCAGGGATACAGGGCTGCTCCATGAGCCGCTGGAAGGAGTCAAGCCTTTAATGCAGAGCTGGATTATAATGCATAGAAGAAGTGAGGAAGAAAGTGTTTCTTAATAGGACAAATGATGATGCCTTTAAAAGTGGGATTATTCCACGTCTTTTATCTCTCATTCAGCAATCACACTGACTCTATGCTTTGAGTATAGAATCATTTTAAACAATGTAGAGCTATGAAAGGAGGGAAAATGTATGAGAGTACTCATTAATGTATGTATTTCTACCACTGTGACTGCTCCACGGTCTCCCGAGATGATGAAGCAAGTGTGTCTTTTCAATACACGAGGCTCTCCGTTCATTATCAATGTGACAAGGAACAACAGATGGAGAAAGAGGAATGCTCCTTTCCCTATGAATGTGATGAAACAATCCAAATATTTCGGTGAGTTTGCCAGTTTTTGGTCTTAACCATAGGCGGCGTTAGGGCAAGAGGTTTGGGGAAGCTACGGGACAAAAAAAAAGAAAAGGCTATTATTATTATTATTTATGTTCATCAAAATCAGATGTCGTAGCAGATTGATTCCATACTCATTTTTCTGTACGCCAAAAAAAGATTAATTAATTATAACTGTAATTATATATATTTTTACCTTAATGAAGCAGCATCCGCCTCAGGGCCTTTGTGTCTTCTTCTCAACTTCTCAACGATTTCCTCAGGTTTAATGTTCTTGGTTTTGTCACTCTCGATGTACAGAAGCGACAGAGATGACAGTCTCTGCTGGGCCATGGTTATCCTCATCCAGTTGCGTACCCGCATTGCTGAAAATGAACGCTCACAAGTCGCAGTCCCAACTGGAAGCAACAGTGCTAATTTAAGCACTTTAAAAAAATGAATAATAAAAATAAAAAACATGATTTTATTCTTTTATTTATTTATTTTTTGTGACAACTTTGCCTCTTAATAGCACGCCCATGGTCTTAACTATCCGTTGCTGACACACTGGTGTTTAGTTTGCAAAATGGTATCACCTGTCAAACTGACTGGTATCTCCAATCCTAGAATACCTCAAAACTTTACAGTATCTTTCAGATAGATATGAAAATCTGTAATCTGGTGATGCATTTTCTGGTTTTAGTTATTTTCTCTCCTTTGTTTAGGATTTAAGAGCAAACAACCAAAAAAAGTGTTTGTTGTTCTAATACGAGTCACAACAGGTTATTTAGATTATGGCGACTACCCCAAATGTTGGATGGTTTACAAGGTTTTCTCACTTGCCCCTCAGGGCTTTGCAATTAAATGATCTTTGGATGTGTTAAATTTATTGCACATAAGACGCTGGTGTATTATATTGTATCTCAACCTTCACAAACTGTGAATAAAGAATGATATATGAATTTGTTCATGATAAGTTATCGTCCATTAGGATACACCAAAATGATTTCAATGTCAGGGAAGGAGAAAGGACACAAGGAAGCATAAATTAGCATACTGAAAAACACCCAAAGTCTGCATATGGAGGAGGTCGGGGTCAGTGGATAGGTCAACAAAACATCTGACTTTATCACTGGAGACTGCTGTTGATTTTCAACTTACAGTCAATGTTTTTTTCAAAAGCATGACCACAATTATTATCCAGCCTTAACCGCGTCCTTAACCAGGTCACCTAACCTCAACAAAGTAGTCATTTCCCCCCAAACCACAATGTTTCACTAACCTTAAGAAAGAACTTATTTTAACCCTCAAGCCTCAACCTTCCAATAAATGTTTTTTGGTGCCGAAACCAAACCAAAGTTTAACCAGTGTGTGCTTTGGGGCATGGCTACCTTGTTATTCTGACATGGAACACAGTGAATCTCATGGAACTCTGATCAGCCTGCCTTTTCAAGCCAAAACCAAGCACGGGCCAATTCACAGTGCGTCACCACTTTTAGTTCCAAGAACTTAGATGGCAATGGCCTTAATGCCATGTCAGAATGATCCACAAAGCAATGGGTGATGTCACAGTGGGCCTACACCTGGTGTTGTTCTAGATGCCGTGGACAAATGAGGTTCTATTGTTTCTGTTGTTACATTAGGACCTCGTGGGATGAATTGTATATATCGTCTGTGGTGTGAATATATCTCTTTCACCTGACAAGTTGCCTGAATTATGACGTAAGAGAAAAGTAGAATGGGTGTGACATTTTTAGTAGCACTGCAAATCCTTGATCAGATTGGTCAAAAAAGCAACTTGCTCATCAGTGAGCGCTGTCCTGTTTGCTAATAAAAGTCACTGCAATTCTTCCCTACACCTAAAGCAACATTATATAGGGATGTTTTGTTTTTTGCGATTTGGTACCTCAGGTTTTAGAATGCAGTAGCCTTTCATGAACATTAACAGATGAGCATCTGCATTTGTTATTATTACTTAGACACAGCAGCCAGTTAATATTACTCATAGCCACAGCCAAAGCCCAGCTCGGCGTCTGTCTTTCAGCCTTTTATTTCATGAAGCTCTCGCCAACGACTAAAATTCAGTCCCAGATTTGCCCTGACGGCCTCTTCCTTGATTGCTCCTCTTATCTTCATCTGGTGTCCTCTTCGGCCTCTTTGCCTCTGCCATGCTTTGCGTCTGCTTAGTCTGGTTATGTTGCCCGCTCACCTGGCTCTGGTTCTGGTGCCCATTCTAGCTTCTCTTGCAAAGGCATACATGCTTGAGAGTGGGAATGGCAGAATGGCATAACCACCATCGCCCTGATTATGAGTCCTCCAAATTAATATAAGGTCTGCTATTTTATGGGGAAAAGGTTACACAATGTTGCTTAAATAGTTTTTTTTAAACTCAAACAATGATCTTTTCTAAACTTTAACCAAGCACTTATTACACTTAAACCTCAATTACTGTAACCAGAGCAGTGGCAAATCAGAAGACATTCATTTCAGTATATTTTAGCCGTGTTGTAATGGACTTTGGGCTGTGAGATCAGAAAACACTTAGAACCTACTTTGTTATTTGGTTTGGAGGACTTGTTTGGTCTCACCAGCGTTCAATCTTTTGCCTCTTTCATCCTTTTGGTTTCCTTTATGGTGAAGTGTCATAGCCCAACTATGTTGGAAAGCGTGACCAAATGAAGTGTTATTTAGTGACATCACCTTACATGCTCTGTGTTTACTGAGGATCAGGTTTTTAGTCACCTCTCACTGCCATTTGGAGCTGCCAATATGCAAAGCTGCCGAGTGTAGCTTTAATGTCTTATGGCGGGGGAACATAAGGGCTTCCAGGGGTTAGCATCCTGTCTATTGCATGGGTACATCTGGTCCCATGGCAAACACAGAGAGACTCCTTTGTCAGTGTCTACAAAAGCAGAGAAGGAGAGAGGAAAGAGAGAAAGAGGGACTCTGCTGGCCTTCCTTTTAAACCAATTCAAAGGACTCTCTCTTCTGGAGTCCATTAGAATAGCAGAGTGTCTTCTTCAGTTGCAGAGAGGGAAAAACAAATGTGCTCTGTGGCGGCTGCCAAATAACCTTGGCCACTGCCATTGAAATGGGAAGAAAGAGAGAGATCGGAGGGGAGAGAAAGCTGTGAAACAGCAGAAGGGTGTGAATGCAATGAAGGAGAAAAAATAAAAAGAAATAAAATAAAGTAAGGAGGGAAAAGGCAAGGGTGAACAAAATAAAAGGTATATATAGAAATATGGAAAAGGTTATGATAAAAGCAAGGAAGCAAAAGATGAATTATTTGAAGGAAAGCCAAATTGAGTGAGCGCAGATAATCACAAAAAGAAGTAAATCAACAGGGTCGAAGGTCAAATACTTCTTCATAAAACCCTTGAGTCAAGTTGAAATTAAGGTTAATTTTTGTTAAGTGTTCAGCATATAGATCATTGTTTGCTTAGTCTTGTGCACTTAATTGTAATTACAAAAAAAAAAAAAGAAATTATAATTTCATCTTTATTCTTCTCTATTGATACCACCCTCTGCATCAGCATTTGCCAGGGCTTCAGTATTTGGTTTAGATTGTCAATCTCTTTGATTGATGTTGCAATACCACTTATAATGGCTCTAATGGCTCTGAGATGTAGCCGCAGTCAGCTAATGTTAGCTCAGTTTGTGAGGTCAGAACATCGGGAGAATGTTGGTGTTTGTACCACAGGCATTTGGTGTTGTGCCAGAACCGGAGCTGAGCAAGCGGGCTGTATAACCAGGCTCAGCAGCCTCTACGGACATAATGACAGAGGCGAAAAGTCCGAAGGGGACGTTGACAGAGAAAGCTAAGAACAAGAAGCGCCTGTAATAAATCTGTGAGTGACTTACAGACGCTGAGCTGGGTTCTTGCTGTTGGTCTAGAAAGTAATATTAGCTAGCTGCTATGTCTTGTGTTGTTGCACTTGCTGCAGTGTTTGGCTGTTTTCAACTTGCTATTTTTGTATACTCCTGTCCTTATTTATGATAGTGGAGTTATGTCCTGATTTGAGCACTCTCTGTGTTCGACTCCATGTGAATCAAATCCTACTGCATGTAAAGATGGATCCATGTCCTCCTACTGAACAGTAATGAAGTCATGCCATCTTGCGCTGGTGATGTCAGCTGAGGCAGAGTGTGTGCAGTAGGGGTCGGGGGTAAAGTCACAGGTCCCAAGTTTTGAGGAAAAAAAATGAACACTTGATTATACATCAGCATAATAAGAACAAAACTGACAGTAACTATCTTTTGTAAAACTTCATTGATGTACTTCAATAACATAGAGAGGACAGTGTTTCATACCTCTACTGCAACCAGCCACCAGGAGGCTATCATGCTGTTGTACAACTTTATATACAGTCAATGATTTTGACAGTCTGATCATTTGCCATCACAGTGAACCATGACAGAGAGACAGCTAACGCTGACTAAACTCCCTCCCTTTGATAATATGTGCAGGACCAATGACAGCAGCAAACCAACTAAAAGTAACACCTAGTGGGAATGAATGGTAACAACTAACTTCCATGTTCCGAGTGGAATACAGACATTACAGAGGCTATGGGCTCTTTCGATTGTTTAATGTTCTAAGGGGGCACAAGGCTTAAATTGCTAACCCTATCTGTGGATGTTGTAAAAGGGGAAGAAAGTGCCTTAGGGCTACAGAGCTATGACGTGCCCAACATAGAAGTTGGAAGAGTGTCTCCTATGCAACGAGAAAAGGAGAGATGGATGTGTGTAGAATGTAAATGGAAAAGTGGTGGCACTGGGCTGCTAACAGGTGACGATGCTGGTTAACGGCCAGAGATGTGCCAGCCTCAATAAAGGGTCAAACCAGCAGGGACAGAAAACTCCCTGTGGTCCTGTTTACTGAGATATAGAGACAGACTGAGAAAGAGAGGGGGTACCGGCCCAGAAGATCAATAGATGCCCTGAAAGAAGTTTCAACAGGCGCTGGCATCAGAGGAACATCAGTTGATTTGAACCTCTAATGGAAGCCTTAAAAGGACTGGCAGCAGAATAAAGGGGCAGATGGAGAAAGAGAGACAGGAAAAATAGATGGAAGGGAAAGAAGCAGTTGAGTTAAGAGAAAAAAAAGCAAGCAAGAAAGAAAGAAGCTGGGATTGTTGAGGAAAGTGAAAATTTAAAAGCGCTCTGTACCATCCGCCTTCCCTCCACTGGCCCGCTTCCCCGCCTCGTGGCAGAGGGGAAGAAATGAAAAAACGTTAATGGATGAAAGCGTTCAAATGAACCTGTTACAGCAAAGTTGTTTTGCTCAGCCCAGTCTATATCCTCCTCACCATCCCTGTAAGAGTTTACTACGGCAATTAGGGATTTATATTTTCAGGGGAGTTTTAATGCCATTTCAAAGGAAGAATTAATTAACAGTCAGCTTTAGCGTTTTTACACCAATTTCACACACCTTCACTGACAGTAATTGCTTCAGGGTTATATGAGAAATGTTCAAAGCACAATATCTTGTCATATAATTAAAAAGGGATATATTTTTGTAGTGGGGTATGCAAACAGTTTTTGTGGCAGATAGTTGTTGTGTGTGTGTGTGTGTGTAATGTATGCTAATGAAAAAGCACTGACCTCTGATTCCTGATCACCAATACAGAGAAAAAATAATCCATCCGTATTAATCCTGTTTTCTTTAAGCAGCATCTCCTCAAATAAAAACACACACTCAATATTTTATGATGAGATCATAACAAACATTAGGAAAAAGTCACAGTACAGTGCTTTGCCAATACAGAATCTCACAGATCATGGTTGTTTTTTCTGGAACCTTGGAAAGTAATGCGTTTCCCAAAGAAGATTATGGAAAAATTGTACAGTAACACCAAGGGTTGTTGTTCCAAAGTGTGGATCCATCTACCATTTACTGAAAATTTTCTTCATCCTAACAAGCAAAATTAGAATGAATGTAACAAAAAAATGTGACGTTCATAACAGAACAAGAAGTGCAAGGAAATTTGTATTTGTATTTCTGTTTTGTATTCACTAAAGATCCAACACCTAAAGTATTTTAAGTATCTTTCACCCAAAGTAAGTTCTGTGTCACCTAAAATGTCCTGGCTACAATGCTCATTAGCTACACAGATATTTTAATTGTTGTTATTCATTGTTACTCAGTTAGATGAGAGGATTGATGCATTTCACATTTATATGAGAATATAAGGCTGCAGCCAGAAACTGGTTAGCTTAGTTTGGCACAAGGACTGTAAAACACGGAAGCTAGTGCTGCTAGCCTGTGTGCAAACACCAGTCCACCATTTTACAGGGTTATGTGCCTGATACCCCGTTAAAATAATGTGAATTGTGTTTTTTACATTTTGTTTTTGTACAAATTAAATAAACAAAATATAATATATTCATTAATGAGCTTTAGAGGGGCTCATAAGCAGATTTACCTTAGTTAGCTGTAGTTCCATATTTAACATATACAAGAGGTGCATCAATCATCTCATCTAATTCTGCCAGAAACAAAAAGTGGACTCAGCAGTGCTGTGTTTGGACATATAACATAATGTAAATACAGATACATACACGTTTAAAAGAATTTCAGCAGTGATATGTGTGAGGCTCTGTCTAATAATTTAAAGTCTAATTATTATGAAGTAATCTAATTTCTTATCATAAATCTTCACACAAATCCAAACCTTGGTCTATCTTTTAGGTTATCATCGTTCCTTCTTTTAGTCCAGTTGTTTGGAGACACAAAGACAGCGGTTAATAGGACATTTTTTTTCTGATCATCCCAGAAGAATCCAATTACAGCACTGTTTGGAGATCAGCGAGATTACAGTGTATCTAAGAAAAAACAATCAGAGCCTATCTGATTCCCAGCTTTAGCAGGAGACACGTTGCTGTAATGAAGTCTCTTATTTCTCCTTTTTCTCTCCCATCTCTCTTCCTTCCTTTATCTCCTTACCTCCATCTTTCTTTCCTGTCTTTACCCCCCCCCCCCCTCTCTACATCTTTCCTTCCTGTGTGTATTCCTTCCTTAACTCTTTTTCTTTCTTTTGCTTTTCCTCTTCTTCTGTTTCCTCTATGTTCTCCTTTCTCTCCTCTTTACATTTTCCCCTTCACTTTATTTAACCAGCACACTTCCAAAAACATCCCTCTTCCCTTCCCCTCCATCATGCCTACCACATAGCACTGCCACCAGGGATTACTACGGCAGGCCTGAAGGTGGTGCACATACACAGAGAGCTGACTGTGACGGAGCGGGCGTTTTTCACCTCGGTAATGAAAATATCACAGGAGACCCGGTGGGTGGCGATGACCTTTGGAGAGTGCTGCATTTTCGCCTCGCTTGCTCGCTCTTTCGTAAAAAGCCCGGCCACCCGTCAGAACCCACCCCCTTCCTCCGCCCATCGGCGATGTGGCTCAGCAACGCATAGAGAGCTTGTAGATCCATACTCTGTGTAAATAATTCATCACTGACTGAAAAAGGGAACAGGAGGGAGAGCAATGCTGTGCAAAGAATGATGATGATGACGGAGGTGGAAGAGTGTAAACTACTACGAGTCAGTAAGAAGATTATGGGATTACTGGAGATGAAAATGTGTCATAACGTCTGAATAATCTCACTATACAGAACTTTAAGTCCCTCTATGAATATTAGGGTGATGAGATGCCGAATTCTCGTCAGTAAAAAGAAACAACAAAAGACTCAGACCCACATTCTCGTCCGCTTTTACCTTTCCTGAGCCTCTGTTTATCTAAATGCTAAAAGTCAAATGTTAGCCATCAAAACTAGAGCAGCAGCTTGAGGTACATATCATGATATCACTCCTGACGATCACATCGCTCCTGACTGCTGCTCCATAAACGCCGAACAGATGAATGCATTATTGGCACCATTATGTTGAAATGTCAGTGTGTCGTACAAAAGGAAGCATCACAGCACGTCGTGTCAGCTGTCCTGCAGGTAATGAATTGTGTCTGCAGTTCAGATATGTCACTGGGTGGCATGATATGAAGTATATATACTGATCCATGAAGTTTCTGTAAATGTTCTCCTGTGTACCTGATCAGGTTTCACTCAGCCTTATATTACACAGAGCAGACACGACTGACTTTAAAGATTTTCCTCGTGTTCGTTTATTATTAGAAATCAAATAGAAATCTGAAATACCTGATGGATGTCAGGCGTCCTTCCAGTTGTCAGCACAGTCATTTGAAAATGACTGATCAATTTCAGCTTGAATGAGTGTTTGTCAGGGTGTGGTCCAGGTCCAGGCAGGGAGAAGTACTTTTTTAATGATGCCATGGTGATTCGCACATGAGAATATGAAACACAGTATAATATACTTTAAAAAAAATTACAGATATACAGAAAAACATTCAAGAAATAAGATTAATAAACTGTTACCAAACAAAGTAAAACATCTGTGTCTGTATGTGCTGATCTGATGGTTATTTTCTCAATTTGTTGATGATTCTTTCATCAATAAAATGTTTTAAAATGTTAACAAATTCCAAATTGCACTCCAAACTAAATGTTTGCTTTAAAAGACTAGCAATGTATCTATCTTTGGGAATAAACTGAACTGCTGAATTTTTTGTATTTTTTCTCCAAAAAAAAAGTTGCTAACCAATCACAATCATTGTATCAATAAAGATAAATCCCATTTGCCATAATCCTGTTACACGCAATCTGTTTGTGCCCAACCTCAGTGACCTGGAGATTGATCGCTGTATTGATGTCTGGCTGCTCTCTGCTGATCAATGTGTTGTTATGTTGATCGGTGGGCTCCGTCAGAAAGAAAGGTCAGGAGTGGAGGGTTGTCGTCAATGAGAGCTGATTGATAGGAAAAATCATTTCTCTCTTCTCTTCTCTTCTCTTTGAGATATTTAAGTGAATTCCTCTTCAGTTTCACACAGGAACAGGCATATCATACTTTAACATACAGTAGTTTATTGTGACCTGAAAGACCAAACGCTTCATAACTACATCATAACTGTCTTCAAAGCTTTCTGCAAGTCAAAAAGAATTTAAAAAATAATAAAAAAATATATATATATTATTTAATGTCCACACTCCATCTTGAATCCCATCCTAACTGCACAGCACAACATATTGTGTGAGGCCGAGTCTTATCCCTGGGTAGTTATCCTCCATTACTATGTAATGATATTCATGAGTTGGACCCAGCATACGGCTGTGTGAGTCTTGTATGTGTTTCATGCTATAGATCCAGCCAGCGTCTCCTCGGGGCCATTTGGCTGAGGCCTAATGACCGAGGCTGAGCTAATCCCCCAGAGGAACACACACTGCACTCTCCTTTGTAGGGAAAAGGCTCTGATGGGGCCTTTGAAGGAATGTCACACTGGTGTCTCACTGTATGTTGCCTCTGGCTCACCCTTACCCCATACACAGACACATATACACACACACACACTCATGCACACACACAGGGAGCCTGCCCTGCAGACATATAGGCAGAAATGCACACAAATATGAAGGTGAACATCGCTCTCCCTCTCTGTGTATATGCATCTACACACACATACACACACACACATAGATGAATATGTGCATCCACACACACACACATGCACAGTGGGGCCCTCACAGTAGGGGCCGCGGTAATAGGCACCCTGCCATCTGGAGACCCTGTCCAGGGGGCCGTAAACAATAGAGCCCACTCAATGTGGTAGGGGACATCATCAGTGTGCATGAATATATATATATGTGTGTGTGTGGTTAATATAACAGGGGACATCACCGGATCTTCCATCTAAACCAATGTTTTCTCACCCCCTGCATCCACCCTGAGGCTGTTAGGTGCTGCTGCTCTTAATAGGACACATAGACACATACATTCTGAATAATGTAGAAACTCATTTATTCAATGTGTGTGTGTGTGTGTGTGTGTGTGTGTGTGTATATATATATATATATATATATATGATAACTTGTGTGAGGATCATTTTTTAAATCAGTCACTTCAAGACTGAATACGTCAGGTAGGAGCAAACCTGTCTTAGTCAGAGTGAATGCTGTGCTGTGACTAAACATACACTAGCCACCTCAAACATCATCGTAGCCTCTGCTGTTTTCATGAGTTTGTTACAGTCTGCTTTTATGTCAGATATGCACCCACTGAAGAGTGCTGCACTTGCAACCATGGTAGCCACTAATTGCAACAAAAGAACTGCAGAGGACCAGTGTTGAAGAGAGCCAGATGCAGACTCAATCAGTTCTACATGGAAAAACACCCAGTGTAGTCCATCATAATCAACTTCAAAGATCTCACCCAAATCAAAAAGACAAGAATCTTTCAAAAAATCCGATTTAATGTGCACACTGCATCTCGACTCTCATCCTGACCGCACAGGATGCATCGTGTGTGAGGCTGAGTCTTATCGGCTCATGTATTTATTGATGAACTTCTATATCTTTTTTACATTTTTCCAAATGAGTCAACACAGTGTTCCTTGATTGTTTTCATATTACATCTAATGTTTAATTTCCCAAGTGCCAAATTCAACTGTGCAATAATGTAGCCCTTCCTGTTATCTGCCGTGTCCCGACATTGTCCCGCATATTCAAAAACAGCGGTGTCCCTTTGTAATTTCAGAATCAGAGCCAGATCTTTTGGTGATTTTCTTTAAGGTGCAGAATACTAATAACCATTTATCCTTTGTCCCCATTCCATATATGAAAAATAATTGTCATAACCAAATCCCCCCCTTCCCCCAAGCCTTTTATGAAAATCAGATCTAGAGAGCGCCTAATTAGGCGTGATTCACGGTAAAGGAAGGGGAAAGAGAGGAATGTGAATAAATTGAGACCAGGAGGAGGAGAGAAAGGAGCGACAGACTGGTGATTAATGTGAAGGCTGTGATGCACGTCAACAGGGAAACAAATGAAAGGATGAGGAGAGATTTTCTTTGAAACGGAAAAGAGGACACAATCGAGTAAGATTTCATCTGCAAATCTGGCCAATACTATCACTATACATCATTATAGATCAGACACATGTCATATTAAATGTCCATTGAAATTTAAAATGTCTGTTTATATCGTCACCATGAAGGGTAGTTTATTCTGTGGTTCCTGACCTTTTAGGCTTGTGACCCCTCAAACAAAGCTATGTGTGACCCCTTGTCATTGTCCATGCATTATGACCCCATCACCCAAAGAGCAAACTTTCTCCTGAAAATGTAAAATGATCCAGTATGCAGTAGTAAGTATGGAATAATTCTGACTTTGTGTAACATTATTTTGTCCGCTTTCTTAAACTGCTATGAATGAAACAACATATGACCTACTGGAGCCACTGTTCTAAATCACAGGATGGATTTTGCAGTTTACAGCACATCTTGTTGGGTCTGATTTATTCATATCTACTTTTACTTTACAGCCCAGCATCTAAGGAAACACCCAGAGCAGGCAGGCAGGGAGAGCTAATTAAAATGTCTCAGTGTTACGAGCTGCATCAGAGGACGAGCTGACCGGCTCTCGGTCTGGCTGATAGCGTTGCTGGCAGGTTTCTAACAAGCATTGCTAATGGTCTAACTGGCTGTGTCGCGTGCCGTCCTGCTGGCTGACCGGCTGAATACTTAACGTCCCGGTTATGTGTGTGAGTCCGCTTCATTTCAGACCTGTGGTTGGCTTTTCGTTGTCCCATCTGGGTCTACTGAATCAAAGTCATCCAGTAGCTAAGCTGCCGTATCGACTCAGTGAACAACTGGCTGCAGCTCCTTCAGTAATCAGCAGCGCTCCTCTGGCTTGGCTGCAGTACTAATTGATGGGGGAAACGCAGGAGTCCTCTCCCCCACCACTAATGGGAGTCTCTCTCTTTCTCTGTTTGATTCAGCTCATTATAAAGCACAGAATGTGTGTAGTTCAAGGGAAATGTTCACATGTATCACACGGGGACATGAACTATTGTTTCCTCTCTCAGATAGGAAACAGAAGCTTCAGATGTCGCTTTTTGAAGCGTTTTTTAGAGTCTGAATTGTCTCATCAGTCACATGTAAATGACAGTTGTACTGACAACTGTTTAGCCCATGTTGAAACATTATATTTCAGTAGCGGGGTGACAACTGGAAAACATTTTGATGGGCTGGTAATGTGCTTGCATGTCCGTCTCTATATCCAAGCACGCGCACACACACACACACTGCACACCCCCCACTGCCCACACATTGTGAGTTCCCTGCTAAATCTTGAGCTTTGTACACAAAACAGAGCAAAATAAAATTGAAGGAAGAAGACAAAAGAAGCATTTAAAGAAATACTGTGCGTGTTAAATACAGGCTGCATTCTGCAGTTTCAGGCAGTTTAAGTGCAAATTAGTAGTTAAAAATGCTAAATGGTCAAACATTTTACGGAGCCTCGACTCGAGACTAGACTAGAGCAGATGCAGTCCTGTTTAGATGTTATATAGTATCAAATGAGTTGATTACATCAAGTTAAAACGGCTTTGAAAAAATAGTAGCAGGTAAACTTGCTACTATTACAGCAAAGGATTGCAGCAACTGATCGAATAGCACAGGGGACTGACTGTAAAAACTCTGTAAGACTCTGCAGGCTCCAGTAATCAGTAAGTTAACTTTCTGAGCTTTAATCTTGTTTCTGTTTGATCTAATTTTCAAGCTGGAACTTTAAAAAGTATTTTCAGTATATCAATATTAAAACAAGCCAGTCATCTGAGGAAACAGATTACCACCACTGAGTGACAACACAGTAAACCACAGTCGTTATGATATAAAATATGTTATCATACAACTGCATTTCTGTCCCTGTAACATCATGTCCCGGTGATGACTCAGCACTATCTGTCAGGTTACACCGTGCCCTGTCACATTACATGAAGCATGAATTTTCAATTCTCATATCTTTGCCCACCATCTTTTTGTTCAAACAGAGCAGTCCACAGTAACTCACTGCGTCTCTTCCCCTTCAGAACACCAGGGTCATATTCGCTGCTGCTTGTCCCGCATACCCACAATGCCTCAGTTCTCTCCGATCAGCGGCAGACCTCAGCCCCGTGCATTCGTTAGGAGTGCGTCTCCTCTGCCGTCAACTCCGGGGAGTGATCAGTGTTCCTTTTCTAGGTCACTGGTTATGCGACGCGCCGAGCCACTGGGAGCCACGCATATTCTCCTATTCTCCCTCTGCAGGAGAAGCCAGCCACATCTCCAATTAAACCACCCTCCACCAGCTACACACACTCATCCGCCATCGGATCTGGAGCAGTCATCTCGCATTCAGACGTCTTCCCTCACACTCTGTACCCAGAGTCCCTGAAGATGCCGGGGAGAGACAAGGAAAGATTGTTTCCTGATTGCCGGCGAGAGGAAAAAGGGGGAAGGTTTTTGAAATATTTAACAGTGAAGTGGTCTCGCTGGAACGAGGAGGTTTTGTTTTGTTTTATATTTGATGCTGGTAAACTTCGGAGCTACACAGGTCTTCCATTTAAATCACAGAGATGTCACTGTCGATGAGAATTCACCGTGACTCCACACATGACTTTTTCAAGGCTGTTATGACTTGGGAGAGACCGGGGAATGTTTACATGGCATCTGCTCATGAGGAAGAGGACTAATTTATGCAGAAAGTTACTGTTTAATTCAAAGGATCAGAGATTTGTAACTTTCAAAATCTGTAGAGCGGCGTTTACATTCTTTTTCAGAGCAGAGAGCTATCATATAGGTCACCAAACTTTTCTGTTCAACATCAGAGGACGAACCAACTTATGGTTATGTTTCCAGCATAATTTAACATCAGCTTGTGTCGAGGGCTTTGTTCTACTTTTAATTGGCCAATATTCATGCAGTGAAAATGAGTGTTTCACTACCTGTATGTTCTGTCTTGCTACTTTCTTGCATTAATTGATGTTTTTTGGCCGTTTGAGGACAAGCTGTGTACACAACATTGACATATTTTACCTTATAAAGTTGCTGCTTGTTGGAGGGTCGAACTGTTTGGGAAACCTCCTGACCTTTCTGTCATCACTTAGCGGGGGCATTTTCTCCATGACAGCCAGCGTTTCACTCTGTCTTCTATAAACACTTTTGATATCCGAGGGTGTCGAACAATCCATCACGTGAACTCAGTCTTTTCAAGCGCAACCGCAACACTTAACACTTAATGTGAGCATTCATTTAGAGGAAATATCTGCGGATGCTTCACTATCTCCATCAGCTACTCACTAACTTTGTTGCTGCAGCATTGTTAATCAAGTCAAAGTCACTAATCACAGTTCATGGGGAGCTTTACAATGTGTACAGTGTGGAACCTCCTCTGTCCTTCATCCCATTTAGGGATTGTTATGCTGAAAGCAGTGACTATGAACCAAAATGGTAAAACTGCAGGCTGTAAGACCAAAACAAGCTGAAAGATGCTAAAACGCTCCTTATGTTTTTCATTGCAGAAAATATTGACTATAGCAGCACTCTGTCTCAAAGCCTTTTGTTTCATGGAGCTCTCGCCATTGACTAAAAGTTAGTCGCAGGTTTACTCTTGTGTGGCTCTTTTTCTCTCATTAGCTTCTTCCATCAACATCCTCTAAAGTCTTTTAGCCTCTGTGATCATGTCCACAGTGGCTGATAAGCCCATTTACATTGCCCAGCTTCGGTTCTGGCACAAGACCAGCTCCATTCCCTCGGGTCAGTATTCCCTGGCCCCACTGGGCCTATAAACCTCCTCTTCCCGGTCAACACTAACACTCCCCCTGGTGCTCTGAGCTCGTATGAGGAGCAGAGTGGGAATGACAATCACAATTTACCTGATTTCAGTTAGAATTAAAAAGATTTAAAATCTGTTATTAAATGGTACAAGGGTCGCACATTGTAAGTTAAGAAAATGACATCATGTCTTTGTTATCAGGCTGCACTGTCATTAAAAGTTTACATTTGTTCTTGAATCAAACATCTGCTCCATCACTGATCGTCTGATCACTCTTTGGCATTATTATACAGTTATCACTGTAAAACAGTGCAGTGAGTGTAAAAGAGGCCTCGTGCACGCAGTCAGGCCCTGGGAAAGTTGTGAAACAAGAATGTCGACAGCTCCATTGTTGCATCAGTGCGTTTAGTCTATCCTCTGTTCACCTCAGCTAACCTGCAGGAACAGATGTCTCTCCTACACACCATTTGGAGTGGGCCACCTAATTGTTATTCATTCTGGAAAGGCTTCAGATGTTTGCTCAGCTTCAATTCCCTCCAACTACCTACACTCCAATAGGTCTACTCGATGCTGTTCGACAAAGCCTCGGGACTTTCTGCTGTCTGTGGCAAACTTCCTCCTTTGAACTTACACCGCATTAAAGTCACAAAGAGAAACCATTGTGCGTTTCCCTGATTAGCACTCTGCTGTTTTACAGACACACCTCAGCGTTAATAGAAGTGAAGTGCCCTTGAGTCGTAGGACCGACACATTAGGAATTTAGTCACCTTCTCTTCAATACACGGCTGTTATTCATACTGCGATGTATGAATGTATGTGAGAGCGGAAAATAAGAGAGTATCTATGAGTGGAGCTGAGCTGTAATTCAATATGATTATAAATGGAAAAAAATATATATATATAAATCAGAACCAAAGAAATTCATGATTAAGGTTGTCTGACTTTTTTTCATCAGTTTTGTCTGATGCTGTACATTACACTGGAACACTTTATACTTGTATTTTATATTTTTGTTCGATGTATCTTCCTTCTACTCGCAGTTTAAGTATTAATTAATGTATGCTTTATTTTTCAAATATATCCCCTCAAACAGTGGTGGAAAATTACTCACATCTACATTTATTCCAGTACTGCACTACAATTTTGAGCTCCTTCAATATTTCCATTTTATGCTACTTTATATTTTCATTCAAAAACACAATTTCAAAGGAAAATAATAATGAATAAACTAATGAAATAAAACAGGTTATTACTCATACAAATGCCTCCCATCTCGACCAGTGACAACATTCTTGCTCACAAGATAATGCATTTATAACAATCCAGTAATATATCACATAATAAAGTTCAATATATGCATACTTGTGCGTACTGTTTCAGTAAAGGGTGTGAATGTATATGCAAAATTAATTTATGCTCAGGCTGATTACAAAGCAATACATCACATATCAAGTATCGTCTTCATCGTCATTGTCGTTCAGAGCTGGGATTTTTTTCTGTTATCAGACATCATTGTAGCTACGTTAGAAATATCTCAGCTTGGTGTCATGGCCTCTGCTGCAGGATAACACTCTATGCAATTATCAACAGGAAAAAAAAAACAACAACAAAAAAACACACACCCACACAGAGTTAAGTGAACCCATAAATAAAGGTGTGTGTGTGTGCTCGTGCTTTTAACAGAAGCGTAGAGCTTAAAGAAAGCTGCCCAGCACAACATGTTAGAGAGAGCTGAATCTTCGTCTCTCTTATTAAAGAGGCTGCACGGCTGTGGCAGCAGCAGAGATGAAGGGCCATCAGGGGAATTCATCCCTCCATCCAACCATCCCTCCATCCATCTAACACTATTGGGGTGGGGGGGCTGCTTTTACTAACATTCTCTGAGGCAATAGCAGGGGCTTCTCATCTAAATATTAATAATGCCTCAGTGGTGCACCCACATAT
Organism: Nibea coibor; assembly: GCA_023373845.1. Classification (NCBI taxonomy): domain Eukaryota; kingdom Metazoa; phylum Chordata; class Actinopteri; family Sciaenidae; genus Nibea; species Nibea coibor. The sequence goes on from CM041726.1 coordinate 4,209,923, forward strand.
AAAAAGAAAAAAAACAATCAAGAGGGGACAAGACAGGATGGAAGGGCAGAATCTAATTAAAAAGCTAGCTAATAACTTCAGCATTGTGTTATCATCCTGACGTGACGGCCTCAGCCATGACGGCTCAGAGCAGGTCCTTAAAGGAGTGAGAGAAAGCCAGGAGTGGCTGAAATTGAGAGCAATCTTGCATTCATAAACACTTATAGTGAGCGCTGCATTGTATGAGCAAGCCTTGATTTGTTTGGAAGCAGGTGAAAAAAAACATTTTGTCCCTAAAACTAGATAATGTGTTCTTCCATTTATGAGCCACACATTATGCTAATATGATATGTCTGCATCCGTCATTTACTTGGAGTGTTTGTCTTTTTACTTGGCAGTGTTTGTATGTGTGTGTGGGTGTGTTTGTCAGGTGGTGTGTACGATTGTGTACACGCGTGCACATGAGTACATGTGAGCTATTCTGTGGGTATGTGTATGTTTTTGTGCCGTGTGTGCGTCGGTTGTGTGCCCAGTTTCAACCCTGTTTTTGGGGCATTGATAATTCCTCCATTTACAAACTGGGAAATAGCTAATTAAAACCCACTTCAACTAACAGGCTGTCTGGGACAACGCTAATGTCGCTGTGTGCTAATGCCTGCTTGCCATTTCCGCTCCCGTACACCATAATCAGTGACTGTTTCCCACCTCCCCGCGCTGCACATAATGATTCGGATGCAGGGAATACTGCACTGTAAGTACATACAGTAATAAGGAGTCCATTGTCGCTATATTCCATCATGCTATTGCAGGCTATTTGTGCCACTCTTCACCATAATCACTAAGTTACTTAATGTCTAGATAAGAACTGTGTTCAGCAGCGTGTGTAAGGAATGCATTTATTACTCCTTGCTGTTTAAATGTTACAGTTACAGGCAGAAACGTGGCGGCAGTGATGAGAAGTCTGCAGACAGAAAGCTGCTGCATATTTTCAACAAACCTATGACCAGACACTTTGAAAATTTTACTGTAGCTCCTCGCAGGTAATATTACATTTAAAACCGCCTGTGTGCATTCATGATAAATGTGTGCTTGAACTAAATAACTCAGGAGTGTTACGTGACATTTAACTTGAAATGTGGGGCAGGAACACTAAGACATGATGGGAAGAAAAAATGTGTTAGTGCCCCAAAATAGCATATCAGGTCAGTCAGCATCAATACAAAGATGTTATGTCTCAAATAAGTGACAAAAACATTTATCTAAATAAATATACAACTACTACTACTATTAATAATAATAATAATAATAATAATAATAATAAATGTTCATGTTGCATGACTTTTCTCTAAGCTTTGCTTTTCCCTGTGAGATATTTTCACCTTCTCCGGGCCTCCTTCATTATTGATGCGTCACTGTGCCAAATGACGGATGTGCATAGTTTGTTTTCACATTCACTTTCTTTCCACTCATCTTAAGTGTTCAGGACGTGCTTGCATGAGCAGGATTTTAGGACATCACAACTAGTTTATTGGCAACCATGGTCAAATATGTAAACTGACACTGACACGTGTGTGGTGAGTAAAGCTGAAGTCTCCGGTGCAAGTAAAACTGTCTTGTGTGAAGCAGAGCATTTTATGTCTACTACACGGGCTCCCACGATAAATCTTTTCCTTGCGAAATACTGGATAATTACAACTCTCTGGGACTCTAAAGTGAAGATAAGATCAGTTTTTAGTTGAAGACAAATTCTGTCCACATTTGGTCAAAAGTAAACTGTGCTTCATATTTTAGGGCTTCTAAGCTACTTAGTCATGCACTTCCACGAAAGTGAGAGAACTCACAGGAGACTGATAAAGAAAAGAATTTTACAGGGCCAAAGTAATGTGGTTTTATTCCCTACTGGGGGTCAGCACACCTACATACATGAGAGAATTAAAAATGTAATTACCAGTGACTGCTTCACATTAATTGTTTTAGATATCACAACAGATGATACGATCTTACATCCCACGATGCAGCTTAGTCACATCTTTCATTAGATGACATGTTTTTCGGGATTTTATGAAGCTCGTCCAAACCTACAGGAGACATTGTATAAATCACTTGGAAGGAATTTTCTCCTCCTCAACAAACACGCGGTTCCCTGTGTGTAAGGTGGAGTGACCCATCAGTGTAACCACATTCTCCAAGACAGCAAAAAGCTTTTCTTTTAGATTTGTGCTGTTTTATTTATTAACTGTTCTATTCTTTGCATTTCATTTTTTAGGATGAAAGTCTAAATTGTTGATGAGACACTGAATCATTTATTTATTTTGTTGGCTTCACAATAGCTACAATTAAATATATAAATACTGAAACCATCATAATAATAATGTTTTTAGATCTTTTTGGATGGGGAACTTTTCTTCCTGAGCTACGACCCTGAATATACCATCATGTTCATATTTTCATTACGGAAACTGTAATCACAGAGGTAGATTTGAATAGATAAGTGCCTGTTTGTTATTCACACCGTCGCATTTGTGGAATGAAATCACTCAAAAGGTGATAGTGATATATTTTCCATTCATCCTGCAGAAAGAAGAAATTAATTGAACTTGTTTCTATCAGCTCACATGTGCGAAGGTGAAAAGTTCCTATAAAAGCAGCCTGCTATAGCTGTGAACCTTTTACCAGGAGAAACATATGGTATCTCACTAATTTCCTTGTGAGAATATTTTAGGCAACGTCTCCTCACAACTGGATTCCAGTTTGATTTAACTCCGCAAATTGAAAATCCTCATTAAAAAATCTTACATGAACATACATGAAAACAACCGCTAGGAGAATAGATAATTTGTTTGGAAAGTCAGGTATTGTTTTCTGGCATCTCCCTGTTATCACGGCTCGGCCCCCAGAGGCTGTGAGAGGAAATGCACAGAGCCCGCTCTGCTTTTGTTAATTAAAGCTGTCAATCAGGAATGGGACTACTTCCTTTTTTTTCTGTTGTTTTTCTCTCTCTGGATCTGTTTGTGTCACTCTGATCAAAGCTGTGATGATAAGAGAAACCCATTTCTTCAAGTAAACAACAGAATTCTTCATGTCTGTTTAATGCAAGACTCTTTAATGCAAACTTTTGGTGTCTTCAAAGTTTTTGGGTTGTTTTTTTTCCTCTGTGTGTTATTGTATTTTCATCTTTTATTCATGTCTTTTCTCTCAGTCGGTTCAGCCACTAGCAAAAACATTTGGGTTCATTACACAGTACTTGTAGCACAAAGGAATATTGTTTTCTTTGCTCTGAAACACTTGAGACGAAAAAGTTGCCTGTGATTCATGAGACAGTACCTCCCTACCATCCACAATCCCCACATATCCAAATATGATTTTAAATAGAACACACCAGATACTGTAATAAAAAACTGTTTAATCCAATTCTCACTACAGAGGACATAAGTAGTTAGTTTGTGTATGAATGTAATTCTAATCCGTCCTTATTATTCAGTAGATTCTCTTTCAGTGTGCACTTCAGCAAAAGGTGTAAAATAAGCAGGTGTAAAACTATGTTAGCATATTAGAATGCATTTGTTGATGAGAAATATTATTAATATATGACAACAGAGCAGGTCTGAGCTGTTGAGAGTGGAGAAAAGAAGCAAGAGAGGAATGAGAGCAGAGCTAATGTTAGAGCTGATGGAAAAGTTAATACGAGAGAGAAGGAATGAGGCCTCCAGGTGTGGAAAATATATGCATGCGTGCAGTTTTATGCATTGGAACATGCAGTCTGTGTAGATACTGTGGATGCAGGTTTACAGGTGCAGGTTTAAGTATGTCTGAAGCATGTGCACATGTAAAATAAGTCTATTTCTGCAGACACTGTACATTTCTGAATGTATAGTATGTGTTCACATATGTAGATTCTTGTGGGTGTGTCTTTGCAAGCATGTCGGTGGATGTACAATGTTTGGGGGACACACATGTACACACATGTATGTATAGGATACTGTGTGTTCTAGCATTATTTGTTCTTTTTGGGTGGGGGCAGTGGGTCTGTATATTTGGAGATGGGAAAAGGTAAATGTGTATTAATTGTTTGATAAATACAATTGCTTTTCAAGTGAATTGCTGTGCACTTTCATTTAAGTATAAACAGTCATTTTTCAAAAGATAATCTCTCTCTGACCATGAGAAAACATTCACATCCATTATCAGGACATCCAGAGGACACAAATCCATCCAGAGGTCAGGGCTGATGGAAAGAATTTGAAGTACTGTAGACATAGACAGGAGAAAAGTGTTTTCATGTTGGTGGAACTGATGTGTCTCTGAGCTCCCAGGAGACTGTCTGTCTGTCTGTCTGTCTGTCTGTCTGTCTGTCTGTCTGTCTGTCTCATGATCTATACAGAGAGCAGAGAGGATGCAGGCCTTTAGAGAGCCCCAGAGAGCGGCTCGACATGGCTGTTCGATTAGAGAGGGAGAGGAACACAGCAGGTGTGAGTCTGTCTGTGAGTGGAGGTAAATATAAAAAGCCAATCTCCATCCAGCCAATCGGCCTCAGTTTGATGAAGCAGCGTTCATTGATTTTCCTCTCACCTCAGTGAAATGAGTTTGTCCTAATGATTCCCTCTTACACGCTCTGCTCATTGCTGTACAGTGTGCAGCATAAAGTCAATTATGAAGTAGGTGACTGTAATCGAAAAGTGTTAGCTCAGGGACATTCTGGGTTCATATTATATCTGTTACATTTAATCGACATGTAATCATTAGTCTCACCCTGCCCAGTTTTTACATGTCCTACAAGGTTTATCATTTAATAATAATAATAATAATAATAATAATAATAATACTGTCATCAGCTGACAAAGAGTTAAACAGAAACATAATCTCTCTCCTTTGTAAGCTATCAATTCCAGGGTAGCACTGAGCAAGCCATAATTCCAAAGCTGTTCTCAGACATGTTAAATCCACGAGTGTGTGTCCTTTGTCTGGATATTAGCAGCAGTATGTATGAAAGTATGCAGTATGAAAAAAATCATTCATTTCAGGAAATTTACATTCATGAACAAAACAAAATACACTGTGAATAGATTCAGTGAGGAGTGCTGTGTCAGGTTGGAGTGCAGTCTTTTGGAAAATCTAACATTCTCTGTAGTAAGTTAAATATACATGTGATTATCCCACTTTTCACATATTGTCAAATATGAAATGAAAAACACATTTCCAGCTCCAACTCTGTTTTAAACATTTCTCACACACAAAGCAAACAGTCATGTTATCAGAAATACCACACAGGATTATATTCTCATTTCAAGTCGGCCTTTTTTTTTCTTTTCTTATATCATGAAAACATTATTGTCTCAATACTTCCTGTTCTTCAGTTGAAAATGTGGTTCATTAAGGATCAAACATGTCAACATGAGAGTTTTTTCTGTCTGTCATGTTTTAACTGTGGATGTATAATTTTGTGAATGTTTACTACATTGTGTTTTTATAATATATGCTGTTTTCCTTTTAACATCTGGTCAGGTCAGCCAAATGTTGGCTTTTTAGGCTAACTCTGCCTCATTTAGTTTTTTAATGACCCTTGTCTCAAAAAAAAAAGCAATTTTTCCATCAACATAAAATGATTTAATAAGCAAAAGATCTTTTGTTTCATAACTGACCAGACCACAGACGCTGACTGTGCTCACATATTCAATTCACAAAATCTGATTCATTACATTTAGTCAGTTATGTCTTTCAAATTATTGCTGAGGTTTTCAGGACAATAGATTATATCAAGATTTTTTTTTTTTTTTTTTTTTTTTTTTTTTGCCAAAAGCAAAAGAATGCTGACACTCGCAGTCCTCTTACTGGACACTGAGATTATTCCAAAACTTGTTAAGAAATGTATGAAACAGCAGGCTGCTTCAAATTGCTCTTTTAAATTCAGTGTCAAGAAGGAGTGGACAATGCATGCACCTAATGTCCCTTGCACTGTGTGTCAAATGACTACATTGAAAGTATTCTTTCAGTTTCCTGTTAAATGTGAGCGTTTGCAGTGCTGGAGCAGAGATAAGGATTGAGGAATGGCTGTGAGGGAGAATCTGCGATGAGGGGGAAAAGGCCAGAGAAATGCCAACTCAGGCTTCTGTCTCTGAGTGTCTGATTGTTCAGCGAGACCCTTTTCTAAGAGTCTGCCAGGGCGACTGTGAATGGATGCCAATTATCCCGCCCAACAATGTTTCTCAACAATACTTTAACGATGTGCCGTTTGTTGAAAAGCCACTAAGCTCTCAGGAGTTAATTGGTTTTTAAAAAGCAATATAAAATCCCATCGCAATAATCAGTTCTCATAGACTCTTTTCTCTCTCCCATCAAACAAAGCCGCTAATTGTTTTAAGACCGACTGTGAGCGTTTCATGTGAAATTACCTAGAGCCTGTGTCATAATATGCACAGCTTGGGTGTTTGGCAGCAAAGAGGCGAGACGTATTTCAGTGTTTCTCTTCTTTTTTTTCCGTTTGGTTTCATTGTTTACACAGAGAAAGTTTGAGGTTGGAAAAATGAGATGAGAATAGCAGTTTTTCTGGAAAAAAATTAGATCATAATAAGGGAGTGTATGAAAATGATTTGGGTGAAGAGGGGAGTGAAATGTTTGGGGTTTTCTTTTTGGCCTTTTCAAGCTTTATTTTTGATAGAGACAGCCGAAGAGTGACATGAATGTGGGGAGAGAGAGAGATGGGGAATGACATGCAGGAAAGAGCCACTGGTCAGATTCAAACCCTGGGCTGCCGCAGCAAGGACTGAGCCTTCGTACATGGGGCGGCTGCTCTACCAACTGAGCTAAATGACAGCCTGGCAATGAAATGAAAAAGCTAGGCCCTCCACAGCAAGCAGCGTCAATGGACGCTCTGCTTAAAAAATTACAACACTCTCTCCATTAAAAGTGTGTTTGTTTAAACATAAAAACTCACATAAGGGATTTAAAATTGTGCTTTGAAGCTCAAGGATAATCTGAAATACAATATATATCTGTGATGAGAAACTGTTTAAAGGAAAACCTTCTCCGTGTCAGACATTACTTTTATATGTTCCAGAAATCTGCAAGCCAAGATGAAAGGTTTTGAAACACATGAAAACACTTTGAAATGAGCCATGAGAATCATTCTAAGCACCTCGCTAATAATCCTGCCTTTGAATACATTTGTACAGATGTCATCAATTACAGAGTTTCGTATTCCTCAAACACACTTTTCTTTTCATGCTCAAATTAAGACTTATTTGAACTCAACTTCATATAATAAGTAGCAAAAAAGTTAAATGTTCTTATCATGAAAGCATCAACATCACATAAGAACTGTGATGACCTATGAGATGATGTATGACTGCTGATAAGACAACAATCAAGAGAAACATGGCTGTGATTAGGCTTGTGGTGTTCATCTAGATGACCAGAAGTGGTGCAAAGTTTTCAACAATGCTCCAGAATGGGATCACTGCATCACATACATGACATGAAACACCATACAAGATAACAATGAACTAATCGTGACCATGCAAATATGATGATTCATGTTCCGCCAAAAACAGCCTGGCACTCATTCTCATTTAATGTAGTAAAGTCCACTGATCACAGCATCCTGGTCTTTTGTCACATTTATTAATGGATCCAAAACCTCGTATTCTTGTTGTCAGCTCCCTGTCTGCTGTCATGTTGCCGTTTCTCCTGGTTATAAATCTACTCCTCTGAGTGATGAATTAAAAAATACTTAATATGGATTTTTTTTCCTTATGAGAGGGTGTCGACTGTATTTCAAGCTTCAGATGTGTTTGTGAAAGAATGGTATCCTCTCAGCGTGTGTCTTGGTTCTTAGCAATAATTTGTTTTGGAGTATAAAAGCTTATTTTATTCTGTGTTCAAATCAAATCAAATCAAATCAAATCAAATCAAATCAAATCAAAAATCAAATCAAATCAAATTTTATTTGTATAGCCCAAAGTCACAAAACACATTTTGCCTCAGAGGGCTTTACAATCTGTACAGGGAGTGACACCCTCTGTCCTTAGACCCTCGGTCCGAGTGAGGAAAAACTTGCCCACAAAAAACCCTTTTAACAGGGAAAAAAAATGTGGAAGAAACCTCAGGAAGAGCCACAGAGGAGGGATCCCTCTTCCAGGACGGACAGACGTGCAATGGATGTCACATGTACAGAACAATCAACACAAACATATTGTACAATTACAATCAATTACAATAAATGGTGAGGTGATTGCAGTAGCAGTGGAACACAGATGCACAGCAGCAATAAGTCATTAACCAACAAAGCTGTAGTCGGGATGGTAGCAATAATGACTATATATGGCATGTAATGCTAAATATGGTGGACGTCAGCAGCAGACCACGGCGGCAGCCACGATCCATGAGAACCTGCTGGACGAGAAAGCACAGAAACTCCGGGGAAGAGGTGTAGTTAGTAATATCCAAAGAAAAGGTGTAAGAGAGATAACGATTGACAGAACAATAAAACCTCAGGCCCCGTTATGCGGACTCTAAGGGTTATCGAACTGCTTTACATTGAGAGAGAGAGAGAGAGAGAGAGAGGCTTTACAGTAAGGCATGGACATCAGCAGCAGACCACAGCAGCACTCACGATCCATGAGAACCTGCTGGACGAGAAAGCACAGAAACTCCGGGGAAGAAGTTTAGTTAGTAAGGGGGGGGGGGGTCCCCCGGTAGTCTAGTCCTATGGCAGCATAACTAAGGGAAGGCCTGAGCCAGCCCTAACTATAAGCGCTATCAAAAAGGAAAGTCTTAAGTCTAGTCTTGAATGTGGTGACCGTGTCTGCCTCCCGAACCCAGAAAGGTAGTTTGTTCCACAGAAGAGGAGCTTGATAGCTGAAAGCTCTGGCTCCCAGTCTACTTTTGGAAACTATGGGAACCACAAGGAACCCTGCATTCTGAGAACGCAGTGGTCTAGAGGGGTAGTAGGGAACTATGAGCTCTTTTAAATATGATGGTGCCTGGCCATGAAGAGCTTTGTATGTTAGGAGAAGAATTTTAAATTCTATTCTAGATTTAACAGGTAGCCAGTGTAAGGAAGCCAAAATGGGTGAGATGTGATCTCTGATCTTGGTTCCTGTCAGAACACGTGCAGCAGCATTCTGAATTAGCTGCAAGGTCCTAAGAGACTTATTGGGGCAGCCTGATAATAGAGAGTTACAGTAGTCCAGCCTAGAAGTAACAAATGCATGGACTAGTTTTTCTGCATCCGCTTGGGACAGGATGCGTCTGATTTTGGTAATGTTACGTAAGTGGAAGAATGCAGTCTTTGAAATTTGTTTTATGTGGGCATTAAAGGACAAATCCTGATCAAAAATAACTCCAAGGTTCTTTACGGAGGAGCTGGAGGCCAGGGTGGTCCCGTCTAAGGTGGCCAAGTCTCCGGAAAGAGAGTTTCTGTGGTGTTTGGGTCCAATTACAAGAACTTCAGTTTTATCTGAGTTCAACATCAGAAAATTGTAGGTCATCCAACTTTTTATATCCCTAAGGCATGCTTGCAGTTTGGCTAAATGATTAGTTTCATCAGGCTTGATTGATAAATATAATTGGGTGTCGTCAGCATAACAGTGAAAATTAATGGAGTGATTCCTAATAATGTTCCCTAGAGGAAGCATATATAGACTGAATAGAAGTGGCCCTAGTACAGAACCTTGTGGGACTCCATGACAGACTTTGGTATGTACGGAGGATTCATCATTGACGTGAACAAACTGAGATCGATCTAAGAAATACGACCTAAACCAGCTTAGGGCGGTTCCTTTGATGCCAATCTGATGTTCCAGTCTCTGTAAAAGAATTTGATGGTCTATGGTGTCAAATGCAGCACTAAGATCTAACAGGACGAGTACAGAGATGAGTCCTTTGTCTGATGCCATTAGGAGATCGTTTGTGACTTTGACTAGTGCGGTCTCTGTGCTATGATGGACTCTAAATCCTGACTGAAAATCCTCAAATAAACTGTTCTTGTGAAGAAATTCACACAGCTGATTAGCTACAGCCTTCTCGAGTAACTTAGAAAGAAAGGGAAGGTTTGATATCGGTCTATAGTTAGCCAGAACCTCTGGATCTAGAGTGTGCTTTTTAAGAAGAGGTTTAATTACAGCTACTTTAAAGGACTGTGGTACATATCCTGATAATAAAGACAGGTTAATCATATCCAGTAAAGAAGGGCTAACTAAAGGTAAAACATCCTTAAGCAGCCTGGTTGGGATGGGGTCTAGGAGACAGGTTGACGACTTAGATGAAGAAATTATTGAAGTTATTTGATGAAGGTCAATGGGAGAGAAGCTGTCTAAATATGTATCAGGTTTTGCAGCTGTTTCCAAACTTGCTGTATCAGAATGCAGATCAGTGCCTGTCGAAGGCAAGGCATGATGTATTTTGTCTCTAATGGTCCTAATTTTATCATTAAAGAAGCTCATGAAGTCATTACTAGTTAGACCCAGAGGAGTAGATGGGTCAATAGAGCTGTGGTTCTCTGTTAGCCTGGCTACAGTGCTGAAGAGAAACCTGGGGTTGTTCTTGTTTTCCTCTATTAAAGAAGAGTAATAAGCTGTTCTGGCATTACGGAGAGCCTTCCTGTAGGTTTTAAGATTATCTTGCCAGACTAAGCGAGATTCTTCCAGTTTAGTGGCACGCCATTTGCGTTCAGAATTACGTGCCACTTGCTTTAATTTGCGAGTCTGCTGGCTATACCATGGAGCTAACCTCCTCTGTTTAATATTCTTCTTTTTCAGAGGTGCAATAGAGTCAAGTGCTGTCTGTAATGAGCCTGTAGTGCTCTCAACAATATGATCTATTTGTGAGGGGCTCATGGGAGCAGACAAGTCCTCTGCTACATTGAGACATGGCAGTACTGAAGGAATCACTTCCTTGAATTTTGCAACAGCACTGTCAGATAAACATCTGCTGTAAGACTTTCTACAAAAAGGCTTATAGTCCAGTAATATGAACTCGAAGGTTATTAAAAAATGGTCAGAGAGAAGAGGATTCTGTGGATAGACTATAAGATGATCAAGTTCAATGCCATATGAGAGAACGAGATCAAGGGTGTGGTTCAGACGATGAGTCGGTTTATTTACAATCTGACAGAAGCCAATTGAATCTAATAAAGAGATAAATGCAGTACTAAGGCTATCATTGTGGTTGTCTACATGAATATTAAAGTCACCTACAATGATTACTTTATCTGTTTTAAGGATCAAGCCTGATGCAAATTCTGCAAATTCAGATAAAAATTCAGAGTAAGGGCCAGGAGCGCGATATATTATAACAAATAGGATTGGCTGTACTGTTTTCCATGTTGGGTGAGTGAGGTTAAGAACAAGACTTTCAAATGAATTAGAATTTAGTTTAGGTTTAGGATTTATTAATAGACTTGAGTCAAATATGGCTCCAACTCCGCCACCTCGACCATTACTTCGAGGAATATGAGTGTTACAATGACTGGGAGGAGTGGATTCATTTAAGCTAACATATTCACCCTCCTGCAGCCAGGTTTCAGTGAGACAAAATAAATCAATATCATAATCAGATATTAATTCATTGACTAAAAGAGCTTTAGAAGACAAGGACCTGATATTCAAGAGTCCACATTTAATGCTCTTGTTTTGTACTGGTGGAGATGTTGATTTAATTTTTATTAAGTTTTTATGATGAACTCCTCTTCTGTTTGTTTTATCTTTAAACAATGTAGGTGGACGGGGGACAGACACAGTCTCTATACTAAAGTACTGGGTGGGCAACTGCTCTAATGGAGGCGCAGAGAAGCGTGTAAGACTGCAACTCTGCTTCCTGGTCTCAACTCTGGGTTGTCACGGTTTCGGTCGTTTAATAAATTGGTCCATGTTTCTAGATATGAGAGCTGCTCCATCCAAAGTGGGATGGATGCCGTCTCTCCTAATCAGACCAGGTTTTCCCCAGAAAGGTGTCCAATTGTCAATGAAGCCCACATCGTTTGCTGGACACCACCTCGACAACCAGCGGTGAAATGACGACATGCGGCTATACATGTCATCGCTGGTCACATTGGGCAGGGGTCCAGAGAAAACTACAGAGTCCGACATCGTCTTGGCGTATTCACACACCGATGAAACATTAATTTTAGTGACCTCCGATTGGCGTAACCGGGAGTCATTACCGCCGACGTGGATAACAATCTTACTGTATCTACGTTTAGCCTTAGCCAGCAGTTTCAAATTTGATTCGATGTCGCCCGCTCTGGCCCCTGGGATGCATTTGACTATGGCCCCCGGTGTCGCTAACTTCACGTTCCGCAAAATGGAGCTGCCAATAACCAGAGTTGGTTTCTCAGCGGGTGTGTCGCTGAGCGGGGAAAATTTGTTTGAAACGTGAAGCGGTTGGTGGTGTACCGTGGGCTTCAGCTTGGGGCTATGCCTCTTTCGGACAGTCACCCAGCCTCCCGGCTGCTCGGGAACTACCGGGGGACTGCTAGCTGAAGCTACCTTCGGTGGTACCGCACCGGCTACAGGGGACTGGCTAACTATAGCAGCCACTGACTGTTCTGTGGTGCGGTACCGTGCCTCTAACTTACTGAGCCTCGCCTCCAAATCTACAAATAAACTACATTTATTACAAGTACCATTATCGCTGAAGGAGGACGAGGAGTAGCTGAACATGTGGCACACAGGGCAGGAGAGAGGGGGAGAGGAGAGAGCAGGAGAGGAGAGAGGAGGAGAGCAGGGAGAGGCCATTGCTAAACCTTGGCTAGAGAGTGCGGCTAGCAGAGAGACAGGTAAAACTATCGGACTGCGGTTACTAGAGTTTAAGAAACCTGTTCGTGTAGACAGAACAAGTTTAAAGGTAGTGTGGAGTTACGTAGCTAGTCACTGATGTGAAAAATATACGGAAAATTGTTTAAGTGAGCAGAGCAGAGGGCACCGTGGCACTAACACCGGTAACCGGAAGTGACAGAATACGCTTACCGTAAAGCAGCCGTAAAGCCGACCAAGACCAGGTGTTATATAGTATTCTCTGTTATTGTGAACAGGAAAAAAGATCCAAGCCTGCTCTTCTAAATATTTCATACTACCCCACTCATCTTTACTCATCACCTTTTCTCATCTCTCTTCCTAATGATTTTCATACAGTCCCTAACCCCTTACATATAAATACAGCTGGATTGCTTTTATTCAGCAATTAAATGCTCTCTTTTATCTCTGCATTCTCTGCATTTAAAATCAATATTAAAATAGATTTTAAAACAAAAAGCAGGCCCTGTCCGACAACCCGTTCCACAGACCGCTGGGGATGCACATTGAAACAGTGTTATCCCGAGCCATTGACCTCGGTAATAAGCCTTGTTCTGCTATACAATCCCAGCCTGGTGTTAATGCTCATTTCCACTTTAGGGTGAAGGAGGCTGCAGCGGTGATTGTGTTTCCTGACATGTGACATACAGGGGGTTAAGGGGATACAATAGCTCCATCATGTAAGGAAGTCACAGAGACTGGCGGGGAAATATAAAGGAGAGAAGTGGGCTCGGCATTAATGCTCGGCACGTACTTTATATCTCTGAGCCTGATCCTTTTTTCCCCTGTCCTCTGTCCTTCAACAACAATAGTGCAATTACATTTCTGATGATAATAGAAGCCTTTGCACGAAGCCACATGGTTGCTGTAGGGGAAGGTGGCTTTGGTTTTGTGCATCTTTTAGTCAGCCCATCACTGTCAGTCAAAATGTAACACACTGAATATTCTTATTTTCTGCAGGATATTTAAAAATATACAAAATATCAAGCTGAGATTTATTATTCCATTTCTCAACAAGGAACATTTTTCCTACACTTGCATATGACCTTGAACACAACAATCGCATTTCAATTCTTAAAAGCCACATCCAGTACGTCCACAGTGTTTGCTGCAATAAAATAAGTGAATCTCTGAAATGTGTAGTCCATTCTGTTTTATTTTTCCTTTTCGAAAAACACAGCAAGATCTATCTTTCCCAGCCTGTGGTCCTTGAAATCAATTCGACAGATATGAGCAGAATTAGCGCTGGATCAGACTGAATTTAGCCTGATGAAAAGGCGTCTTGTGCCGTCGCCGCAGGAGCGCTGATGTGTACAGGAGGAGGAGGAGGGGGGGAGAGAAACAATGGAAAATGCATAATGCTCAGAACAGTGGGATCCCTGCTCCCTCTCCACCTGGGACTCAGTGTGGAGGATCCCCTCTGACCACAGCCCAATTAAATCCTGCACGCGCACACACACCTACACACACACACACACACATACACATCTCCACATGGAGTGACCCGCTTCCATCATGAATATGGATGTGTTGGAAGAATGCAAATAAACCCTGGTCGGCTACAGACAGACAGAGAGTCAGACAGACAGACAGGGAGACGGGCAGACAGACAGTCAGCAGCACAACAAAGAGGTGGTAGGAAATGAGAACAAAGGACCAGTCCGGGTTGAAACAGCACAGATGCCTTCACTTCCAGCTTTGTCACAGCCAAAAGCAGAGAGCACATGTCTGAGTATATGCCTCAATAAAAGACTTAATATTACTGTGATACATGCATGTGTGTCTGATCTTATTGCTGCTTTTGATACAGTATGGTGTGTTTTAGTCTGCATGTTTATATGTGCTCATCTGCTTCATCCACAACAATAAAAAACCATCAGAGCGATAAACTTGCAACTCACTCAATCACACCCCCCACCCCTCCAGTGCCTCTGGATTCCTTGTCATTTAGCAAGACAGGGGCTGAGGGAAGGCAGAGCCGACGCCGAAGACGAATGTGATGGTAAATGAATCATTCTAATATGTTTTGTAAATATCTGCTTGTGCTCAGAAAGCGGATCTGCTAGTCAGTCAGCGGCGTATAGACCCCATAAATATTAGATGAAGCTGGGGAGAAGGCTGCCCAGAGGACACTGGTGATCCCAGCTTGCAAACACACTGAAAATAGCTGTGTGAGTGGAAGGGACCATTAGGGAGCATTCTGGCCTGTTTAACAACTGATTTTTGTACAGAGATGTCTTTAAAAAATGCACTGTCATAGCTGTTTATTCCAATATGAAACAGCCTTATTAAAAAGAAAAAAATGGCCCAAATGTAGGAGTTCCATGTGAGAAAAAGTGTGCAGGGCAATGCAACAGATTTTCTACGGTGCTTAAATAGAATAAGCAATAAAACGGATGGCTTCATAGATAGTGACATTTAATGCAGGAGAAGTGCCAAGCCAGACGTGGTGTACAGGGGTCTGCTTGTAAATAATTAATCTTTGCTCTTCATGTCTTCTTGTCAGTACAGACGAGGGGCTTGTATCCTGGCAACGCGCCATGGTTCCCACATGCTGCAGGGAGAGAGAGGGCCTCAGGGGGGAGACAATCTTCAACCTGCCTGCAGCAACCACACACACACACACACACACACACACACACACACATAAACAAACACACCCGTGCAGCAGCCTGCTTCACACAGGCATGCATGTGTAGGCTAGAAATGATACTGACTAGATGTTTGTACATGTACATATTAAATACACACACATGCGTGCAAATGTTGCTGCGCATACTTCCACACGCGCGCAGAATTATACATAATTGTACGTGCGCACACACAAACATCAGCCAGCCAGACAGCATAAGGACAGACTTACCTGTACACACAAAAACATATGCAAGGATTCATGCATGCATACTGGATACTCAGTAGCCACTGAGAAGACAGACGGAGGCTCACACACACACACACACACACACATTTCTCTTGAGTAGTCCTATTATGGATGCTCTGATTGGTCCCTCCAACAGCAGACAGCTACACTGAAGGTCCTATTGTGCAATCCTCTTTGCGTGTGTGTGTGTGTGTGTGTGTGTGAATTTAACTTAGTGGTTGAGCTAAAGTATGAAAAGCTTTTATGTGTGTTTGGATGACATCATGCAGATGTCACCAGACTCAAGCAAACCTCCATCATTTAAACATCATTCCAATGGCTGGCTGAACAATATTACATTTATAATAATGAAGTGAAACTGTCCCCTCAAACCATTTCTTTACAGCTGAAACACGGTGTGTGTGTATTTAGCATGTTCATCAATTCAGGTCCAGATCTCAAATTCACAGATTGTGCTACAAATGTGTAGCTGCCTCCACATACAGACTGAAACTTGGTTATTGCAATTGATTTCACTATTAGCTGATTTTGAGGCACGCCTGAGACTTAGGGCCAAAAAAACACAGGACACGGATGTATGTTCGCCGTGGAAGCCGTGCATAGCCCTGCGGCTAATCTAGCATTGCCTGAGGAAAAGATGGGGCTGTTCAGCAGCTAAATTCTCCACCATGTTCACCAGCTAGCTGCTAATCTTGTCTCTCTGTCGTTTGACAAAGGGCAGGTAACGTAGATTAACATCGGTTTAGCTGAGCTTTTCACTGAATGAAGCTGCCAGAGTGGAGTTATGGCTGCTGTTCGCTTCCGGTTTCCTACTTAAAGTCATTGTGGGTTTGTTTGTTCCCTAACCTTCATTAAATGGTTGCTGTAACCATGACGATCAAGGTCCCTGAAAGAAGCTGCAATTTTACCTCTAAACACTGATGAGACCTGACCACAGCGTTTAGACACTGACAGAGAATATCATCCTACTGAAAGGGGTCTTGGATCAAAATGCAATACCAATGCCATTATCAATTCTTTATTGATTCCATTATTGATCCAATTTTCTGTATGAAGAAAAAGCAGGTCTTGACTGGTTTTACAGGTCAACACAACCATTTTATAATCTTGCAGAGCACTTGGGAGAACACTGTTGAAACAGTAGAAAAGTGTGCAGCAGCTCCACTGTTTTCTTAGTCACAGCCTAAGCCTGCCTGCGTGGCACTAATGCTATTAGAACAGGATATTTGCCCTCAGTAACGGACGTGCTGCTTGGTTGGGAAGAAGAGGCACTCGTGCGTAGAGTGTCAAATACATGGCATGTTTGTGATGTGTAAAGAGATGTTTCAGCGTACGTGGTGGTTCCCCTCTTACCTTGCCGTTACCTTTGAACAAACATTACAACTGGCACTCTGGTCGCCATTCTTTTTGAAATGAAGTCTCGCTTTAGACCACTTCTTCCTCTCCGTCATGACTTTCGAACAGTGGAGACGAAGGAGTGTGATATTATAGTTTTGTCAGAATATCATGCCGCCATTGATAAAAAGGAAACGATAAGCTCGGAGGCATTCCATCCTGATGGATCGGACAATGTCTCATTTTAGAGGGCATGACATATTTTGTTATTTATGTTAGAGGACTTTGTTGGTTCATTACACAATGTGTCTCATGTGGTTAGAAATGTGGTCATTCACACACTGCTGCAGGAAGGGTCTCCTGCACCTACGTCTGCATCTGATGCACATGTAGTGAGACGACCTCAGAGCTGAAGTCTGACACATTGAGCTGACTGTGGGCTGCTGCTGGATCACCTCTTAATTTGAATACTTAAACATGGTGTCATTTGTTTAAGATCTAGCAGCACACACAGGTGTACATGACAGCGCATAATAAATTTCATGTGTAACTGAATAAATTTTTTTGGGGGGGGGGGGCAAAGATTCACAGGTTCACTATGATGAAGGTGTAGTGTGTGGTTCATACGATACAAACAGGGTTCTGGTGTCTGCGATACTCAAACACAGCTAATTATTGGTGATTATTTTTGCCTTCAACGTGAATAATCACCACCCAGGCCAGAGATTTGTACATTAATGCCATAATGAGCCTGGAAATTGGGCACATTAGCACATATCTGCTAAAAGCATGTGACACCCATTTTTCATCCCATTTGCCAGAAGTGTATTCTGCCAGTATGGAGTACTATCAGTTCAACAATTTCATGAAAAAAGAGAACTATATATATATATATATATATATATATATATATATATATATATATATATATATATATATATATATATATATATATATATATATATATATATATATATATATATATATATATATATATATATCACGCATAGTAATTTCAAAGTAATTTCAGGGAGATTTTCTGACAAGTCGTGCTACATTTTCTTACATTCTCTTCAGTCCCCTCCTAAACAGCAAACCAGCAAAAGGTTTCACGCTTGCCGCTTTTTCTTACAACACACACACACATACACACAAAAGGAAAAAAAGAAGAAACTTTTCAAGCCCACCTGGGCAAAAATGAAAAAGGCAGAAACCTTGTTTGTGCAGATTGATTGTGAAGACGTATTTGGCTAATGGAATTACATGTATGTGTTGGCCCCTCTCTCGATTGGTAAAGTGTGTGTGTGTGTGTGTGTGTGTGCGCCTTCAGGCTGGTGCAGAGCTGACGAAGGCCTTCCCTCTCTGGTGGGTCAGGCTAATTATTATTCTAATGGCCTCTCAGTCAGATGCAAATAGCTCTAATGGCAAAGCTAGAGCTGGGGGAGGGAGGGGAGGAGGGGGCGGGCGTTAAGGGAGGAGAGAGGAGAGATGGAAGTGCACAAAATTAGATTTGCATTTTTGTTAGAGAAATATGCAAGTGCTTGTGTGAGGAGGGGGGATGTTTTATTTTGAGGGTGTGTGTGTGTGTGTGTGTGTGTGTGTGTGTGTGTGTGTGAGTGATTCCTCAGGGTCTACTTGAGTGGTTTATATCTCCCTTCAGTCTGAACTCTTCATTTCAGTACTGTGAACAGTTTAGATATTCTGAAATACATATACGGTAATACATTTAGTTGTCATGATTTGTGGTTGTGAAATGTCTGCATGCTTTGCATCTTTTTCCCTTATCTAACAATTAGCATGTATATTTACTCAGGTAACTGAGTGAGTGTTTGTAAAGTGCTGTATAAATAAAGTTTATCATTATCATCATCATTATTATTATTTTATTAGAAATGTATTCATAGTAGTATTGTTCTACTTTTACTTGGCGACATACCACAGAAATATGTTCTGTTTTTTGGTGCACTGGCTTAATCTGACACGTTAACAGGTATATGTCATGAGTTTACTTTAAGGGGGGTTTATGGGATCTATTGGCAGAATATTGCAGAAATATATGTTTTCATGTAATCATTTGAAAATAAGAATTCTTATGTTGTTCTTTAGCAATGACCACGTTGAACCCTGATGTTTGTACAGAAGCCCAGAATGCAGATTTTTTTTTTTTTGCTGACTTCGCAGCCACCACTTCTCTGCTAGACGTCAGTAAATCTTACAGACTGGTCCCTAAAAAGAACATATGTGCTTATACAATGAAAATTGTTGAAGGTTAAACTATTGCTTTCTAACCTTTTTTGCTTGTGAACATTAACAGAAAAACAGCATCTAGTTGCAGCTGTAGTTCTGTAGTTTCACCAAAGAGACATTTTCCCTCCAAACTTGTCAGATTATATCATAAAGAGATTTTCTAACAGTTGGCCTAAAGAGGCCAACTGTTAGAAAATTACACAAAAGCAAAGACGGAAAAAAATACAACTTTATTTAATAGAACTGTCTAATTTTTTGTCTTTCCTCTCCTTTTATTGTGACCCTAATCCTGGCCTAACCTTTAGGCCATGAACCATAAACAGAACTGAACATAAAGTGGTTGAAATGAGCTCCTCCTGAGCAGCTACAGCAGTATCTAATAATATTTTATATAATCACAAATCAGCCAGAGGGGCCATTGTACTGCAGAACAAACACTCTGACTTTCCTCTGATACTTTTGGCTGATAATACTTCTTTACTTTTGCACAAGTATGATTTTAAAGTTATATTGAGGTTTTTCTACATCTAAGAACTGATCTGAATACTTACCTCACTATCATTATAATTTATTATTTTGCCTTCTGTTACTTTGATTATAGCATTTGTCAGTTTTTTAAGAAACATGGTATAGATTTTCTTGCATTGCAAATAATAGATAAATTGTTGGTAGACTGGTAGGAGAGAGGTGACCTTGTCAGGCTGTTAAAGCAGAGAAAAAGGAGCAGAACAGACCAAGGCTGCTCACAGACTAATAGATGAAGATTGTGTGGTGCATTGTTTCCATGCCTTCTTATTCCCTCACCATCGCTGAGGTTTGAGAACCTCCGAGCGGACGAGACATTGTGGATCTCCAAGGCCTTCTGGGTGCCAGTACATTGTGGGTCTCACAGAGTATTGTGCTATAAAATGAGATCACTGCTGAGGAATGTGAGGGTTTGGTCATTATCATAATAAGACGGCAGGGAGAGAGAAGAGGCTCTGCAACACAGACTACAACCAAAACACATGTGGTCTCGAGCCAGGGTTCATTTGTGGAACACAATAACCGAGTCAACGATTTTAAATGATTTGATTTCAAGGCTGTTAGAAGAAAGGGACTATTTTATTCCATCAAGAACAGAGGAAGCTGAATTGCTGCTGTGATTGTGGCTTCGGGCACACTGGACAAAAAAACGGGTCCTCGAGTGATCACATGGAATAAAAGGGAGATCCAAGGCACTCCATGACCTGTTAAAAAAAACATGTATTATTTTTTGAAGGGTGCAGATTTTCAAATATAAGCTTTCACCAGCACAGAATGAAAATCCTCTGAAGAGTCTTTTATAAAGAAATTCTCATCCTTCTAAAATAAATAGGAGAATTGGATAATTGTGAGTCAGACAAATGCATTTTAATCACGTTTATTTCAACAGGTCTTTGCATCTACCCGTGGAATTCCAATCCCTTAATTTAAAAGGCCAATATTTTAAAATGTTTGTTGATGTGAAGGAGTCATAAAAGAGATTTAGTTTATTTTCACTATTGGCAATTATGTCAGTGAATTGATGGCGGATCAGCTCTGCACCTGCATTTTGTCTGTTCATAATTGTGCCTGCCTCAGAAAACATTTTTTTTCTTCTGATTAATCAAAATATGTATAAAGTCTGATTTAAAAAGGAGGCACATTAATCAGCCTCTCTGAAGTGGCTACCCATATTCACCTCTGTGTAAAACGTGATCCCCAGCAGATTCCCAGTAACCATGGTGAGACGGAGGATGGGAAGCAGCATTCCTTTAGGAAGCGGTATGGGAAGCTCAGGCACAGAAGGATGATTGTTTATTCAAGTTGGGCTCAATACAGACTTTTGAAAAGAGGAAGGAAGAAGAGATACGAGGAAGGATGGAGGGGGAAAAAAGAGGAGAAAAAGAAGAAAAGTTTGAAGAGTTTGTGAGTAAGAGCGATGGGGATGGACGATAGCGATTAGTGTGTGATTGGAGAAGCTAAGAGAGCGTGTGAGTAACCAAATATCAGAGCAGCATGTTTTGGTTTCACATCAAGTCCTCTCACAGCTTGCCATCCTTAAGTAAAAAGCATATCTCCCTCTGCCAGCTCCTCACCATTGAACTCTCTGTGGCAGAATTCAAGTCCCCAGGCTGTGACAGCTGTGGGCCCTGAAGTGGCGTTTCCCAGAGAGCCGGCCAAACATTCCTCCCTGCTTTGTGACTTACAATGGGCACAATAACTTCAGCAACAGCACGGCACTCAGCCGACGAGAGGAAGAGGAGAAGTGGTGGCTTGTTTTCTGAGAGTGTCAATTATCTGGCCTGGCTATATAGCTTGCTCTGCTTTTCCTTTCTTTCTCCACTTTCCCTTTTTTTTTTTTTTTTTTTTTTTGCTTTGACCGCATTGCCTCACATTTGAGAAACATTATATGGTTTGAAATACAACACTTTCCACTTTGTCATGTGCTTGGCAGTGCTGCCCACGCATTGTGTAGGAGCTTAATTTCCATCCACTCTCTTCTTAAGTGCAGCTCAATTCATCTGGAGAGGATGTTAAGGCTTGCTCTGAGAGTTGAAAGAATACTACTAAATGAGTGCTGACAAAGACCGCTGCTGCAACAACAGAACCTGCTCCACAGAAAGAGACTTCAAACTGTTCCACGGTGTTTTACTGCTTTGACTGGGTGTTAGCCAGCTCACTCACACATATCCTGTTCTCCCACTTCAGATCACATATCAAGCCAAAACACATTTTCTCCTATTCTGACTGGCTTTGAAATGTCACAACCATCCTATCAGTGCAGGGTGCATTATACCGACACACACACACGCGCGCGCCTCGCTTACGCACACACGCACTGGCGCCTCATTAATGTATCAAAGCCTGTTTTCTCGTTTCTTATCGACGCTGCTCTCTGTTCGTTGACCCTCCTCAGATGACCCTCGCATCTCCATTCGAATATTTAGGCCTCGCCTCATAAAAACAACTTGGCCTTTTGTTCGGAATCCAGTCTTTATACCTGCAGCGTGCTAATTTGTCTCCGGGTAACAGGGCTTTTAGAAAGCACGAGGCAGAGCGCTAGGCAATTTATTAGTCTAATTTAAAATGTCTGTCAGCAAAACGCTATGGGAGGCGGTAACTGGCTCCATGATGACAGCGCTGTGAATGGAGAATGTCATGTTATAAAGTGGATACATACAGCCCCGTTTATTATGCTGGGTTTAAGACACTGACCTGGGGGATGGAGGACGTGGAGGGGGCATATATACAAATTCATACAGATGTAAAAACACACACACACACACACACACACACACACACACACACACACACAAACACACCATTTGAGTGGATTGATCACTAGAGACTCATTTATTATCCGGCACACCCTGACCTGAACTACGATTGGCCTCATACACATTCTCTCCATTTTGTGTGTGTGTGTGTGTGTGTGTACCTCACCACCAGTGTCCTTCTGCAATGACTCAGTTCTTGGCAAGGATCTGCGCTGTCAAAAAAAATGACTCCACATTACTCTGGTATCGGCTTTCTAACATTCACCTCTTATTTCCGGATACATTTTTATTCCTCTCTCTGTCTCTGGCAGGCCGGCCTTGACCTGATTGTGGCAGGAACTACTGTGTCAAGACTGAAGGTATATTATTGCTCTAGCTGACAGAGAGAGGGTAGCTCTTGGTTAGAATAACACCCGGGCAATAGAGGGTAAAGAGACACAGAAAGAAGGACAACAGTGGTCTTTGGTTCATGTATATTTAGATCCACAGTATTACTAGGGTCTGTCCTTGTTAAGGCAACATTGTGTAACTTTTCTAGCATGAAATAACAGGATTTAAATCATTCTGATGATACACTGACGTAAAATCACATGAATGCACCCCATACATCTCATCTCACACTATGTAACTTTGTTCTCCAGGTACGCTCACCCACGAGAAGGTAACATCATGTAATGTAATGCTTTATGGCACCAAGTAACTCACCACCCACTATTTTACTTATTCTGGTGAAATTGGATCATATTTTATGATGGAAATGTTTTCTAGTTTTCCCTTTGATGTCCTCCTGCTGCTCTCTGTCAACTGTCTATCAGTTTCCTGATGGACAGTAAAGTAAACTGCTGTGAACTGTAGCTGCTGTTAGGTAATGTTGTTTCCGTTTGTTAGCAGGGCTGCTCAGACTATAAGCTTAGCGGGGTTAATTGTTGTACCACAGGCCATAGAGGGGATCTTTTCAGGCCTGGAGCTGGCTTGGCGGTTGTTGACTTGCTGGTTTTTGATCATGGGTAATCGTGGTACATGTGCAGCTGTCCATATTTGCAGCAGCGGTTTTGCAGTTTGTAGCTGGGTGGGCTGAATCGGAAAGATACCTATTCTATGCAGTGTTGGCTCAGGGTTGTGTAGATCTCTGGCTAGGTCGGTTTGGTAGAGATCAGACAGCTTTCTCGCTGGTCCTGTGGTTGCCGTTTGGTCCTGCTATCTACAGTATTTTGACTCAGCAGTTAGCGATAGCTTCTCTCTCACACTCTTGCTCTTGCTTTGTTTCTAAATGTTAAGTTATTCTTCAGTGATCACTCTCTCTGTGGCTGAGTTGGGTTGTAACCTCTCTGCCATGATTACCACACAGCTATTGTTGAATTTTATGCTTATTTCAACCTAACCAACTTTTTATTTTCAGTCAGTTAAAGTGATTTCACAATTGAATATAAATGTTCACAATAGAATGTCTGTTTTTGTTTTACAATTCAATTATATCTTTGGATTCTGAATATTTGTTGACAGCCCCACTGTGTATCCAGTGTCCACTGGAAAGTTTCAGAAACAGCGGATCTGTCCTTCAGCAGCCACATTTATCATATATAGCTGTTTTGCAGACAGAAATACACATTTTCAGGTAATTTAGATGGTAACAGATGTTTTTTGGCTGTGCCTAGATATAACTATCCTTTGCTAATTCTGACTTTTTTCTCTCATTGCTCATCTTAGGTCTCAAAGCAGAGCTGCTGTCATTAACCTGCATATTGTTTTATCTTGTTTAATGATGTTGTGATTGTAAAATAATGATCGTGAGTGCAGCTCAGCAGCCTGGTAATGACTGCTAGTCAACATAGTATGTATAAGCCGTGATCTGATTTCACCCTCGTTCTGCTGTCTGACAACAACAACAACAGAAAGAGATGTACACTAAAAGAGACCAGCTTTTACAACTAATATTATGACTTTTTTGTTTTTTGCACATGCATATTACAACTGATTACACTTTGTGCATATTGTGTTATATGTGTAAGATACCTTGAACAGGGTGCTTTACCTTTTCAGCCATTTACATTGTATTATACTCTAGGTCAGATATTGTAACTATATAATATATTTGGCCAGTCATAATTACATCTATGTGACATGTGTGTGTATAGGATTTATTTGGAAATTGCTAATTACACTAATCGACATTCAGTAGTGGATGATTGGATATATCTTACTGAAATGCTCCTGAGTTGATTAGCGAGTTGTTGTTTTTTATTATCAAACTACAGATACTCTTTAACACAGTTCTGCATCTTTAGTACTGATGATTCATGCAGGCGCTGAAATGCTCCAGCTGTCATCCACCTAATATTGTCTATGGAGAACACAGACAGGACTTTTAGTCATGGAACCCAGTGTACTCTGTTGTAATGCAGTGTTTTCTTTACACATCCTTGAGTCTGAAACACAGACACTAAAATAATGATTCTATGCTTATGAGGAAATCAAATAGAAGTCTTTTTAATAATCATAGAGTGTGTGTGAGGCCCTGTGTTTACGGGTTTGGTGTGTTATGTGTGTCTGCTACCAGCCTGTTCCTCCCCTCTGTTGTGAATTTTCAAACTCGCTCAAGGATGCATCAATGCCGACTTGGTTGTCCTGCTTGGGCATCTGTGGTGGTTATCTGGCCAGCAGTGTGTATGCAGTGTGTGTGCGCGTGTATGTACACTGTATGCCTGTGTGTCCGTTGGTAGCTCAGCTTTCAGCTGGTGGGTGGCAGGGCTGAGCAGGACCAGCTGGCCAGCTGTACAGGGCACCACAGTGCCCTCTGACCCCAGGCCGGTGGGGGATCCGGGCCGACGGTGGCACGGCCATAAATCCATGGACACAGAGCATGTGGAGGCATTCAGGAGGCAGACACATCACCTGCTGCCTGCCGGCACGCTGCCTCCCCCACCGCCCTCTTCCACCGCAGCGCCTTTGCTCTCTGTCAAGTGCAAATTGTTCCCATGGAAATAGAGAGAAACACTGCTTTTGTTAAACGGGAGAGTTTAAAACAATAGAGTTCAGCTTGTTGGAGTCAGGCGCCATTTTCTGGCAATTTTCTACACATTTGTGGATTACACACACATTTCAGTCTACTGCTCTAATGTTCTATCCCTGAAAAATTACCATCTTTTATCCCCCACAGTGAAACCCCCAGTGACAGAGAAAAAAAAAACTAATGAATGACTGGCATCCAATCCATAGGAATAACCCCCCAAAAAATCAAAAGGATAACAGAGGAACAAATGAGCAAACATCCCCCATGATTCGCACTTCTATTTGTCAAATGTGTCACACACAAATCCACGGCTCTGCTGATTGTATTTTGATGAAAGTTGGGATAATGATGCATTTCACGGCAGCATTCCAACACTTTATTCCAAATCATCATTATTCAAATACTGCTGAATGCGTTCTGATAAAGAGACGCACTCACCATTTCCCTCCACTTACTTTAAAAAGCGTAGATCGCTTTGAAAAAAAAACATCTCTGCACTTAAACACGGAGAAACGGATGAAAAAGTGCTACCAAACAACTTAGGCTGTCAGATTCAGGCAAAAACAAAACATTTAATGCCCAAATGCCAGCTGTCCCGCTCATTACATGACATTTCAGAGAGCACCCCTGAAAAGACTTGTCTAATTCTGGTATTTGGAGGAGTAAACAAACACAACGCTGTGTAATTACAGACTTAATTAACTCAAGTGCTTGACTGGAAGACAGGGACAGAGAGACCAGAGGCTCCTGCTCTCCATTGATTCCCAATCCCTGACTAAAATCCAGTATTCATGGCATTTATTAGGCATTATTTATTCATTCATACCAGTCTTATCAGTGGGCACAATTATCACAACAACGCAGCAGAGTGGCACACAACACACTGCAGTATATGTTCAATCCTGTGTGACTGGAAGCCTCCACCTTCATCCTCCTCCACCTGGAAAATGTTTGTGTCAACATATTTTATTTGTTTTCCTACAATATGTGCTTGTGACTAAAAGAGTTTATGGCTATGTTTAGGCACCCCTGGTTAACAGGGGAAAATGTGGTCTTTGTTAAACATTAACAAAGTCAACTGTGGTTTGATTCACAAGACAGAGCGTGTTTATTTTTTTTAAAGATATTTAACTAAAACCACAACCTTTCCCTTACCTTCCCACATGCGGGGAAACTTTGCCAACGAACATGATGCCAGCAACAATTACGTTTGCTTCAAAATGTGTTTGGCAAAACCATTTAGTAGGATATACGTAAATGTAGGTTTTGGGAGAAGCTTTTTGGAGAGGAGACGCCTCTGTGGGTGAGTACAAAATAAAAAAAAGTCTTTCTGGTGGTGATAAATAGCTAGTTTGCTTCTCAATACCTGGATTAAACCTGGATTTACACACTGAAGATTTACACAGTAAACTGAAGTGGAACCACATAATAGATGGTTGTGCCCCTGTAGATAGCAACCAGCTAAAGACATAAAAATAATGTGATTATTCACTACAGTATATTCTGCAGAGTACATTTAATTAGCTTTCCTCAAGTCAATTGTCTGATATTAGCTTTGTCTTTACCAAAGCACTGCAGTCAGGTTTTCTTGCAGTTTGGTTGATGACACCTTTGGCTAAAGCTGAACCGAATTCAATAATATCACACGCACACATGCAGATTCAGCTCTTGTAAAAATGCCTGACTTGTTATAGCAGGAAAAACACATGTGTTACTAATAAAATCAACAATTGCACTGTTCCATTCAAGAGTCCCAGTAAGCCATGTTAGTGTAACACCGAGCCAAAAGGCACAATACCAGGACCCTGAAAATGACGCAGGTAAATGGAGCCAACGTTTAATTTAGAATTCAACAGTTGCAAAATTTTTTAGACAAAGACAGTTCAGTTAGAGAAACCACTCTGACTGTTAACATGCAGGTAACAGTCTCCTGATGCTAGCTGCTGTGTCAATCAGCTCTGAACATACTTGAAGAAGAAGATGAACTTTATTGATCCATTAATGGGTAAATTCTGTTTTCACTTAAGTTTACATACATAGGCCCAAAATACAACCACACACCGGGTCTAGTACCGTGCTCAAAGGGCTTCTTGGCAGTGCCCAGGAGGTGCACTGGCACCTTTCCACATCCCGGTGCATGCTCCTGACTGTGGTCCTGTAGATTTGAACCAGCCACCCTTTAAGTCCCCAAGGACTGAGCTACTGCTGCCACAATAGACCCATCAATGATGAATGTCAATCAAAAACTTCACTCAGGTGTAATCTTATAGTCTGGCGCTCTGATCCATTTGCTCCCATGCTGTAAACATCCATGCTGGAGGGAGTGCTACGCTAAATAAAAGCGCGCCCCCCTCATTTTTTTTAGATTAAAGTTTGCTACAGGAGGAAGGGTTCGCTCTGCACCTCCAATAATGAATTTGGTTGGACTCTGTGATATTTGTTTTTGGAGGCACCGAGAGCGTGCTCCAGATGTCTCACTGTAGACCTTTTTGAGGTCAGATATTTTTGACACAGCAGGAAAGGCACGGGTGACTAATAATATTAACGATGGCTCTGTTCCGTTTAAAGGTCCCGCTGAGCCATTAATGTTATTAATTACACCTGTGGTTCTCCAACTATGACAAATA
Organism: Nibea coibor; assembly: GCA_023373845.1. NCBI lineage: Eukaryota > Metazoa > Chordata > Actinopteri > Sciaenidae > Nibea > Nibea coibor. The sequence goes on from CM041726.1 coordinate 4,238,071, forward strand.
TCAAAATGTCTTCTGTTATGAAGGAACATTCATTCAGATTTTAGGTTCTGATGTCTGATTTCTGAACTGTGTGTACAGAGTTTGTTTTTTATGCAGCTCCTCTATTTGAACACCTGACACTAAACTTTCAGCACAGTCTGATGGTAAATGGCTTCTTTCTTTGGACTGACTAAGCGGGCCCATGGAGGACACACACAAACACACACACACTAGGACAGATGCACACATACAGGTGCAGGAACGTACAGCAGCACCTAAGTCAACAGAGTGGGTGACAGGGAGACGGACTATTGCCCACTAGTTCAGAGTCATTCAGTCTAGACTCCAGATGTTGGCAGAACATAACCCAGCACACACCCACCCACTCGCACACACATACATACACACACACACACACACACACACACACGTGAACACACACTCATATTGAATATGGCAAGTAGGCTCAGCAGAGCCTGTCTTCACGAGGCAGCATCCCTGCCAGATGTCACTAAGTGTTGATAGACTCTCACCACTGTTGGAGACCAGTGTGTGTGGGAGTGTTTGTATTTGGCTGCATGTGTGCGTGTATGTGCGCCCACATTCATGTCTGCACGTTAGCCTGTTTAAATGTGTTTCCCTGCATGTTTGTGTGCGCGTGTGCACTCATAGTCATTTATGTGTGTGTGTAAAGTATATATAAAGCAGAGCCTTGGAGCAGCTTGAGAACAGTAGCGCAACACAGCAGGAGTCGGTGCAGACAGGGCTGCTCTGTTTGACGAGGCGCTAAATGTTTGTTGTTCTTTTGAATGTCTAATTTGTTGCCATAACATATGCACGTCTTCAGCAGGCTGAGTGATGATTATGAATGGCAAACTGTGGAAGACTGTGCTCTGTCATTACAAAGCCTTCACACTGCAAATATTCTCAACTTTTAGCAGCGACACAGCAGGAATCTCTGAACTTACTGACAGTGATTGATTGATAAGAGGCTGCTTTGACTCCAAGAGGCACATGTCTGACTTCACTGTTTTCACTGAGCAGCAGTGACACATCAAATGTCTTCATATCTAAAACACTCTGTCCGTCATTTGTCTTTATCTGTGAGGTGTACTGTGGTTTTTCGTGCTGAGTTGTCTTATTTTGCAGTCCTGCATGTATCACTGGAATAGTTGAGATATCAAGGGGTTGCCTGTATTTTTATAGCACCTGTATTATTGCTGTTTAAATACAAAACAGTCAAATAGCAGACCAACCAAGAAACCTGGTATGAAACCACCTGTCCACAGAGAAAAATACATCTACCAACACCTTTGAGGCTCAAAAGTTTTAGCGTTTTATCCTATTTGTTTAATTCAGGGTTCTAGTCTGTCTGTGCAGTACTTGTGAGTAAAGTCTCTATATTTTAGAGTTACCACACGCAGTCTGTGAGCACAGCCTTACTCTACAATATGTCTCCATAGAGGCATTGTGGTACCAGACTTGGCATCCTCAGTTTGCTCCTGTGTGCTGTCACTCCATCGGGCTGCAAAAAAAATAACTCCGGAATGTTCCACTAAAACCACTAATTTTTACATTTCTGTTTGTGTCCGTATTAAACAAACAAGATACATGTTTGAAGGCATTTACAGAGCCAAGCTAGCTCTTTTCTCCTGCAGTTTCCACATACACACAAATGTGAGAAAGATGTGATGTGAGAGAATGTGCCTGCATACATGATTAGGATCAGTTCATTCGTTGCCTCAATGCAAATATACATTAAACTGAGGCAAATATGCAAATCTCTGAATGTATAACTTATTTTATTAACTGTCTAACATGGTGAGATGGGTGAGCCCCTCTGAGATCATTGTCACAGATACATACTGATACTGGCAGAGTCTTTTGTCAGAATAAATGTAAAAGAATAAAACAAATCCATATTTATTCTGTCGAACAGCAGCACCTCAGGAAATACAGCTGAAGAACAACCTTACACTGAAATATTTCAGGGCAAATAAACGTTAGAAGCTGAGTGTGTTTGAGGGTTTTTTTGTAATACAACCAACCAAGTGTGTCTCACAATTCAAATTCCGGATATTTGTCTTCTCAAACCTTGAGACTTTTTCTTTCTGTTTGTTTTTATTGGCCGCTAATTGTGCCCTTCCCTGATTCATGCGCTGATACTTGCGGTGTTCTTATCTTTATACATAATGGATTCAATTAACGTTTGGTTCAAGTAATTAAGAAAAATGGCTTTTCATTGAGATTAAAAACTATAAAAGGTGCATCTGAAAAAGCTGCTAATAATAAGAGCAGACTTGTCTTTGTCTGTGTATTTCAGCTTTAGTGTTCAGCTTGATTGACTTACAAACTGAATAAGACCTACACTAACAAAGGCACACTGGACCATCCATGGTTGGACAATGACTGATAACAGTGTCAACAAGAGACATGAAGGATCACACCTGCATCTGCAGCCATGTTGACCTAACAACACACAGCCAGCCTGCCAGGCACACACACAAACACACACACGCGCTAGCAGGAGGTGTTGTTGTCTGGGCTCCACTACAGTCCATCTGTTGTCCAGTCAGGAGGTGAACCCGTAGGGGGGGGGGTTGAACCTCAGAGGAAACACTCCCAGTATCGCTCATGTCCAAACAGCAGGGGGTGGAATGTGTGTGATAGCTGAGAGGAAAGCCTCGTACCGAGACCTGAATTCTAACCTGGGCCATGCTAACTTTGCCTGGTTGTGACTTTGGCTAGCTCTGACCTACTTCCTACTTTCCCCGAACAGGTGGTGCGAGGCTCAGCCGAGCAACCTCACAAACTTGGTGATGTGTGGTAATTTTAATACTTTTGACTTGACCCCGTTCTCATTTTGTTTATTTATAGATCAGAATTATAATGAGGAACACACACGCTAACACCAGACCAGTTGTCTGACCGTCAACATCCACCCTCGCCGTGACCTTGTGTCTTTCTCCTCAACATCCATCCTATGTGAATTTGTGAGCGAGATAAACTGCATCTTCATGTGTGTGCTTTGGTAAATTATACTGAGCAGATGTTGGAGATGCCTGTCTGATATAGTTATTCTGATCCCGCTGTGTGTCACCATCTATCCCGTGGTGAAAAGGGAGGCGTAATTGAACTGTCAAAGGTCTGTGACCTCAGCGGGGTGTCACTACATGGTCTATTAAGAAGCTCTCAGAGGATCACAAAAGCAATTGATTAGGCATTAAGCTCACATTCACTACAAGACGCTGAAAATCCAAAAGTATGTGAGGAATGCAGGACTCTAACATTACACTGAAGATCAGGAATCAGTGGTGGTCCTTGCTCTGCCTGTTGGGCTTTATAAAAAAAACAATATGGTTGCATAAAGCACCACCTGCACACAATAAGTATGTTCCCCTTCTTCTTTATTTGTTACCAACTCTTCTGTTTCAGTTTTGGCTTTAGGTTTGAGACCAATTTCTGGCATGTGTTAAGAACCCTGTCTCATAAAAATTATTTTCATATACAACTAAATTGGATCAGGAGGTTTGTAGGAAGCGTCACGCTACAACGATTTTCTTTTATCAACATAATGAGGAACAAGGACATTGAACACATCTGCAAACTGTTCACTGCCAATGCAAAATGGGCTGCACGCACTACAAAATCTTCTCCTGGCATAGCCTGATTGTTTTTTATGGTTTTGTTTGGACAATTGGAAGCAATCGGTTAAGGGTTATGGAAAGATTATGGTCTTCATTAAGTACTGAAAACCCCAAAGCAAGAGAAGAAGCTATCAATACCACTCTGTCAGTTTGAACGTTAGCTTAGCTTAGCTGTGCCATTTTATAGTCTGGCTGGGCATTAAAAGACAAGATACCAGAGACTGGAGTTCATAGCCCATTCCCGTTCACAGGCATATTTAACTTATTTACTATAGCATATTTATTAATTGGACTGATTTGATAAGACAAGATTAGATTATTACACTCTCATGTGTGTCCATTCAGTATAAAGATAGAGCAAGGAGTTGTTGAGTCTGTGGTTTTGTGATTTTTAGAGGTGCTGGTTGGTGGTTTTTGTTACCTTCAGACAGAGCCAGGCTAGCTGTTTTTATGCTGAGTTGGGCTAAGCATTTCCTAGCTTTATCTTTATAATAACTGGACAAACGTGAGAGTGGCATCGATCTTCCAGTTCTTGGCAAGAAAGCAAATGAATATATTTCCTTAAGTGTTGAACTCTCATCTCATCTTGTTTTAGTAGCATAAACTTATCACATGGGATGTGAACCCCAGTGTCTGGTATCTTGGGCTTCAGCATCCAGTCAGACAGTAAAGTGCAAAGAAAATCATTTGTGCGTTGTTGAAAACGGTGACACAGTGAATACTTGCACTCTTGTTGCTAACCTGACAGAATACTGTGACAGTAAATTTAAGGGAGTGTATCTGTACCATCAGCACGTCTCTTATGACTGACTGCCAAACCTGATGCACATCTTTGCTGAGGCAGTTTATATTCCTGCAGAGCAGGGTTATATAAAATTGGAAGGTAGGACACAGCTAATATGATAGCTTCCCTCACGGACCATCAGGCAGTGTTTCCACTGAAATGAATTGATTCTGACTCAGAATTTTGCTGTCACATAAACGCTCGTCTGACTCGGCCCTTACACACTTCCATCAATAAACCACAGTGCTCCACTTATTATTGGTGTACAGTATGAGCATGTCACGTTACCTGGAAAATAAACTTTGCGACTGAACGTAATCAAGCTAGCAATACTGTCAACTGATGAAATGGAGTGAATGCTTTTGCCCATGAATAATTTGTGATTTGGATTCTGAGAGCCATAATATGTCCCACAGCACATGGTTGAAATGGAACGCCCTCAAGGTCCTCTTTGCTCTATTGGCTTCCACCTCCATTTAATCCATCATCGACTCTTCTCCACCTCCACCAACCATCTCTTCATCCCTCCATCTCATTAAATGATCTTCCCTGTCCTTGGTCTCCACCCTGCTTTACTCCATCCACCTCCGTTCTCCTTTCTTTCTCCCTCAGACCTCCATCCTCTCACCGTCCCCCCTCTCTCTCCATCCAGCCTCTCTGGGCTGTGTCGACACATCTCACCTCCCCACCTTGTCTCCTTCCCATTAACTTTGGAGCAGATGGCAGGGCCCTGCTCTCTCTGTGTGAGCTTGACTGACAGGGGCTGGTCATCAACCTCCATAGACGACCAGTCATATGCCGCTCCGCTCCGACTCTCCTCTCCATAGTCCTGTCCTTTAAATCTCCTTTTCCATGTTCTCCTCCAAACCTCCTCTTCTCTCCCATATTCATCCTTTCTTCATTTTACCCTCTGCTGCTTCTCCTCCTCATCTGCCCCACCTGTTACTCATATCTACTGGTAGAGTGCTCGTACACATGCTACACATGGTAAGCTTAGCTTGATTAGCTGGTTAGCTTAGCTTAGCATAGAGACTGGAAACAGGGAGAAACAACTAGCCTGGCCCCATCCAAGGGTAACAAAATCCATATCTCTATTCTGTACAGCTCACTTAATCTACGAAATGGAAAGGAGTGTAACCACTATATAATGCCCATCAAAATGTCATGGAACAAAAAAAGTACTGTCCATGAGACATACACCACTTTCTGCAACATCACAACACAATGCTTGATATGCAAAAACAAACAAACAAAAAAAAACAGTTCTGTAAAATGACAGTGATACATTAATGCCTGAAATCTCAATTTATGGAGTAAACACAGAGGGTCTGTTATACAGAGAGTATATGAGTGAACGGAGTGATTTAGCACCAAGTCTATTTCTTGGCCAGGCGTAGTGACTTCCTGGAGTCTTGTCATCTTTCCTAGGCCAGGCAACCAGCAGAGTCTCCAGGAAGTCACTAGAAGAAAGCCAAGAAATAGTCTGGCACATAATCCTATCACAGATTTTTTTTTTTCTATGGATCAAACAAACAAGATATAACAAGTTAGTTAGCGAACTTAAGATTTGCTGGTAGGTGGAATTTGTTACTGTTGGACAGAGCCAAGTTAGATGTTTCATCTTGTTTCCAGTCTTCAGTTAAACAATAGACTCCTGACTGTAGCTTCATATTTACCATGCAGGCATGAAAGTATTCAGCCTTCTCATCTAACACTACAAGAAAATGTGTAAGATTCTCCAAGAATGTCAAACCATTCTTTTAACTACATCTTGCACTTCATCAATGAATGCCATGTGTTGACAAGATACAAGATAAATGCTGAATCAGGGCATGAAGTAAGGTCAGCCAACCACAACAATGGCAAAATGTCTGAACTACTGGGATTTCACACCAGCATGTAAGAACTCCTGAAGTGTTTATCTATTCAGCTGACACTGAACTGAGTATCATTAGTTATGTTTACACTGTGCAAAATCAGAAGGTGTCAAGGAAGATATTCCAGAGTCAGCTTTGTGTTTGGCCTTTGGATGTACTTTTTAATTCTGTGTAAAAACAAAGTACACAGGCAAGTATAATGCAGCCACGGCTGAGGCTGACGACTGATGACACTGAGCTTGTGTTCTGTTTTTGCAACCATATAACTTTAATTATTGTTTGATGTAGGATGTAGAAATGTATAGTAAACCAGAAAAGTGATCAATGAAAATGAAGTCCTCAGCTCGAGTATGTCATACCCTGTGGTGTATATGACTTATTTGACCATCTGTCTTGGTTTGTTTAATAGAAAATAGTCGCAGATGCTTATTTGATGAATAAAATGTAATGTACAGTATAATATGATTTACTTTTTATTAAGGGGTCTGCTTTCTTCAATTCCATGCACATATTCAAATACAAAAAATAAGGTAGCTTTGAGGGATGTGTCTGGAAATTATGAAACAGTATAATCATAAGTCTGCTTTGTTGGTCTGGAAGCAGGAAAAACCCTTCAAAAACACTTGTAAGACTCCTGACCCGAGTATTTCCTACGTCCTGGCTACGGCCTTACATGTTGCAGTCGCTTGTTTTACATTTTGTATATAAGCACTCCTACTCTTTCTATCTCTCTATCTTTCATTTCCAATCCAACCCCTGCAGCCCTGTTCCTGCGCAACCATACAAAGCACTTACTTGCATGGACAAACTCTGCAACTCTGCAGTTAGAAATTGAGGAAGTACAGGTGTGTGTGTGTGTGTGTATGGGTGTGTGTGTGTGTGTGTGTGTGTGTGTGTGTGTGCGTGCACGCCAAACAGACAGAGAACAAAGGATTGTGTTTCAAGCGCTTCTAGCACAGTTGCCCTCACTGACCTCTGAAAACAAGGAAGAGAAACATCCTTCTCATTTTTTTTCCTCCTCTCCTCTCCTCTCCTCTCCTCCTGTGTTTTCTGGGTGACAGCTGTGGTGAGCAGGGGGGAGCCTTCAGCAGCCGATGACAGGCCAAAACCTCCACATCACCACTAAAACCAGGCTCAGGAAAGACTTTCGGCTCAATGTCAAATCTGCAGTGTCAGAGAAGCATCCTAGCTGCTACAATGTCAACTCGAAGAAGTAATATCATGTGAAAAAGCACCTCCTGTTTCTGTCAAGGTCTTTGCAAAATAAAAGCAGAAGGAGACACTTACATGACGGCATTCTTTTGTAAAACACTATTCTTCACTGCGGTGATTGATCACTAAGTCGAATTGATTTTCTTTCTCTCTCCAGGGAAGAAGTAGGTCTCTGTCCCTCTGAAGACAGTAAACTGGCAACATAAATAGAGTGGCAGGATGGAGAGGAAACGAGCGAGGATCCATCTTCAACGCACCGCAGAGAAACAGCTGTTTTAGGTCACAGCCAAAGATAAGCCTCCTCATTGCTCTCTCTCTCTCTTTCCTTTTCAGTCTCTCTCTCACACATTTGACACTCCACCCGACTGTCTTTAATCAGTCTCTCGCCGCCTCCCTTTCTCTTCTCTCCTTCCCCGTCCCTCTCTTTCTGATCTGTGGCTCTAATGGGAAAGTGCTCATTGTGCTCATCCTCTCTTAACCTTCACAGTCCCAGGATGCTTCATTTAAACGCAGCACAGATGGGACACGTTGATGACTAAGCTTAAAATTTCCAGTTAAAATAAAAGATGTTCTCAACATCTGGGCATGGGTCCAGAATAATTCATGAAAACGACCTTTAAGTCATATGTTTGTCTTGTATCACTGGCGGTTATTTTCTATAGGTATATAGTGATATAGAAGCGAATGTTCTCATGTGACCCCAAGGGAGAGCAAAATATGACCTGATCTGTTATGTTTGACTTTTTATTTCCTGCAGTAGTTACACACAGTGTTTAAGCAACATTATGTAATATTTCTACCATAAAAATCATGTTGATGCTACACTGACTCTGTTCCTGCACAATGTAACTTTGGTCTTCTCATTGGGAGTTTGTAACTCTTTACGGCCAACTGTGTCACTACTATAGAATACCTCCAGTGTAATAAGTGTGTTCTGGCCATCTCCCTACAATACACAATTAGTTTGTTAGTTTATTAGTTTCATATCTGACTTTCATGCATCATGCTGCCAAATCAGTGTGACTTGTGTTATGCAGTTAGCAGCTAATTTATACTAGTGTGTATTCATGATGGAGGCTGGAGGCTGGGTGTGTGTGGTTAATACTTTTCTTCATTAGACAGTCGATGTATAGCTCATGCTTATTCAATATACCAACCCTTCATTGAACTTTTCCTCAAATTAGAAAAATATTTTTTTCCTGGAGAACTTGAACCCTATTATATAATGCATGCTGGGATGTTATCAGTAAAGTGAAATTACATAGAAATTGATATTTTTGCAATTTTAGTGTAATACCGCTGTCCTAAATATGGACTATTGTATTGTGTATTTGTTCTGATTACATCACTTATGATCAAAAACTAGCAAGTTGACAATTTTGCTAACGGCCAAATATGAAGCAAGGTGAATAACACAAGACATAGCAGCCAGCTAATATTACTTACTAGTCCAACAGCAAGAAGCCCATCTCAGCATCTGTCTTTCAGCCTTTTATGTCACCAAGCTCTCACCAATGAATTTGGTCCCAGATTTTCTCTTGTTTGGTCACCCTCTTTTTCTCTTACTTAGCTTCCTTCATCAATGTCCTCATCAATCTTTTCACCTCTGTCATTGCGTTCAAAGAGGCTGCTGATCCCAGTTACAGTTCCCATTTGCCCAGCTCCTGTTCTGGCATGACACCTGCATTGCTTCATGTGAGCATTCCACCACACCCCCAATCCTAAAACCTCCTCTTCCTCCCGGTGGTCCAAAATCCCCTGGTGCTCTGAGCTTACAGTCGAGTAGCCAGGCTAACAAGCTGACCTAACGTTAGCTGACAGCAGCTATATTTCTCAGTCACTTAGTTTACTAGCCATCAGGATCAGAGAATTGGTGCACAGTAGCCAGAGGACATCAGAGGGAAAACCAGAAAATATCTTTTTACATAAATTATGATTCACCTCCACCAAAATCAGTGAGTTGGTAGTGTTTGACTACATATTTCTTGATGGTGATCGTACCTAGAACACAAAGTTACATACTGTAATAATTACATGCCAGTTTTATAATAGAAAAGTTTCACAAAGGGGCTTCAACTTGATCAGATAAGTGAAAGTGAGTTGATATTGAATGAACGATACTTTAAGTTACTCATCTTCTGTCAGTTCTGATATTCAAACCTGATCATTCACGTTCACCTGACTTAAACTTGACAAATTTATCTAAATTCCGGTGAATTTATGATAATGAGTTCATGGTGAGTTAATTTAATGAAGCTGCTTATGGGATTTTACAGTGCAGTTTAGTTGTGTGTAGTAGCTGGCCTTGTTTCATCCTGTTCACTGTCTTTACACAAAGACAACTTTTCTTTTAGCCAAAGTTTAACTATTAGTGTAACACAATGTCGAAGCTGAGATACACTAGATGTAGTAATATCTTGCCTTGCTGCATTGAATCCCTCCTCTCTTACTGATAACGCTCTGTGTCTGTGCATGTGCTGGATTACACTATAGAGGCTCTAGACAGCTTATTCAGTGTGTGTTTGTGTGTGTGCAGGCACACTATATATGTGTTAGTGTATGTGCGTTGACCCGGACTGTGGAGACCTCTAGACAGCTTATTCACAGCAGACAGATAGCAGTAGAATTCTTATCTAGCGTACCTTCTCTGATAGTGTATTGATGGGCCAATCTGCCTCAGACTGCTGAATTCAGGAACAAAGGCACTGATAAGTATGGTAGGAGAGTGCAGAGGACTACAGGGATTTAAAACACGAGAAAAGAAAAAAAAAATCACTTCCTGCATCTGTGTTGTAAATGGTTGGAGATGTGAAATAACGAAGCTCACCTCCAGCCTGAAAATCTAAGACACGAGGCTGCAGCTGAATGGTTGCTACAGTACAAAAGAAAGAAAGCATAGAGAAGAAAATTCAAAGCTGCTGTGTTTGGGTCACAGTGGGTCACATGCAGTGTGTCATCAAATAAAACAAGTGTTAGAGGTGAAACGAGAGCTCAGAGCTCCCAGTTTCACCTCCAGATACAGCAGGAAGGTACACAGTGAAGGTTGAAGGGTGGATGAGTGAAGTAATGAAATAAGCCAATGTAAGGCAGAGGTGTATGAGCTTGAATAATGAATGGAATCTTGATGAACACTGACATTTAAAGTGTTGTAATTAGCCTAAACAGACAAGGCTATGGTTGAGATGTCATATGAATAGTATTATTTGTGCTGTGTTAATTAAAATTAAGCAAATTGGATTTCTCAAAAAGCACTTTGTTTCACGGACTCTCTTCATTGCGCTTTGTTTGTTTTTACTTTTCCAGTTTAAAGTGAAATAGTTAATGAGCGGGTTTTCATTTGCGCATCATATCAAACATTTGGTCCATTCCACATGGGATCACACGACACTGATCAAACAGACTATAGCATGTAACAGGAAGCACAAACCCAAAATCAAAAGAAAACATCAATTCGCACATTATATGTAGTATATGGTACACATCTATATTACTTAGCATAAAACAAATAAATAAATGCTACAGGCTTAAGGGATTTCTCCTCATCTCCCAGGCTTTCTTCAAGTACCTGGACGACGCACAGTAAATGTTTTGTGTTTGAATAGCTAACTATAGTGTTTAAAAAATCCATTTCTGGTGTTAACTTCGTAGCATAATATATTGTGGGGTTATCACTAAAAAGGCAATAGAAAACACAATAAAATTCATTACCTATATCACTGAAATGGCATTTTCTGGAAGCTTTTTTAAATCAACCTTTTCCTCGCTTCCCCGTCTGCATCTGTAGAAACACTGTTTTCATGTTTTGTGTCACTTTCCCTCTGAACGATAAAGCAACCTCAGTTTTTTAGGCATGTTAGGAATGTAGCTTCAGGGATGGTAATGTTGGTCCAACAGCAGCTGAATGAATTGCCATTAAACTATACACACATTCATGTAGTCCTCAGGATGAATTTATAAATGTCAATGTGATTCCCTGACGTTTTCGTTAGCACAATCATCTAATGATGTTCCCATGACCTCAGCTGTATTGAATTGGTACATATGAGCACCCTAACACATGAAAATAAGTGCTAAACAACAGCATATTAGCAGTGTCTTTGTGATTATCATTATTATTATTATTATTAGCATGCTGATGTTAGCATTTAGCTCAAAGCTTCTGTCCCCTGTGTACAGAGCTGCTAACCTGCCTACAGGCTCAGTAATCTTTTGGTCTCATTAGGTTATTTAAATTTTTAGAACTGTGCAGCTTTCACAGTTATTTGTTTAAATCCAACAAGACGAGAGGCTCACGTGTCATCGTTACTATTCTATATCCATGACATTTCCTATTATTGCCTAATGTCTGACAAGGGTTATTAGATCACATGTTTTAATAAAGGAGCTTCAACAAATTCTTATGCGCGCGTTCTAAAAACTCAACCTCATTTTACTTGACTTACAGCTAAAGAAAAGAACAAGTTGCTGTTTTCCTTCTAATGAGTCCAATATACATACTGAAATACATTACTGAAAAGTGAACGTCACATTGATATGCAAGTCATGTTGGAGTTTGATAAAGTTTTTGTATTAAAACATTGGTCCATTAAAAGTTACTCCTCTCCATCCAGCTCCGTAATTCTGCTTGATGGAGTTGAAAACTTTCTCACTCGACCTTGGTCTCCTTTCAGATTCAATCTGAATCTCAGTGATGTGTGTGTGGGTGTGTTCTTCTTCCTGTTTGTATGCACAGTTCACTTGTGTGTGTTCTTATGTATGCATATATATATATATATATATATATATATATATATATATATATATATATATATATATATATATATATATATATATATATATATATATATATACATATATACATATATATATTTATATATGTCTGCTTACATCTGTGCACGTGCATGTATGTGTGATTGTGTGTGTGTGTGTTGAGTTGAGTGCAATAATTCTCAGACGTCTTATGATTAATTTATGTCTTACCTGCCTTTTTACTGAATTACTCTGCAGGCCCTTAGGGGTTTGTGCTGCACGCAATGCTGCAAATAACAGCTCAAATGAAAAAATGCAAATGATCAGGCTAGATCCAGAACCAAATCCATAGGGACCCCTTAGACACACACACACACACACACACACACACACACGAATACAATCACGCAAACAAACTCTCATGCACTTGCTCTTTCCCTTTCCATCTTTAACTTTCCCTCTCCCTCTCCCTCTCTCCATCCATCTATTCTCTCACTCTCCATCTCTCTTTCTTGCTATGGGGAGAGGAAGCCGGATGAATATCAGCAGGGGTCAGAGAAATGCTTGCAGTGAATAACAGAGGCATAATAAACAGAAGCCTTCACTCAAATTATGAGTGCTGCACTTTCACACACACACACACACACACACACACACACACACACACACACACACACAGGCTCAGAAACGCACACACACTCATACCCACATGCACACAAAGGAATCCAATCAATCAGCAAAGTTGCCTTATCTCCTGCATATGAAAATGGAACTTCAGAAATTAGCTCATTTATTTTGGACAATTAGGGTTATTGAAGTGTGACAGTGAAAATTTAGTGTTCACTGAGGCGTACGCTCGGCAACAATAGGAGGGAGCCAATTGAGTGCGAGAAGCATTTAAAGCTGTAGTATTTACTTATCAATGTAACCGGCGCTCTGTGTTGATCTCATTAAAACCTCTTCCTCTGTGTTCCTTTATTTAGACAGGACAGAGACAGAGAGAGGAGAGAGACAGAGAGGGAAGACAGGAGCAGTCATCCCTGTCGCATATGATATTATAGCCTGATCAAAACACAGAAATGGAAAAAAACAGAGCGTTCTGAAAACCAGAGCCTACCTGTGAAATAAAGGGACTCTGCTGCTTCTTCAAATTCAATTTGTTGAAGCTAGGCAGGTTCACCGCCGCTGTGTTTTGTTGCTGAGTTCAACAAGGTCCTTGAATCTCAAACTTCTGATATTACTCTGACCACCTGGCTGAAACCATAATACTGCTTCACAGCAGTGTTGAAAAGTCATCTAAACCGTAGGAGAAAATTTCAGAAGGCTGCAGAGACTCTGCCATGTTAGAAATTAAGAGATTTTGCTTCTCAAATAGTATTTTTTATTTTTTTCTGTGTTCTGAATTTTATTTTACTTATTTCTTATTTCACTGTGCAGCACATATATGAAATATGAAATCATCATACACAACTAGAATCAAAGATACTGATAGCATCAAGCTGCACAGCTGTTTTCTGTTCAAAAAATATTGCCAACATTTGATATCAAGGTAACAGGTAATAAGATGCTTATTAACACTATTATTAACATGTGTTACTAAAACTGTATGTGTTTTTTTTATTGCAGTGTTGTGTCAGTGTCATCGCCTCTTTCTCTTCCCATGAAACTATCAGCAGTTACTTGAAGACCTGCACAGGGCATGTTTACTTGATTGACATCTTTCCCAGAGCGCTTTTGTTGCCTAAGTGTAACCACAGTCTCTTTGACTTTTGGATATTTCAGAAATCTGATTTTTCTCCTCCTTAGTTTTTAATTGAAGCAAATTATGGACGAGCCACAGGCCCGTTAATGTAGGATCTGCCTGCAGGATCTGTACATTTAAAACGACTCTCAAAACTACGCTAACACATTTTTTCTTATTCCAAAGCATCAAAACACATTCTTAAATTCACTGACATGTGTCTATGATGTATGCATATAATTGTCTGTCAAATACCTGAGTGTTTTGTGACACTGTGCTGAATCCATCTCTGTAGCCTCTCAGTGCAGGACGTCTCTGACTCTGCATGAGCTGTTCAGACAAGATTAATACTCAGGGAGCCGTTATATTTCTTATACTTTCTCCAAGTTTTCTTGAATACTTTATCTCATTTACAGCAAGTAACAATGATATATCATTCTGAATAGCTAACGTGTTTACGGTGTTTCATTCATGAAGATTCATCTCCTTCACAACATAAGATGAAAGCAGGTATTCATTTTGTTTACGACGTGATGGAAAAAGTACCACAGAGATAAATGATCATTTGTTGCAGCAACTTCTCCGCAGCGTAAATCCGACAACTTTTGCACCAAACTGTTGACAGAGACAAACCGCAGAGGTAACAGCCGCAGTGCTACATCTGTACGTGCAAACATCCCACCTGTAAAACAATGCTTCACACCCTGCTAATAACAATCCTTTATCAATATGCAGTGTTCAGCAGCACTCTAACATCTACCTAAGAGGTCTAAGATTAAATTTTTAAATGAACTGCCGCATTTTGCTTAATTTCCTTACCAAAGTCTGCATAATTCATCACAATCTACTGTGGCAGTTGATTTTAATCAGGCCATTTCTGAAGAAAAAAGGGGGGCTGTGATAATCTGAAAGGAGTTTGTACGTTCCCCTCGCCTCAGACAGTAATCTTCAGGGAGACAAATAAGGAAACAGTGACAGGGGCCATCTATAAAGTGATAAATATTTAAGATGCAATTTTAATAAGTAATACTCTCTACATAAAAGCAGTGTTTGTTATGGCCTCCCGGTTGTCATTACATATTCAGATGCTGGTGTGCTTTCTTTTCTGTGCCATCAGCATCTCTTCAATATTAACACCTCCGCAGATGGATTTCTGATTGCCTGGCTAAATGTGTGTATCCCCTGCTTCTAAATTATTATTGCTATTATCATTATTAATGGCTTTTCTGTTTGCAGTTAATTTACATCCCACTCTTTGAGTGGAGGAGACGTGTCTGCGTCTGCAACATCATTTCCCCTACTGACTTCGTGTTTTAGTTCGCTGCCTTGTTTCTTTCTCTGTCGGTCAGGCCCCGGCTCTGTGGACGGAAAATTTATTGAATCTCGCTGTGAACTAAGGGAGCCATAATATAAACCTTTCTATAATGTATTCTATATGTAAATGCAAGAGGGGAGACTGTAGCACCAACACTTCATTACTCAGAGTATGTGCATTGAGGGTGTGTGTGTGTTTACATGCAAATATTGTCTGGAGATCCTGGGCTGCAGAACGTATCAGAGGGTGTGTGACTACTGATCAGCTGATCAAATCAATCTCATCACTGCACCGTGGCCTGCTCAGGAGGATCAAGGCAAGAGTCATGGTTAATGAACAGAAATAAGACAGAGGAGAATAGAACCAAAATGAAAGTGTGCAGAAAAGAAAATGTGTTTAGTTAGCCATGAAAGAAAGAAAGAAAGAAAGAAAGAAAGAAAGAAAGAAAGAAAGAAAGAAAGAAAGAAATATTCAATTTTCCTACTCGCTCCTAGAGTGAGAACAAAGAGAGAGAAAAAAACTCACAGCACAAGTTAAACATTCAGAATTGATTTTTGGGATCTGCAATACAAAGGCAGCATATCGCACACCAGCATTGAAAAATGATCACAGTATCAAAAGAAGTTTAGCTGCTCCATCTTCCACTATGTTAAGTGAGAGAACAGAAGCAGTATAAATCCATTAATATTCCGTCCTACGCTGCTTTGTACAAGAACTAAACACACTTCCTCTCACTGTTTCCTTGTCAGATGCATATGATAGTTCAACCTACCCCCTTGGATATGTTTATATGCTACTAATTTGCTTTGAAAAATACATTTTAGAGGAAACATGCTGCAACCGGTGCCTGAATTACATCCACACACACAGTTTTTCTAATCTGGGACGTGTGATGTGCCAGCTCAGTATCCCTTAGAATTACATTTGTAGCGGATGATTCTGCTCACAGTTTATATCTCAATCCAATGTTCAGTGGCAGTGCAAGAGCAGTGTGTCATGACGCAGCCCGAAGTATGAGTTGCATCACAGACCAACAGTTAATATGAATGAATGCATGAAACCAGGATCTTTTACCACAGTATATACATTTCCTTTAACTAGATCATTCTGTCCATTTACACATATTGTAGAAATACATTTATTCATTGTAGAATGTGTTAGAATACATTTGCAATTTACATGATCCAGGATTTAGTAAAATTGTCCACATTCTGATCTTGATAAAAAAAAGGGGGGATTTGTCCTATAAAACCTGCTAATTCACATTAGTTAGGGAACGGTTAGGATTATTAAATGTGAAACATATAACAGAAAAGTGAAATATGCCTATGTTCATGCAGATGCTAAGACCTCTTAACCCCGCTCCCCCTGCTCCACTTGTAGACCAGCAGTCCGGATAGATACATGTTGCATGGAGAGCAGTAATGCGCTCTCCATCGCAGTAAGGAGCCCTTCTTAGCATGCCACTACAACAGAGGACACTTTCCTCCGCTGCTCCGCTGAAACACACAAACACACACACACACACACGTGCATACACACACATAAACACACAAACACTCACAGATGCGCACAGCCTCTACCAGAATGAGCGAGTGAGGCTGGCAGCCAAAGCAGGCTTGGCACGGGGCCTAATGATGCCCGGCATGCGTCTGCTCTCGACAACGGCAGGGTAACACCTGCCAACTTTTACTAAGGTGTAAATGTCTCTATTAGCGAGCGGCTGGTCCCGCGTGTACGCCGCTTGGATCAGAGGAGGGACTCCGGGCGCTCTAGTTGCTGTTCAGAACCTGGTAATCGCTGGGTCCAGTGGGCCTGTTCAGCACGCCGCTCTCTTTTTCTACTCTTGTATGCAATCTTTTCACATTATGGAGGCGGCATGAAAGAGCAGGTGTAAATGTGAAAACAGAGCTGCGTACAAGAATGGAATTTACAGCGTGCTGCCAACCTGAGGCTTGATGTCTCCTGCACACGCGTCGTTAAATCTTAAAAAATAAGAATATTTTTTCTCTAATGCTGCAATGATTAGTTTTTTTTCCCTCTGGTTTTTGCATTTGAATGCAGGCAGATTCAAGATCACACTGGTGTGAAATAACTCGTCAAACGTCCTCTCCCGAACTTTGGCCCAAAACTCCTCACTGCACTTCCCCTTGGCCAGGCCTGGAAAGACAACACTCTGAATGTAATATTGATGGGATCTGGAAGGAAAATGGCTTTTCATCTCAATACAAATAAACATCCCACTGGTTTATAGTGCGGCTCTATTTGTTTGATTAAGTTTTACTGTAGCGAACTGAAATGGCCCTTGCTGTGATATCCCATAGTCGTGACTTTTTTTCTCCTCTTTCTGGCTGTGTTCACGCTTCAGATTAGAAATTGATTTTCCTGCAAAGATCTGAGATCTTATCAGAATTTTTTTTTTCTTCATCTGGCTGGAAAACAGATGGACCATGTTATACAGCCTTTCCAGTGCCGGATGTAAAATCCCAATATGTAATATTTTCTCAGTCCTGACCTAAAGATCATCTTCCAAACTGAACTAAAGCCTGTGTTTAATCAGGGCTGTGTGAGGATTCTTCTCAGAACAGTAAAACGACCCAGCTTTTATCCCTGTGTGTCCAGGCGAGGTTTATTTTCCTCCATTCATGATCCCTACTTTGTTTTTACAGCAGCCGTTGTATTTGCATTCACATTCATAACGCCTCCTCCCATATCATACCCATAGGACATATTGTTGGACAGAGTTTGGTACATTATGCATTCTGCAGATACCAAGTTTCTGGACATGAATTAACATAATCCGAATGGGAAACAGAAGGTATTTGCATATTTTGGCAAAAGCTATTGTTACATTTCATTATGCAACTTTGAAACCTATATTCCTCTGAGAGATGAATATTGATGCAACTGTGCACACACTTCAATAATACCATTTGTAACGCCACAGGATTAAGTGGGGCCTCTTCTGCTCGAGCACTGTTAGAATAATGCCTAATATGGGTATCAGAGATCTAATGAGGGGTTGGGTTTCTCCTTATTGGTTCATGATTGTTAAGTGACTCGCTCTCCAACAGCCTGTCCACGAGCCAGCGAGACACGTGTGGTAATATTACGGTTATTAGGAGGATGCTGGTTCAAATCCCCAAATGAGCTGGAAGGAGACTTTCACAGAATGACTCCAGTTTCTTCAGAAAGCGGCAGGTGTGAATCTAAAGAAAAAAAAACAAATTACAGTATGTAGTGAAGCAAATTACTGTTATTAAGTCATTTTAGTCTCTTTAAATCCTAAAATGTCTTGTTTTTCCTAAATAAGTATTCAAATCTATCAGTGAAATGAGAAACATCTGACCGGTTTCCAGTAAAAATCTACCTTTTTATCATTATTTCTGCCTGTTCTCTGTTTTTAGCCATGCTAGCAGCAGATGGTAATGTTGGTCTGTTGGTCAGTCCATCACTGTGGTCCAAAAGTACTGGGTGGATTGTCGTGGAGCTTTGTAGAGATAACAATGGTGCCAAATATATCCTAATGACCTTGGTGCTCCCCTGTCTTTCTCGAGTACTGTCATCATGTCAAGCTTTGTCCAATACTTTGGTTTCTGACCAAATTGAAAATAAATGACATTCCCATCAGCCTCAGCTGTACTTTATGCTAGCAAATGTTAGTGCGTTAACATGCCAAGCTAAGACAGTGACAGTACCCTGATGAAAAAACAAATTACGTCTGTACTACTTGTACAGAAATGCCAACCAGTACCATAAAAAGACATACATTTTGTAAATGCTTATCACTACATACTAAAGACTGTTCTTGAGTAAATCAAGTCTAATCTATCTCTGTGGTGTTCTTTATAACAGGCGTCTGGTAGCTCAAATACAGACATTTCTAGAAAACACAAGATAATCAAGTTGTACAATGTACAAATCTGTATTAACATCTAAAAGTCCTAAAAACACAATATTTTAACCATGCACATGTGTTCCCCATGCAGATTCTCATCCCTGATGAAGGTAACATTACTCCCCCTGAGCTGCTGTAAAAAGTTGCCCATGTACAGTGTGATGACCTTTAAAGGTCACAGATGGAGCTCCTGTCAGTCAGCTCGTAGACTGGTGCTGAGTCGGGGCAGGTTGGGGTGCGGTCAGGATGAGATGAACAGGTGTGAGTGGAGGGAGGGCCCGGCATGACTCTGTAACCTTGCTCATACAGTGTGTGCGAGCATGTGTGCGTGTGTGTATCTTCATATATGTGCATTTCAAAGCAATGCTTTGGGTAAACCTCACACATAACGCCTAACAGTGCTGAGAGTGTTAAAAACGTGAATAAAACTGGGTAAGGGTATGTCGAGTGTGTGTGTGTGGCCGAGGGTGTAACCCATTTTATTTATATGTGGTGCAATGTAAGAGGTGGGAATGTGGAAATGAGCACAGTGTATCTAGCGTTGGGTTACATTCACTGTAACACAGCTGTGTTTCAATCAACACAGCCTACAGTGAAGTTTGAAGTGGACATGCTCTGTTATCGCAAACTCAGAAATACCAGCAGAACAGGACGAGCAGGTTTCACCACACATACACACACACACCAACACACTGAAAACAAAAGTCAGATTTTAGACTTTTGACCTCAACTGAAATATCTGAAATAAAATACCATTTACCAGCAACACCATTAGTGCTAGAAATGGAAGTAGTAGCAGCAATAACACTGTAGCAACACTGGCGATAGTAACAGTGGTTGTAGCAGGCTTGATAAGGAGCTATCTTACCACTTATGTGTTAATACCACCTTTAAAAACACTATTCAGGCTGTTGATTTGCTTCAGTTTAGCCCCCTGTTGTATATTACACCAGTTAGCAGTGTCTTCAGTCCATGTTCTGTCAGTCAAATGCCACCATACTCCACTGTGCGATTGTTTTTTACATTGGCTAATGGTGACTGGTCAGATGGGTGGAGTTTATCCTTCAGATTAAGCTGTCCATTGTAAAGGCAAAGTCCTGATCACGCTATCCATCACTTTCCTCTGTCAACCACTGTTGTGAGCTGCTTTATTTTCAGCCACATGCTTTAGTATCAGTTAATCCTCATGTCAACACAGTAAGGTGTCATTAGCTTTCACTCTGAGCCTAACCTGACTAAAGGTGAGACCGACCCATGACTTAGTGTCAAAGGCAGTGTGGGACTTCACCTTTGGCAAACACTATTGTTTTTAACGGATGGAACAACACAGAGGAGGAATTCTGGGAGCCGTGGCTGACCAAACATTTCCCTTTTATTATGATCATTAAATATCACTTGCATGCCTTTGTTCTCTGTGCAAACAAGCTTATCGTATACATGCAGAACGCAGGCAATGGGAAAATGATGACTTGCGCAGTCATACTTTCTTTTCAGAGTGTGACTTTATCTATCATTGTGCTCCCTCTCTCCTTCTCTCTCCATCCCTCCCTCCCATGTGAACAAACACAACCGACCCGAAGCATTGCTTACAGTAACAGTGCTAAACACACACATTCCACCACACACCTGCACGCTGGTCTGCTTTGACGGCTTGAAGAATGGAGAACCTTTCCTGAGAATGCACACACACACACTGTGCACCTGTACATTGTTCAACAGGAGAGCTTGTCTTCGCAGCCAAACACCAACATTAGACACTTTTTTTCAGAGCAGGGCCTTGTGAACCGGCAGCTTATTGGTTAGATGCATTTTTTTTTCAAGTTGTCTTCCCACTCAGTTTTGTAAATTTGTGGGCTTTTATGTATATCTGAGATAATGAATAATGAAATTAAGGCTTGGAAATGTAATTCCGGGATGGTATTAGGTTACTGGACATTGAGATGTTCAGCTAAAGTGTTTACAGTGATGATTTCTTTGCTTAAAACAAAAGCTCAGCAGCTGGTAAATGGTCCCGTTTGCAAAAAAAAAAAAAAAAAATGCAAAAGGGATCACAGAAAATTGGTTTTAAAGGAAATTGAGTCCTAGAAATATTGAGTAAGCAGTGGCTGTAGCTGCATATTGTCTCCGCAGTGGAAACCAAGAGACCTGCTGGGGCTATCAGAAAACAGCTTACTGTTTGATAAATACACACTGGCGCAGGAGGAATATTTCCTTATTAGAAATTCAAAATCCCTCCAGGAAGAATATTGGCCACGATAAATCATTTAGCGCGGCCGGCCGCCTTCACTAATACTGCCGAATCAGCAAAGCAGAGCCAAGTCTTATATGACCATCAATTATTAACACACGCTAACGTTATTAGCATATTCTTCTCAGCTGCAGAGGGACACACTACGGAGGTGGATAGATAGATAGATAGATAGATAGATAGATAGATAGATAGATAGATAGATAGATAGATAGATAGATAGATTACCTCCATGGCTCATCTCCTGCCCTGGTCTCTAATCTTGGAGTCTAACTAAGTAGGAGCTGGATGGAATCTGACAGATGGATTATGAGGTGATTATTTATGGAGACTTTTTAATTAAAAGAAAAACTGCTTATTAGGAATCCTCACTTCCCTCATTAATAGCAGGCAGAGGAAGAGTCTGTGTTGTTGGAAGGTTGGCGGGGAACACTAATGAGAAGGTGGTGGTGGTGCAGTGGATGGTGGAGTGGGGGGCTTAGTTAGCAGTGTAGGAGAGATATGAGACTGTGGTGGGGGTCAAAGATTTCACTTTGATCAAACATAATTTGGAGGTACTCTCAGTCCAAGCTAATGGTTCAAAGCAAGGCAGAGGCACCTTGAAAGACCACCTTTAAAATCTATCAAAATCTATTCAGAAAGTCTGAACTCTTTCAAAGCTGCACCTATTCATATTTCTATATGAACAAATGACTGTGTGTGATGTGATCAGGCTTGCAATGACGGGCCTGCAAAGAATTATCACCAAACTCTGTAGTTCCCCCTCAACTCTGCCGAGCATTTTAGGTTTTACAAGTCATTATTTGTCTACCTTTCTGTTTTTGTGGCAACTTGATTGTCTGATTCTTTGTCAGATATAAATAATTTTTTGTGTAAGTGCTACACAGCACCAGAGAAGCAGGGAATGGGCATACCAAGCAGCATATGTGAACTAGATCATCTTTGCCCATTTTTAAATCTGACACAGGCAGGAGTCCCAAGATGGCGTTTTGACACCAGAGTCTTGCACTGGCTTGCAATGCAAAATTGGATATTTTGTCCAAAAACTAATGAAATGTGTTGCCAGTGAACTGACAGTTATATCAACATTTTTATAACAGATATGTTAATGTCTTCATTGTGTTGACGAAAAATGAAATCTGGGTGTTTCCGTCAAAATATATTTGCTGTTGCAAATGAGTTGTAACTTCAAAGAGACAGGACTGATGTTTGACACTTCTTTTTGTGTTGTATTCTTCCTATATTAGTCACTGCATTGTCTGCGTCATGACCGTGGACTGTTTGCTTCAAAAGAACTGCAGGTTGTATTTTTGTGTCACATGCTATGCAAATGAAATTTGATTTTGATTTGAGACAGGAAATTAATTTGAAAAAACTAAACCACAATAAAGGAGAAAGAAAGAGCCCAAATGACCATACATTTATCATATGTAGCATCACCCTCATCATCCTCCTCCTCATCATCATCAGTAATATTGTGGTGAATGAGTCTGAGACAAACACTGTCTGTGGAGAAAGCCTTTGTGTGGATCACATCATGAGAGGGAAAATATTACACTTTGAAAAATGACAAACCAATGGAGCATGAAAGCATGCATTGCCAAACAGCAATTACCGTTTCCTCCCACAGCCCCCGCAGAGAAACTCCACACAGCACACATCTACCACGCCTGTGTATAAGCAGCATCATGAATTAACCAGCAGCTACACGGATCCGAACTCAGACGGCTCCGTCCAGCCGATGTCCTGTCCGGTGCGGTGTATGGCCAGCCTGTGTGTCCACCTGATGTTGTGTACCCTGAGGTAAACTCCGCTGTTTTGACTAAGGTATTTGAATTTGAATGCAATTGTTGTGACTTGAATCCAGAAAGTCTCCCATGCCGGTCAAACGAGCTTCTAGAAAACACCAAAATACCCTGAGGGTGGTTGAGGTCAGACTACACACACACACACACACACACACACACACAGATAAACCAGTGGCGAGCACTGCTACTGGAACTCTCATATTGTCTCAGTCCAACAATGCAGCAGCTGGCACAAACAGGGAGCTATTTAACAGCCACCAATTGATGCTATGCCACCAGGTGCTACTGTGTGCCTTTCCCATCCTCATTTTATGCATCAGCAGAATTTCGTTTGCCTTTATTTTCATAGCTCAAATGTTGAAAAACAGGGGGGTGGGTGGGGGTGGGGTGGGTACCATAAACGCTGATATTTACGCTCGGCTCCTGAAATGGAGCAGCGTGAAAGGTGTGACATTGTACTTTCACACGCAGCAAAGACAGATAGATGCTCCGTATCTTGCTGCCTCTCTCCAGCTCTCTGTTTGTTCACACAGAGACACATCTATGTTAGGAGTGTATTTGCATGTATTATACGTGTTTATGGCTGTTTGCATGCACACACACCGCAGATGCAGACACCACTGGGTGTCTACATCTGCGTGAGTGTGTGTTTCCCAGCGTGTCTCAGTATCTGTGTGGGTTGTAAGCACCAGAAATAACACACTTCCATGGGACCTTTTAAATGGACACCATCTGTCTCTATCAGGGAAGGCTTTGGGAAAACTAATGCGTCGGCTCAGATGCTTTTTACCAGCGGCCAGCCCTGAAAATGAACCGGCATCATTACTCTGGAAGGAGAAGAAAAGAAAAACTGCAACGCAAATTTGAATGAGAGAGAAAAAAAAACGTATTCCGAGGCAAGAAAAGTAGACGGAGGGGAGAGAGAATGACATCTGACTGCATTTCCAGGGATGGAGATTGTGATTCAGTGTTATATTTACAGAGTTGGGAGGTGCAGCCTATGGGACACAAAACATTTCTCACATGGATATGAGTTGTCATATTGTCCCAGTGCAAACAAATTCTGAACGTAGACACACACACACACACTTTCACAAAGAGCAGCACCTGGGCAAACTCCCTGTCTGCCTGAGCCCATATTAAGAGCTTATCATTCATTGTAATGGCTCCCTTCTCCACTGTATTTCCACTGTCATCTCTATTGTTTTCGTGCAGCTCACAACCGACGGGACTGCAGCCACAACTGATGCACCTGTGCCCCTATGTGTCCTTGTGTATGTGTGTGTGTGTGTGTGTGTGTGTGTGTCATCTGTATTGCCCGCCTGTCTGTATATGTTCATTAATCAGTCTATCAGGCCGTCTGTGTTTCCGTCTACCTGTCTGTCCACACGCCTGTCATTTACACTACATGTCTGACAGCTGTCAGGAGCTTTCTCTCTCTCCCTCTCTCTCTCTGTCTGAAACCTCTCTGCCTTCCCTGTCAGACACACTGAGACAGACGCAGACGTGATGTGATGGCCACACTGTCTGATAGCCCCCAGATCCTTCATGCTTTAACTGGGCTTGACTGTGGATGAGCCTCTAAACTGCCTGCTACAATAAGGGACACGTCCGAGAGAATGGGTTTGACCCTGTGGGTCATCTCACAGATTAAGCCTGTTGGAGACAGCCCTGGGCAGACCAGTAGCCCATTCACACCTCAATAACACAGACACACACACACACACACACACACACACCAGGACATACAGTATGATTTGATCACAGCACATATGGATTGGAAAGCAGGACCAATGCCTATGTGAAAGTTAGGATTTGCGCACACACATATGTTTGTGTGTGCACCTGTGTTGTGTGTGGTCTGTGGCATAAGCAGACATCACACACACAGACCACGAGAAGACACCCTTGGGTTTTCTCCTGACTTTAAGCCTTCCTAATCCCTGAAAAAGATTTGCAACAGTTTGACGTAATCCTTTTGCATTTCAACCCTCCTCTCTCCCAAATGCCTCCTCTGCCAACAATGCACGTGTGATAGCTTGATGTAATTAGGCCCGTTAAAGAGTCTCCAACAATGAAATGGTTTGTTCATTTTTAACACTGCATGCTACAAACAGATTAGTGATTTATGTGGTTATTAGGGCGCGTAATGGCTCATATTGCACAGTCAAGTACCAAAATCTGGGCTGGAAAGCAAACACAGAAGTTTGATACAAAAATGTATGTAATTTATACTCCTCATCATAGCTCATAATGTGCTATCATATATCAATATCAGGTCTGAATAACAGCTGTAAAGGGCCACACTCACATGTGCTTCATATGATAATTTAAGGACAAAGTTTGTGATGACACAAACTCACTGTATAGCTCTACAGGGGCTGTGAGTAGCTAAGCTTGATGTTAATTACAGCACAGACGAGTGTTTTCAGCAGAGCAGCAGAGTATCAGTTGACAGAGGTGTCATGGCAGTCATGTCATGGTGCGTCCTACCTGAAAAGGCTCTTTTCACAAAGCACCAGAAAAAGAGACACAACTTTTAGAGATTTCGTCAGCCTCTAATCCAGAGAGAATAAATTCACTGTCGCCATCCTCACCATCTGCACGGCAAATGGGATTGTGTCAAACGTGTTGTCGTGTCAGTAAAGGCGTCATCGCAAACTCGTCACCGTGGTATAAACGATGGAATTAGTCTGCGTACAGCTTAAGAGCGTCACAACAAGCATTTAAACAAATAATGTTTCATGCTTTTTTTATTTTTAACTCAACCACAATCATCATTGGTGACACCATGGTGAGAGTGGTGGAACAGTTATATATATCCTCAGCGTCTGATGATTGTTCTCACCGTTGTGTGTCTTATTTACACTTCCTGTCAGGTGACACTCTGTCTTCACCGACACCTTCCATGACAGCATTGTCACAGCACATCACATGTCCTGTCATCACAGATACCTCTTCTTTACCACTGGTGAAAAGACCGTTTTTCACAACTTTGGAAATCCGAATGTGCTTGTGTGTGTCCTTGTGTGTGTGTGTGCTTGTGTGTTGTGTGTTTTCCTTTAGCCTGGACCAGTTGTTTAGCAGCCACCACAGCAGGGCACAGCTGTTGAGACGAATCCGGGTTACACAAAAGAGGCAAGAAGGAAGAGAAGCCAGAATGTCTGCTATTTGTTAGCATTTGTTTATTAATTAGTCCATTAATTTAAAAAAAATCATGCGCTACATTGACATTTTATCCTCCCGATTGTGGATGTCCTGTTTTTCTCTGTTTAATGTTCATGTGAACTGAATATCATGGACTGGGAAGTTGTGATGGTCATTTTGCATGTCACATGATGAACTGACTAATAAAATAAAATAAATAAATAAAAATAATCAGTAGATCAAGTCAGCAGTGTTGATGTAGCATATGACGCTAAAGATAGGGTGTACTGTGCACATGAGAGATTCCAATCTCATAATTTGCTTCATTTCACTATTTTATAATGAATTTCACACATGAATGCATAAGACATGTATTCATTCTGAAAATAATTATATCGCCACTGTTTTAGAAAATTAGATTTTTTCAAAGCCTGTACTTGAACTTTTAGATATTACCCGTTATTTTTCATCTCTCTTTCAGGATATTTTGATGAGTAAAGATACATTATATTGCACACAGTCAGCATTTACAGTTACATTATGTGACTACTGAACACATCATTCCAAAACCATCGAAATTAATATGTCTTTATTGTTTATGTTCTT
This sequence comes from Nibea coibor, assembly GCA_023373845.1. Taxonomy (NCBI): domain Eukaryota; kingdom Metazoa; phylum Chordata; class Actinopteri; family Sciaenidae; genus Nibea; species Nibea coibor. The sequence continues at coordinate 4,265,082 of CM041726.1, forward strand.
ATTAATCTGTCTTTTCATAAGCTGTTTAGCTGCAAGGATTTGTTCCCATTCAGACACCAGACTGTATTCAGACCAAAAAGGCATTGCAGGTATTTGCAAAAGTAGTATTAACATATCCACTTAGATAGTATTTTGCTAGTGAGTGCAGCAAACAACCTTAGCTTGTTAGCAAACAGCCTAGCAATTTGTCCATGTTAGCAAGAAAGTCAAATTTAACCAGCTAAAACCACAATTTCATAGTATATTTTTGATGCTTTGCAGTAATGTTAGCTATGACTTTGGACTTGGTGTTGGATTCTGTGTTGTAGGGGGTACTGGTTCTCTACACTATTGACGATGTAGAGAAGTGGAAGAAAAAATACCTTCTGGAGCGAGTATAAATGACATATTCTTTGGATTTTCCTGGAATATCTGTCCTAGGAAATTACACAAATCAGTCCAGAGGATGAGAGAGTCATACAAGGGCTCATTTTCTAAGTTATGTTACCATCTGTTCAGCCATGCACAATAAAAAGCCATTCAAGCATAAAATGTACATACATGTGGAACCTTTAACCTAACCAAGTAGTAAGACTTTCTGGTAGAAAACGTGTCCAATGTGCAAACACTGAAGCTGAGTGCACAAAATGAACCAAATTCAAAGGACAAATTCTTGTTTGGTTCATGAACTTTGCCAGGATAGGGCCTGGTTTCAGTCATATTTCAGGCTGACTGTGGTAGTTGGACCGGTCAATCATTGGACTGGCCACCGCATCGTGTTGTTGGGTTGCATTTCCCCAAATGTTGGTTCTGTTTCAATTTCGCCCGACCACTGCAGCCTTAAACAAACTACCCCTTATTAAGATAAATGGAAAGGACTGACGTTTGTTTGTTACTTGTTTGTACCACAGGCATTACGTGGTAATTAGACTGTACTTATATAGTTCCTTTCTAGCCTTCCAACCACTCAAGGTCACTCTTTTACACTACAAATCACATTCACTCATTTGTACACACATTCATACACTGACAGCATTAGCTACCATGCATCAGAAGCTAATGCACACACACTCACACAGTGATGGCACAGCCTTCGGGAGCAATTTGGGGTTCAGCATCTTGCCCAAGGACGCTTTGACATGCAGACTAGTGGAGCCAGGGATGGAACCACCAATCTTCTGATTAGTGGATGACCCGCTCTACTTCCTGAGCCTCAAAGGAGGTTTTTAGGCCCGGGGCGAGGGGGAATGCTGATGGGGAGTAGAGTCAGTGATAGTGCCAGAACCAGGACTCAATGGCCTCTGTGGACATAATAGCAGAGGCAAGAGACTGAAGAGGACATTGATGGAGGAAGCTAAGAATAGAAAAAGAACTAAACAACCAGAGACCACCAGACAAGACCAATCAGGGACTGACTTTTAGTCACTGCCGAGAGAATCATTATATTAAAGACTGAAAGACAGACGCCAAGTTGGGCTGACTGCTGTTGGACTCGTAAGTCATATCAGCTGGTAGCCATGTCTTCTGTTGTTGACCCTGCTTGATGTTTGGCTGTTAGCAAAGTTGTCGACTCACTAGTTTTTGATCCTAAGTGATGTAATCAGAACAAATACACGCTACAATGGTCCATATTTACAACATTGGTATTACACTCAGAGGTTCTAAATTGCAAAAATACTAATTTTTACAAAATGTTGCTTTAATGTATATCAGCTGCATATCGTCCATTAAGTAGCATGTCATGTGCAGGCAATATTTTATTACCACAAAAACCTTTCTGTCCCTACAGGATGACAATTGCTGGGCAGCAGGGTTAAAGACTCTGAGTGGAGCAGTGTGGGCAACAGGCAGCCTGTGAGGTAGAAAAACTGAGCCCATTCTGAGCTCTGTGCTCATAAATCAAACACAAACACATCCACACACAAGCATGCAGAAGGAGAACAAACACACACACTCACACACACACTCCCTTTCCATACGGCGAGCCCGTCTGCAGGTGGGAAGGTGATTACTCACCACAAAACACCGGTTGGACAGCAGCAAAAGGAGGGCGTTTAACTGGTAAACTTTAATGCTGGCTCCACAGGAAGACCAGAAGGAAGAGGGAACACACGCATGGTTCACTGTACAGACTCAAAACAGACGGAAATTGGTTACTTGGGTGATTGCAGAACACACTGCAGGGTTTCTCGTGCAGTAAACAACGTTTTATTTCCAGGTGATATTTCCTGGACTTCCATATTTTACCTGGCAAGCAGGCTGCTGTTTGGGCAGTGACTGAATTTTCCGGCTGAACTACAAAATATTTCAGACGTAGAAACAAAAATGTTATCCAATCGCAGCAGGTCTGACAGAGAATTTTACAACATGCTCAATGTTGGATTTTGTAAGTAATTACTGGTGTGAAATTAGTTGTGAAGACACATTTGAATGCTTGAAGAAAAACTACCGCCAGTGTCACTTTGACAAACAGCAGCGATAATGATCTCTTCAGGGTATCTTCAGCTCTCCATTCCATTGTGTTGGCCTTTTATCTACAACTGTAGATATATTTATATGTTAAAGGTGTAATGTGTAAGACTGTGAGATATTTTATGTATTAAGTGTATGTTTTAATCACTGTCTTTTGCTAATGAGTGGTGACAGGTTGTTGGTAAATGATCATTCATTAGCTAACAAGGAAGTAAACCTGTAAGATCTGTGCACCAGGTAAGCCTTGTCATTGGATAGGTGCCATCTTTGGGTCTGCTATCCAGTTTTCTAATACGTGATAAACCGATAAACAGATTTTGTTATAAATACTGACCCACAGACAGGTGGGACAACCACATTTCTGCATTCTGAGTAAAGCATTCTTTATCCTTACTTACTTTATCCTTACATGAAAATTGGACAATTATGTTATACCATTGCCATATAGAGAGATTTAGAAGTGGGAATACCTAAGGCAGACTGATCTGTGCAGACCTTGCACTACAACACTGGTTCTGTGTAACAAACTACCATGTAGCCCAATCAAGTTACCTCATAACCTTCACCAATAATTTTATTTGATCTGTCTGCGCACATGCAGTTTACAGTGATAAAGCTCAGTAAGCTTGACATTTACATACATACATACAAATTGTATCCACTATAGCTGGCTGGCTTCATGCGTTGGTTAAAAATGTTTTTCTGTCTGAATATAAATGTTTCCAGCTGACTTGTTTAAAAAGGAGAATCCAGTAATAGAGCTTTGAATATGAAGGCTATACATCGTGCTAACTGACTGAGAGGCTATTTGTTTAGTTATTAGCAAATAACTCAGGCAAAAGTCAACAAGATCAAACGTACCAAAGAAGCCGAATAAGATTATATTTTCCACCTTTATGATGGAGGTATTCCTGTGGCTGTGTCTGATCTAGTGTAATGATGTCTGCTATATGATGGCAGCAGCAGCAGCATCCTCATCTGTCAGTCTCCATGTATGGCCCATGCATCCTCATTAATGACCCATTTCATGGCACATTAATTTAAATGATTTTAGGGAATGCAACATTAGCACATCTCCCAGCTCATAACTCTTTCTCACGGGGCAATATTTGGACGTTTCATTTTCTGAAATTCCACACAGCTTCAGTCAGTCTCACATAAATGAAGCCACGCTTGATATTTATCTGCGGAGGTCTTCTCCTTGAACAGGTTGGATAAATTGATTGAAATGATGCTTTCCTACTTTCTATACAAAATTCTTACATTTGGATACTCTTCACTTTTTCCCTTACAGCTCAGCTCTTTGTGGTGTCCTTGTCCATTTTCACCTTTTTTAAGCACATATTTCTCCATATTACATCACCAGTCTTGTTAAAAGTATTTCTTCTTCCTCCAAACGCTGGTGTTTCCTCTCCTCTTTGTCAGAGAAGTGCTGTTTTTTTTTCCTTTGCAGTGCAGTAAACTGAGAGTTTTTCTCTTCGAGCACCCCCCCTCTTTTGATATATTGCTTCACTTTGCATCATTGCCCTTGATAAAATCTTGAAACACAGTGCAACTTATTTTTCTCTCCACACTAAACTCACTGTATGAAATCTGCCTCAAACTCCAGCGTATCCCCTTTCTTTGTGTGTGCTGATACCTGTGCGTTTGTCTTTACATTTTTCTCTGATCGGTGCTTTCCTTCCCTCTCGGACTCATTCTCACTCTGCAGGTTAACTGTGCTTGCCTGTCCTCCACAGGGCGACCTCCATTTTTTACTGAGAGTAATGTTTCTTTTCATCGTCTTTTCATCGTCTGTCACCTGTGATTCTGTCCCCCCCCCCCCCAACTCAACCACACACATACACACATAATCACACTCTGTAAGTATATAACGGACCAGACCGCCTGCCTCACAGTGGCTCTTTGCTTGGCTGGAGAAGAACATGGTGGCACTTCTGACAAACTGACAGGGTTCTGATTTGGTGCCATTACTCTGTCTCTCTTTTATTTTTGTTCTGTCTACCGGTGTGTACTCACTCACTCACTCATTCACTCACTTTTCTTCACGTACACACCCCTCCACCTCTCACCACGCACTACAACAAACAGTGACAGCTGTGGTAGCAGGACACAGCGGTGAAGATGGACTCAACCCCCTTAACACTCCATCAGCCCTTGCCCTACTCAATCAAACATAAGAAGTGACTGCTAGGCCGTGCACACACAGATACATAGAGGATACACACAAACACATAGAGCCTGCCCTGCAATGGGGATGCAGCAACAGCATGTGAAAGATGAAATAATGTGACGTACCATCAAAGATCAGAGTCTCTGTGTTTTAGCTCGAGCAGGGAGTCATAACTCATACGGTCACGCAGTAAAAATGTAAACCTATCAAGAGACAAGAGAAGCTGCTTGCTTTTCACTCTGGTTCTGACATTATATGATTTTATGATCATACCACCCTTGATGATAAAAAAAAAAACAAAAAAAAACATTAGGACACATAAAGGCAAATTTGGACATGTAAGGGTTTCCACGGCAAATATTAAGCCTCATAATGGCATCCATGAGGGCGGATCATGGGAGGATTATGGGATGCAATTAAAAGGGTTATTTAATGTTTGCCGTCGTTTGTGAGGGGAGGGTCTTCATAAAATAAAAGTCGCAGCCGACGTACATCCGTGCACATTATTACACATGTGTGTACAGCAGGCATGTGCACACGCTGTACATGTGCTAATTTTCAATGTATTCACCACACACACTCACACACACACACACACACACACAGTTGTGGACACACATGAATAACAGGGCATCACAGCGAGAGGGATCTAATAAATGTAATATGCAAGCATTTAAGCCACATGTCATGATTTTTATTGGACAATTTTGAATAATTACCAGGGCTTATAAAGCTCAGAATATTTATTAAAGCCAGCAGCATCATCTTGCTTTAATAAGGAGCCTATTGTCTTCTATTCTTTTCCAAATTAGACAGAGCTGTCATTCAATTCAGGCATGTAGGAAAGACTTACACTGACCAGGATTGGGAAAGACCACTCCCTTATTAAAGGAAGGAGTCGTAAGGAGTATATATATATATATATATATATATACTCCTTCAACATCATATATTCCTGAAGGTGTTTTTTTCGTATCCTCTATTTTAATTTTACTTTTTGTTTACATCAGATAAAGTGTGGTTGATGAGAGTTTTTTTTCAGTTTTTTTTTTCTTTACTTTAATTCCACAGATAAACAAGTTTAAGGCTGTTGGAATACGAGAGTGTATGTTTTATAGACTATGTGAAATCAAATGTAAAGCTGCTTGCTTTGGTGTCACATACGATGAATGAGGTCACATCTCTGTCACCCAAAATGAACATCAGGAGGAACCTTGGAGAGAGAGAGACATGGGGGTGGGAGGTGAGATGAGAGGAAGAGGTAGAGCAAGGGATTTCTGTGTCAGTTGTTTTCTCATTGCTCAATCAGCCTGTTATTCTGCCTGTCAAGGCACATGTGCATCTCTGTGACAGCATGTGTTAGTGTTTGCGTGCAGATTTCTCTGCAGTCAAACTGGATCTGTTCTCCAACTCGAATGTCTGCTTGATTCTGTGAACTTGGCTGTCTCAGGGAAGGCACTTTTTAACTGAATAAATCAAAAAATGTTTATCATCCCAGAGGAAAAGCGTGTACTTCACTGTGTGTGTGTGTGTGTGTGTGTGTGTGTGTGTGTGTGTGTGTGTGATTGGAAGTGTTTGAGTCGGTAACAAGTGGAAGAATGCAATTAACTTGCCAGGGCATCTCTGGAGAGATGGCAGCACTTTGCGATTCTTTACCAACATAAATTAAAGGATTCAGCCTGAGGCAAAGTTAGACACTGACAGCCTCTTAGGCTTGACAGACTCCACAGCTTTCCCATCATGCCACAGGAGGGCCAAGTGGACCCGTATTTCTGCCAATCATTAATATGCTTTTCATGTGTGTTGATGTGTGAGCATTTGCATACCTCCTGCTTTTAAAATCTGTGGTTGTGCCACTTCTAAAATAACCCAGCAATTTAATATTAGCTACTGTAATAATCAATAAACATCAGCTGTCACTTAAAAATGACATATACGCCTATTGTTAGAACCACGGATCACGCTTATGGAAACTTCGCCGCATGACTCACAACAACTGTGATGAGTTTAATCTCATTAACTACAGTACACAGTGTTTTTAAGCTTTGTTATTTGTCTGTGCATTCAGCCTGGTCTAGACAATATGCCGTGTATTTCACAAGTAGGAGCACGACAAGCTGTTTAGGAGATCTTGGGGGAAATGTGAATCTGCAATATGGCAGGGCTTACAGATAAGCCTCCCTCCATAGCACAAAGTCAAACAAGAGAGAGTTGGTCCACAGCCTGCAGGCGTTCACTGACGTTATTGACACAGAGCTTCCACCTGCGCACAGCCATATTTAGACAACTTTTTACAGGAAGATGGCTGAGATGATTTCATCTATTGTGCCTCCCATGTCTATACATGAGACTTTAAAGCAATGGACATGCCCATGGAGCCCATTAATTATGTAGACTTATTTCCATGACAAATCAAACAGTTGAAAAGTTGCTGCTTTTAGAAATTAGATCCTCTTTGTGTCTTGAGCTGTTCATTGGACAAAACAACATTTTAAGACGTCAGTGTTGGATGATATCTCATGGACCCACGGATAAATTATTATAAAATAGTAGTGTAATGTGTGCATGTGTATATGGACTCAAAAAGTGTGTTCTGCCACATTACAAACCATATTCACTCATTAGTGTTTAACCGTGAAGGGTTAGATGTTAGACTTTCAGAATTTTGTATCCATCCTGACTCAAGAGCTTCAATGAAAGTTAATCATCAGGTGCACTCTTAAAAGGACTTTCTGTTTACATGTCTTTGTGGTCTTGGGAGCTCAAACCCTGCAACTTAAGAAAATCATAGCAGCCGTGTCACAACTTAATTTGGGGTAAACTAGAAACAGTTTTCTAGCTTTTTTGTGCTGTTGGTGAATCGGTGTGTTGTGTGTGTGTCTATTTACATGTTATCTTTGTGTGTATTGCAGCTTTAACTGTAAGTAAGAAGAAAAGAATAGAAAAATATGTACCCACTGATGTCAGATGTAGAAAATACAGTGATTGTTCTCCAGCACAGTTCAGTTTTATATATAGCAGTTTACAGTGCACAGTAAGCCACGACTTATGTATAAAGTACCACTTCAATAATATTTAAATAGTTTATATCAGATCTTTTGACAGAATGTGGGAAACTGAACCGTGCAACCGCTCAAACTCCTGCACACAGGCGTACAACCACAAACATGCCAGAAATATGAACAATCATCCAAAATCCAGATTGTTCAATTAATCAGGCATCATGACTGCTTGTGATTCTCTGTGCACACTATAGCAAAATATATATATATATATATATTGTTGTAGACCTTCAAGCCTTTTTTCTTTTATTCAACCTAACAGATTAAATTCTGATATTGCAATTGTAATAGTAAGAACAGTAGTTTTTGTGCTGCTCAACATTTTGCCTTTGTAATGAATGTGGACAAATTAAACACACCACTGAGGTGTTTTCACCAGAGTGCTCCAAATATGTAAGGTGCGCAACGAACAAGCAGCAAACATGTCAAGAAAATCTTTTTTTTTGTTCATTACTCGGGCTCTTGCATAATGAAATGTTTCTCTCTGCGCAGTAAAACACTGAAACTGGTGCCAAAAGCATTTATCACATAGTTATCGAGCCGCAGATTTTATTTAGATAAAAAGGAATACCTCCAGTTGCAAAAGCTAATACAGATCTGACAGTGTCTGTGTGCAAATGTTGCATTTGTTCCAAAAAACAGAGAGTATCAAAATTACCTAATCATCAAGGAATAAAATTTGGCAGCAGTACACAGAGTGAGCATGGATGAGACTAATTTACTAAACATACCCTCCAGTCTCATAATTACATGTAATTTTACCGGCATAATTAACTAATTTAATTACTACTCCTCAAGAGCATCAATTATTGATATTACAGAGCATTCAGATGGCAGACAGAGCTCTCGACGTGGCATGCATTCAGAGGGTGGTAAACACATGCTGGCTTTCCGAGAGTCTTGGCCAGCTTCCTGCTAACGCTCAGCGAAGGGGTGAGAGAGGTAAAGACAGACTCTGGGAGTGAGAGAGAGACAGAGAGAGAGAGAGAGAGAGGGAGTGAGAGAAGACATGGCATGTTTGTGTGTATGTGAAGGAAACAGAGAGAGAGAGCGTGCCATCACAGAGGTCCTGCGTTCCTTCAGAAGTTAATTAGAGCTTTGCGTCGGCCTCATGAGGAATTTGCGAGGTGGACAAATGAAGCTTTTTGCCCTCAGACGTCTGGATGTCAGCCCAGGCGTGTTATCATTCAGGCTACTGGGTGTGAGGAAAAAAATATAGTCTGAGAGGCAGAGAAATATGCTTTTATATACATTAAATCATTAAAAACATTAAAGAGCCTCTCTAAATCACTGCCTATATGTTTCCATCAAATCATACAGAGCAGTCCCTTTTTTGGAAACCTTCCCAGCTCTTGACATATTGTAGATTTAGTTGTCCATTATTTATTCTCAATGGAGCAACAACAAAACATATCAAATTGAGTGTTTGTATGTTTGATCCAATTCCAATGGGCACTGTCTCCTATTTTTCATTTTAATGAACTAATCCAGACTGCACTCCTCTCCATGTGTAGTGAATGCAGGTGTGGATGTTGTCCAAACAACACTGTGATGATAGGCAATTTTTATTGGCTTATTTTATATTCTTGGCAGTTTACATGTGTAATATCCATATTCAACGACATCATCACTGTCTGCTAATGTTTAAAGGAGCAGTTTGCAGAAACAAACAGGTAGCATCTGCTCGATGTGATGTGGACCGTTGGCAGCACGCTGCAGAAGATGAGCTGACAAATCTGAACCGCAGTGTTGGACACTTTTGGATTACACTTTCAGTGAGTTTTATGATTGTGGCGCCACTTGTTACACTGACTTTAGTACACAGATCTTAATAGAGGGCTGCAAAATGAACATGTTGATAGTTAATGCTATAGAAAATGCTACCTGACGTAAAAATGTGCTTGTATTTTCCTAACTGCATGCAGCAGAGATGATGTGATAAGTAAACTGTGAAAAAGTGTTTTGGTTCAGTCATATGTCACTTTATAGGAAATAAATGTTTGAAATGTAAATGACTTAAAAACGTAGTCATAAATGACGTGATAAAAAATCTACATCAAATGTTAGATAAATGTTTACATTCACAAAGAAGCTGGGTTATAGAGCGTTTTAGTTCTACTCCAGTTCCAGTCTTCTTGAGGTTGAGTAGATCAGTGTTTAAACATCACCACAGCTGTTAAATGTACAACAACAATGTTTTGTTGAAATGTTTTTCATGTTGAAATATTCCAAATGTTACAGCACTTTTATAATATCACTTTTCACTTTAATGTTGCTCCCCATGCTGGACCTGTCTGTTGTTCTCTGTGCTGTGTGTTTGTGTCTGTATGCGTGTGTGTGTGTGTGTGTGTGTGTATGTGTGGCCTTGCATTACCAACCACTTTTGATCCATTAGTACCCTTCAAGACCTGCAGTGCACAGTTTTCAGGGGCAGTGCTTCAAAATGCTGCATAACCGCTGAAATACAAAATACTGAGCGCAAAATAGTTCCCTTTGAGCTGAAGATTGAGGCACAGAAAGACCAAACACACACAATGAGTTTACAGTGCATGAAGAACTGAGAATGTAATTTTACAAGAAATAAGTGGAACAATCGCTCGTATATACTATGACTATTACAGCTATGTTTGATGACATAATATAATAATGATATACATTTGTCACAGTTTCAAAGAAGAAAGAAGTGTGTGTGTGTGTTTCTGGACAACAATAGAGCTCTGTGGCATTGAGGAAGTATATCAGGCTTTGACACACTCACAGGACTTGTTAGTAGGATCAGTTTATTGTTTTTGGTTTTTAATGGATAGGAGAAGATCACCAGACTTTACTACAATGGTACTACAATTTTGGCCCCTTTGTGGCCCATTAAAACAAAGCAAAGTCTGCTGACTCCTCATCACAGGTTACATATGTCTGTGGGTTACATGAGTTCATTTTTCAAAGACCCAGAGAGGTAAAACTCACTGAACCCCATGACTCAAATCACATTGGAGCATGTTTTTTTCTTCTTCTCTGCTTTCCTCCCCTGTTAATCCTCTTGTGACCCCTCAAAGCAATTTATATATGTGAACACGTATATGTACACATATATGTACAAAAGTTACTGCACAAACAATCTGATCCGACAGTGTCAGAGTGCTTCAGGCTGGTCCCACGGGAGTTGGCTGGCCTGTACTTGAAGTGGTGAGTCAAGGCACACTGAGTGCGGGGGTGAAAATGAAGTGTCTGACATCACGATAGGTGTGTGTCTCTGCGTTCGTGTGTTAGAAAAAGAGAGTGGTGCAAGTCGGATGGAAAGTGTTTGTGCGAAAAGGGTGTGCGCCCTTACGTGTCATTTACACTCTACATGCCGGTCCACATGTGCATGTGAGCGATCATGTTGTGTATGCACGACAATATACAGCGTACACTCTTTTGTGTGTGTGCTGACATATGTGTTTGTGCACTCACATATGACTATAAGTGTGTGCGTGTGTGTTTGTGTGTGTGAGTGCCCTGAACATCTCCTCTGTGCTCCTCTCTAATTATATTCATAACAGCAATCTGAATGTGCAGGGCCCATGATGAATGTGCCACCCAAGTGTGACTTGCTCCTAATAGGATTCTGGGATACGCCGGCAGTCGACAACAGGGGCCCCGGGTGGCAGACAACGCCCCACGCCTCAGTGTGACACACACACACACACACACACTCACACACACACAGAAACACTTGATCACATACACACAGTATAAAAACTTCACATTATTGTGTCAGTGAGTCTTTTCTTCTCTCTCACTTTCCCTCTCATTATCCTTCACTCCCTATAAATTTGTAGTTCACCTCACCTTCACTGCACAGGCGCCACATTCATTGACACTGTCAGAAAGTTATTAATTTATGTGTTTATTATCGAGTTTGTAGTTTGCAGCAGCGTTGAACTGGACTGCATTACACTGAGAGGTGTTTTTAATATTTTACCACCTCATTTACAAACATGAGCTGGGACGAATATAAGAGACAAATCTCAACGCTACAACAAGACCTCGCTCTGACTATGAGCTCAGTAATAACGCTCCTCTGACAGGGTCAACAAAAAACATACATTAGAATCTATGTTCATGTACAATTTATGTCAGATTTGTTGTATTGTAGTGCATGAAATTGTATTTTGTCATATGCAGGCTAACACAGCACAGGCTACAATACAGTACAATGAAATGCATTGGACAAAAAAAAAACAGGTCAGGTCAGCTCAGCATTGAACAGAGAGCATGAGATTCAATAACAGTGTTAGACATAAAAGCTAAAAACAGGCTAAAGAAATAGAATACAATAAAATATAATTTTAGGTAGAAACTGTAGTGATATAAATAAAATATAACCTATATAAATGTACTATAAACTGTACAAATGAAAAGGGATTGTGTGTACAGAGTATTGGACAAGTGTCACTGTATGAATAGATATGAATGTATTATATAAATCAGATATGCTACACTACATAGATATATGATAATTGAGAATTTCTCAGTATAATGAGCTGAGTCTGATGTCCTGGTGGTAGTGGTAAAACATGTTCTTATATCTGACGTGTGGGCATCCATATACCTAGCTCAAAATAAGTGCACCTAAACTGCCCTGAACGACTCGAGCTACATTACTGCACTGCTCAGGAACGCGTGCATCCATTTAGTGCAGTGAACAAAGCACATCTGAGCTAAATTCATGTTTTGTAAGATCCGCTGCCCTTTTGTGTTGCAGCAGTCCAGGCATGGTGTCTCTTCAGGTCGTGCTCTGTGTTCCAGGTAGCGGCCCTGCTATAAATACCGGCTTTGTGGAGCTGTCAGAGTTCAGTATTTGTTGAGACTGCGTCACAGAGGTGCAGATTCAATAATGTGGTCACAGTTTTGATGCATTAGGTTTGTGAAGCTTAGTTTAGTGTCTGTCTGTCTGTCTGTCTGTCTGTCTGTCTCTGTCTGTCTTCTTCTTGCCTTATTGTTGACCTGTGCAATATATATAAAACTCAACATATGATATATGATGATTAAAAAAGTATTTTGCACTAAGACACCACAGGGAGTTTTTAGTGTGTGTGTGATCAAGTGGTGTTGGCCCTGAGCATGGAGTCCAAACATTGGTGGTGGTTGTGGATGAAACGATGAAGCGGATGAATCTGCAAAGACTGGGTAGGAGGAGGTGGGAGCAGACAGCATGAAGGCACAAAAGGCAGAGAGAGAGAATTATATTTTAAAAGACAACAGCAAGATGAGGAGGCTAACACTAATAGCATTGCTGTGTGATCAGGAATATTTGACCATCACATATGTCACCACTGATGACAAAAGAGAAGGGGCAAGGAAACTCTCTAAAGCTTCATTTGTATAATGTCTTATGCAGCTCTAAATGAACTTTATGAGGTCTTAGGAAATGATGTCATCAAGGAAATTTCATTTTAGGCTAAGAGACTACATAACTGTTATGGTAAGCCTGCATTATAAACTGGAGGAATGGAGTTTGATACATGTGGACGTTTCCTTGGCGTAATGGTCTAAGGAGATCTTTGAATTCCATTAGAGGAAACGTAGGTGTTTTTTTGTGCTTGAAGTGCAATATTGAATTGCTAGAGTATATTTAAAGCAAATTTAATTATAATAATACAACAAGAAAAGAGGAATCACATCAGATCTTGACATGATTCTCATGAATTTACTCCTGTTTCCAAAGATCTCATCAAATGCACTATAAAAGCACTTCCCTCTTCAAGAACATTACCATACTCATTTCCATATTCAGGATTATTACATTGTCCCTTTGTATAGGTTGGACTCTATATGCTTCTAATATGCTGCATATTTTGTGCTTGATTACCATAAGAAAGAGCTACGTGTTTTCTACCTTCAGGTTCAATTAAGAGGCTGCACCTATTCAGGTACGCAGAGATGAGATCTGAGGCTTGGAGTGGATGTATGGGAGAAGACATATAGTCAAAGACCTTTCCTCTGGGATGCCATTACCATGGTGAGGTGGCACAGGAGGCCCTTACTCACAAACACACCAGTCCACATCCATCCGTCAAAGTGTCAGCCTGGTTTCTTCTCTCCTGCCTCCCAGGAAATCCTTTGTGTGGAGGCAGACTCCTGCCGCCGTGACTCATACCGTCTTGTAGCCCTATAGCATATATGTGTATCACATATATCCATCCTGTGACTGACATCAAAGCCACAGCTGTTTGATGTGTTGGCCATCTTGGTTGGTCCCAGATGAGCAGGAAGGGAGTAACAGAAGGTACACACACACATAGGTGCATACATGGACATGCACATAAACATGCATGCAGGCAGGGTACTGGACAGCCTATCAGGCCCCCACTGGCCCCCAGCAGGCCCCTCAACAGGGCTCTGATGGGCTGTGGCATTGATAGACCATCTGTAACTGTGTCACGTTGGATTACAGTGAGCGGGAGAGAAACACAAAAGAGGGAAGAAGAAGAGAGAAGGAGGGAGGGAAGAGGAGAGAGGAGGAGGGGAAGGAGGGAGGGGCAGACCGAGGGATCAAACCCTCTCCTCCTCCAAGAAAGCCTCTCTCTGTCTTTCTCTCAGAGACAGGTCCTTATCCTGGAAGAAAAGACTTAATCCCTATGCCCCCCCCCCCAATTTACCATCTCCCTCCTCTCCTTCCTAGTTGTCCTCTCCCTGCCCCTGCCTCTCGCTCTCTCTCTCTCTCTGCTGCTGCTGCTGGGGGACAGTCGTGTCTCAGCTGTAAGGCTTTGTGTTCCTCCTGGGAACCTGCCTAAGAGATTGATCTGCGCAACGTGAGGAGCACAAAGACCTTGGGGTTTACGCGCCACAGAGCCAGCCATGTATCAAGATGTATCCGGCGTGGGAGTAGCCATACCTGTCTTATCGCATCACGGCTAAACGGACAGATGATGGAAGGAAGAAGGAGCGCATAGGGAGGAGAGGAGAGGGGGTTGGATGGTGTTGCGCTTCTTGTATTCAACACAAATTGAACAGCAGTGAAGAGAAAATGAATTCATGTCGTGTGTTGTGTTTCTTTCAAGGCTTTCGGCGAATCAGTCTCATTTTCATCCTTGGTTGTCATTTTCTCACAAAATAGCTGCTCCGAAAGTTTCTCTAGTTGTGCCAGGGAATATAAAAGGAAGTGACATGATCAGTTCAAAACATCTGTCCTGATATCATACACAGAATGTACAAAACATCACCAAATATAGATGAGTACATTCCATTACACGAGAGGAAGCTTGGATACATATTTTAACTGATGTCTCACCGTTTCACTGTAAGACACAAATAAGGACGTGAAAGTTTGACTTTTTGGACTTGAAAAATGTATCCAGTGATTGTTATTCAATAACATTTTCTCCAAAACACTTTTCACAATTCATATATAAACAGTAGACAGGCCTGTAATAGCACAGTTACACGCCAATACACAGATTGGAAGGGTACTCGATTTAGGATTTCACTTCCATAAAGCTGGGATCTTGCAAGAAACGGATTGAAAACATAAATTTTCAAAACCGAGGCAGCAGAAGCAGAGATATTGTTTCAGTCCCTCGTGGGGGTCATGCTCCAAAAATGCTGGGTAACGCAACCTAGTATCATCTCTCTGCCTGGTAACTGTCCACACAAACAGGTTATAATGCAGCTTTTCTGTTATTCTGCTCAAGTCTCAACCTAAACCAGGAGTATGTCAAATCGACTAGCTCTTGAGATTTTATGCATAAACTATATGGACCTATAAAATATAATGTGTTAGTAGATTAATAATGTAGTTCAAATTATCCTCACTCTGACCTACAATCTCAAAATACTGCTTGCACAATAATACATTAGTAATAGTAATCCCATGTTAAAATGTAATGCTCTCATTATGCACACAGGGACCTGCATTTCATACTTTGGAACATCGCCAGTAGTCTGTATTGTTGCTTGTGTTGGTCTTTACACACACTCTACTTGCACTGGCTGCTTGCAACACAATATGTCCTCTGGAAGGACATTGATGTTTTCTGATCTGACACTTGTATCAGCAGGATGACATCATTCGTCTTCCAAAACTGTTACAAATCACTGCTGGAAAATAAATCTTTCATGATCGATAAGGAACAGGAAACATCAGCAGTCTCCTGTATTTTACCCCTCCGCCCTCACCTTGCTTCTTCCACTGCTACTCCTTGGTTTGTCACTTGAGGGTGAGCACGTCGTTCTCGGGCCCCTTGGTGAAACTTTTCAGGAGGACAGTCTCAGTGTTGCTACTTAATATGAAATCATTTCACTAAACATATTCTATATGCAAAGGCCTTAAAGCTGTTCTTAACTCTTGCACAAACAGCTGCTTTTTAAGGTGGGCTAGGGAAACATCAGATTTCTTTTAGGTTTCAGTTGTACACTATTGCTGAGCATTGTACCTTATTCTTCATGACTGAAAAGAGGACTATCTAATCTATCTGCCCATATATTATAATGCTCATATTGTTGTAAATTTGCATAGTGCTAGCTGTCAGGGAAATATAAATACACAATTCAAACATCTCCTGGACAAAAACTCTGCTTAGTGAAGTCTCTTCTTGAACAGTAAGGCCTTTTCTATATGGCTACTTTTGGAATAAACTTTCTCATTGTATTGTATACTTTATTTGCACCTTGACTGGAGCACAGTACCTTGGCTCTAAATCTATGCACTGTCTTACCGGGCTGTGCGCTGCAGCTCGCCCACACACTGTGGGCAAAATAATAAGCACCCCGAGGCTCTGCCAAGGCCTCTCAGCCTTTGTGATAGATGGCATTCCTTTTTCTCTATTTCTGCTGTTCCACTATCGCACCGTGCACGCACACATGCACACTAACGCAAGAAGACACACACTTGGTGTTGGGCCCACTGCATCAGTGAGATCCAGTCTCTGGCTCCACTGTGTGCTGATGTATCTAAGAATCCTATTTTGCTGTTCTATTGTGTGAGTGGAGATAGAGGCCCATCACTGAGAGCACAAGGTCACTGAACACATCAGCACAAAGAGCCCTATCTCCCGCTCTCTGTCCGTGTGTGAAAGTGTGTGCTCTCTCTCTATCTATCTATCTCCCTGCCTCTCTCTCTCACACACACACACACACACATACACTATCTTTGCCGCAGTCACTCTCTCTTATTCATTCACTCTACAAGCCATGAGCAGACAGCTCCTTGAATGCCCTGACCTCAAAAACGCTGAAATATCCACAATAGCCTCCCTGACTACCAAATATCAGGCCTCTCAATCTGGACTCAGTGACTCAGAGCTTCTATTTATCAGGATGTGGAGAGTGTAGAGAGGTGATCACATTGTTAGATTGGGATTATGGACTGTGGGGTTATGAAGGGAGACGGCAAGAGCATGGAAAAAAAACTTTATCAGTATGCATCTTCATTAGCTGAGGGGGCAGAACAAGTCACAGAGTGATCTTAGCATTGTTCAAGCCATTTTTATACACCTGCTGCAGTGTGTGTCATACGCAACATTTCAGCATAACTGAAAGAATAGGTACTTTTTCATGTCTTTAAATATGACACTGACACGCCACATGTAGTTTGAAAGAACTGATGGTTGCTGTAATCGCTCCTCCTCATCTTACTAGCACAACTACATTCTGAGACGTCTGAGCTGCGATGGAGGGATATGATCTGCTAGTCACTTGATGTTTGTTACAAGACCAAACACTCACAATTATCTCTTTCAGAGCGGAATTTAGAATGACGCTAGTCCCTTGACGAAGTGGTGTCAGTGCAGGGTAGTGGCTAAAAAACAGGATTGTCTCGGAAACAGCTCAACAAGGCTCAACCAAGTTTTGCAACAAAGAATCCAATGCATTAATCACACATTCCTGGTACATGACTTTGTAATATGACTGCCACATTTCTACTCTTTTCCAGCAGTGAGGATGAATGAAAGTCACTTGAGCTCATTTACAGTAAAATCCTGTTTTCTCTCTGAATGCCTGCTTAAGCTTGGAACAGACCTGAAGACTGCACAACAGACCACGCATAAAGTTTGTTTCCATCACAGTTTTTTTTTTGTTTGTTTTTAACAGCACAAACCTTACGGCTGAGTAAATACACTAATGGACCACTGGTCAGTAACGACTGGAGCTCTGGCAGGAGTGACTCTGCAACGTCAAATGATGCATGTTCTTGTACCAAAACAAACATGGAAGGTAACCAGCAGCTTGCACTGTTTATATGCAGTGACATTTGTGCTGGCAAAATTTTACTCTAATGTTGCACTGAACTGTCCTAGATGTCAGTATTCTCCTGTTTCTTTGGGACACATGTTTTGGTCACGTCCTTCTCTGTATGGTTTCTGGTCTTCAATCTTCCAATGACTCTCAGCCATACCTGGCAAAACACTGCAGCTTGACCCTGTGATATCTATCTTCAGTGTAGTGTGTAGCAGTGGATGAACCAAAGCTGTCCCACCTCCACAAAAATACAATTGTCTTTGCATCGTTTCATGCCCCCTGTTTGATACTACTGAAGGGAAAGAACCCTCCTGCCTGTGTTCATTGGACTAAAGAGGTAAAGCTGGGATTGGCCCTGGAAAAAACTAGGTATGCAGTATACAGAGTGGAGGATAAATATGACAGAACCTGGGCACAGTTCATAACTCATATCAAGAGCCTGCCTTTTGCCTGATTCTGACTGTTGGGACTCAGAGGTCCAGGATGATGGTGTCATGTCCCTAAGGATCAACATAGATTGATTGTCTTTTTTTTTTTAATCAATGTATATTTGTATATATTTGTATATGCCACCTGGATGGGGAGGGTTCACGACTTTTGTAAGAAATGCTTAACCAATGATGTCAATGTTTTCAATACTATTTATATATGTAAAAAAAACAAACAAACAAAAAGCACATCTTTATGAGTAATTAAATCTTAAGACTTTATCACACGCTCTATATTTTTATCTGCACCCCACTGACCCCGACTGGGGTGTGAAAATGAAGCATCACAGGTAAAACCTGAGCGTTAACACTGAGAAGAATTAAGCCAGGTCCTGCTCTAATCTTGACCGGAGTTGTTTTGTGGGGTTGAGCTGGACCAGATGGACCCTTTCACACTGGCGATTCACATTTAGTGGGTCGGCAGTCTGCTGTGGAGAGGTTTTAAGCATGAAGAGTGATCCAGGTCAGGATCATAAAATGCTTTGTGCATTTATTACGTTTATTTCTTTACTGTTGATTTAAAACACACACACACAAGTGTTATTTATACTAAATCCACTACAATTCATTGGTGTTCTGCACATGTGGGTTCAGGTGTGATTTTCACAGGAAAAAAAACTCTCGGCTGCACACACCCCAGTGCATTAATATTCTGTGTGGAATGTAGAGAAAAACCCTGTGTAGACTTGTCTCCGTACACCTATAGGATCTCAAGCTTTCTGTCTCATTAGACAAGCAGAGCAGCATCATCATGATCATCTGATGACCTGCGATGTCTGCATCATTACCACACAGCATACATCATTATCATTAATAATCTGCAAAGTTAAACTCTCGCCGTTACTTTGAGGAGTTTGATGCACTACATAGGCTACGGGGCTGCACTCTTTAATCAAACGTGCTTTCCGAGCGTCTTCAGAAATATATTTAGCATCTCTGAGGAATGTGTTTTCTATCTCCTATTTTCAAATAGATCATCACTGAGAATGCTCCTAGTATAGAAATCCCAAGTGAAAGAAGTCATGGCTGGCCTGGATCCTGAAACAGACATAAACAATCTGCAGTATGTGGGCCAACGCCAGGGAGAAAGTGATAGTGTGACATAAAAGGGAATAATCCTAAAGACATGATACATTCTGCTATTACCAACTAGTGTCCGACATGTCCAGAGAAAAGATACTAAGAGTGTGAGCTAGGTGTTAAGAGTTCCATGTTGTTAATCCACAGTGATAGGGGCAGCGTATCCATATGGATTCTTGGCAGCAAACACTAGGGTTTGATGGGATTTTATGTGTGTGTGTGTGTGTGCGTTTGTGTGAGTGTGTGTGTGTGTGTGTGTGGCAGCACTGCAGCATACTACATAAATATTGTAGTGGGTTCTTAACCATCCTCTAGAGTCTCCTCTTGGCAACTGGAAGTGAATAATGCATTATGGAGATGCTGGAAAGATAGTGCTTTATTACACTTCTGAAGTATAATATGAGTTGTTTGCCTCTGAAACTGTTCAGCAGGGGAAATGCTGCTACTTATAGTGGACCTTTTTATGGGCCATTCTGTCTCGTTTTCTCTTTTGATACATATTTAATAATTCAGGTTAACTCTCACAAAGGCGAATTGTTTTTTTTTTTTTTAAGTCACAGAAACAGCACACGTCAATAACATTTGAGAGCTCTGATCAAAATTAAAGCTGCTGTTTTTTTAGGATGTGGCAATTTGGTTTTCTTTTAGTTTTTTGTGCCCGCTCTTGGTGTTTCCATGGTGATATAAATCATTTTTCTTCCACTTAACAATGGATCAAATGGAGCTAAAAACAGAATCAAAGCAGCTCGTGAATACAGCACAAACTGTGTTTTTCTTTAAATAATAATTTTTAAAAAAAAAAGGCAGAAACATGCTGGAGCCCAAATTCCCGTGTTTATACTGAAAATGCAAATGTATTTAGTTACCTTAATATGTTTAGGAAAAAGTAAGAAAAGCTCCAAATACAAAAATGACACAAAATGAAGCGCAGTGCTTCCTGCTCCAATCAAAATAATCCGTGATGAGATATAAATAAATGATATAAAAACATACAGAGCGTTGCTGATTTATTTTCCTAACTTTTTAGGACCACAACAGTCCATTCAAGTCATGCAGCTATCTATTCTCCCAGCCTTTATTTATTGTGATACAGAATCCATCTTCCCACACACGCACACACACACAATGTGAATTGCACTGCATTTAAGCATGGCAACAGTTTCCTCTCAGAATCATCAGAGAGGAAAATAAGTGTTTGGGAAATGAAGTGTTAGAAAATGGCACAGACAGTGCAGCCTTGTAGGTTGAAATTGACTGGGGGTATAGTCCAGGAGATATACTGCTGAGAGGCCTGACTCTCTCCCTCTCTGCTCTTACGATGTGCAGGCTCTTTCATCTGGTAAACAAATGTCTGAGATCTAAAGGCTTTCCCATAGTTGTTATGCTAACCTTGGAGAGCGAAGCCACTCCATTAGCATTTGAAGGAGCTAAATATTAGCTAAGAAAGAGAGTGCTCCCATTTAAAGGCATGAGAAAAAGTCTGCTGCCTTTGGTACCTAACCATCTGTGCTGGCTCCTCTCCCTGCACTGCAAACACGACTTCAGGAGCCGCCCAGAGCTCAGTGTACTAACAGCACATACTTTGAGCCCTGCCTCTGAAAATAAGCCTTTCTTATGCCACATCTTTTAATTCAGAGAGACTCCAGTGCTTCGCTCCATCCAAATAAAGCTGTTTGGACTCAAGACCAAGCAGCCAATTTTCCATGACAAGTCCATTTCTGAAAAATCTCTAAGTTCCTGTGTGATTATGTGTGGATGCTCTGCCAAAGCAAACTACTAGCGTGGTGGGATATTAAACACAGTGGGCTGTGGAGGAAGAAAGCTGCAGACCCTCTAAAGTGCATCAAACTGTCTCACTCTTTCACAACTCAAGGATTCACTCACATGCTTATCATTAGGCCTGAGAAAAGTAGATTGTGTGAAGCCTTCAATGATATGTAGAACTTTTTTTATGCAAGTAGGTCATGTGAGACGTGTGAAAGCTAACAGCTGAATTTAAAAGCATCAGTTCATAATAGTATAGGTTACATTTTAATCAACATTTAGACACTGCTATTCCACACAACAGGGGCTGTGAGGAACATTTTTGAGATTGAACATTAAGCAAACTAGAACTAGAAGGTGTGGAGAAAAGCCTGTAATCACACGGTAACTGTTCAGTTACTGGTGCACATCTTTAGACAGTCCTTCCTGGTTGCACGTGTAACCCCTAACCCTAACCCTCTATGTATGTATGTTTGAGGCTTTGTACAGACTGCAGCAATAAATGTCTTGTAAAGACAATAAAGTATCTATTTACATACAAAAAGTGATGAGAAGCTTTGTAGAGATTTAAAAAAAGAGAATATTCCTGCATACTAGATCACGTTCACATACCTGGCCGGTTGCTGTGTAAAGTGGGTGTTTTTGTTGAATTATTGGTTTCAGAAAGTTACAGCTCCATTTGTTTCCAGCTGTTTCACCAGCATGGTTGACGTCCTTAAGATTCTCAAAAAAAAACAAAGGAAAGTTGAACATCTACCATTCCATGGTAACTGGGAAAGCTCCAGAAAAATTGACTTGTTGTGGTGAAATGTGGTGAATTCTTTCCATGATGGGGATTATCATTGCTTGTAGCAACGTCAAAAGAAAAATTAAAAAGAGCCAAGTTCCCTGAGCCAACGGTCCTAAAATAACTGGCTTCGTCAAACCAACAGTCCAAAGCCAAAAGCCACAGCACAACAACCATTTCTGATGACATACAGCAGAGAAAGGCAGAACATTGTTTAAGCATTCTTGTTTGAAAAACAATCCACTATCAAAATTCTTAATGATCAATCAAACCGATCGAAGTCATTTAAGCTTTTTTTTTTATTTGCTTTTACAGGACGTGACACTGATGAAGTCTGACAGCGAGCAGGTATACAAGGTGTTGTGTATTTGCCTCTCAGTGCCTGCAGTGGTAAAACTATATTTTCATGGTTGCATGTGTGTGATCTGCCTGGGCGATTGTCATGTTAATGCAGTAATTAGCTACCACATTCTTTGCCTTTTTTTTCCACAGAAATGGCGCCAGAGCCAAAGACGGCTGGTCAAGGGCTGATTTCATGGACAGAATGCATGCTGGGCCATAGCACCCAGAGGGAGGTCACAGCACCCTGCCTGTCCACCTTCAACCCCCCAACCCTGCTACTACTGCTGCTGGTGCTGCTGCACTGGAAGGCACACCTGTTACACTTTCCCAGGAGTATGGAGGTGGAGAGGGCACAAACACCCTGCAGCACAAAGAGCACACACACATACACACCCCGCTCACACCATAAAGGCAGCAACAGCAGCCGCCCACACGGCATGCACTATAGGGCACGAAGCCTTCATTCAACTTCTATCATTTCCACCACATACCACAACACATTCCAACACCACAAGAGGATCTGAACCTCCACCCCCCACAACACACACACACACACAAATGCACACACACACACTCACGTTTTTCTTTTTGTAAAGAGTCCTAATTGAATGGGAAAGGGGGAGGGATGCTCTGCTGTGCAGAGATACACAGAGCAGAAAATCCTACACAAGACAACAGAAGACAGGCAGAAGGAAGTGTAGGAAAGGTGTGAAACACGGCAAACTGATGGCTTAGAGATGGGATTAGGTTCATCGTGGTCTCCAAGGTCAAAAAGAGAGGAAAGAAATGAATCATGCAAATTCACTCGGAGATTAAAGGGAAATCAGATGACTCGTCGGTGTGAAGGGATGAAGAGAGGTTTGGTTATTGACGGAGGGCGGCAGTACAAGATAGTGGAGAAGAAGAGAAAGGAAAAAGTTTACATGCGTTTTTTGTTGTGGTGATTAGAAACATTTGTGTCACTCATATACATTCTGTTGAAATATTGTTTATTTTAATTATAATGACGCAACTTTTGTGCACTAATACAAGCCTGGGTCATCAGGATATACAGTATATCAGTATATCAGGATATACAGTACATATATAGTGGTGTGGGTGATATACTAGTGTTTCTGGAGGTGTATTTTTCTGACATCAGGAGAGATTCAGCCTTCAATCTAGCTTGTAGTATTAATTATATAGCATTAACGATTCAAAACTGTTGTTCTTTCATAACATGTAATATTTAGGAGGAAGCGTTGTGCTGTTCTGGTTGTATTTGATCTGGAAAATGGAGGCTAGCTTGCTAATGTTAGCACTTATTCTTGTATATGTTATATATACTTTTTGTTAATGCACACTCTGCTGTCGTCATCCTGCTTTGCAGAGACACGTTGGCCTAGGTGGAGTTATCCATCTCTGTCTGTCAAAACACCCAGAAAGTAGAATCCTGTAGTCTTAACAGTCTGTGCATTACTGAGCGATTTGAAGCACAACATTGTGGAGCGTGTGGAGTCACAGAGTGATGTAAGGAGTGCTAAATCACAGATGGAGTAAGCAACAGCTAACAACAACTTCGGCAACTTGGTTAACTGCCTGTGTGTCCAGTGAAATATTCCAATCAAACCACCAATCAAATTACAGCACAGAGAATAATAAATTCTTTGTTGTTATCATAATTCTGACCAATAAACACAAGACAAACCCAACAATGAGGATATACAGTATATATATACTGGCTCTGAATGTTTCTGGATGTGTGTTTTTCTGACATCAGGAGAGATTCAACCTTCAACCTAGCTTGTCAAAACACACCAGATTTGCATTTTATCTTTTGCAATGTTTCAAAAGTTTGCCTAACATTTGGATGACGGTTTAATGGGATGCAAAAGAGAAGGAGAGATATACCAGCAGGGGAAAAACAACTGAAATGATGATGAGAGAAGTCGGATCATCCTGCTCTCTCTAAACCCTATTCTCTCTCTTTCTTTTTTTCCCCCTCTCTCTTTCTCACTTACTGCCGTCCTCTTTCTCCCCATCCTCTCTCTCAATAACATTCCAGTCAGTGGTCTGCAGTTGGATCATACAGATTCAGGGTCTCTGCTGGCGTCCGGGGTCGCCGACAAGAAAGACAAGGAGCAGATGGTGGTCTTTGTCATTCCCTCCTCTTTTCAGCCTCCTGGCAAGCCTCACCACCTCTCCCTCTCTCTCTCTCCCTGTCTCTGCACCACAGCAGCATTGCAGGAGTTTGAATAGGCCCCAACCTCCGCAATGCAAGCAGCCTCGTAGGTATGGACCTCCGCAACCAGATGGTGAGATTATTTGGAGCAATTAATTCTTTGAGAGAATCAGTGGGAACATGTTTGCAGCAGAGATTTGGGGGCGCGCAGTTGAATGTGTTGAATGACATTCTTCCTTAAAGTCCCTCCAAGTAAAAAAAAAGTTTAGAAGGGGTGGAGAGGTGGAGGGGGGCTGTGGTGTGAGGTTCCAGGAAGAACAGAGTGAAAGGGAGGGTTTTTATCCAGGCAAGAAAAGCGCGCGTAAAGTATGAGGCTGAGTATGGGAACTTTTCTTAATGAAAAGGGACCAAGGGTCTACTTTGGAATTTCCACATTCCGGAGACAAAAATAAACAGAAAAACATGTTTTATATCAAAATAAATTGAGGACTGGGAACTAAAAACTTATTTTAATCTGTACTGATGAATACACAAAACCAAAGAGCATCAATCATAAGTAAAAACTTCTTCATGACATCATAAAAATACACCATGTCAACTGATTAGCTGTCCAAAGCGATCAATCGACACTTCAGTCAATCTGTCCATCAACTGCTGCCTTTTTGGGTCTAACAGTCTGTTGTGCTAAGTAGGCTAGCAGTAACATAAGGGCTGTAATCCGTCAACACACTGCATCATAGACCTCCTAATGACCCGCAGGTCACAGGGTCGAGTCCCTCATTAACTCTGACACTGGTGTCGCCATCAGTCCTTTCTCTGGATACTTTCTCTCAGGAATTAGGCTCTTTTCTTTCTTCCATTCCTCTCATTCCCACTCCTGAATGAGTGGATGAAACGTCTCTGGTGAAGGAACAGAAGATCCAAGTGAAACTTGCAGAGATGTCTAAAGGCCTCCAGTGCAGAGATCTGAACTCAAGTTCAATCAGGAAGGCTGTTCCTATGTTCACTCCTTCAGTAAACCAATCAGATGTCACCACAGCATCTGTCAGCCAATCATCTCATCTTCGCTGTCTAGTGTTTCCAGCAGTAGGACAGTGTTCATGGGACTGTATCCAGGTAAACTACAGTTGGTGTGTCTGTGGTAATGAAGTAACATTTCAATCATTCTGGGCAACAATGGAGCTCTATGGCACAGAGGAGTAAGATATGTCTCGCTTTGATACTGCTGTGCATTTAGACAATATAAAGTCATAGTGCATGACCAGTAATGTTTAAGTGAGATCCTGCAGATTAATACATTAAAATAATGGTTTCACATGTGCACACAGTACCGCTATTGTCCACCACCCTCAAAGACTGCATGCAATGTTCGTTTAAACAGTTTGTCATTTTTTTCATAGAATTTTTAAACCTCTTCCAAACCACCATTACCTTAATAGCTAAGTGGAGCTCATTTAGAGCTCATTTTTCACTGCTGAGATAATGTTAGTCTCCTATTTCTTAACATAGTGTATGCTAAGTGTTATTATCACACCGTAGCCAATGAAACATGGTTGACTCTACATGCTCAGCACTCTGACAAGTTAATAAAAACATTTATAGAAAGTTTGTCCAGTTTCTCCATTTAGTTGTGCTCTTCTGGGCTCCCTGACTGTGAGAGAAGGAAGGACAAAGCTCAAGAAAAGCATTTGATTGGCCCACATCTGTAAGAACAATGCATCATGGTGAAGAAGTAGTATACTGTAGTCCACAGCAGTGGGTCCCAAAGTGAGCGCTGCAGCACCCTAGGGTAGCTTCACAGTGCCACATCATTTTTTTCTATTTTTTTCTTGTATTTTTAGTTTCACCACATCTAAATCGAGACAACGTTTACATTTGCTTGGCTTACATTAACAACACTTTATATTATTATTAATAATATTATATTAAAGCAACATTGTGCAATGCTTCAACCATAAAATAAGAGATTTTAAAGGAACTTTTTGCCACACTGACTTGAAATCAGGCGAGTCTCTGTGTCTCTGTCATACACACTTTGTGCTGTTCACCTGTGAGAAGTATGCAATGCTTTGCGACACTCAGACAAGTCAGACACTAAAAACTATTTGACTGATTTTGGTGAAACTGGATCATTTTATGGAGAAAATACTTTAAAGTAAACTGCTGCCAACTATAGCTGCTGTTAGCTAATATTCGCTCAGTTTGTACCATCAGGAAAATTAGGTTTTTAGGCCTGGGATAGAGAACTGCAGATGGGGAGTAGAACCAGTGTCGTGACAGAACCAGAGCTGGGTGAGTGGGCAATGTAACCAGGCTTAGGGGCTTCTATGGACATAGCTAATGGTAAAGAGACTAAAGAGGATGTTGATAGAGGAAGAGAAAAAGAGAGTGACCGAGTAAGAGGCTGCTCTGAGGTAAATCTGGGACTGAATTTTAATTGTTGGCGAGAACTTTGTGAAATAAAAAGCCAAAAGACTGACCCCAAGCTGGGCTTCTTGCTGCTGGACTAGGTAGGGTCAGTAATACTAGCTGGCTGCTATGTCTTGCATTGTGATTTGATCATAAGAAATATAATCCTAAGAAATACATGTGCACAGCTGTCCATATTTACAACAGTGGTATTGCACTCTGAAACTCACAACACTAACCCGAAAAAAAAAGCCAACTAATTTCTACACAGTGTTGCTGTAAAAATGCTGTTAAACATGACGTTCTGCTGCAGCTAAGGCATGCTACTCTGGTGTTTACATTATCCAAGCAGACAAGCACTCAGATATAAGGAGTGACAGAACAAGTAATGGAAAAGTTTTAATCTTAAGGAAATGCTGATATACCTCAGCCCTCAACAAAGACTGAGATGGATGAGACGACAAAGACTGAACAGTGGAAGCTACTTGTATTACAGCTTTTTTGTGGAGAAGGGAAGATAGTTGTCCTTTACTGGAATCTCACCAAATGTGGCAATGGTGTGAAGTACGCTCACAGAGACTTCTTTTTAGCCAGCCAAAATATGAACATATACTATATGTATAGTGACCAAGAGAGGTAAATGAAAACAAGTGCATGTGTGGTTCTTGTTCGTACATATTTGCAAATCTGCTCTGCATCATACAGAAAAGCAGCTCACTCATTTTGATTGAGAATATGCATTTGTTATATCATGTAATATTGATATTAGTTCATATATGTGAAAGTTGAGGGATAGCATGAAGAAACAGGCCATAGAGGGTTGGTGTGTTTTAATAAAGTTCTCATGGTCTACACCACGAATGTAGGTGATGTGAACATCAAAACTGATTCTAGGCGTCACACCATCAAGCTGATGGTCTTCAGCTCTCTTTAACATGCTTCTAAATAGACAGATGTTGATTCCCTCTGTGTTTTTGTGTCGACCTCTCCCTCCCTTCTTGTCACGCCTCAATATTTTGTCACTGAACTTGCATCATCAGCAAAGGAAACAAGTGTTCAGCCGCTCTGCCTCCTCGGTGCTGGGAAATGTATGAGCCAAATATGAAAAACAACTGGCTGATAAAATATTGTGCAAAGGTTAACCTGAAAGAAATGAGGTTCTGATGTTAGCAGTAGAGACAACAAGCAGGGCAGCAGCTGCACAACAGGATGCAACAAAGGTGCACCTGTTGTCGCTCACACAGATCACACACAGAGACCATCACAAACACAAAGAGAGCACCACACACATTCGCCCAAATATCTGTCTGCACCTACACGTGCGCTGTCGAGCATCTCCACAGTTTGGAGTGCAAACAGGACGCGGAAAAACTGAGCGAGCATCCAAAACGCCAGGTCAGGAATGTTTGATGTGACCAGGGGAAGTGAAAGTAGCAGCTGGGGGAAATATGAAAAACTCCCAGTGGCAATGACAAGAGAGCAGTGAATAATGCTTTTAGACTTGACTGAACTGCTTCTGACCTAAATGAGTGTGGCCCAGAACACAGCTCCCACTTTTAGCACAGTTAATATGAGAATAGATCATGGCTACTAAACACAAACCCCACAGGTGGAGTGACACATGGTGCGCCTGTCTGCGGAGAGAATTGTCTGAGTGGAGATTCTTTCCTCTTTACTCTATTTTTACCCTGAAGCACATTTTCCATCTTGTTGTAGTTAAAAGAAGCTGCGGTTAATCGCTTGTTTCTTTGTATTTAATGTAACTTATATCTCACAGTTATCTCGTGTGATGCATTTGTGTGTGTGTGTGTTTGCAAGTAGGTGTGTATGTATGTGTGTGTATGTAGATGGTTACTCAGGTTGCACAGTGTAAACAGTGAATGCACCTGTGTAAATGACACAGAGAGAGCTGTTGTGTTTAGCTCGGAGGCCAACAGGGAAAAAGGCATGTTGTGCAAACTGTGTCACCTGGAGAGAACAAGAAAAAAGTGTGGCACCACTCGTCAGAGCCACAGCTGAGCCAGCCGACACGGACAGATCTGGGTTCAGAAGATACCGGCAGCTCTCCCACACCTGAGACAGATCGTCAGCGAGTGCAGCGCATGCAAATGTTAGACATACTTTGAGAGATTAAGGCCTGTTGTGCAAACTGAGCTACTTGGAGACACAGCAGTCACCGCCCAGCATAATCAGACAGACTGAATAACAGAAAGCCACTCCACCTGTTGGGTATTATTTACAAGCTATAGTTTGAAGACACGATTGTGTCACTTGTCAAAACCACAACCACACAACCAACCTGCACAGCTGGGCCAGAAGTCATGAGATGGTGAAGCTGTGTACGCTAATAGACAGCAGAGTTTCAGAGGTAGTCGTAATGGGTGAGGTGAAGGGACAGAGGCCTTCTGTGCCTCTTCCAGACTGGATGTGTTATTCCTGCGGAGGAGGGGTGAGGACCTTTTTACCTTATGTCTTTTTTTACATGTTTCCAGGGGGGCATTGTCTCATAATCTGCTCATGATAGAGACTATTTGGAGTTACAAATATCAGCTTTAAAGCATCGAATTTATTATTAGAATATCTGTCGTTCATTATTACACTGAATAAACAATGAATAAATAGAAGAAGGCCTATTGAACAGCACAGAACTTCCATCCATTTTCCGTAACCTCTTATGGAGGAAGCTGGAGTACCCTGAGAGAACCCAAGCAGACAAAGGGAGAACATGCAAGCTCCACACAGAGAGACCCGCGCACCAGGAACCTCGCTGTGAGGTGAATGGCAAATATGAAGGTCAGGCTAAAAATGTTGCTTATTTTACTAAAAATATTGTAACAAAGTATACACATCATAGTAAGTCAGTGTACCATTTGAAATGAAATGGTGCTTTATGGAGGATTTTTAGGCTTTGGTATATTCTTTACTGTGTTAACTCATACCCCTACATCTGAAATGTAAATGCCTTCACTTAAAATGTTTCTGAAATGTCAACGTCAATCAAAATTCAGCATTTTCTTAAAGGTGGTGTGAGGTCCTTTGTTGGTTACCATCACTACATGCTCAGTGAAATGAGATGTTTTAATACCGGTAGGGAGTAAGCGGTGTTGGGCCACCTCTGCCACCTGAGAGCTTGTGTCACCACCCGTCGCAACTTCAACCACATCCCAGGGAAACCTCTTGCACAGATGTGGCCATCATGCAATTTCCACTTTGTACATGGTTGCAGCAATGTTGGCCCACCACCAAAGATTTAGTTGAAATACTACTAACGCAAGACTATCTCTACTGACTCTTAGTTTCTGCACCAAAAGGTTTTGTCAGAAAGAACAGACTGCTTAAGTTAGTGGTCTGGTCTGTGTTTCTACATTGTGTAGCCACAACAAACACAAAGCTTCACCTATCAGGCTTATCTAGTAATGAGTCTCTAGTTACCGAGCTCCAGTCCCCAGTCAGCACCGCTATAAACCTTTAGGGAAGTAGCGCCAGAAGGGTAACAATTAGAGAAGTACATGCAGAGGAAGCAGCAGAAAGCAAACACAAAGACAGAAGGGCAGAGAGATAATGCACACTCATGTTTCCTCCTTTGTTCTGACCAACTTTGAATTATTGCCAGTGTTAAACTTGAGGTCAATCTATGCATCATTGACTGGGTACAGGGCTAAAGACAGACAAGAATAGAATATAACAAGGTTACTGAGCACAAAAAGTCAAAGTGCGTCTTGTTTACACACACTAGCAACACACACAGGACACACCAAACTCTGTGCAATTATCAAGGTTATTCCTTGAGCCTTAATCAACCACAAATATTTTAACGAAAGAAGAGAAAGGAGTTATATTAAGGCCCGGTCAAATCGCATGGTAAAATCCAACTGTGTGTCCTCATGAAATATGTTGTTCCGGATAGGACAACTTGTAGGGTGTGGAAGTTGGGATGTTAACTGCTGAAGGCTAAAGGCTGCTATGGAAAAGGCGGTGATGCCCGACTAGGCAGAGCGCTACGCGTAGCAGTGCAATTGCCACAAGTTCTGTGCTCAAATTCAAATTATTTCAACACTGACCTAAGGTGCCACTGACCTTTCAGAGTTCAACCAATAAGATGTCGGATGACTGCTGTATGTGACATAGCCTAGTAATGACACATGCAAGCAGGGGCCGAACTCATGTTATATATACTGATGTTGTAACACAACATTGAAAACAGGAAAAGTAATCTATGGCGAAATGTCAGCAGTCAGATGAGGCAACTAGCAGCTTTTAGTGAATGGGCACATAGTTTATGAATGTGGCTTACTCAGTCCACTGCTAAAGTTACCTGCTTACGTGTGTAGCTATGCCAGGTGTACACAGTGCCAGTAGATATGCTTCATATCAAAAGTAGCCACAGTTAATGCCATCATCTTGTTATACAGAAATCCTGCACTCAACCTTAAAGTGAGCACAAGAGCACATCTCTTATCATGTGAAGGCAGTTTAATACAAGTTATTCACAATAGCTCTCAAAGTTTGTTTTTTTCCCTCTGTAATTCATCATTTACTTCTCTTTCAATGTTTACAATGGGATTATAGACAATTCCACCCAATAAAAAGTTACTGAAGGGCAAAAAACGCTGCCTAACAGGACAAAGGGTTCAGTTCAAAGTTCAGTGTAACATTTAGGAGGCTCTATCTTTTCCATCTTGTTTCTACCAAAGCCCAGAACAAACAAACCAAACACTGGCTCTAAGGTCTTTTACATGTTTAATAGCCACTGTGGTATCTACATTTTTGGAAGGGGAGGGTGAGACAAGGTGTATTCACCTGGTTACAATCTGCAACCTCACTTCTAGATATGCCACTAAATCCTGCACACTGGTCTTTTAAAAGACATATTAGCATCTTATCTTATACATTCTCAGAAAAGTGGATGTTGCAACATAGTTAATAATCGACTTCCAACTTCCACAATTTTGGACTCAAATTTACAGGTCAAACTTCACTGAAACTGAAATTTGGACAGATTCATTTTGAATACAATGAAACATTACATTAGATTGGAATTTATAGATTTGCTGGTTAAGATGCTTCACACTTCAGATTGCTGAAATGAAAACCCAGCGGGAAAAATTCTGAAAAAATTGTTTTTGGTAGATGAATATGTAAGAACCACAAAACACACCTGCTGAGGAATTACAGACAGTGTAGTCAAATTCCACTTGATATGTGGAGCAAATTTTCTGCAATAGAAAATGCAAATGAATGTGTTTCCATCCACTCCCGTTATGAGAATATTAGAATTTGGAGATAATTCTCTAGTCGAGTGCCATTAAACCAACGCAGAAGAGGAAGGCGTAATGAGAGGACATTATTAAAGGAGCACCAGGAGAAACTCAAACGATAGAGAAACATATGGAAAATATGAAATAAACGTGTGCTTTGTATATTCATTTGAGGAAGATCTGCAGATCTGATGTTTTCATCCCTTCAGTGCAGCGTGAGTGATCTTTAAATCACATGCATATGTCATGATTTATTTGCTTACACTGCACTGTGTCAGATTTTATTTGGAAATAGAAAATTACACTTAGACTTTTCATGTTCAAATTGCACATAAGAACAGGTGGACGGAGATGCACTTCACAGCATGCCTCGTTTCTGCTTCAGTCTTTGCTTCAATTTAGCCTGTTTTCAAACATTCTGTCTAATCTCCAAATGAATTATTTTATATGGAAAAACGACTCTTGGCAGCAAGTTTTTTTCAACCCATTAGCCTTCAGAGATCGAGCCAAAAGTTTGAAATTCAGACTCTGTGTAGAATCTCCAACTTTCTGCTTCATTATGGACATACATGGTCAAAATGGAAACATTTGTGAGTCATTGCTAAGGCTCAACCGGACAGTGTTTTTCTCTCAGACCTAGTCCGTCATCTCTGTCATGCGTGAGTTTGAGTCCCTGCAACATGTTGCTAATGGAAAGGCTACCATCAAAGATTCATACCACTGACCCCTTTGAAGTTGTCCCTGAACCAAACATTGTTGCACACATTACTGAGCCGAACAGTCACTTCCCCTGGCAACAGAAAACAGAGAAAGAGAGAAGACAGAGAGAGGAAGGCAGAGAGACAGAG
Organism: Nibea coibor; assembly: GCA_023373845.1. NCBI lineage: Eukaryota > Metazoa > Chordata > Actinopteri > Sciaenidae > Nibea > Nibea coibor. The sequence goes on from CM041726.1 coordinate 4,298,123, forward strand.
AGAAGAGGAAAATACCCATTTAAAGCCATTTAAGCCTTTCAATATTCATGACAGAAGAGACTGTGGTGGTTCCCATAAAGTTTGGGACATTAAACCTCCAAAGAGGCACTGAGGTGGGTGTCATCCCCACTAGACTCAGACCTCAGGGCCCCCCTAAGCATCCTGGATGGAAAACACTGTGAACTGAAGCTGAGTGTAGCTTCCATGTTGTCTTGGCAACCTGCCTGAGAAAGAAAGAAAGAAAGAAAGAAAGAAAGAAAGAAAGAAAGAAAGAAAGAAAGAAGAGGAGAGCAGAGGAGCTGGGTGTGAATGGATGAGCTCCCCATGTGTGGCGCCAGGCAGTCTACCGGCGGGCAACTCAATAGGCGGAGGGAGCGGAGCGGCGACGCGTCCCCATGAGCGGAGGAATGTAGGAGGCACAATAACACACAGCTGGAGCAAGGAATGGCAAGGAGGCGCCGCCAAATTGGCCTGTCCCGGCTCCCCTAGAGCTGCAGCCAGAGAAAATGAAAATGTTTATTATATGAAGTCATAATAACAATTTATCCAATCAGAGATGATGAGGAGGTAGAATTATATGTGCTTTGAGACCGTCCTGTGAAGTCCGAGTAATAAATCCGATAAAAATACAAGTGTCAGAGTAAAATTACAATTCGCTGAAGGAATGCTGCATTAAAACATAAATAAGAGAGTACAGTGAAAGCTTACTCCATTTACCGAGTTATCCACTGATCTCTGAGTTTGATGCGCATGCGGCGCGTCCTAAAATGAATTAAAACATCAGAATACAGTTCTTTATTATTATTATTATCTGAGCAGTTGAATTATTTTGGTTGCTGTCGGGTTACGTTTTCATGTTCATTTTCCCCACTGAGGTAAAGGAGGTTTCTTCATCCAAGCAGGTGGTTCCGCTCGGGATCATCTGTCACAAGAGTGATCAATACAAGCGAGGCTGTGCGTAATTACGCATCAATGACTACGGCACTGAAGATGCAATCCGATGTTAATCAGCCCGAATTGTGCAAATATAGCACCACTTCTGACTGGATCGATGAGGAAATCTTCACGATGCGCCTCTTGTACGCCTGGACGGAAAGATACTTTTTTCTTTGTACAGTAATGATAATGCGCAATTGACTGCTTTAAAACGCCTCTTTATCCCCCCCCCCTCTCTCTCTCTTTCACTCTATCTATCTCTATCTCTACCTCACACACACACGCATGCAAACACCTCTCCTACCAACAGGCAGCCCACCGCAGCGCACACAGAACGAGACACGCCTTTTTCTCGGCTCCGTTGTGGGGTCGGTGGGCAGCGGGCTGCCGGTGATTGACCAGCTTCTCTCCCTGATCTGTCAGCCGGCTGGCTTGGCGCCTCCCCTCTCCTCTATAAATGTAGGAAATCGATTCATTCCTTTCACATCGAGCCTGCTGAAGTAAGAGGAACTGTGAGGCTCCACGGGATGTGTTGACAGACTAGAATTCCGCCTTTTGGTTTATCTTTTTTCTCTCGCTCATTTCGCGGCTGTATTAGAGTAGCTTTCGCCTTGTTTACAGCGCCGTGGTGTAATCTCACAAACCTCCTGCTACCCAGTAGTGCAATTATTTGTTTGTTTTTTGTTTTTTTTCCGTTGCTTCTCTCTGAGCCGTTGGTTATCTAAGATGAAGGCTGTTACTCCAGTCCGCCCCCAGGACTCCTCCTCCAGCAGCAACGAGCTCTCCCTGCACTATCTGTCGAAGCAGAGCCTCAACATCGCCCGGTGCAGGATGGAAGAGGAGGACCTGTTCTGCCTGCAGTACGACATGAACGACTGCTACAGCCGGCTGAAGCGCCTGGTGCCCACCATTCCGCAGGATAAGAAAGTCAGCAAAGTGGAGATCCTCCAGCATGTCATAGACTACATCCTGGACCTTCAGCTGGCCCTGGAGACGCACCCTTCTCTCCATAAACAACATCCACACCAGACCGGGACCTGCCCTCCTCCAGCCTCCAACCCCAGCCGGACACCACTGACTGTGCTCAACATTGACCACCACCAGGTAAGCTTCAATCAGCGGAGGCGACTCTCCGTTTACCAGCGGGACTTAACCGGGGACCCCAATTTACTGTACCTCCCTTTGCCAGACTGCCGTCCGCCAGTCAGACTCAGACAAAGCGCGTCATGCCCGTTATGTGTCATTGTCCTTTCAGTCATAGAAACAGAAGACGGGGAAGAATCAAAATACTATACAGCTCACATCACAGGCCTGAAAATTCATGCGTAAAAAATTTTTGAAAAAGCGCATTTGGCGTGGGTTAGATTGCTCACTTGATTGCGGGCTTTATGATTTGCATGATAATGACAGTGTGTGTCAGAGGCCCACCTTATCCTAGGATTGGTGAAGTACCTCAGCCTTCAGCCCACTCCACTGCGCACAATAAGGGCAATTTGTTATTCAATAGACTATAAGAGAATTTATTATGGCAGATATAGCCGGCTAATTTTCTGCTCTCTGCTGTATATCATTTATTTCGCAGAGCTTTAGGCATTGTCTTTATTTACTCTAAACCATGGGAGCTAAATCGTTTTACATGTTTTTCTTTTTCTTCTTTTTTTGTAGAGGACGTCAATAGTCAAAAAGCCGGAGGACTCTATTTTATGCCGCTGAGATATAAGCTCTGCATTGGTAAGTTGACTTCAGATTACATCAGTCAATATTTGAATGTTTTTTTTGTTGTTTACAGTCAGAAGTTTGGTTGCTGCTTTTTTAAAAATGACACATACAGTGTGTGTCAGTAAAACACCATAAGTGGTGGTCAGAGAGGAACCCACATTCGCTTGATTACCGCAGCCTATATGTGGTGTAAATTGACAATCTCCAGAGTGTTGTGGGGAGGCCAGTAGATGTCAGGGAAAATAATAATTGAGGAACATTAAATTGGCACCAACCTCAGAGGCAGCTGTGCTTTGCGCAATAACTGTCACTGGTGTAGCAATCTGGGAAGAATAGAGGGTTAAAACCTCAGCTTGCCCTCTCTTTCATTCTTACACACACACTCCTTCCTCCCTTTCTCTCTCTCTCCCTCTCATTCACTCTCTGTCTGTCCCTCACAGCTCAATTCAAGCTGCTGCCCTGGCTTTAAAGTTACATTTATAATGCTCATTTTAAACACACATGGATAAGCTCAAAAGCACATACCTGGTGTGTGTATGTGTGTGTGTGTGTGTGTGTGTGTGTGTGTGTGTGTGTAAGTTACAGTAAGATACTCTTGCAGTTTTTTCTGAGAGCCTCGCAGCCTTGCCCAACAGCCTGAGGAGCTGTGTGCTTGTTGTTTGACCTGGTTTGTTTTGGGTTGTTGATCAAGCATGGCCTCTGTTTTGTCGGTGGCGCCAGTCAGTCTGGAGCTCTGTAGCTCACCCCCCCGCTGCTATTCATCCCCTCCACAGGTGTGCAGGCTGCACAGAGCCGCTCCAAAGCCAGCAAAAGCTTCGCCAGGGACTCACACCCAACTGGAGGCACAATCACAAGGGGATTTCAAAACCGCTGGGAGGAATTCAACCCAAATAAAATCACTATTCATATAAGCTTTTTTTTTTTAAATTGTTGGTTCCATTGAACAAGGAATCAGTATGTAGACATCTCCCTTTCCCTCCTCCTGTTTAAGTTGCTCTAACTACTTCTTGCCACTTGAAAATTTTTTCTGCGAGTGAAAATATGGAATCCCCACGCTGAGAAGTTTTTGTTGGGAAAACCCGTCTGTCAACAGCTATGAAAACTGTTTATGAATTGTGCTTAAAGAAAAACTAAAAATGACTCCAGTTTAAAGCTTTACTAAACTGCGAAAATCATTGTACATGTTTTGGACATCTATTGTTTAAAATAGATGATTTGTGTTGAACAGGGATGTCATCCCTGGAATCTTAAAATGTTTGATATTGTAAAAAAGAACAATTCTGATTCGAGACAATTAAGATTGTACATATAGAGACACAAATGTTCTATGAAAGTATGTGAAAGGAAGACTTATATGCTTAAAATAGACTATTGTAATTATAAGATATTTTTATTAAAACCTTTTTTGTCGTTATGTAAATATTGTGTTTCCACTTTTAAGTCTTTAGTAAATGAACGTGGTTATGCTCTGCCAATAATGTCCTCACATGATGATATCAGTTAAGTCTTTGCAGTGTTTTTTGGAATAGTTTAATATGTAGCATGTCAGGCTCATTGCAGAGGTATTGAATGTGCACTGAAGCAGCCCTCCCTGTGTAGATATGTGGTAGAGTTCAACACAAGTTCTTTTATTATTTGCCCTGCTTAGCTTTCTCTTGAATTGTTTTTTTTTTTTTTACTCATTAACTATGACAACTTTGACCCGCTTGGAGCAAAGTTGTTCTGCTGTTTGATCTGTTCCAGAAAGGCCTGATTTGATTCTGTTACATTGCACTCTTGTTAAAAAAATGTTAATCAGAGAGGTACAGCACTTCACAGTGTTTAGAATGTGACACCATAAAAAAAAAAACTCACTATTTGTGCAGTCAGAGCTTCTCCTTGAGGAGTTAATGATTGACACCATGAAATCATTAAACTTTGGTTATGAATTGATGAAATATGTGAACATTAACCAACTTCTTTTGGACAAGAACCAATTGTATTCAGACAGGCAATGTCTTTAAGTAAATATGAAATGATTTCCCTGTTGGAGAGTCAGCAGCCATTGTTAATGTAAAGAGAAAGAAAGCCTTTATTTTTCATGACATCGAACACCGAATTTACCTCACCACCCTCCTGCCAGTGTGAGAGGGCACTTGTACATTACTGTCAGCTGCACTGTTGGACTTGACCTTCACTGGCTTGTGAGGAGTTGTCAAAACAATTAAAGTTTCCAGGAAGAATTGTGTCGTCTCAAGTTTTGTCTCAAAGGGAATCTTTATTGTTCATTTCCTGTCAGTGCCAGCACCTCGACGTGACATAATGAGGAAAACAGAAAGAGGTGCAGGGTAACACTGCTAAACCAAACATAATGCAGCACGTGAGTCTCATGGAAAATAAAGGGTGGATGAAGATATTAAAATGTAGCAGATGTCATCTATGTCCTTAAACCTGTTTTACAGGATTTAGGGATAAAGCTTTTTTGTTTTCTGGGCTTTTATTAATTCCATCACAGACATGGCAAAAGCTTCAGCAAGAGAAGAGCAGAGCAGAAACACAAGTGACGGCCAAGAGGTCAGATTCATATTCAACTATGAACCATGTATGATTCATTTTAAATGCCAAAGGAAATATTATCTTACACAATCTGCAAATGGTGCAGTAAACTAAATAAAATGCATGGATATGGTTGGTGCAGAATATGTTATTACAGTCATAAAATTGTTTTAAGTATTAATTGTTTTGAAAAATGGAAAAGGACAAAATAAAACACCCTCAGTGGAACATCTGAGCAGAGAAATGTAAAATAGGCCTCTGTAGCATGCAGACTAAGCCACAATAAGAATTACATTCATGTCAATGAATTACTTTAATAAAATGAAGACACAAATAGGAAACGTGGCAAACCACAAATTTATATTTATGCTTTAATTGTCTGGTAGTTACCTGACACTTTGACCTAGAGTGACCTCTGATGAGTAAAGATAAACAGTAAACAGGACTTCCTAGATTGCCAGCGTTGCCAGTAAGAAGAGATCATTGGTAAAAAGTTATCCGTTCCCTCTCAGAGATGTAGAAAGACTTCTGCTATATTGTTAAAAATACAAACTCAGCATGTAGTCGCTGCGGTATAGACGTGAAAATCATATTCACACTTTTAATTGAAAGAAAGTTGGCTTCATCAGGTTTGCAGGAGCACTCGAGAAACAGCTGGATATTTTAAGTGTTTTAAATGTTTCAAAGGTTGGAAAAAAAGAGTTCTTTATATCATCTGGAAAGTTAAAAGACATCCTTAATTGCAAAAATGAATTTTCATGCAGCCCTTGCATTCTTTCAAAAAAATATTTTCTAATAGAAAGCATTGAAAAATATTGAAGTAACAATTAAATTTATCCTAAATACAATTACTGTAGTGACTTAGACAACTGTCAGGAATGACTGTCCTCAAACCACACCTCACAGTTATGAGTTACAGTGAGCATCCTGCCTTTCCTCCTCCTTCTTTCCCACAGAGCTGCAGCTTTTTTCTTGTAGACACACTGACCCTTGTTTAGCTGTCCCCACATCAACCCCGCTGAATGCGGGTTAAAGCGCCTGTTTGACACCGACAAGCCCAGCGACAGAGATTCCATGTGGGTGCTACAGACACCTTTCAGACACCCCGCTCCACCATGGCCATCTGAGGATAAGCAGGCCACCTGTGTGTGTTTATAGTCCACAGTAAGAGAGCCGGGCTTCACTGCCCTTGACAAGAACTGTCCTTGTGATGTGAAATGTGTGTGTGACTGCATTTGTGTGTGTGTGTGGGTATGTGTGTGTGATAAAAGGTAAAAAAAAATAAAATGAAAAAACTGTGTTAAAGCACAGGTGGCCAGCTTGACAGTTAGACCTTCCTGATATGATTAAAGATATTCTGGTTCTCAGAGTGCACAACACGAGCCTGACAGTTCTAACCAGGCTTCAGCAGCCATGACTGCGCAGTTGGTGAGAGCATCATCAATGCATTTTGTCCGGGAAACACTACTTTTTAGAGATAAATTCAGGGACGCCGTGGAGATAAACCCAGTCGACCCTTTAACTCAGTTAACCCTGCTTTAACTCAGTTAAATTACCCAAATGTTTCCACAATTTAGCACATATCCATCAAAAGCATGTATGTAATGGAGTATGCAACAGTTGTAACGGATGCAGTTGGGACGGTAAGAAATATTCGAATCAGAATTTGATAAAACACAAAAGTTTATATTTCTTGACTGTACTGAAAATGTAATTTGAGTTTAGTAATTTTCTTAAAATTGTACACAGCTACTGTCAGAAAATCAGACCTCACTTATCATTTTTTTTTTTTTTTTTTTTATCATTTTAGTCACATTAGCTGCTGCCCAGCTGCTCTTTATTTACAGAAAAAATATTTAAACATTTATGATTACTTTCAGAGAAACACATTCAATGTAATAAATGTGGTATTTCCTTTCAAAAACATATGGCATTAATTCAACAGTCAATCAGCCATACACTTACATATATACATACGGTACAATCATTTTATCCTGTTCCACAGTGCTCCCAGCTGTAGTGTAACAGAGCATGGCTAGGACAGGAGACTTCTATTACAGCTCCATGATCTGCAGGTCTAATTCTCTCTATTATTCAGCACCCAAACTGCTGCCACATCCAGATACATTATTCATCTCTGCGCCTATTATACTTTGCTGCAGCCATATGTTGACTCACAATTCCCACTGTCTCGCTATTAGCTGCCCCATCCCGCGTCTCTCCAGCATTACAGCTGCAGGATTTTACAAATAATCCCTGTTGGGAGTGAGACAGCAGGACGGAGAGCATGTGGGACTTCAGCTCTTTCTGCCTCTTTTCATTTTCTACAAAGCGGACAGTCGTTTAGGTTGAATTCCTACCTGTGGCCTTCCTCCCCCTGTGTGTGTGTGTGTGTGTGTGAATGTGTGTGTGTGTGTGTGTGTGTGTGTGTGTGCTCCTTGCTCCAGATTGTGGGAAAGCATCACATCCTGTTTGATAAGGAGGTCCAAACCACATTGGTCAACCTGTTAGGCCGTGGGAGTGGACATGCCGGTCCTGTGACCAGTCACTCGGAAATGTCATTACGAACACAATATCATTATTATCAAAACAAGGGACTGGCTGGGCCAATTGTTTGCACAGGTGTGTGTGTGTGCGTGAGTGTGTGTAGGTGTGTGTGTGTTCATGCATGGCTTCTCATTTGTGTGTATGCATTGGTGTGTTTTCCCTATGTCTTAAAAATACCTTCCTTGCAGAAGATGACAATACATCCCCAAATTACAAGAGCTCAGTCTTTGTGATTAAATCTCATCTCATGCTCATTATCTACCATTCTCTTATCCTCCTCTTCCAGGTAAAAGTACCATCACTAATTGTGTCTAAAACAACAACAAAAAATGTTTTTTCTTTAGTGGCGTTCCATACAGAAGAAACACACCAGCTCCTAATTCCACAAATTTGTACAACGCACCGTGACAAAAACACATAAAAGGAGGATGCTCGCCATCGTCTCTGCCGTGAATTAACCTTCTGCATATGTTAAACTGCAATAACAGGTTTGACTGTCGTGTCTCGCCTCCCTCTCTCCCTGATTTAACTCCACATTACGGCGTTCCACGGGGGCCTATATCCCTGCGTGTTAATCACTGCTCTTCCCTGCGCACAGAGAAATATATGGCGGGTGCTTGCAGAGGAACAGTGGAGGACAAAAACGTGCTCGCTCTTGGACACTACTTGATTACAGACTAATTGGTCTAGAGTGATTAAATATCTCATGCTTCTCACTAATTGCAGCTATTTAAAGCAGCTATTAGCTTAAAATGCCTGCCACCAACAGCCGTTTACTCATAAACAAAATGTGAGATGCAGCAATTCACCTGTACTGCTCAGACTGGAAAACAAGAGTTAGAGACTCGCAGGAAGCTTCAGCTACAGAGAGACATCACAGCACATCTTAAATATTTACACACTGTTTTTTTTTTTTTCAGAAAGCAAGTGAATACTTTATGGAACGCGCGGCTTTGCTTTTTAAAAAATACATTTTGAAAAATGAGTAGCTATCTATCTTTTTTTTGCCTCCTGCTATTCCAAACAAGTAACAGATGTACATTTATACTGATGCCTAATTAATCACAATTATATTTTCCACATTCATATTACTAGTGATAATTGATGTGTAATTATTTCTTCATTTGGGCTGTGTGTGTATTAATGAGTTAAAACTTAATGTTTTCATATATGAGGAGAAAATATGAAGAAACAATATTCCCACCGTGGATCATTCGTTTTAATTTAGCAGCCTCGGTCGACGCTTTGCACTCAGAGATACTCGAGGAAGAAGGACGTGCACACACACACACTCAACATGTTTATGTGATCCGAGCCTGGAGCGGCCATCAAACACAATCACAGGAGAGTTAATGTGTGTACACCCACCAGTTTAGCTTTAGTCAGGGCCTCTTTCAGGGCAACAACAAACAACGACAGGGGTGAAAGAGAGGAAGACAGAGAAAGGGACGCAGCAAGAGAGTAGCAATAGGGATAGAGAGTGTGAGAGAGATAGAAGAAGGAGGGAGGAGGGAGGACTTGGCATCACCAGTGCCAACCACAGCTCCCGGGAGACGGGCGATGAATTACAGAAATGAGATCTCAGACAAATGCCAAGCTTTTCCAAAGAGCTGCGAGAATGGCTGCGCCCCCCTGGAGAACACAGTGATTAGAGAGGGGGAACCAGGGGTCTGCCAAGCCCCTTAAAGGATCTGTGTTAGTCTGTGTGTGTGTGCAGGGGTGGCACTGGGACAACAGCCATGTCACAGAACATGACCCTGAGGTGCAGCCATCAGACAGCCAATATGGCGAGTTAAATACCGCTGCTGCATCAGAGCGGAAGGGCTCCAACTGCCTCCAATCAAACAGGTTTCTGTTCACCTAATGAGCTTAATTAATGAGGCTTAGTTTACACTTCTCTGAAAGAGGGAACAATGTGCCGCATTTGCAGAAGAATACAATATCTCTTTAACTCAGGTACGGCTGCTATTCACGCAAATGTTTTCAGTGGTTTAATGCCAGATTCAAGTAAGAGTAAATACAGACACACACAGGATGACAGGAGAGGCTAAAACCCATTCAGCTTTGTGCTTATTTTTTATATTTATCACTAATGTATTTATTACTCTGTCTTATCTGGATAAAGTTTATATGAATTTATTCTGACAGATATAAATGTGTTATTTCCATTGGGGACAGAGGACACATCCTCTTCACTTTTCAAAACCTGATTTTCTCCTGTGATTGCTGGATGTTGTTGAAGAATGCAACCAGACAGAGTTGCAGACATTATTCATGGTAAAAAAAAAAAAAAAAAAAAAAGATGTTAAATCATAGATGTCATGAGATCATCAATTAGTTATTTGCTGGATTTATTTTTTGGAAAGTTTTTTTTTTTATTGCCAATTTTAAAATTTGAACAGAACAAGTAGGGATATACAGAGATGAGTTCAGCAAAGAAAATCCAACATCATGAAACAAGAATGCATGTCCAGAAACAAGCAGATAACAGTAGAAATAAAGTAATGGGCAGCATATGATATCACTAGATAGATAGATAGATAGATAGATAGATAGATAGATAGATAGATAGATAGATAGATAGATAGATAGATAGATAGATAGATAGATAGATAATTCAAGGTCACAGAAATCAGTGTTTCTGTCTTGATTCAGGGTGGCAGGAGTGTGTGTCACATTATTCTGCTATTTGAATTTCTTTCTGGGACTCAGATATGAGCTATCAGATTCCCTCAGACAAAATTGTCTCTGAGTGGTAATACCAAGTCAAAATGGGGATTTTATTTCAGCGACTGCCTGAGGGGAAACTACATCAAACCAAACAGAAATCACATTGGAGTCTGAGATGACAAATGGAGACCTTGAATAACTGCATTACTGCTATTATATTTGGAAATGGAAAAAATTAATTCCGCCGCACTGCAATGTTTCAGTTTCTTACAGATTGCGCATCCAGCCTCAGATATACGTTTTGATATAGATCATTTACAATTTCATTAGGAAAACATTTGTTCGCATTCACAGCATTCTATATTTGTCTGTGTTATCTGCCTGTACAGTGGCACTGAAACTAAACCAAGAGCAGAGACACTGAGGGGAGATATGGTGGAAGAAGCGATTCCCTCCAGACATGCTCAAAGACATACAGAAACCATAATCTATGAATATGCAAAACATTTTTCATTTCAAAAGAATAAGTGCTGAATAGTGCTGAAGATGTTTCCTACTTCACTGAAAAGTCCATTGTTAGTGTATGTGAACTCAAGTTTCCACATCACACTTTTGCATACTGGACCATGATTGGGTTAACTCTAATGTCATAAATCCCTTCAAAGTTTAGTAGAGCACAGAGTAACTTTACTCCTTCTGCAGATGAATATGAAACCAGCCAGTATTACAGTATGTACAATGTAGAAATATTTATACTTCAGTCTACTTCACAGTATTTATACTTGATGCTTATTTTTACTTACTAAACATTCTTAATTTAGGAATATGAATTATGTGACCAGAGTATAAACTAAAATGAAGCCTTAAATTAGATTTTGACACAGAGATCTATTAAAGGGTCAAGAGATGCGATAATAATGCGGGAGATATTCAGCAAATACTACTACAATACTTCAGCAATTTATAGTAAAGGTACACAAGTGTGAGCAACCAAATTTACTGAAAGTATCAAACGTAAAAGAACTTACAATGGACCCATCTAAGTGTTACATTATCATCATCATTGCATTATTAAATCCTTACCATTTATGCACTAACATGTAAGTGATACTTTTATGTAGCTAGTCAGAGTGGAGCAAATTTGAACTGTTTTGTAATAGACTGGTCATGTTAATAAGTAGTGATGCATCACGTTTTAGAAACTGATCATATGTTGATCAGTAACTTGTATTTTTACCTCTTTAATAAATGTAGTGGAATAATATTTACCTCTGAAATTAAATTTTAAATACTATACTTCAGAGGTGTACTTGTGATACAAGTACAAATGATATATAGACTGTCAAACAAAATTCCATCTAGTTACATTCACAAGGACAACAGTGAACTTGTGAACAGAAAGGTCTTTTACTGTGGAGCTGTGAAGAACTGAGAGTAAGACCAGCTCTTAAGTGTTCTGGTAGTCCAGAAAAACTGAAAGCTGCTCCTCCCTCTCACTTAATACTTGTATGGGACCAAAGTCACCTAGTGTTTAAGTGTTGTTAGTGTACATGTGAGCCATGTACATGTTAAACAGCAGGGGAGGTCCAAGATTAGAGCCTTGTGGTACTCCACATATTTGTATTGTTCATTTACAAGTGGATGCAAAATAATCCCTTTCCTCAAAATAAGATTCAAACTATATTACCACTGTGCCTGAAAGTTCCACCCAGTTTGGCTTGGCTAATAGTATGTTATATTCAGCTTTTACACTGACAGTGTTTACACATACCTTAAGCAGTTTCAGGATGAAATACTGGCTGAAAAACACCAAAATAACTGTCTAGGGACATGAGTAGAATTATCAGAGTTAAACTACTCGGGATCTACCTCTTTTTTTGTTAATTCATAAGCTGTGTACGTTGTTGTTTTTGGCCAAATAACTGGGAAGTTGTCTGAAAGAAGACAAGCGTTGGCTTTTTAGAGAAGATCTGATTCAGTGCAGTTAGGAACATGGCGTGGCATTTGTGCTGGGAGTGAGACTCTACAACACATTTTTGACTGGAGAGGGGAATAAATATCAGAAACATTGTCACATACCCACTACTGAAAACTTCACAAAAATTCACAGGATAACATATGCTGGCTCTTCATGCGTTTACAGCCTTCTATAAAGAAAAGCTTCATTTCCGACGGGCCTCAGTTCATCTGAAATAAAGCACCATATTTCTGTCATCGCTGTAAATGTCAAATATTCTTTAATGTTTTCTGGTACGCACCAGTCAAAAAACTCTCACAAGCTGAGCAGAAATTCAGCACAAACTGGATCAAAATGAAACAGCACAACCTGCGCGCCTGATCCCTCCATATGTTTCCATATAGATATCAAGCCATCGATTAGGGGAATGCTGTCATCTAGTTGGCAGCGATTAGGCTGCTGGCTTTGGCACCCAGTCAACAACTAATTCACATGCTAATGTCTTCCAGATCAGGTCTCGCCCCCAAACTGGTTCCCCTTATTGACTTGATTCCCTGATTGGACAGATGGCCACCTTTCAATATCACAGACGTCTGTTTGTGTTTAGGCTCGGGGTACGGGGTTGTCAAGAGGGGGGGACAGGATTCCCAAGCTTATGAATAAACAACAACAATCATCTAGATAAACAACAACATTATCTGGCGTCTGAACCTTGACGACTATCCATTATGGGCATTACTGTCACATCATGTGCTACAGTCGGCTTTTAATTGCTTTTATTCGTTATTGAGAATGGGGGGAAAACTCAGACACTGTATCAGTCGACGCTCTTAATTGATTTGTCCTCCAGCTTGCCAAGACCGCAGTCAATACAGTCGAGTGCGCTGAAACCTATCAAAGCGGAGCAAGGACTGAAGGCACGAGCACTGAGGACAAAACAGCTGAGGCTTTTGGAGAGAAAAAGGGAAAAAAGAAAGCAGCATTTTTGTTTCTCCCGACCCTCCTCCCCCACACATCTCTCCCTCACCTCTTGCTCTGCTCTTTCTCTCTCCGCTCTCTCCTCTCTCCATTTTCGTGCCTGGCAGCAATCTTTCTCAGGAGACTTTCTCTGCAGTTGTGTGAGGAGAATGTCAGTCCTGTGTAGTTAGGAGTGTGTGTGCATGTGTGTGTGTCTTCCTCCATGAGAAACGTCCCCTGGATGTGCTCATTAGCAAAACACAAGTGCGTATGGCTCCCCAGAACAAGGCATTCTGGGTACTGCCACTGTCTGTCTCAGCTTTGTGAGTTCGTAAGCAACTAATGAACAGATTCAGGCGTGAATACAGGGCAGCCGCACTGCACACACACACACACACACACACACACACACACACACACACACACACACAAATAAAGTCTTTAAATGACCTTTCATACTAACCGACACAAAGAAAAACAATGAGTTGTTCAACATTCAACAAACTTAATATTCTAATTTTGTGTGGGTATGGCAAAAAAAATAAAAAATTCTCCTCAAAAGGACGCTTTCCAGAAACAAAAGTGCATATTGAAAATTCAATATCAAACACAGAGAAGAGGCTCTGGGTTTATGTTTATGTGAAGGGATTTATTTTGTATTCTGTCACAGAAATTTGTATGACTTTCAATAAAAAGTTTTTGGCACACAATTTTTTTCAGTTGAAAAAAAAATTCTGGTGTTGAGCTTTCTGTCATTCATGTGATCCTCCTCAGAAGCCGTCATGGGAATGCAGTTGTTTCATTATATATTTTATTATAGTATGACATTACTGTGAGACCTTTTTGTTTTGGTCATTACATTTTTTCATTTTTTAGGAATTCGTTGTAAGGTTGATTTATTATTTTTATTTATTTTATTTTATATTTGTAGCAATTTAATGTTGACTTCCATAAAGTTACTTTTACTTTTTTTGCTTTACTATTATTATCATCCAGCCATAACTGATTACATTAGGCAGGTCATAGAGAGGATAATCACAAAAAGTGAGTAGCTAAAAATTAATGTGTCAGCAGGACGTCATGAGCCAACAGTGGTAGCAGCAGATGCCACAGTATCCTACATTTCCCATCATGCAACTCAATAGCATTTTCTATTAGATCCGAAAGTCCTTATAAACACCTCACGTCTTTGAAATAACTCCATTTTGTGAGACATGTTTTCGGTTATGTACGTACTGGTTGCAAGGCAAAGACCAGATATCTCTGATGACATTATCAGGGTTATTTTCTCAGATTTGACAAAGCTGACAAAAACAGATCTTCTGGTGTGAAATGAATGGGACAAACTACCCTGGCAGAGTCTACAGGGTCTACATTTTTACATACATTGTATTAGAACACCAAAAGCAACCAGGTAAGTGCATACTTCCTGTATAAATACAGTTTATGTTGTGCAAGTTGCAATAATTGATCAGTGCTAGAAAATGGAAGCCAGTATACGTCTCAACACTAAATTTTAGAGTTGCATCTATCTGAAGATCGACTACTGAAAGATTGCTCTGTGAAATTAATTACATACTGTATTTCAAGCTGAGCATTGGCACTCATAAATATGCATTTTCATGTACAAAAGGAAACAATTTATACCCAATCATATTGGCACTGTTCAAAACTAATCAGCATATAGCCACGAATGGAACGACACTGTAATCTCACATGCAATAAAACGCTGGGAAATGAGCAGAACAGGTGCATAGGTGAACAAAGATAAATATAGCCTGGCTTGATGAAATAATTTCTCTGTCCTGGATAATAACTCATTATGTTAATCACAAGCCCTATTAATCATTTTCTCATTTGAACTGTCAGGATGTGATTGTCGTACGAGGAGATTGCGTGAAGTATGGCTAAAAGATTCGCCTTTTGCCATTCATCAAAGTCTCGTGGGCAGAAAGGAAAAAAATATTTGAGCGTCAGAAAACGGATTGTTGCTGAAGCTGCTGCGATGGTTTTCACCCAGGCTGTAACAATGAAAAGCCTCCTCACATCTTGAGAAGTAAGAAGAGAAAAGTGCAATGATTAACGCATTTGCACCGGTAACCCACTCCGGCTGTTAGATCCTGATGGCGCTGTAACACAACAGCTCAACAGGAAACATATTAGCAATAGCCAGGAGAGTGTGTGTCTCTGCAAACTGTATATGCTTTCCTGTGTGCATATATCTGTGTGTGTGTATGAGTAAGTGTGTGGCACCAGGCTCATATATTGTGATTGTCTCATTGTGAGAATGCCCTACTGGGGTGGCCAGCTGTTCCTGTGCCCATAAAAAGGAGGCAGGAATGTCTGGTGGGATGAAGGAGGCTGCAGAGACACAGAGAGAGCCACACACGCTCGCTTTAGAGGAGCAGATGTAGGACACACACACACATGCACACACACTTCCACGCACACATTCACGAGCAGCTCGGCACACACTGCACTCTTGCACACGCACACAAAACTCCCACAAACATAGTAAGACACACACACAAACACAACCTCCAAACACACAGAATATTTCACACACAAAAACTCATGCAAAGACACGCCCACATTGGTATATATCTGGATGCATGTGTGCAGTGCTGTAACACACGTACATCCAGATACAAACACAAAGTCACACACACAAATACACACCAGCAACAGCAGCAGCAGGCGAGGTGGTGGGGGCGTTATCGGTCCATATCTGTGCTTGGAGCCACAGCAGTCTCCAAGGCTGCTATCAGCTCCCCCATTATCTCTGTCTGAGAGTGTGGAGGAGGAGGAGGAGGAGGAGGAGGAGGAGGAGGACAACGATGAAGCCTGCTCCCCCTCCTCTTCGCAACCCCCCATCAACCAGCTTCCCTCATAGCACCCGTACGCACACACTCACACACACACATTAACACACACTCACCACCAACTCGTTAAGAGGGCGGAAATGAAATGTCTGTCCCCTGAGTCGCCCGAGTAGCAGAGCTTTGCTGCCGTGGCACAAGTTTGCAGACAACAACAGGCATCCAATAATAAATCTACAGACAGGAAGAGTGGAAGGAGATGGAAGGAAAGAGGGATGGCAAGAAGAGGACTGAAAGAAAAAGAGAGAGGATGAAAGAGAGAGGGGGAGCGACAGCGGGGATGGTGGGGGGTGGGGAAAGAAAGGGAGCAGCCTGCTGCAGCCACCCCTACCTCAGGTCTCATTAACTTAATGGTCTCTGTGGATGGTGAAGGGCTGAGCAAGGATGGAGGGCAAGGGGGGAGGAGAGGAGTGGAGACACTTCACAGTCGAAGAGGTCGGCAAACCAAACTGTGCAATGTTTAGTTTAGGTTGAACTTTTTAGCGCACATATTAATAGCAAACTGATAGAAATGCTTTTATTTTGAAGATCTAATCTAGCCTTGGTTTGGGCTCACATTAATCTGAAGGATGCTAGTCTGAATACCTGGATTGTTAGGGGTGAATGTGAAGGGAAAGTACTGTACATCCAGCTCAGTGGAGCTACTGCAGCTGCTGTGAACATCTCTGCTGTGGGTGATGGTGTCCAGCAAGATAGAACTGAGGCTTAAATGCACATTAAGCCTTTTAGCTTTTGTACATTTATTTTGTAGAGTGTCTTTTCGGCCGTGCTTTAAACAGCAGTTTGTTCTGATTCTGATCCACGTTAAGTACAACAGTACAGTTACAGCACGAATGGAAAGAGCAGCAGCAGTGCAGAGAGAGGACGTGTGAACGATCCTGGTTCAGAATT
Source organism: Nibea coibor (assembly GCA_023373845.1). Lineage (NCBI taxonomy): Eukaryota > Metazoa > Chordata > Actinopteri > Sciaenidae > Nibea > Nibea coibor. The sequence goes on from CM041726.1 coordinate 4,315,214, forward strand.
CTGGTGTCGTCGATAGAGATCGTGCTCCACTAGAGGCGGACAGGCAAAACATTTGCCGCTGTATACTGGATCTGTTAAGAAAAGAAAGAAAAGTGCTAAGAAAATATATACGTTAAAATACAGCAAAGACATGTTTGTATGAAATGTGCAAAAGTAGAAGACATTTAAATGTAATGAATTGCAAAAATATATACAATAATATTCTATCATTTTTATGGATTGGTAAGAGGTTATGTCATTTGTTTTTAAGAAAGCAGAACTCTTTTGATGCCCAATACTACTGAAACTGAAGCTCTGAATTGATTTCAAATATTCAATATTTAAATATATAATACTGAATATTGAATTTTCTGTAAGAAATGAAAAATATCTAACAAGACGACATCCTGTTAAACATTTTTCTGAATGGTGCAATAGATTTCTTTTCACATGACTCTGGATTAACGAGACACCCAATTACTGACCAGTCCTGGACCAGTTAAGAAAGTTCAAAAATTGATTTTTTTTCTATATGGTGTCTCATTTTTCTATCTATCTCTTCTGTAAAGATCAAACACTTACTTGTTTCCATCAGTGTGCCGCAGCAGCACTCATAGTTCTTTCGTGCTGGTGACGTGGCCGTCAGTGTTGACAGCCTCTATCGTCTGGACTGTCCAGCCACTGGCGCCACACTCAGAGGGGCTTCTGCACCACCTGAGGTCTGACACGGAGACACTCAGACAGACACATGGGACGGCTTAAAGAGAACGACGGTCTGGAATATAGATGTAGAATTAGTAGAGAGGCCACTTCCTGGCACACTGTTGCTGAATCCTCTTATAATGTCATTAACGTGTGTGTGTAGGATGGATGGGAATCAGATTTACAAACACCATCAAGACGGCCGTCAGCATGTGCACCGAAATGCTGCTCTCGCCATGGTAACACATCAACTTTCTGCATGCAACACACTGTTTCGAAAATATCCTTCCATGACACTATTAATCAGAGATGTCAAGTAAGTGTAGCGTGTAAAACAACCATTCAGTAATGTGAACTGGAATGGAAAGATCATTCTTCATTTTCTAACTCTCTCCTCTGGTCTGAAAACACTAACAGCTGCTGATTTGCAGCATGACAGGACACAGGCCAGTGAAAGAGACAGAGACAGACAGGCTGAAGAACGAGAGATATGACAGACCTCAAACTATTCCATATACAGCAGACAGCCACTTGGTGGAAAGCAAAAGGGACACAACAGAGATGAATGCAGAGGAAGGAAGCAGACGAGAACAATATTTAGCGTAGAGGGACCGATGGGCGAGAAAAGTGACAACCCTGGACCCGATACAGATAGAAAAGCTATAATTCATGAGAAATAACCAGTGAAATAATTTGTCATGTCTGTTAAAAGCACCTTGATCACAGCTGTGTGGGTCTAGTGGGGGAAGCATCTTTAGAGAATTGCTTATCCGCCATTACAGCAACTCACTACACTCAAGTTTGCAATTTCACACACAAGGTTTTCTGTAAGTTAATGCGACACAAGCAAACAAATACACACACACACACACACAGTGACGCACTCCCTCTCTCGCTCACACACACACATACACACACACAAAGTCACACTGCAGGGACCATCTGACAAGGCCAAAGTGATGTTGGTTTCAGGGGACCGTGAGTCGGTCCCTCCACAGATGGGCCGGGGCCCTGCACCCTCTCCCTAATGCTCCATTCTGCAGCTGTGTGAGATTAGCTAGGTACCATCAATGCTAATTTGTGCTGATACAACCAAAACTTTTATTGAGATGAGAAAAAAAAAGGAGATAAAACACACAGCCTTGGTACACCAAAGATGTCTCCTTGAGTCTGCTGCAGAGGTGTACTCTGCACAGAGGCCAAGGTGGGTATTTTATATTTTATTATAATTAATGATTGTTATGGCTTGATGCTATGATCATTTCCATTTGAACAATTTTGTTACACTATAAACTATTCTGTACTCAGAACTGTCACAAAATCATTTATAGAGTACTAATTTGGATTGTTAAATATATTTTGAAGACAAAAAATAACGTTTGAACACGGGCATGTTAACACCAAGCATCCCACATGTTAGGACATTTAGTTAAGGTCAGGGAAGCATCATGGTTTTGGTTTGAAAAGACCTTTAAGTGAGCATTAACATGAACACCAGTCTTTCCCTGACATTTACAAAGTAATTTCATCTGCCTTAACATCTTGATTTTAAAAAAAGTTAGCAGCTTAGCTTAGCATAAAGACTACAAACACGTGAAAAACTGCTTACCTGGATCTCTAAAAATTCTCTTAATGGAGGATTTAGAAAAAACATCAAACTATCCATTAAAAGATCTGCAACATCATGTACGATTTGTTGCAATCCAGCACCTCCAGTTTCAGTGTACTACCACTGTGGTAAATATGGACAGCTGTACACGTGTATTTGTTCTGATTAAATTACTTATGATCAAAAACTAGCGAGTCAACAATTTTGCTAACAGCCAAACAACAACCAAGTGCAACAACACAAGACATAGCAGCTAGCTAATATTACTTACTAGACCAACACATGGATCTTTTATAGAATGGATACCCGAAAGGAAAGCTCCCCCGCATATGGCCAAAAAATGTCCAGCTTCCAGGTTTACTGCCTGTTTTGTGGCCCACTGAATATGCACAGCAGTAATTCTCCCAGTGACCCCACCCTTCAGTACGTTGACGTCACATACTATTAAATCATATTTCTCAGTTTGAGCAAAGTTTCACAAATATAAAACCTTCATGGATCATGATAGAAAGTCATGATAGAAAGAAATTGTAGATAGAAATTAACTTTATCAGTTGGAGTCCTGTCAACAGTTTTACAGATGTCTCTTTTATAATGGTGAAAATGATTTTTTTTTTTTTTTTTTTTTTAATATTATTATACTGTGAGGGGCCACAGGGCAAAATTTAAAGCAAGTCATGGTCCAACAGAAAAAAGTTCAGTTCAGCAGTTGTCTTGTTACCTATTATTTCACAATGCTCTCACCAGCGACTAAAAGCCAGTCATTTTCTGGCTGCCTCTTGCTCAGTCACTCTGTCCTTTCCTTTTCTTAGCTTGCTCAGTCAGCGTCCTCGCCTCAGTCTCCGGTGAGCCCGGTTATATTGCTCACTCACCCAGCTCCGCTTCTGGTACCCATTCTCACACTAACAATAAAAGAATAAACAGGTTTATTTGATGAGCCAAAGATACAGGTATGATCATTCTTTCCTTCCATTCCATTTGCCAGTCAAAGTCAGTCTTATACTAATGCTTTTTTCTTCAACAGGTTGAGACACTACACAGGGAGGTTTGTTTTTGTGCAGAACAGAGAGATATTTATTTTATGTCATGGCAGAATTTTACCCTTGTAATGTTACACACAGATCATCTGTTCACAGCTGTTTACACTTGATGCATTTACTCATTTTCTTTCCTCCTCCGTGTTTACCAAGTTTCTTCCACTATAATAACCCACTGAAACACACCAGACCTGTAAACCACACCAACCTCTCTCTCTCTCTCTCTCTCACACACACACACACACACACACACACACACACACACACACACACATATATCCCACATATGGCTAACCCTAATATGGTAACTCTGACTGAATACATTATTTATCATATGCATAATGTCTCCCAGCTAGCCTATTTTCCTCAGATAAGTAATATAATGTCATTGGCACGCACACTGCAGTAGGAATAATGGGGAGGTTTGTTCACTTTATGAAATACTATTCATCATAACAGAGACAAACAAATTTGATTTCAGCTGTGGATTATTCACTGGCTGAGATTGATATTGTTTTCATGCAAAACCAATAAAGGGGCATCATGTAGATGTTTTGATTACATTATCAGAGCTACAAATACAGTTAATAATAAAAGTGTACTAGTGCCTCATGACTGAATCATCATACAGCAGCATGGTATATTCCTCCGAGGCTTTGAATGTTCTGGAACCACAAAAATTATTGCATAATGACAGTTTAAATAACCTAAACTCACCTTCTGACCTGAAGCACACAGTGTTATGATGCAATCTCATCTTTTACGTTGATACAAGATATCTATTTTATGTTTTTTTTGTTTTTTGTCCATTATATCACAGGTTACTGTCTAAAAGAAAGTGAAATTGTATTTATAATTGTAATTGGGTAAAAAATTGTCTTTAAGTGCAAAGGTGCTAAAAAAAATCCATTATTTGAGAAAAAACAGGCCAGTTTTACTGAATCTGCCTGAATCTCTCTGCGTGATCAGGATGATCGTGCCATTTTAATGTGCCTCTGGATCAAGAATCAGGAGGCCATTCTCTCAACCCAGCAAGTGAAAGCAAGGGCAAAGTACTGCTACCAGCAAAAGCTCCTGAATGAGCACATTGTGTAATACGTACAAACAGAAATAGAAATAAAGACAGAATAACAACATTTCTTGGTGAATAGCAGCCAGGTGCAGTGACTTCCTGGTGTTTTGTTATCACCGTGATGTTGCCAGGTAACCAACAAAGATTTTGAGAGTTTTCTGGGAATATCAGAATATATATATGCTACACATATCTATATATAAAAAAAGAGATAGGTGCTCAGCTAGTGAGGATGTCTGCATCCATAAAAGACAAAAAAGTACGCCGCTGCATCACTAGATCTAGCATCTTAACACAGCTCCATGTGTAATATACCAGTAAGCTCACTTAACCAGGTCTTAAACTGGGGCACAGCTTCTGTCATATGTGTGTCTTAGTCACAAAGAAAGAGTCACTTTCTTTGACATTACCATCCCCTACATAATTGTGTTTTGCACAATGAAACTTTGTGTTTTAGTAGAGAGGGAGAAATTCCATATAATGCATATCAAACGCACAGCTGTACATGTCGTACATGAACTACTTAAATATGTCACACCAAAAATTTGTTTTGGACATCACCACCACCAGAAAAAGCTTTGTCAGAGAACCCTCTGCAGATTTATATCAGTCACATAGAGAGGAAATAGTAGGAAAGATTCTGTGCAATTTGGTTTTTGAACAATGAAGCCTGTGCATCACCTTAAATGGATTTATTGGTGCCTGGCATTAATAGACCACGACTGGGTCAAGACCATGTGGTGTAAACCATTTGTTCATAATATATATTTACAAAGCCTGAGACCATTTTTTTGGTTTCAAGACAGCCCAGCGAAAGCTCTGACTTCATTGTTCTAAACTCTTGTAAAAACCCAGTTATTCCTCTCAAGAAAAAGCCCTCTAGCGTTAAGTCTGCTGGAGTAAATGTATTCATTAAATTTGAATGTAATGAATAAATTTAATTGAACAAAAACAAAACAACGCTGACAAATGGTCGGTGATGTATGAAGTGTATGGCGGGGTGAGAAAGGTTGCTGTTGTATCACATTTTGTGTCTGTGGAAGAAGCAACAGGCCCAGGTGCTTCCAATTCTACTAATGACCCACTCACTCCAGCCAAGCACATGCACAAAGAGCCAAGAATAATTAGACTACTGTCTGTAACTCCGAAGAGCAGCAACAGCAGCACGGTCTCACATGACACCTATGCACATCTAAGAAATCTAAGTGCCATACAGATGATGTGGATGATAAAAGTGCCATTTCACAACAAGTCCCACAAATAACCCACAGTCAGAGGATGTATGCTTTGATTACATAACACACATGTTTATGATGAGGTTATCATCATTTTGTTTTGTGTGCATCACTTGACCCATTTAGACATCGGTAGCTCATTAACTGCTATCTAATTATTGATGTGTTTTTAGGCTAACAGACAGATAGTTAACAGCTGTATTTCTATGCATTTTGTCGACTCATTTTCTCATTTAGGACAATTCACTCAACACTTGTAGGTACAATAGACCATATCAGCCATCTCGTTCCTGAGTAGTAGGTCTAAGTGTGACTTGCACAAACACTCTCCCTCTCTCTGTCTCTTCTCTCACTCAGATCTGGTGCCAGCTTGGCATCAGAGAGGCACTGTGTCTGTCTAATGACTACCTGCTGCCTGGCACAGTTACATATGGACACTACAGAGAAATCTGATTAACCACTCAGCCACACTCTGCACTGCTGCTTTTCATGCACTGTGTACGCATGCATTTGTGTATGAATACTGACTGGAGTATTGTTTTTTTTTTTATTATTGTTGCTTCATCTGAACTAAATATGATTGCTGCAGGGATTGACTTCAATCACTTGTCAGTCTACGTGTGCTTTCTTTCTGTAATTAATTTTTTTTAAATCTTCTTTGACTCTGTAAGGTTCATTCAGATTTTACCAACAGGGTCACAAGTTCCAGTTTGTGTAATCTAAAAAAAATAATCTCTGTTTGTTCAGCTATCATGGCTCATTATGTGAATTACTGTATCTCCTTTTCCTGTAATTTTCCTGTTTATTCCAAACAAATTACTGTTGCTGCTGCTGCGATCATAAAAGACATCATGTCTTGTATGCCAAATGATTCTTTTGGGTAAACATGGACCCGTCAGTGGCTGTTTGTTGCCATGAGATTGTAATAAAATGGACGGCTTTTATGTGAAAATAACATATTATTATTTGAAGTTTTCAAGAAGGAAGTGATTAATCTAAAGTGAAAAGAATGAGCTCATGTCAAAAAGATATTCCAGACAGTCACATGAGAATTCATAAGATATTAAAAATGTACCATCTTGTGAGAATGTTGCTTTGTTTTCATTTCCCAGCTCCATAAAGATTTAAATGAATCTCTTTTGAGAAGTAAGGCTGCAAACAAGGAACAAGGACTGACACATTTAGATGCTTCTCTTTCTTCCTGCCTTCATCTCTCGTAAACTATCCTTCCTCCCTCTGTCTGTCCCTCCCTCGCTCTCACATTTTACCGTCGTGTCAATTACTGTCCCAGTGGTTTTCCTCCTCAGTCTGACACATCCACGGAGTGTGTGAGCATTCATCAGAGCTGTTTAACCCTCGCAACCCCCCGAACTGGAAAACAGCCAGGGAACGTCACGGAGGCAGCCAGTTGTCAGTGACTATCATCCACCTCCACCCTCCAACCCCCCCATCAGACATCAGACAGGGAGCAGGCCTTGTTGATGAGAAGAAATTCACTAATTGTTTGATTATACAGATCTTCATGATAATGAATCGCTACTCCACGGTTCGGGAACATGGTGTGCAACCCGAATTACCACCCCAACACTCAAGCTGTGAAAGTTGATTACTCATTAGCGGGTGACTGAGTGGCACAAACAACCCTGGCACCCCCTTTAAATTCCCCTCCTGCGTTTTTACTGTATGTACTTGTAATTGCTGTACAGTACACTGTGGCACAGGAGACTTCCTGGCACCAATATGGATAGATTAAAATCTAATCCATACTTAGGAAGCAGCATGTTTTCACCTTTTTACACCAGCTCTAAAACACGATAAACATGCAACGATATTACCTTGTCTGCCTGCAGGTTTGGAGGCGGGACACATCTGTAAAATGTTACTGAAACACAGACGACCAATTTCTGGAGCCAGAAACAATTCAACTCACCATGTTCACTGACTACGAGCAGCAATTTGTTCAGTCTGCTTGGAGTGCTGCATGTGTGGAACCTGTTTTAACATGAGCTGTTTAATAGAAATACCCATTTTCAAGATTGAAGTATGTAAAACAGCCAGTAAGACTGAGTTTAGCCCAATCAAATATGTGCTGGACCATCAGTGAACTAAGCCACCTTATCTACAACAATTAAGATATAAAATATATTATTAATTCACTGATTTTGGTGGATAGCCTTTGTGAGCATTCATTGTTTTTTACAGTTACTAAGATATGTTTAGATGAGTTATTAATAAAACGGAAGATTGTGAGTGAAGCGTTGACTCTTGTTCTTCAGTCTGATGCTGCATTGTGGGGAAGGCTTCGTGGGGAATCCGCCACAGCACCCAGGGATGACAGACCCCCTCAGGACGCCACGGAGAGTCGGAAGAATAGAGGGATAAAACGGGAATAGAGTGTGGGGTGCAGAGTACGAGAGCGTGAGAGGAGGAGACGGTTAGGAGGGTATTTATAGGAATGTGGAAAGTGTGGCACGGTTGAGATGTGGTCCTGTTCCTGAAACTTTGCTGATAGCTTCAGTTCAAACAATATTCAATATTCCAACAATTTTCAATTAAAAAATCTGACTGAAAGCTGCTATTTAATTTTTGGTGTTTCAGTTTTGTGTGGGGCATGAAGTGCTTGGTATTTACTGACACCTGGATGTTGCTTAATGTCTTTGATTTACTCCATGCACTCCACTCAATATGTGCATTATATTATACTTTAGTTTTTGTTTACTTAATATTAAAATCCTGTCCTTATTTGCATTGTAGACAAAAGTGAGACTTATTGAATGTATCCTGTCATTCACCTATGCCCTGTTTTTTGGGTTCCTGCATAGAATCAGGGTTCTTTGCACATCTTCCAGCAAACAGCAGCTGGATCAGGACAGGACAGGACTGTAGCACGCTGATTGATTTGCAGCCTTTAATTGCACTGACAGACAAATGTTTTAATATTACCGTGTCTTCATCAGAGTCAGAATGGACAAAGATATGAGGCAAACAGGTGTACAATTGTCACCAGATAATTGCTTGAACAGAATTTCAAATCTATTTGACAATCAGTGCGCTTCAGTCCCTTTTTTCCCTTGGGTCTCTGTTTTGTCTGTGACATGCACACGTACAAGGACATACATGCACGCGTAGCAAAGCGCCAACAAAGGAGAGGAAGAAGAAGATGGTTAGCTGCTAAATGTGGATGTACACAAAGCTGCATTTAAAATATTCTTTTAAAACCACTCGACATGTTTGTTCCAGCTCGAAGGATGCACACAATGGATTTTAGAGACTGAGCATGAACACCTCCTTTGTTTGTTTGCCAGAAAACTCCACAGGGCAGTTTTAATTTAATGATGTAATATATCTATACTTTGGTTCAGAGCAACTATCTGCACATATTACACTGCTGTCCATTCTGGAACTTACTTTTACTGAGGCTTCCTCCTGTTTCTTGAGATTTTTTTTATTTATTTTTGAGATAAACGTGGGATTTTTGGTCTCATTAAATAGAATTGACTTGACATGGCACATATAGTATCTACATATGTGGTTTTACATTTTGACTGAGTCGCATCAACTATTATTTAAGCTTTGTCTCTGCTCATGTGCCTGAATGATTCATTCACTCCAATTCAGCGACTGAGCTCCTAATTCACAGTATCAGCCGCAGTGCTCAATGACCTGCATCAATCCAACAATATGACATTGTGATTGATTATGCCCAGTTCTGGAGAACAGCCAGCAAGCAGTGATGTTGTTGCCAAGGTAGGCAGACAACAACTGTCTTAGCCTTGGAAATGTGTGTTTACATGTAAACTGGCCTGCTGCTAACTGTATGAAGCAGACACTGACACACTTTGATTTATTTCCATATGCAGTGCAATTTGACTTGTTCACTTTCACACGTCTTTGAACAGTGGTTGATGTGTGAGCAAACCCACCAAGTCAACATCCGTCTGGATTGTTGTGAATTCATTTAATTGTTTTGTGATCTCCTAATGACATTCATGTGTTCATTAAAAAAAAAGATGACAATGACAATCAAAGCAAACATTTGAGGCACAAATATTGTGTGGGTTTATCGTTGATTGGAGGGAGACGCTTCAGAGCCAAAGATCGGCAGCTGAATAATGCTGGGCACGAGGAGTGTGTGTGCGTGTGTGTGTGTGTGTGTGTGTGTGTATGTGAGCAAGCCAAATGCGAAATGAATTTGTGTGTAATTGCAAGTAAACTACAACCAGGAGTGGGTGGTTGGGCGTTTTTATGCATATGTTTGAGAGTACATGTATGTACGTGTGTGTGCATGTGTGTGTGTGTGTGTGACTGCCGCAACAAGACAAAAGTTAATGAGGTTTGAAGGCTGCTGTGGCAGCGGCGGCCTCGTCTTTGTCTCCGTCCTCTGCCACCCTGCTTCCTGCCCAGGCCTTTATTAAAAGGATAATGCAGCAAGGGTCTTTAAGTGTGCAGCTGCAGAGAGAAAGACAAGGGCGAGAGAGGAGTAGAGCGAGAGAGAGAGAGAGAGAGAGAGAGAGAGAGAGAGAGAGAGAGAGAGAGAGAGAGGGAGGGAGAGAGAGAGTTTGTGGTGGTGAGCAAAAAGGAGAGCGGGGTAGGGAAGACGACGGCAGAGAAAAAGAGAATTAAGATAAATTAATGGTGATAAGAGGGGAGAGCATCTAAACAAGGTGTGTATGGAGGATGGATGGAGAGATGGATAAACAGGGACAGGAGGCATAAAGAGAGAAAGACTCAGTCCTGGAGAGGAGGGATAAAGCAGGAGGAGGAAGTGAAACAGGAAAGAGAAATGAGGAAGACATTAAAGAGCTGCAGAGAGAAAATAAGAGGAGAGATTCAGAATGAAAGATGTAGGGATAAGGACCAGGAGGAAGACCAATAGGAGAGATTTAGTGCAGGAAAATCTACTGTAGCAGGCTGTGTGTGACCACAATGCATACAAAACAGAGAAAGAAACATAAATCAAGCACTTTAAACGGAGCAGGAATTTGCCACGACATTAGCTAGTGAACCATTTTGGCCTTGAGTACCCATTCGATTTTGGAGCAGATATGAATCACAGGGTGGATTTTGCGTTGGACATTGCGTTGCATATCATAGATATATCACTTAGCACCCCGAAATTATTTGGCAGTGGCACCAATCTGTATGGAAAACCCAGAACTTACTTCTTACTACCTCTGTTTTGATAATAATGTCATAAACTTGTCTTCAGGGCTTCCGTAGTTCGCAGGTTATAACAAACTAACTAGTTTGGTCCTTGCAGTCCATGAACACGACGTGTGCTAACACAAAGATCTTTTCAACTCTCATGTCTGAAGTGTGGAGCTAAGAATAGAGCTATAGCTGTGAGGCAGTTAGCTTAGCTTAGCAGGGGAAACAGCACAAACAGAAATTTAAAAATGATCTCTAATTAGTGATTTCTACATAAACATCTTATCCTTTAGTACATCTGTACAGCATCTTTCCTAGTATTTAGACTCACTGAATAATACTAAGGCTAGCTGTTTCCCTTTGCCTTCAGTCTTTAAGCTAAGCTAATCGCCTCCTCACACTGTAAATATTTTAGACATAAGAACCATTCCTTTCCTTCTGAAATAAAACAATGACCTCTCTTACTGAAATCTGTTGCTTTTTGACTGATGGATCACAGAACACACAGTAACAGCACACTTCCTCCCCTGTGGATCAATCAGTCTGCTGAGGCGAACAGACATTTTTGTTATATCCTGCTTGGACTGGCCAATTAGTAAACTGTTAATTGGCGCAGGTGCACATGTCTGAATCCAGGGGCATCGTTATTTATTAAAGGATCTCTGCAGACCTCCCGTTGGCTGAAATGAGCCTTCCTTTTGGCCAATGGCAGGTCTCAGGTGTGGGTGTTGTGGCCGAGATGTGTGCCTGTTAGTGTTGGTGAGTACATTGTAATTAGTCTGTGGCTGTAATAAGTCTCTCTCTCTCCCTCCTCTCTGTGTTTCGGCCTGGCCTCTCCCACCAGCTGTCTCTCTCCTTTGCCCCCTGTTTTGTCCACCGTTGTCACCTCTCCTCTCCCCGTCTGCCTGTTTGTTGGTTGAAACATACACGCAGGTCTGCACTCCTTTGTTCAGCTCTGCATCTGCTCTCTTGTCACGTCATGTGTTTCATTGTCACGTTTCAAAATTTTAATATGGAATTGCTTGCATCACATTATCAGTGGGACAGATTCATTTGGCTCAGAGGAGGTAAAGCCTCGAAGTTACACCAGGCAAACTTTATGCATACAGTTGAATCAAAGGTGAGGGCATGGTAGGAGGAATAAATGATAAAAAATGTAAAAATCTGTTGCTTGTGACACCACAAACATAATACAAAATAAACCTACAACGCTTTAATGAGACACATTTGGCATCAGCAAATCATCAGTGAACCGTTTAATATTTTAAATGGGTTCACATGGACACACATGTAAATGGTTCTAATGACAGTCATGGTTCAGAGCCTCAAGTCTCCTGTTTATGTCCACCTCAGTTGGCAAACTATCAATGTAAAGGCTGTCCTCCATGTTTCCACAGAGCGCATAGGTATAATCAAAGCTATCTTACTATTTTAGATAGAAATCAGTATAATCCAGGTTAGTGGTTATGGTTATCATGTGTTCATCAGTCTGTCTCGGTACAGAGAGAGCTTAAAAGCACTATTTATTCAACGCTCTCCTCCTCTTATCTATCCTTCATATATGTTTTTAGATGGTTTTCATTAAATAAATGAATGAACATATGTTCTCAAATTATGATTATATTTAGAAATATGCATTTCTTTTTATACAAAGAAATTATTTAAATTATTATTATTATTTCATTCAGACATACAGTGGACAGCAGAGCAGGACTGTGCAAAGTCTTTAATGAACTGGTCTGAGATCTGAAGTTTTAAGTTTTTAAGTATTGTACTCTCCAAAAGTTCAAAAACCCTCCCTCAGCTTTTCTGCAAGTCTATTTGTTACAAAAGAAGTTAATTTAATATGAGGGAACACAAATGAATTCTCAGGTATCTCTAGCGGTCTAAGTGGCCTTAGAACTTGGAAGATGATAAATCAGCAACTGCAACTATCATGACATCTTTCCCCTGAAATGTTCACTTGATGCAGTTTCTGCAGATGGTGCTCTTTGCTTTGCTTAGCCCTCATGGCTATCACTGACAATGCTAACTACCCAGCTCTCTTCTGCTTACTGGTTCCGCTGCCAGTGTCATAACACATCATCATCTCCCGTGCACCGCTGTAGTTTGTTTACCAGGAAAATGTGTTTAGAACAGCAAATGTCTTGAAATTATAAACTCACTGCAAAATATGGCACTCCTACTTTCACTTGTTCTGAACTTCATTTTATATTTCAGAGATTGTTATGACATATTTATAACCTGCTCTCACACTGGTGGTGATCAGAAATGACGAGGAAACCATGCAGAATGCAGTTAGTGCCTCTCTGGGTTTAAATGGTAGAAAGGTAAGTGTGCATGTGTGTATAAGTCGGCTGGCACGTGTTGAACAATGGGAGCCACAGCAGCCATTTACCCTGCTGAGGAAGGAGGACAGAGGAGGGGGACAGAGGAGGGGGACAGAGGAGGAGGAGGGAGGAGGAAAGAGGAGGAGGAGGGAGAAATGCAGGGCGGATGTGAAACAGAAAGACAGGTCTGTCTGTCTGTCTGCCTGTCTGTGTGTGTGTGTATGTACAGTATGTTTGTTAATGATGGGGTAACTAAACAAATACAATTCACCAAATACTCTAGAAATACTCGGATGGTCAGGTCTTGACTTGTGATGTTATTACTGATGCATTAATGTGTGGGCAGCATATTCATTGTAAATAACTGAGGCTTAGTTGATTTTAACTGCTTTATAAACTTTTATTTCTGCAAAAACTTCAGTTTTATAAGGACAACGTCTCCAAATAGCCATAAAAAACAAGTAATGGTTCAAAACGTTTGTTCATTTTAAAAAAGCACATCTTTCACGGCAAAAAGTTGCAGCATAATTATGAACATGTTTTGATGCAAGTTGATTTGGATTAAAACTGTTTGAAATATTTATACAACATGCAGTTTTTAAATTTTCATTTATTTAAAGAATAGAAAAAAATTAAATGCTGAAATTTTAGACTGAAATGAGTTGATAGGAAGATTTTGTTCAATGAACAATGTTTTAAAAGCTCCATGAAACAACAGATCTGTCACAAATGAACTATGGACCCAAACTCAAATGAACAACTCCACAAAGTTTCAAAATAAAGGTTCATTAAACAAAACAAAATAAAAATCACTCACAGAGGAAAAACTCTACAGTAATCTCAGAAACCAAGACATCACAAAACTAAAGCTAGACTAAGTAAAACAAAATAAACACATAGAATATCACTCAACTGAACAAAGTATCAAAACAATAAGACAATGGACAAAGCACTGGTTCTGACATAAGACAAGACAAACTGACACAGGACAAAGGGAGACACGGACTACATATACACATAAGGTAAGGTGGAAACAAGACAACACAGGTGGAAACAATCAGGGCAGAGACAGGTAATTCCAAGGGCAGGAAAACAGACCAAGGGGGAAAGTAAAACTAAGAACAATGGACACAGACAGGAAGTGGAACCAAAGTAAAACAGGAAATCACAAGACAACATAGACATGAAACAACACTGAACAAATGAACTTAAGACTTTTTCTTGGACATAACAAGATCTCATATACAAATACTGAAGTTGAAGTATGAAGGGGCAGAAAAAGTGTCTGAACTATCATCAAACAAACAAAATGCACAGAGGAAGAAGATCTCACTGCTGTCTACGCTGGATGCACATCTTTTATTTACATGATCAGTTTATATGATTCATGAACCATCAATTGCACTGGATGTATGGAGGGGAAGACGCTGACATGACCTCAGTAATGATCTTGTCTGGTTACAATAATTATGTTCACTATAGCTGGCACTGAAGACTACATCCAGGAACTTTTTGTTGGTTTGGTTTTGGTTTGAGTTTTGCCTTATTCTGAATTTTCACCTGATAGATGCCTGTTTTTGTTTTTTTTTAAGGAGTGTCTGCATGTTTACAATTTCATAAAACCACACACACTTTTTGCAGTCTAGTTTATATTCCCTTTGATTCACTCCTTGAAGTCAAACAGTCTCTTGAGTTTCAAATCAAGAGGTGTGGAAATAAAAAGAACATTTAAACATGCACTTAAATAATGCAGCAGCACAGATAAAAGGAACATTCTGAATTTGGATTACGAGGTGGTAAACATATTCTTTACAGATTATTCTCCAATGTATCCAACTGATGTGGAAAATAAAATCAGAAACATATTTGAAGTCAGATGTGCAATTCATTTTTGTATGTTGAGATGTGTAGGATGTGGATTAAACTTGGATTTTAGGGTCTTTAATTAATATCATTTCTCAGATTTGTGTTTATTATTGGCCTAGCTAGAAACACTTTTTAATTAGATCAGAAACAGTTTGTTTTTTCTGTCTTGCCTTTGTCTTAGTCCACTTTAATCTACCTTTGTTTAACACAGTGACAGCGGTTAGCAGATCTTGCGCAGGATGTGACTGTATGAGATTAATGTCTTGTGAAATGCAGAGGCAAGAAGGGATCCCACAGACAGTTTTGTTGTGGTTAAAATCAGAAGAATTCCCTTGCATCTGTGCAGTTCAGTAGAGAAAAAAAAGCCATTATCTTGATGTAGACGTATTTGCATGGCATGTGGGTCTCTGTTAATGCGCCTGTCTGCGCATGAAGCATTATTCCCTCCATCCTCTACGTGGACATGGCCTACATTTTCACAAGACACATCACAGTGACACACTGAGATCTAATATGGCACAGAGGACGGACCAAACCGAGTGGATGAATCCCACTGCTTTTATATGGGCCATTTATTCACATCAATCACTTTGGGTTTGGAGCGTCGGGAACCGGGGGAGACTGGTTAATTCATCAGTCGTCTTCCTCCTCGGTGGGTTCAGGAGCACGAGAGAAAGCAGAGCGTGCAGCACAGACAGAGATTCAACACGGGAGAGTCCACAGTGAAAGACCCATTTGACATCAATCAGAGTGACAGCGTGGCATGGCACACTGCAGCTCCTTATAGATTTGAATCAAAGACTTGAAAGGCGCACAAGTGCAAAAACAGAGAGGAATTCCCTGATGACAAATAAGTCCCATAACTTTGTTTCACTCTGATGTTCTTTTATGCATTTTAATATGAATGTTTTTGGGAAGAACTGGACCTTTAATTTACATTATTTCCATTAAAGACTAAGTAATTAAAACAGCATAATTAATGTTTCATCTACAAATCTGAATCTCTGAATTTTCAGTCACTTTATTCATTTAGTGTCTGTGGAATTATTTTTTTCTTTTCTTTTGAAGTACAGTTTGTCCTTCTCTTTTCTGTTGTAAAATACGGAAAGAATAGGAAGAAAAGTGGATGTCGATTCTCCTGAGTCTGAATTGATTCTGACAGAATGTTCTTGCAAAAAGCAGGAAAAAAAGAGGACACAGCAAAGAAAGAGAAGAGCTAAGAGAAGAGCATTAGAGACATAGAGAAGAAGCAGCAGGAGAAAGAAAGTGAGACAGCAAGAGGTAAAGAAGAAAGCGCACAGACAGGGAAAGAAAGAGGGGAGGGAGCGAGGGATGGAGAGGGAGGTGGAAGGCCCACTCTTTACTCTGAAGAGAAAAAGGAGAGAAAGGTAGACTGGAGGATGACAGCAGGGTCTGAGAACAGCAGCTTTCTGAGAGGATCATACCTCCTGTCAGACCATCACTCTAGATGTCATAAATTCACACACACGCACACACACACACACACACACACACACACACATATAAAAGCAGACAGCTCAGGGGGACCTGTCTGAGGAAAACACGAGTGAATGGAGGAGAAAACACTGGGGTCAACAGAGGTTGTTGGACACACTGTAATACGCAAAACACACACTCTCTCTCTCTCTCTCACACACACACACCTTCTGCACAACAACTCAAAAAAACAACACAAAAAAAAATAAGTTGCATGAAGGGAAGTCTCAAACTCATTTGAGACAGCAGCAAAGAGGCTAGGATTACAGTTTATCTTAATGTAAAAAAGCATTCATATTGAACGTATCTGCTAAATGTTTCCTGCCAGTGGAGAGCATTAATACTGAATGTATCTACACAATCTTATTTTTAGTGTGTTTTGCCTGAAATGTCCACGACATATATGATCCCCTTCCACTCTTTCCTGCTCCAGCATATCAGTGCCCCCATACACACACTTTGCTGTGGAGGAACTTGACTGACCTGCACAGAGGTCTGACCTCAACCAATTCTGAGTCCTCTGGGATGAACTGGAATGCCGAGCCTTATCACCCATCAGTGTCAGGGCTCACTGATGCTCTTGTATCTGAATGGGAGTAAATCCCTGCAGTCATGTTCAACATCTGATGGAAAACCTTAGATTTCTTAGATCGCCAAAGGAAAGTACCTCCCTGTAAGCGTATCTCTACAATATTTTATTAGAAATGAAAGAAGTTCATCTAAAAACACATTATGCCATCAATATACTACAACATTCTGAGTAATAAAAACAAACAATAAGACTGCTGGAATGTAATAAGTTTTGCATTTACTTAAGTATTTGGTTTCAATATCAGCCTGACATGTGGTCACATTTATGCACGTAGCATGAGTATGCATTCATGATTAGTTACAAGCTAAAACGTGATGCTAAGATAATAGAGAGGGTAAAATGAATGGTCCAAGAACTCAAAGAGTTCAAAGAGACGTGTGGATCAGGGGTACCTGTCTTCCACCAAATTAGCTCTGGTTCTTGAACCAATTCTGTTCAGGATTCAGGAACAGCAAGAAGAAAAGAAGAAATTAGGAATAAACTCGCCTCCTTCATGAACTGTGTGTACTACTGTCTGTAGTTACTGTCTGTAACTATCTGTAGTTGACTATAGTCGACCTATGCTGCTGTATTTCCTGTTAAAAGGGTGGTGCGTGGAGAACCTAATCTTAATAATATTAATAATATACTTTCTGAGGTGGTATATGGAGTAAAAAGTTTGAGAAACACAGTCTTAGATTAAGTGCCATGGCTTTAGAGTGATAGGATCTACTATGATATACTGTATGGGTATAATGCTCTAGAGTCCACATACTTACATGTATGGCCATAGTGCTCCTAGCAAAGCAAATCAGCCTACATGCCTGTGTTCTTGTTTGAAAGCAGGCTGCAGTAGATTTTCTTTGATAACTATACAGGGGTGGAAACAGCGATTTCCTTTTCACTCCATCTGTACAAATAGTCCACTGGGTGTGTGAATGAGCTCCGTCAAATATAAGATTAAGTGAGCAAACTCATTTCTGAGGTGTAGCTAAGTATTCCGTATCACCGGTGGCACTAGTGTGTTTTTTTAAGTGTTGACGCTCTCGTTGCCGGAGAGGGCCACGCCGAGCATCAAGAGAGAGCCTCTTCATGCCCTCCTCTATGTTCATTATCTTGTTCTGTGCCACACTAGGTGTGTTGTGTAGTGCTGTGCTGTGATGTGTTGTTCGGTGCCGTGCTCTGCCGTGTCGCGCCGAGCTGTGTTGCTTGTGTACACTTCCCTCCTCTCCGCTGCGCTCCCTATCACTAATGCAGCAGACATTAGCATAGTGTTTGATGTCGAGTTAGGAGACATTTAGATGCTCTCTGTTTAACAACTGTGTCAAGTGTTTGCAGCGTCTATTTACTTCTTGAACAGCATCAAACAATGCACACACAGGGCCACAATGACGCCCCGGCTGTGGAGGATGATGAGAGGCGGAGAGGAGGGAGGGAGCGGAGATAAAGAGCAAGAGAAAGAGAGAGCAAGAAATGAGAGAAGAGCCCTCCTTCTCCAGCGTCCCTCCCGGCACTGTGGAAAATGTCTGTGTCGTGAATCAGTGGCGCTGCGAGGAGACTGTGGTGTCCACTGCAGGTCTTCATTAGAGCACAGCCGAGACAGGATGAGCCGACTCAGCCGAGTGTAGACCCAGCCGAGCTGCTCAGTACACTTTTTTCTTTTCCCGCTTTGTTTTTGCGTCAGTCTGCACCATTCTCTTTATAAATGAAACCAGAACAGTGTGTGTCTGTGTATATCTCTACAAATGCATGCAAATAGTGTTCCCATTGTGAGTCCTTCCTTTGTGAGCGAAATCTGGCACAACAAAATCAAGTCAAGGGACGGATTAAAATGCAGATAAATGAATATCAATCAGCAGGAAGAGAAAGGAAAGATGCATCAGTGTTTGTTTTCCTTTAGTATGTGAATATTTGAAAAAAAAAAGTTTCACACCTAAAGTCTAAATTTCCCATGGAACAGGGTTAATTAGCTGAGTGACTGGTGGATGGATTGTCCGGTGTGCTTGTTAAGGTTGTTAAGAACCAAAGTTTAACTTCTTCTTAAGAATCAGCTGGCGAGGCCTAATTAGGGCTCTGTGCTTTGTTTCTTCCCTTCAGATGTGATTTAATTTCATGAATTAGATTTGTCAGTCCCTGAAAACTGTGCAAAGACTATGTGTGTGTGTGTGTGTGTGTTTCTGTGTACCTGCTCTTTGTTTATATACATTATTTCAGAATGCACAATTCAAATGTATTTGTTTCAGTTGTGTGCAATTTACTGCCATATAAAACTGTGAATCATCGCATAAGTGTGTGCGCTTGAACGAGTATGTTAGCGCCTGTTTGCATCTGTTTCATCTCTCCATCACTGAAGAGTCCATGCAAGAGTGAGAGAGCAAAAGAAGAGAGAATGCTCTCTGTGTGGAAGGAGGGAGATAAGAGAGAAAAGGTGAACAGCAACACTTGCTACTAACCCCAACCCTTCAGATTGAGACGATGGAATTTAATGGAATCGAGGCTGAAATGGGATGGACTGAAGCTAGTGGGGATCTGGTGTGCTGCACAGCACTGCAGGCAAAATAGAATAAAACATCTATAGTCATTTGTTTGATATTGATGAACTCCAAATGAATGATATTGTGGACGCTCTTTGCAACTGGTATACAACTGCTGTACACAACCACCATAAAAATGGCCAGTCACCTTTGGACTCCTGCAATGGCCTTTAGTACTCCTGGTCTATGACCATATACTGTACATACAGAACAAATATCTTTAAGTACATTTATTTGTTGCGGTGTTTATACAGTTCTCATTTTATTGACTACAATCTATTTTATTTTAAGCTTGTCTTTGTATTTATATTTTAACCAAATTTAAATAATTAAAAGGCATAAAAAGAAATGATGTGTTAATATGTGCTATCATTAATATGAAAATGATGTCATCTTTTTTATATACATGCATCATCATTATGTATGCCTGCATTTGATCCCTTCAATCAATACCTGTCCATCATCCTCAGCCAGTGTTTCAGGCGTGCGGCTGGGTCCAGTTATAGCAGGTGTTTCTCTGTTTGGGCTGTCAAGGACAAATGGTGTTAGATGGGAGGGGGGTCAGTGGTAAGTAACGAAGAGCAATCTGTAAGGCATCTCTGCTATATTCAGCTCCACCGGCCGCCGGCTAAATGAAGGCTACAGTAACTCTGGCAACTGGGGCTGACGTCAAATGACACGATGTGTGTGTTAATGCATTTGTGTTTTGTATGTGCACAGGTTTGTGGCTATTTATGCACACATTTATGTTGCATGTGTGTGTATGTGTGTGTGTGCTATTGCCCTCTAAATCTCTACTTCCTGTATAACAATCCAGCAGAGGTGTGCAGCGGCCAGAGGCCTCTTTTCTTTGATATGAAGAGCATCCAAAAGGTCTCTGCCTGGAGGCTGATATATGTCAATCAGCTGCCGCCGCAGCAGCAGCGGCGGCAGCATCTGCCGTCCTGTCCGTCTCTCTCACCTACAGCGAATCCCTCCCCAGCGCTGATAACACTCCAAATAACAGGTGAGCGACTGCTGGCAGAAAGGAGATTGCCTGACCTTATTGTTTGCCTTCGCCTCCTCTTTGTTCTTCACAAATAAAGGGTTTTTTAATAAACTGAAAGGTCCTCTGCCGTGGCCCATAGAGAAAATGAAAGGGGGCAGTGAGGTATGGTACAATGTGGCGGGAAAAAAAGAGCAGCTCATCAGAAAATAACAAAGGTGCAAGTTAAAGATAAGGCGCCTGTCAGAGATTAATCCAGGCCTGCTTGATTGTTTTCTTTAATACCAGACCTGCTACAGCAAGCGATAAGTTTGCTGAGTAATTTGGTTTTCTAGGGGACGGGCAGCGAGTGGGTGGCTGGGTGCTCGAAATAATATTCAGGTGTGCTCCATAATTGATTTTTTTTTTCCACCCCTCAGTTCTCAAAGAAAAATGAGATGAAACTCAAAACTGCTTTGACTTGCCTTTCTGGTCACCGCACTGCCTCTCTCCCCTTTTTTTTTTCTTCCTCCTTTTTTTTCTTTTTTCTTTTTCTTTTTTTTTTTGCTCTCTTCCCTTCTCTTCTCTCTTTCCCCCTTTGGATTAATAAACTGGCTTTGTTGAAGACAATAAAGGGAAGGAGAGAGTGTGCTTGAGGAGGCAGTTTTCTCTTCTTGCTAGCAGCTCCATTGTGATGGTTTCTGAAAGAGGCAGAAAAGAGAGAAGGATGGGTAGCTGCAGACAGACAGTGGAGAGTGTGGGTGTGTGTGCATGTGGGTGTGTGTGTCACATCCTGATGAGTCGGAGGAAAATGAATGCAAAGAACAATAGATTAAAATCTATTAGTTTGGTAATGAAAAGCGCAGAAACAGTCACCCTATGTTAATTTGGCTGCAGAAATAAAATATGTAAATACGGTATGGGAGGGAAAAAATGCTGCCTAACTCGTCTGAAAGGACTTTTTAATTTTCTGCAGCAATTACCATCCTTTCCCCGTTTCTATATCTCTTCCCTCAGAGATCATTCTAGTTAAAGTTTCTCTCAGTTGCTGTATAGGAAATGCTTTGGGAGACACACTTTAAATTAGATTCATCTGAAAAGACAGCAGACTCATCAGACAATCCACACATCATCAGTTGTGGGCGAAGTTCCCCAAAATTGTATTTTCATTTTTAAACTCTTTTTTGACATCTCAAAGGTATTCCATTTTTCAAAAGTATAGACGAACAAAAGATAAATCTCAGTGAAAAATTATTGTGCAATCAGTCATTCGTCATCATCATTTTACAGCCTTTATATGCCGTCAGCACTGCGCCCATGTACCTCTGTATCTTTGAATAAACAACTTGTTTTTACCCAAAAGAGGGAGTGAAGAAAGAGACAAAGAGGAGAAGAAAGGGTTCTCCAATTTTTCATCATTTTGCCATTTTGATGCCAGAATTGATCCACCTCACAAATCCCTCATCTCTGCCTCTCTCCTCTCTCTGCCTCTCTCTCTCCTCCATCCCTGCCACTTCTGCACTAGATGGCCTGTACTCCAGGGCTGTTTTCCAATTACGCTCCAACCTTTTCAGAGAAGGTCATTATAATTAGAAATCCATTTAGCTTTTCTGTGAAAAGCACGAAATATTTTTTTGTGATTGTGGTCCAGGAAGAAGAAGAAGAAGAAGAAGAGAAGAAAAAAATGCCGTAGAGCTGATCTCAAGTGGCTCTATTATTATGGTTGGGTGGACAGGTTGCATGCATTAATGGCTTTACTTGGGGGAGAGACTCGCCTTTTGCACATTACTAGCGCATGAATAGAAAAGGACATCTTGGAAATAGCTCTTCAAATCAATACGAGGCCTGTATGTGTCTGTGTGTTCACCCCGGCGAAGAGAGGATAATGAGCAAGTAGTGGAAGTTGCTGTGGAGTATTACCTGTTCAGAAAAATATATTTTTCATATGTAATCTGAGGAAGAATGACTATAGAGGTACCGAGTCCTGTTCAACAACTCCTGTTAAGATTGCCTTTATTATAAGACAGTAACAAAATGCATCCTGTGCATATAGACTGTAGATACTGAGCTGGCTCACAACCAACATATGCTACTGTATAACTAACCCAAATAACTAAACAGCATGTCCCACACTGTTGCCACGTTATCCACTCCATGATTAAGGGAAGTTAAATTCACATTCATCCACTATACGCTACGTGTGGTAGAAAGTATGTGCTTTTCACAAAATATATGAGATTGTGTTTATGGACAAAGATCCTAATTTAGATTCCCTCAGCAGCCGTGCAGAGATAGGAAGTGGATCTGTGCAGCATACAATCTATACAACAGTATGTTTTCTCCTTTCTGCATTACAGAAGCAGATGGCTGGGGACCAACACTCCAAAGTGGTGGAAACCAACTAATTGGTTTGAGGGAAATCGATATGGTGCCGGCAGCAAACCCCTCCTTTTCCCTCACAGTCCATCAGTCTCACTCTGCAATTACCCCATTGATTGGCCAGTGCTAATTGCAGGTCTCATTATTGCAGGTTTCAGCCAGTCGCTATCACAGCAGCTGAGTTCAGGGGTTAACAGTAAGGAGGAACTGCAAAATATATATAGCAAGGACGAGGATGCATACAGGTGCTCTGGGAATCAGTGCGCTGAAAGTGTAGTCTATAGAATATGTCTATGTTAATGAGATATTTGATTGAACCTTATAAGAAGGCTCCCTCGTGCTCCAGAGCAGCAGAAGGTCGGAGGTCAGGTCAGCTTCACGACAGCACCCTTTCAGCTGCTAGGGGGGCAATGTTGCATGTAATAAATTCAAATGTTGTCTTTCACCAGTCAGACTCATGTCAAATGAAATACAGCAGGATTCTGTTTCTCTGAACAATGACTGGAATTCACTTTTTTTAGCGCTCTACAACAAACGTAAACATTACTCCAAACAACATGGAGCTACTCACAAAGATCTGGTCTAAAGCAGAAACTAGATGGAGGCTGTGTACAGTATGTGCTACTCAGGAGCTTGTAAGTTCCAACAAATTATTGAATTATTTTAAAAAAGAAGTCGTAAAATGAGAGATAAATAAATCCCACAGCTGATGCTTTGTTTGTCCAGGTAATACTGCTGTGTCATGTATCTGTGGTTGTGTTTTCATCCAAGTGTATTACACATTATAAAAGAAAAATAAGAATTAATGTTTGCTTTCATTCACTACCTGCGATACCTGCAGAATAAGCAATAGGTTGAAGCGATTCTTCAGAGGAAGAGGGCTCAACAAGATATTATATATAATTAGAATTAATTACATATCATTAAAACAGTGTCAGTCAACCTCAACCAGTGAAATCAATGCAGAAAAGAGGGTGTAAAAATATGACATTTGAGTTTGTTTCATGTATTAACCTGGAGAAGGTTAATACATGAAAGGAGAAGGATCATGGATGTATCACAGAGCCATAGGAGCCATGAGGAGACTGTCAGAGCAGAAAATCATCAGTCACATTAGTCAAATGTTCGCTACGTCAGAATTTATTGGAAAAAGTGTTTTCATTTATCTATATATTCCATTTCCATTCATTCAAATGTTTATGGCTCATTAGCATGTCGTGTACCTACAACTATAATATTTTGTCTCTAGCTGAAAGCTGCATAGTTTAGGTTGTAATTATTGGACATTGGCTGCTAGGCAAATGCCTGAAGCAATTGTATGGTCACTATATGCAACTCTACATTACCATTGTGGATAATGTTGACATGAGGCCGCATGTGGGGAGAGAGAGAGATGGGGAATGACATGCAGGAAAGAGCCACAGGTCAGATTCAAACCCTGGGCTTCCACAGCAAGGACTGAGCCTTCACACATGGAGCGGCTGCTCTACCAACTGAGCCAAACGACACCCCAGTAATAACAATATTTCTAATTCAGCACAGCAGCAGTAGATGTGCTCACTAATGTGTCAGTATTTATAGGATGGTTTCTTTTACTTCCACGACACCCTGCTGCTTCTACAATACAACAAATCTTTTTGTTTCACATGACAGAACTGCTGTTTGTTACAAGAGGGACTGTGAATAATTACCAGCTTCACTCTTATGTTAACCAAAAGTGAACAGAAACTGGTGACAAAGGGGAAGCTCTGCAGAACAATGGTGTAAAAGCTCCAGCAACATAGATCTGTTCACGTTTTCTTCCCACGCAGTTTCATCCACTTGCAATATGAAATTCCTTGCAAGAGAAACCATGATGTAAACAAGACTCTTCTCCATGTTTCACTTTGTTTTGTTCGTTTCAGTTAATTAAGAGCTGTAGATGTGGTTGTGACGGAGAATCTGTGTAGTCATCCGATGAAAGAAAAGAATGTACACTGCAAGAACATGCACCTCATCCACATATTTCAGCTCCATTCAGTGATAATAACCTGAGAAGAAATGGAAAAGTGAAAGGTTTACTGCGGGTGAACCTCATAATGTGTCTGGCTCTGCCATATTTCACAACATCAGCTCTGGGTTCTGCAAAGGTTAAACAATAACATTACACTCTGGATATGGAGCTAAATAATTTGTTAATAGTGGCATTTTTTTTTTACAATAGAAGCATAAAGAATAAATGTGTGATTGTATTCACAGCCATTCTTCCCACACAGCAGGTGCTCTGCCATTAATCTCATCTAATTTGCTCTGATTAATAAAACTGTTCTTTGTTTCATACATTAGAGTATGTACATAAGTAGCAATGACACAATTTAAAAGATGTTCTGTTTCAGATACTATTTTATTTAGATTTCAGTCTAACTAGAATTCAACTGGAAGCTGGAAGTGATGGTCAGTCTGTCAGGTGTACTGTCAACAGGTTCTGAACTGAAGGAGCCTGATGGTAAAAAACAATCACCCAGTTACACGTTTCATTCAATCACTGTAGTGTAATGCACATACGCATGCACACACACAGATGAACACACACGCACATAGGCACAAACAGGGTCTCTGCTCGTCGGGCTCTCTCCCATGGGTCTCTGTTAAAATTGACCTTCTCTGCCTTTCATCACAGGAAAATATCTCCCTCAAAGAATAATAAGGCCGCCAGACACATTAATTAGAGAGCATCTATTTAGATAAACGTCTGAGAGAGAGGACTGGAGGGTGGTGGTTGGGGGGTAGTGGTGCAAGGGAAGTTATTGACATGCAGTATGAAAATAATTGCATGCGATTTTTCTTAATATGTGGAAAAGACACCTCTGCTTTTAGCAAATCACTTTCCCTTTAACGATTTGTGAGAGAGTTTCTTATCTTTGCACTTCCTGTTTGTGTTGTCTTGGTTTTCTCAGTATATCCATGTGGATTTATTTTATTAGTGACATGAATAATGATTCCTGTAATGTCAAACCTGGCCACTTGCAGTGCAGCAGTTTGCTCTGTCAGTCACTTACACTGTGGCTTTTCCAGCACAGCAGCCATACTGAGCCTCAGTTCTCCTCTGGTCAGGATGGTAACATGTTGCAGTCGTCCTGGTTTTTTGTCAGCGTGTGTGTGCATGTTCAGTTGTCATGCAGCTGGTGAAGAAAATGATGCACAACACACACCACTCCTCTTTTATGTCTCAGGTGTGTATCTGAACATGTATGTGTAGAATTTTTAAAATGTTTTTTGTGCAGCAGATCTTACATACATGCATGTACAATGTGAGCGTGTGCATGTGCGTGTGTGTGTGACCCTCTGTAAATGGGATTCTGTGCTCCATCTGGTCCCAGTCAGAACAGTTTGAGGCAGCGTCTCAATCAGAGCTGCTGATTGGTGTTGTTTTCATGTCTGTGCTGCACCTGCCCGGGCCCACAGCCCCGAACACACAGACTGGGATCAGCCTCACACCTTCTTCACACACAGCCAGTTGCAGGAAATAGCCCATTCATGTACCATTTGCCTTCATGTGTGTTTTTAATAACCAATTAGCGTACCTCACGGTATATGTTGAGTTGGACGGGATGCAGAAAGGGGACAAAAAACAGTGTTTGTGTCACACAATTAAACTATCTTTACCACTGAATCTTCTGTTTATACATACATTTATTCCTGCTGGTCTTGGGTTCATCCTTTGCTGCCTTCAAGGGCTGTTGGAAAAAAATATTGAGCACACACTCTCCTACCTGAAATGTAAAGACACTGAAGTGCCAATAATCTGACAGGAATTCACATATATTTTATCAAAAAGCTTTATGCTTTTGTATGTTTGTACATTTTATACTAGAAGAAAAAGCCAAAGCCCGAATTAAATAGCTCACTGCCACCAACATCCAACCTTTTGTTTGTGTTTCAGTCATCTGTTGGCTGTGCGACAGGTCACAGGTGCAGATTTTCATACTCAGGGTTTTGTGTTGATGTGAACATTAGACTTGTTGCCTTAATGCTGTTTTAGAGCAGCCGTCAGTATCTACAGAGACAGACAAGTTGTTTTTGTGTGTCTGTGTGTTTGTGTGTGTGTGTGTGTGTGTGTGTGTGTGTGTGTGTGTGTGTGTGTATCCATGGCAGGAGGTAGCATGATGGTTACCAAGGCGACAGAAAGATCTTTTCCTTGTTCTTTTACAGCAGGAAGCAGGAAGACTTCATCAACTCTGGTTGACCCCCCAGAAACACAGGTGCAACATCTTTCTTTCTTTTTCTGGCTCTCACCCACACACACACACACACACACACACACACACACACATGCAAACAAACACAAAAGCGTCTACCACACCCATGCTCATATATGTACACACACCCCCATACACGCACACACATACACACAGACCATCTGTATGGGGCAGGAGCGGTTAGTCGATTCATCGATTGGTAAATGAACAGAAAATGAATGGCAGCTACTTTGTGAGTTATGTATTTGTCATATTCTCCTGAAACGTCCTGTATAGCTCTAGCTTCTTCATTTTGAGGCTTTGTTTCACATGAAAGTCAAAGTAAAGGTTTGGTCTGTTGGTTGAACAAGAGGTTTGAAGAAGTCACCTCAGCCTTTGTGAAGTTGCAACAGGCTTTTTTTTTTTTTTTGCTGCTTTTATGACATTTTATGTGCTAATAAATTCATACAGTAAGTTGATTAAGAAAAGCATCTTCAGATTAATCATTAATGCAAATCAGATGCTAAGATAATATATATGCATATATTCATGTGAGTATATATGTACATATGTATCTGGCTGGCCATACTGATGTTATTAAGTTAGATTAAAGATTAATTGTAAGCCTTTATTATTATGTTATTTATTTATTTTGAAAATGCTGATACAGGTATATAACATACCAGACACACAGATTACAGATGGATCTTAATGGATCTTAGTGGTTAATTGTGATTGTAATATCTACTAGCATTCATTCCCATTTTTATTCTAATCTGCATCATAAATGTGTGGAATAATATTAGCATATGATATGATTTAAATTCAGCATCACCCATTGCTAACTTGCATTGCACTTAGTTAAGTTGGGGTTCATCATCTTAAAATCATTGTCATTCATACTCCCTAATATCTGAAATGATCATTGAAGATGTTATGGAGGAGGAACTAAGAAAGAAAGAAAGAAAGAAAGAAAGAAAGAAAGAAAGAAAGAAAGAAAGAAAGAAAGAAATGAGGGATTGATAAGTGTTATCCATTTATCAATACACTGTGAGTGATGTGTGTGACTGCGGGGCCAGTGTTCTTTGACCTCCTGCACTCTGCGCGCTGTGATCCAGCTGTACTGTGACTCCTTTGCTTTGACATTTTCACCAATAAAAAAACAAAGGACAGACATTTCTTCAGCAGGGATCTGTGTGTGTCACTCACTCACAAACCTGATTACAGCACCTGATGGAATTATCATATTTACAATAAGACCTTTCCATTATAACGCTCAGCTATTGTGCTCCAGATAGCTGCAGTGCGTGATGAAATACAACATGGGCATGATGCAGCCAGTAAATGTCAGACCAATTTGACAGACGGGGGAGGAAAAAAACTGAGATAGATGGCTGACAAAATGAAAAATGAAATGAAAATATGAGCAAAATGACACAGTGATTGTGATCTGAGGCTCCTGTCGTATATGCATATTAAACTGCATAGCAGATCAATAGTACTGTGTAGGGCTTACAGCATTTAAGACAAAGTTTAAAAGCTCTATTTGTTTAATGATTTTTTAAAACAATTACATGTATAAATGGAAAGATGTGTGGTCAAAAGGAGACTGTGCGAGTGTAATTCAGTCTGCTCTTGGTTACCTCTTCACCAGGAAGACTCAGGGAATGTTTAACATGCCGCACTCTGGTTTGGACCTTTTCTTGGCTCTGTGCCTCATGAGTGTAATTTGGATGAGTGCAGCTCGCTTGCCTTTGGGCTCATTAACAACAATATAAACAGTAATTACTGTGATCGCCTAATTAATTCATTTAAAAATGCTGCACGGCGTAAAAGGCGTGAGCAAATCTTTTCTGGAGATAACAATTTTACGGAATCATTGTTGACATAATTAGCAATTTCATGTTCCAAAATACAACAGAAATAATTAAAAACTTTTTTTTTGTCCTATTTCATACATTTACTCTTTTATTATTCAGATTGTTTTGGCTTTTCTTTCCTTTTTCACTAAGCCAGCTTTCTGTGAGTTATCCTTCTCTGATCCCGTCTCTGTCTGCATGGCAGCTCTGCAGTCCTGATAAATGTAATCCTCCCCTCTGGACACATTCTTTTTGTTTTGTTTCCACGCTCTCCTCTGATCACCGAGCTTTACTTATTATAGAATTCTCTGCCTTCGTTCTGTGGGTTTTGTCGAGGTAAAGAATGGCCATTTGGACCTCAATTGTCCATTAATTCTATCTACTTTATTGGGCAGTTAATTGTGATTAACAGTCATTAAGATTCAGCTGAACAAAAAGTGGATTTGTTGTGGCTCTGCACAATGAATGATGAAATCTTTGTATTTTTTCTACCACACCCACAGAGCTTTTCTCCAAAAACAATGTTTCAATTAAGTCACACATTAGGCAGCATAGAGATGTTCCATGATAACTAGTTGTTATTCTTTCTATATGAAGGATAAGATGAGCTCATGAATTTAATGAACACCTTAAAAAGAAAAACATAGTGAACATCAGACTCACATTGAAAATGTATATTTTCTGATCAAATCTATTGTTTGGATTCATTCAGTGCTTTAATGGAAGAAACACTGGTGCACACGATGAGAAGCAGAATGTGAGAAGCATGTGTCAGAGTGGTTTATGTTACAGGCACAGTCCTCTGACCCTTCAAAACCCCAATTAGTATTCCTGCAGAATTTATTACCACGCCTGGCATCACTTCTTGTTGATTACCTCTCTACTCATTAAAGTGAGAGTAGATTTATGGACAGATCTGACTGATGCATGGGCGAAGAGGAGGGAAAAAACCTCACTATATCAAAATGGTGACAAATCTATACGTGGTACAGTGCAGTGTGGTTGATGTTTTAAAAAGTGCCAGAGATTAATAAGCATGGTTATTTTGATCTAAAGAGAGGCAGGGGTTATATGGGGTAACATGCTTTAACAGTAACAAAATAGAGACCAGTGACGGATTAGTGATATCTGAAAAATGCTTCTCATCTCTACACACATATACACTCTGTACACAACACAACTTTAAACTATTCTTCATTTTACTTTCATTTATTAATCATTCTTCAACAAATGCAAAAATGTATATGCATCATGCATATCTTGGTGTTGATATGTTAATCGATGGACAAATATGGCCATGTGTGCCTAAATTGGACTTGAGCAGTCTTCAAGTCTAACTATCTATCTGCATCAAGAAATGTCTAATAAAAGAGATTGTTGTGAAGAGTTGGACGTGATGAATGCAAAACAATAAAATGAATTACTTAATTAAATAATCTTATTTTTTGCACGTCAACTTGTATGAGATAAAGTGAGATGCAGAAAAGGGGAACATAGTGTAAAACGCAGCACTTGATCACCACCTGCTGGTCTTATACACTATGCCCTGACTTTGAAACTGGTTCATTGATTAAAAAAAAAAACAAACGCTCAGATCAGACAATGGACCCTGGTGCTTGGTGAAGCAAAATGCTCAGGCACTGGTATTGGTTCAAAAACTGTACCAGAACTTTAGCATTTACTTGAGATGATGAGAGATGAGATGAGGAGGTGGGTTCTGCCTCAGCAGGTCAGTGGGGGAGAAAGTATTCTGATTCTTCTTACAAAAATACAAACATACAAATGTGCAAAGGTATTATCAAGAAAATGGGAGAATGGCAGAGAAATTGCCCTTGTGAGTGTGTATAGTATAACTATTTTTTAATTAATTTAATACTAATTAACACAGATTTTTACAGATTACTTTACTTAAACTGTTAATCAGTTATCAAAATAGTCATTGATAATTTATTTGATACACTGACACATAAACACATTTATTAATTACTGTTTAAACCTTTTTTTCTATTCTGGTGGGTAGTGTAATTTTTTACAATGCAGTTTAAGGGTTATATATGTCAGATCTCGAACTGTAGATTAACTACAGTAGTAATTAGTAGTAACTTGACCTGTAGTAGAGATTTCATTAAAATCAAATTTGTACTTAAGGATGGTGCTTGAGTAAATGTACATCCACACTGATACTCCTCTAGTCAGGGTTATTCTGCTGGTATAATTAAACTGCTAATTTGATTGTATGTCAGTCAAAGTAGCCTCTGTATGCTGTGCAGCAGTAATAATAGGTCAAATAAATAGATTTATCCAGTCATGCTGAGGATCAGCCAGCCGGGGCCAATCTAGTCTCAATTTTCAACGAGCTCTGATGACTTTCCAACAAGAAGTGTGAAGAGTCACTCCAAACAGAGGCTTGGTTCCTGATCCTCTGTTGGCAGACCTGCTCAGTAATCCTTCAACTGCCAGAGCCACCACACTCTTCAGAAACCCATGGGTGACGTCACAGAGACTACGTTCATCTTCATTTGTGAGTCTATGGGTGTGACAAGGAGAAAAGTCTTATGAGGACATTATAGCAAACAGGTAAACTGTGTTACTAATGAGGCATACAGGTACACCACCACTGTCCAAGTGAAATCACAAGGACAAACTGTAGTAGACCTTCAGCAGTATGACACTAAACAAAAGTAACCAAAAGTCATTCATGTTAAATAAGTGAAGTTCTCTGTTTAGCTTTTTTAGGATTATTTTGCAGTTTAAAAACAACTCAAATTTATGATTATACATCATTGTTATGTATATCATATTCCATGTGTGCTGTGTTCTATAAATACAGCCCCTTAAAACTGATACACTGCACCTTTAAAGTTGGATTAGTTCTGTAATACCAAATCACTGTAAGGGAGAAATGCGCCATCTTTCCATGTTGTCCACTGGATGGCGCCAGAGTCACAATCTTAACGTAATTCAACTAGAGTTGGTGGATAGGAGAAACAGGAGAGAAGTCTCACTCTGCTCTTTTTCTCGGTCACACATTGCTTCAGGATGTTAATCTATATTGTCGATTTATGTTTTGAAAAATAAATAAATAAAACTACTACAACCCGTCTAATGAAATCTAATTAAATAAAAATGTCTAACGCATGTATTTATATCTTGACTCAAGGCGCATGCGTCACGACGGATACAAGTTCTCAGACCGGAAGATTAGGCATTTTCCTCTCCTGTAATACATCCTCAGTATATGCTATCTTTGAGCCAACTCTTCCACACTGACACTTGTTGGGATCCATGTGTTACTGTGCTGCTCTGTACTTTACCGAGTTACCGGCAGATGAAGAAGACACACCTGGTGACACTTGTAACCTGGGCTAAGTGGTAAGTCTCCTGCTGTTTCCCGTGTTTTAGCTCGTACTGGCTTGTGTCCTCTTAAAGAAGCTCACAGAGACTCAACATATAGAAATGTGACGCTGTTTAAACTCAGGCAGAAGAAAAAAAAAAGTCCTCTTCACCTTTTAAAATGAACGCAGTCTCGTTAAAACGACTTCAGCGTGTATACACGGTTATCTAGCTGACATGTTGAGCTGAGTTTGTGGGCAGCAGGTCAGGTCAACATACAGAAACATACACGCATCCAACCGTAGCGCATTAGCTTGTTATGCTAATTGAGCCGTAACGTTACACACTTTGTTTCTTGGTGTCAGTGTTCGCGGGCTTCTGTTGCACCATTATCACGTTTGTTAACAAACACGGTGCTCTCATGGTATTTACACATGCTTTAAAGGTTTCCACAGGTTGTGCTGCAGGCGTGTACTCACTAAAACAAGTGAGTCTTCATGACTTACACACACTGCCTGTTGTTTCCTGTTCTGTAAGCAGAACATTTCCAGGTGCTGCTGAAGGTGTTTGTAACATGCATGAAGCAGGAATAACCAAAGGTGGACCACACAGAGCCCCAGCTGAGGACATAGCAGCTGTACAGTCACCGTTGCCTCTTGTTATAACCTCAAGAGACTAAATAATGTTTGAATGAAGCGTTTCCTCGTTTGGCTGTAGACTATCAGAACTCTTATGTACACAGAAGATTTTGCAAATCTCTGCGTTACACAGATTTCTCACTTGGCCAACATACTGTATAAGTGACTTGGCCACAGTCTACTCGTGTACACAATAAACAAACTCTAAAGTCTAATTGCCCACGTTCTTCATCAATTGATCTCATGTTATGTAATGAGATCAACCTTATGCCTAACTTAAGTCTATCTTATCTTTGTTTATGTCTGCTGATAAGTCATGGCTGTGCGGAAATGCCAAACTAGGTCTGAGATCCTTTAGAAACAGTTTCACTAATATATGGTTTGTCCACTAGAGAGCAACTCTAACATCTCTCTTAAGCTTTTAAAAAGCACTTCCTGTATAGCCATAAGAAAACATTGTAGATTAAGTAGAGGCTAGTATTTTTTAATTCCATTTTAATGTCTAACACTGACTGCCTGACCCATTATTTGACATGTTAATTTTTGAAACAGTAGATTCATTGTTTGGCCTCTACAACGTCAGGAAATACTGAAAAGTGCTCATGAAAATGACAGAAATATTCAGTTTACTTTCATGTGAGACAAGCAAAAGCAGCAACTCCTCACATTAGAGATGGTGGGGTTATTATGTTGTATTATTATGTAGCACTCCTCTGTGTTTTTATGCTTAGAAGCCTTATTTACACGAATATCAACATGGGTTGATTGGTGGTGCGGTTTTAACTTTCTTAGGTCACGCCAATCAATTTTCCTCCACAGTCACATCTTTCAGCACGTCTCCATTTGTATGAGGACATGTTTTACATGTTGATAAAGAAGTGTAAAACATCTGGGCAGTATTAAAGAAGAAGTGTTGTTGGGTGGAGATCCCCCCCCCCCCTGGATGTGCAAAGTAGATTTCTCACCTTACCTCCTCAGTTTATTAGATGTGCGGGGAGCCAGATGAGGTGACATCTGGGGCGGGTCGCACATCATCAGGCAGTGTGTTATTGCTGACAGCTGTAGTCAGCATCAACAGGCTGAGCAGGTACTCGGCTCACTGCTGCTGCTGCAGATTAATGAAAGATCGGTCAGCTTTTACTGTTACGATTGTGATGCCGAGATGCAGCTGTTAGTTTGTGTTGGTTGTTTTTTTCAGTCGAAGCTGTTTGTCAAACTGAGCCACAAGTAAAGGATAGTCAGCTATTTCCTGTTTGTTAATTAATAAAACACAAACAGTTGGAGGAGAGTGCCTTTGTCCTAGTGCTTTATTTACTGTGACTTACATCTAACGTCACGGATTGTGCTTCAGTACAGGGTGAAGATACTTCTATGATATGACCCTTGCAGCGACTAGCTTAGATATTTCTGATTATATTTCTGATATTTCTCATTTTTTTAAAATAACCTGTTAAATCTCATTCATATGACCTTTTCCCAGTTGTTTTAAATAGAATAGAATAGTCATTAATGGTCTGAGGAGCTTTAGCCTGAGGCTGTGAAAGTTTTGCTCTCAGTCAGTGTTTCCTCTGACCCCATACATGAACTCTGAAGTCAAACCAGGATCTCATGCTTGTGTTGGGTCTGCAGGTCAGCGACCCTGAACTACGCAGGCCACACATGTCTGGATCTCAGTCAGTGATATGCAGCCACCCACTGAACTACTCATTATTTCAACACACACTCTCATTAATCCGTAAACAGATTCATGCACACACACATTTATGGATACAAACATGGATGTATATACTAGGTCAGCTGCCAATAAAACTGAAATTTTAGTCTCTTTCTATGTCCCCTCAGCTGCTGTTAACGTCCAGATAAGGTCATAGGTGCATAGGGACACTGTGAACCCAAACACCAGCAGCAGTGACCCAGCAGTCTGAAACCAGTGACCGGGCTGCAGGCGTCCACACGTTCCAGCCGGTGAGTGACGACTCCAGCATTTGAATGAGTTAGCTTGTCTGTAAATAAGTGCAGGAGTTTGACATCAGACTTGGTATTACAAAACTGCTGCATACATTCGAGATCCTCTGGGGCGTCCCAGCAGACAGCCATTGTAAAAGAAATTGATTTCACTGCTGTGAATGTATTTTAATTAGGGCAGCAGTGATTACTTCTTTTGTCAACTGACAAAACAGTGACATTGGTCTCGCCTATGCTTCGTTTCATCATACTGGCCTTCCGTCAGCACACACTTACCGTGACACACTGCATTTGTTAGTAAAAGCTTTGGTTAACACTGTGGTCTCAGAGCATGGGGCGGAACCTGTTTCTTGCCACAGTCCAAAGACGCACAGTTTAAGTGAATCGCCTCCATGTACTAAGTGCATGATGCCTGTTTAATGTTAGCTCTGTGATAAGCTGGCCTCGTTCCCAATGCGTGCTGTGATAGGTTCCAGCCCACTGCAGCCACAAACAGGATAAGCACATGGAGAGATGAATGGAGCATTAAAGCGTTTTCACTCACTGTCTGTTCGATATCAAGGAGACTTACAGCTGTCCTGACTGCTGCTGGATATAAAACTAACACATTAGCACACTAACACTGAGATGTCCGTGGTGTATATCATGAGGTAGTCGCTACTTAAAAGCAGATTTACATCATCTTAGGAGCAGTTCCAGTAGAGTTTACAGTATGGAAAAGGAAGTACTGTATTTATTGTGATTAGAGATAGTGGCTCTAGTATTGAAATTTAAAGACATGCATTTGGATAGTTGGTTCCATTTTGTCAAGCTCAGACACTGATGTCTGATTGAACTTGTTATCTCTCTTCACTCTTGCTTTTTAGCGATGGAAAACACTCACAGTAGGTGGCAGGCTTCTCATTTTAAACTGCCCGTTGAGGCTTAATCTGACAAACATCAGCAGCGGCAGGTTGGGTCAGCCATGGCCAATTCATGTTAATTTGGTAATGGCTAAAATGAAAAACCTGTCTGTTCTCTGCTTAATGTGCTCCCCGCAGCTGGTGTCTGTATTCAGCCAAAGTTAGTTATGAGTGAAGATGCATCACTCTATGTGACATCACTATATGACCGCCAGCTGACTGCCTGTTTTTGTAGTTCAGCACAGCGGTCAGCTGATCAGCTTAACTTTGATATCAGATCATTTTAATCTCATCAGCTTCATAGTTCTGAACCAGGACCTTCAGTATTTAGAGTGAGTAGCTTGTGAGGCACTTGCAGAGTGAGACACTGCATGTGTCACATTTAATTAATGTTTCACGTATTCTGATACTCACTTTCAGGTTTTAGGTTCAGGCAGTAAACATTTATGAGGCTCTCACTAAAAACAGTTTCTGTCTTTTCAGCCAACAAAAAAAGTCATTAAACACTTGAAAGCTGTCAACATTTAAACCTAAACCTGGTAAGATTCCACAGAGGATGTGAAATAAGTGCTTTTAATACTGGATGTGATGTCAGTGAAATGCTACTGACCACCATCTTAAAGGGAACAAATCATCTCACCATCAGTGCATAATAAGACATCGTTGTAGTGTTTTTAGAAGAAGCATTTCATGTTACATTATTCTCTCCTCTTACTTTACAATGTGCTGTTGCTGGGCATGCCTCCTAGGGATCAATAGGAGCTGCAAGAATTAGCTAGGGAGTGAATTGTGCAAATAAATATAGATATATATCATGAATTTCTGAATGATGAATAATACTAAAGTCATACTATACAAAGATGATCAAATGATTAACAATTAAAAAAACAGTTAAACTGCAGTTGTTACAAGAAGAAAGCTCAACAAAGACTGAAAATCATCATATCATGTAGCAGGAAGGAATGATGCAATTTAATCATGCTTGAATTGAGAGTATTGCATCCTCACCTCCGGAATAACCGTGTGGTATGGAAACAGCTCAGTACAAGACAGGAAATGTCTGGACAAGCACTGCATCAGAAGTCATATGCCAGGAGCTACTGTCCCATGATGACATCTACAGCATTAGACTAAAGAAGAAGGGATACGAGATTCTTTGAGACTTGTGTCGTCAAAGGTCTCGACATGAAGATAGGAATCATTGTGTTTTTGTTACCTTAGTGTTACTTAGTGAGCGGCCATTTTGAAAGGCCTTTTGTAGTGCTTTTACAGCCACAGTAGCTTTCCCTACACTCATGACAAGTGAGGGTGAGGTGAGTGGCATGTAGTCTGCAACATTACTGCTACTAAATCCTACACACTGAACCTTTAATTCCTAAATCATGTGGTCATTGTTCACGTCTATAAGACACTGTAAGGGTATATACAATATATACAATACATTATCGCTGGTTTGTGCTTCTGATAGCATCCACACGGGATTTCCTTATCAAACATTGACACTGTGGGAAACAGTTTCCACATTAGTCCTTCAGTTTTCCCAGGATGGATAGTTAGAATTGTTAACATTCCTCATTGAAACCAAGGACACAGCTATACTGCTGCTAGCTGAGCCCCCCTCCGGACCCCCCCTGGTCATAAAACAAAACGTTGAACAGATCAAATTACTGGTGGATTGTGTTTATTTTTTTACTCAGCATTTATTGGCAAGTTAATTTTAAATATTGAGACTGGAGAGGTTGAGAGTACTTGAGGGGGACAACATGTAACACATGCCAGATCCAAACTCATGATGTCACAGTCACATGGTACGTGCCTTTCCACCACAAAGCCACCAGGATGCTCCTTATTAGGGAAAACTTAAAGACAATGCTGATACTATATTTCCATGATGTGCTGCAGAGAAGAGAAATAACTGAAATTCTAAATGTCCAGGAATGTCCTTCATGAAATATGCTTGATGCAGATACAGACAAATATCACAGCATGCCGGCCACCTTCAGTGTGCTGAGCTCTGCAGTTGTTCCCTCGTGCTTCTGCCTCTGCTTGACACGAGTGGCTCAGTGGCTGACATCAAACAGGATCATCAGCTGTCAGCCTCATGCTTCTCATGGACACAGTAATGACAGCTTGAATAAGAGAACATGATGTGCTGCCCACTACCATCAGGAGCAGGCCTGGCTCACTTATGAACTGATGCCAGTCATCGGCTCAGTTCCACCTATTCTTCAAATTAAACTTCCGGCTTCAGTATCTCATAGACGTGGCAGTGAGCAGAAAATGTAAAAAAATGTGCACCCTTGAGAAATGGGTGACACTAGGCATGCTGCAGTTTCAATTTCATGTTAAAAAACTATAGAAGTGAGCTTTCAGTATCAAAATCAAAAGAAGGATCGCCGATTCTACCAGAACCGCAGTATTTGCAGTGGAGCTGTTGTTGTGTGACACTTTTTTAAAATTTTTTAGCATGCGGGAAAGGAAGGTCAGGATTCGAACCTGAGCCCCCTCAGTGAGACTTCGCATATCGGGCGGAGCAGGTCTACATTCTAAACCACATAGAAGTCATATACATGAGCCATCCATCCTCTGAATGATCTCCATCTCTAGTTTAGCACAGTTAGGTCATGGCACATTAGGTCATTTTATACAGGGAGGGATTAATATCACACATGAATACTAATGAGCATCAAGTCAACAAGAGTCTCAGCTTTCTAGTCAGATCTAATTTATGCAGTTCTAATACTTTACATACCCAGTATGCAGAAATAATCAAATACAGTATAGGCCAAAATAACACACTTACACTGCATGCAAAATACCGCCCTTTTCCCCTAAACTGCAAGCATTAGCCTCAAGTGGCCGTGCCTGTAAAGGTCAAGGGACTCCTATGAAAGTATTCCAGTTTTTACATCTGCAAAGATTTTACCTGATAATCAAAAGTCAAATCAAATTGTAACACCCCTAGGTGACATTATGGTCCCATTACTGCATCATTCAAACTCATATCTTGCATATAGCTGCAGTATATTTCCTTATTTACATGTTTACCTGCAGGGATGGAACCTAACTAGATGATAACTCAAAACATCTCTTCTCTTGAGATGTTTGTCCCTAACAACTGCATTTATGTTTATAAATGAAATGGAATGTCGACTTTTTTTGTCTTTTTTATCTTGTGCATTGCAGATTTGCTACTGTTTACCTACATTTACCTCATTCAAGGTGGAACATACAAAGAATGTACTAATTAAAAACACCAAATGAAGTATACAGAATGTTCTAATTATCAACATCAAAAAGTAGCTGACTCTTGAGTCTTTTTCAGAGTGGATGTGGGAGTAGACGCTGAAATCTGAAATTTGAAGCTAAGATGAGTTGTCTTTGATCTGAACCAGTGACTCAGGGATTTTTCTGACAGCACTGCTATAAAATAGTCGATTCACAGATCAGACACAGCAGTTTGTTGTTAATTTCCATCTCTGGCCAACGTTCAGGTTGTAATAATCACGTTAAATATTATTTAATTGTAGTTGATGTATCATGTTTCATGTTATAGAACGTGGTGGATAGAGGGATTAACACGGATGAAAGGCACCCAGCATGTCTCGTGTGTCAGAGCATGCCTGCACTCCATAGATGACTGAGTGCTGACACCTGGCCCTGTGATTGGTCAGATGACATTCTCTGACCTGTGAGTCATCATAGCTCTGCACTGCCAGTCTGTCTGATGTGGTAGATCATAACAATGGCAGACATTAAATGTGATGACAGACTTTAGTAAAATCTCTGCAGTCATCCAGCACACATGCTCTATGTATTTGCTATTATACAAATTAATATGTTGTTGTGGTTAAGAGTCTAAAACACAGTGTTTGTCACATCAGCATTTTTCCTGTTTCAGCTTTCTCTTCAGTCTTTTAGTTTGTCTTTGGTGTTTTATAATAAAGGTAGAACTGCTCTCTTAAAATAGTATTTGTATATAATACTAAATGGATATACTATTTGTCTAATCATTTTTATTAAAGGGGACTGCATGGAGACAAAAAGTCATTGTGTGTAAGTGTTTGTCTGTGTTACACGACATCACCGTTTACAGCTGGCACTAACAGTAACAGCTAACATCTAATTGAATTGTCTGGACAGTGTAGTTAAGCTTCCTAATAGCTCTGCACATTATGGGGCCTGTAGATTCATAGCTCTGTAGTCAGTTTGGAGCCACATGGTGTAGCTTTCCTTGAGTTTTACACAAGCATATTTTTTCATGGATCATCTTCATTTTGAGGATTTTCTCTCAATCAGCGCTGCATCCTTTACCACGCCCATCTGATGGTATGCTTAGAAACCCACAGCCCTCTGCAGCCTCTCATTCAAATGTCAGCTGTACGCACCAGCTGGCTGTTATTACTCAACTCTGTGTGTCTGTCTATCAGTAAATCTGTCTGTCTGGCATGACTTCCCTCAATTAAGGTCAGATCGAAAGACGCAGACCAACTGTCAGGGTCTAACAGTCTGGTGATGGCTTTCAGGGCCTTCAGATGCTAAATAAAGCCAAATATCTCTTCTGTCATGCACAATCAGAAAAAGATTCCAGTGGATTCTGAACTCCATGTGGTGGTTAATGGCCATACATGTACATACGTAAATGAATCGGCCAAGATCTGAATTAAACCGAGCGCTGCTGTGAACTCTTCATGTGTCAAAAACATGTCAAGCATTGTTCAGACCCACATAACTTTAAGTTTAAGTATGACCTGCTGAATCCCACAGGAATAGAAATGATAAAATGTAGAATGTTTGTGGTCAAACCTCCTTTCTTGCATTGAGAGATTTCTTTTCTTTCTGAACTTCTTAATGATATTATGTACTGGTGACAATGAAATGAAAAAAATTCACAGATTCTTTGAAATTTTACACTGAGAAACATTATTCTTAAATTGTTAGACCCATTACATTGCCTATTTGCCTTCACAGTCTTACAGAGTGGTGAACCCCTCTGCGTCCTCTATGTTGTATGTTCTTTTTATACTAGTCATGTTACTAACCTGTAGTCCATTGACCTCATTTATTATAAAATGTTCCATTAGATGTTTTTAGTGTTTGTCACAGTTTTTTTTTTACTTTTCTTTGTGGTGAGTAAACAGAGCTAAAAGAGAGTGTGGATTTTGTGCATATGTTCAAGTTTTCTTAAAAATGTGATAATGTATCATGTATAATGGATCCTTTCCCCCTTAACTAATTTTTACACATTTAACTGAATACTGAAAAAATATGCTTGCAAAAGGAAAGTAAGATTCGCATAGTAAATGGGATGCTAGCACTGTCTGCAATCTGTGTGTAAAGCAGTTCTCCTAAAACCATTTTGTGAAATGGGCCCCGGTATCCCAAAGATACACTATGAATATGCCCTGAGGAAAAGTAAAGGACCCCATTTCCAAATGCAAAGGCCTGCTGGAGCCTTTTTGGCAGACATCTCTGTCAACATCACCCAGGTGCTTAAAGTGAGTGTGGAACATGTACCCCAGTGGGCGACATACCACGGTGCCTCCATTTCTGAACTGTTTTAATGGGCAGCAGCTGAGGCATTTCACAGTGATGACTCTTTTCTGTTTGTCATTCTGCCTGCTCCGAAAGTGACTTCAGATTTATATACAGCACGACACAGCGTGGGTCTCACATTAAAAGATGAATATGGACTGAATAGTTTCATTTTGAATTTGACTGTTGTTCATACCTATCTATCTATGATAGAATGAGATCAGCTTCTTGTCCACATAGTTAGTGTCTTCTGGACAGTCTGCCTCTATTAAATTCACTTTGATTTTTTTTCTCTCTCATAAATGTCAGTGGTAGAATAAGGTAAACAACAGCAGCAGTAGTTGTTTTCACTTGTTG
The DNA here is from genome assembly GCA_023373845.1 of Nibea coibor. Classification (NCBI taxonomy): domain Eukaryota; kingdom Metazoa; phylum Chordata; class Actinopteri; family Sciaenidae; genus Nibea; species Nibea coibor. The sequence goes on from CM041726.1 coordinate 4,356,943, forward strand.
CTAACATCAGATGTGCGTGTGTTTTTTCAACAACAGCTGCTGAATCTCACTCTGAGGCTGAGTTGGTGTCCATGCCGTACATAGACCGGGGCAGACTGATAAACAACGAAGCAGAAACAGAATGTGAATATTATATGTAGGCGTGATTATAAATATAGACATACAGGTGAAACCACACAAACACATGCAGCACTGTAGACAGCTGAGCGATAAAAGGAGTCATATGGTTACCGTCAAGTGCGCATATTTAATCTCAAGAGCTACAAATTGTATGCACTATAACTCCCTTAAACCCCTCACTCCATTACCTCACCAGCTACACAGTGACACTCAACTGCCAAGGCCAGACAGATTGTCAGAAGTGGTGGCACCAATAGCTGCAGGCTGTGTTCGGGGAGCTCAGACGAGTTGCTAAGCTTCACTGACAGGCTTTGGCTTCGCACCCTGGCTGGCCATGAGTTCATGGGCATGCCCTGAATTAGCACAGGGCTTTACCACTATGTGAAAATGCTGCGGTGGCTGGAGCGCCTGTCATTGTCAGACATGACAGGTATACAACTGACATCACAGGGATTTTTCAGGCACTTATAATGCCTGTTATTTTGACCCGTATATCAGCCCATATTCTTCACTGTATATTATTCTATCTCAGTTTATGTACGGCATGGAAACACACAAATTAAATATGCACACTTCTTGGTAACTGTATGACTTTTTTATATCACTCAGCTGCCTATGTGGTTTCACCTGTATGTCTATATTTGTAATCACGCCTACACATAATGCGTGCATTCTGTTTCTGCTTCGCCGTGTATCAGTCTATCTCGCCTATGTACAGCACGGACAACAACTCGGCCACAGAGTGAAATTTAGCAGCTGTTGTTGAAGATTACACACACATCTGATGTTAGCAACAGCAACAAGTGAAAACAACTACTGCTGCTGTTTACCTTATTCTGCCATTGACATTTATCAGAGTGAAAAAAATTGAATTTAATAGAGACAGATTGTCTGGCAGATACTGTTTGGACAAGGAGCTAGTCTCATTCTGTTATAGACTCAGAGCAGGCATGAATAACAGTAAAACTAATAATAAAACTATTTTGTGTAAGTATTCATCATTTAATATGTATTGATTTCAGTGTGCAGGGAGATATGGAGGAGAAATTAGTCTCAAAAGTTTCATGATCCACAAATAAAAAGATGAATTACTAGTAAGGACATTGATCTGTGAATGACATTGTGAATTTTGTGGTAAATTCATTGAATAGGAAAAGCCAAAATGCATTCACAAAGTGAAAGAAATCCTGTTTTTAATTGTGAAGTCACTGCTTTCGAGACTAATGTCTCAAAAAAAACACCTAGCTTTTGATGAATTGTTGTTTCTAAGTTTTAAATTGGCAAAAAGATAAGATAAAGACGAGAAAATTCACCCATATAAATGAATGACTTTTATTCTAAAGCCTTTGAGAGACTGTTTGAGTGAGGTAGGTGACACTTCAAGGGCTTTAGTAGCACTTGCTAATAATTATTTATAATTTCTAATAAGCACTTCTAATAACACAATTCAAGGCCTTCACCTTTTTATTTTCAATTAATTTATTCAATTATTTTTTATCAAAGTTTGTTATCTTTAAGCTACATTTATCACTTTAATTTATGCATTACATCCACAAACCTTTTTAAGTAAAGCAGGTGAATGCACATATGGCTGTACAACCACACACACGCACACACCAATTTGGCCCACATTGTCTTTATATAATGTTCCAGTTTGCCACCCAGTGTGCGGTAGAGGAGAGGCAGGATGAAAGCTTCTTGGAGCGACAGTTATATGAGAGAGGAACAGTAATGAGTGGGCTGGAAACCGTGACAGCCGGTCTGCCGCAAGTAGGGGAGCAGCAAGAGAAAGAGCGAATAAGAGGAGGGGGTTACACGTGGGAGTTTACCACAGCAAATATGGTAGGAAGACAACACGATGCAGCCGCAGTCCAGTTTTATTCAGCAGATGAGCGAATGAGCAAGGAAGCGTGTCTGGTCCAGACACCCACACTGCCTGGGCTAGTGTCCGAGGAGATTAGCAATACATTGTTACATCTTTCTCTGTTTCTCAGCCATTTCAGTACATATCTATTCCTGAGATACGAGATTGGCCTGGTGAAATTCCTTCAGGCTAGTCATTCCTTTGTGACAAACAGGACTCATGACATCTCTTTTGTTGTGTAGTCTCAATTCATTTAATGTACCATCCTTTGTTTGGGATACAGAGCTCGTGTCGTGCACCTGTCTGAGCAGGTAGATTACTTCAAGTGTGAGTCCTGAGTAACTCCGCTCACATTTAGTGCAACAGATCATTAGGGAGAGGTCTGAAGATGGAAGATGTTAATCACTTTCTCTCACACAATAGTGTGAAATACCTATCCAACACAGTCAGCTGGACTGAATCGAGTCCTTTGTGTATCCTGAGTCAGAGCTGCATGTAGCTGCGCTAGTGGGCACTGGCGAAAATCTCTCAATTAATTTTCATAAAGTGCACCACTCATGCCTCATTTCCATTCAGCTGGGATCCCTACGCTGCAGCACAATGTGATCACAGCCTGTGATGGTGGCACGGCAAGTGCTTTTCCACACAACACAGGTGTCACTGAAAATGTCTATGCGAAGAGGAAGTACTGAGACAGCAGGGAGAAACCTTGCATAGAAACTATGGCAGTAAGTCATTGCTCAGATATATTGTAATATATCACTGCTGTTTGGTCATTTATAAGGATGTTTTATCCTCATAAATGCACCAGAAATACAGCCCAGGAGCTTGCTGTGAATGAAATGTTAATCCCTTGCATTATAGTTTCTGCTAATTTGACACTGATGCTGTTTTTTTTTCTGAGTGGAGCATTGTTATGTCTTTTACACCTGATTCTAGCTGCTTTTTCTTACCTACCTATCTACATGGAACATGTTGCCATGGAATCAGTGAGAAGGCTGCGGTCTCCCTGTTGTCACATTTTGTTCAAAGACAACCCGAGCTCTCCAACCCCTCTGCATTTCTGTCTCTCATTACATTTAAATCCATTATGTCTCTCTCTCACTCTGTCTCTCGTGACACTGAGACCATGTGTCTCTGCAGGGTAGCTCACCCCAGAGATTTTTAGAAAAATTACATCATCTTTACAAAAAAACAAAATGAAAGAAATGAAAAAAGGCGCACTGTTACGCTGGTGTAAAGATTATTTTTAATTTGCCAACAGCTAGTGTGTTCTCACATAGTTTCACTTATTCTCGACTGTTATGTCATAACTTGCATCACTGTGGCTGTTGCCTGATTACAATAATAACCTCTCATTAAAACTGTTTGCTTGCTATTGGCCTGCTTAAATGGCTCTCATGTGATGTAATTGTACTGAATATGATTTCCTGCCAGAAAACAAAAGCTGGACTTCATCATGGATTTTCAGACGAGTTGTTCTATTTTTAGCCGCGTGCTAGCTCTTTTCCTACAATGTAACATCAAAGTTATTGAGTCATTTTGTTATTGAGCCAGAAGACGCGTTCCATATACGGTTGTCAGGCAGGCCACCTTCTAGGTCAGTATTGTTTGTGCAGTTTCACAAATGGTGTGTGAAATATGTTGGAGCCCAGGCCAATCTGCAGTGTCTACACACGTATGTTTGCCTGTGTGTAAGAGTGCGGGCAAGTGAGAGCGAGTGCATGAAGGTGCATAAACACTCTGCTTATACTCGTGGGACTATTAAAATTGCCTTGAGCCAAACCAGATCTCACAGAACCAGGGGAAATAATGCCCTTTGATTTGAAAGCATCACAGTAGTACAAACCCTAGCTTTCTCTAGGTCTAGGTAGCCATCTCTCTCCCTCTTCTCTGGCTCTTTGGTGTTTGGTTGCAAGATGCTGAAGTAAATGAATTATTTTGTCACAGAAAGGACAAGATAAATGTTTGCTGTCATATCAGCAAACATATTGTAAAGATATTTCTGGAGAAGCTCAATAACATAATTACCCAACACTAAAAAGTGTTGTTATCACATGGTAAAATGTGCGTCTATTTATCTTCAGAAGTGCAAAACCATCCCACTGAGTAACTATTCTGGGAAAGCCACAGCAGCAACACCTCATGTGTCAAGTTGTAGTTGGAGCTGTTACGGAGGCCCTTTTACAGGGTACTTCCCAAAGAATGAAGCTATCATGGCGCATCAATGTAATTATTCAAAAAAAAACATTTCAAATATTTCTCAATAGAGCACATGCATTTCCTTTCCAAACAGCTAGTTGAATGAGCATCGTCACAGAACATGGAACTTGCAAAAACTTATTGATTGAAACACCTTCAGCCAGCTGATTGCGTTTCATATGATGACAGCTAACATAACTGACCTTGTACATTGTCAAAACTGCAATGAGATATACTGCTGTATATACTGCGTTGGATTTGGGATCATTCCCTTCTGTTTTACACGTAAGCAAAGTGTTGTATAACACACTTACGCACACACAAACTCCCTCACACGCTAAGATTTCAGTTTGACTTCAGAGTTTGAGGTTATCAAGCTGTGCTCTGCCTGAAGAGTTGTGTTATTTGAGAGAGCTTGGGGGGAAGTGAGAGGACATGAACCTCAGGAGCTGTTCGCTTCCTCAGTGATGCAACAGTGAAGGTAGCTTCCATCATACTTTCAACAAGAAAAGGCTGATGGCACTAGTTTGTACTGTAGAGTAAGAAAAACATTCATATTAGGAATCATCAGGTCTTGTAGCTTATTTAAAAAATACATAAATACACTTTATAATTATTATAAAGTGACTCGGCTCTGTGCTAAAAAGCACAGTAATGAACTGAAGTGCTCCATCCTTAAATAGATTAACAATTACTCAGTCTCCATTCACTGCTCATTACATGTTATAGTCAGGTCATTAGTTATAGCTTTCCTTTCTTTCCTGGGGCCTTTATAAAAACAGCTTCTTTATGAATGCCCTCTGACTGAAGGTAATTTCAGTTTATGAATCATTTCCACTCTTGATCACCACTGACCTTTTCATTTTCATTTCCTAACTCATCTCTACTCTTCTGTTAGTCACAGAAAGGTTAGTCTAGTAGTGGAGTTGCCTATAACAGTATCACATTATGTCATCATATACATTGAAGATTTATAATTTGTTTAACACATATGTTTGACCCATTAAGGACTTACTGTAACCAGTTTGTAGCATGTGTTCATCTGGCTCGCCTACTCTGATCTAAATGTAGAGCATGACATGACTGTGACCAATTCTAGTAATTCCTGGTTAGTAGGGGATGGGGAAAATGATAATATTGAGTCATGAAATAAGCATATTGTCTTATTAACAAGACTACTTCTCTTTGAAAGGTACCGTAGCTAAGTTTCCTGGCAGACTGGAAAAACTTGAAAACTATCAGCCTCGACTGTGCTTTGTGTTTAGTGCCAATTACCACATACCAGCATGCTCATATTGTTATTATGAGTATGTTAAGCTGCCGGTATGTTTCATCAGAACTGTAAGGACTGGTTATTTTCTAGCATAACCTGGCCCTTAGCATGCTGGCATTGCCATTTACTACAACCTTATAGAGCTGTAAACATTCATCATTTTTAACTATTTGAATCATATTCTTTTTACAGATCTGACTCTGTGTGCAGTCCAAACCGCAGAAACCAGCCTGTGATCCCAGAAGAAGACGCTAAGGGTATGTACAAAAAATAATTAAATCCATGTTTTCATCTAGTTGCCTTGGACTTCATGCTTAGAACGTCAATTGACTGTTCACCTGGTAAACCTTTATTCTCCCAAACTTACAGTATGCATTATTTTATAGTATAAAAAAGTTTGTTTTGTTTTTGTTTTGTTTTTTATTATTATAAAAGGTGAAGAAGGTGTCTGTACATTAGCATATCTAATTTTTCCACTTCACTCAGATCTTCATGTGGATCTGCTCAGTTTATGGTTGTTGTTTTTTTTATTTTGATCTCTATATATAGTCATAATGTGACCTAATTATGGGATCTTAAATATTCCATTCATCCTCTCGCCTTTCATCTGTGGCAGCAGTTGGTTGATGATGTCCAGTCTAAACAGTATAATATTGGGTGGTCAAGCAGCAGCGTGCATGATGCCTGTTGTTTTTGGTCAGTGTTGTTTCCCATGACTCTGAGATGAGCCAGAGGAAGCCCAATGTGATTTCCACACAGTTCCCAGGCCCCCAGATCCCTCCAAACACAGGCCATTACACGCGTCACACACACACACTCATAAATCAGGAACAAATATGTGTGTGCGTGTGTGTAACTAACATTAAAAGAGATAAATGGGCTGAACATCCTTTGCTCTTTGATGCACACATGTTCAGTCTAAGTTGTCAACCATAAACACACACACACACACAGGCCTGCAGAGCTCTCAGACTGAGAGACAGCTGCAGCTTGTCCAGTTAAGAGGCCGACTGCATGAAACAAGGGCCGTCTGCAACTCTACCTCATGCACACTCACACTTCAGGTCATTTGCTGTCACTGGAAGCTCTGAACTTCCTAAGATGACATCCACTTAGAGACATCCACTCAGAGCTTTCTCAGGATAGAGGAACTTCACTTTAGTTGAGTTGGGTACTTAAGTAGCTGTTAGCATGATATCGGTGCATGTGATGGAAGTTATTATGGATAGAACAAGACACATGAAACGTTCAGGTTTCAGTTGTGATGACATAACGTGAAATCCACACTGATCTATGTTTTAAAGCCTAGATTTACACATTCACTTCATCTTTCCAAGGCTGCTAAATATAAAACTAGACCCAACACTAGACCCAATCTTACCTTAGCACAAACACTGGAAGCAAGGATTGGGTTCTTTCCAAAAGTGCCTCTAAAGCTCACTAATTAGTATCTTATAATAATGTAATGCATACACAAAAAACGAAATATAAAACAATTTTTACAGGGTTACATCCATGTTTTGTTTTTTCCCTCAAAAACATCAAACTATTCAGAGAATAGTTTGACCTCTGTTAATTGTGTATCAGAAAGTCATTTGAGTTTCACATATCCTGCTCTGTTGCATGTGTATGTGTGTGTACATACAGAAGACATCTGATGTTCACAGGCCACATTTAAGAGCACATTTTTTGGATTTAAAAAGTATTAGCTTGTTAAACGCAGTCTTTATTATGGTTGATAGTGGGGGATGAGCTTATACTGTATGTGTGACAGAGAGAGAGAGTCTGAGTGGTTATTCGTTTCCCATCTTCAGTCATATAGTAGAAGTATAGAGCTGCTGCACCTGGCAAAAAGACTTTTTTAGAGAATTTCACTTCTCTTCAGCATGACCTCCAGGTCTCTCCCTGAGGTCATGCTAGACTTAACGAAGGTTATGTTTGGTCGTGTTACCTCACCCTCTCTGACAGCCATTACCTTTTAGGAGAGGTTCACGGCACGAGTGAACTCTTATTTTCACAAAATGTGAAATATAGTGCAAAGATTCATGAATTATTAAATTAGTCAATTATTTTTCTGTCAGTCAAATCATCCAGTAATCAACTACAATGTGAGGGCAGTCATCTTTCTATGAATGTAACACGTGACAGGATCTGCCCAAAGATGGAAAAACTGTGTGACTCACAGGAAGTGCTTTTCCAATAAAAATAAGTGTCACGGCTGCTGCTGTGAGTTTACTCCATTAATATAGTTGTGTCTGACATTTGATAGGCGAGCTCCATCTGTCCATCACTTCCATGTCAGTAGGCAGTCATCGATATGCAGAGACTGTGGCTCGGTTTCCGCATGGATATTATTGATTTGTGTGAGCGTGTTTGTGTGCTGGGTCTGTATTCATTGTCTGTGTCTGTGTGCATTTGTGTATCGGTAATAGTGAGCAGGGAACCAGAGTATGACTCATAGGGGAGGTGGTGATGTGTCTTTTTCTTGCTGCTGACTCCCAACCTGCTGCTTTCTGATAAGAGACTGAGACAGTGGGCTCTGGTTAATCCTCTCTCTGCATCGAGCCTGCCGTCTGCCATAAAGAACAATAGATGGGACAGGCTGGTCATCCATCTTTTCTTCTGGCTTCTGTTTATAGATCCTGAATCACCAAGGATGGAGTGGGTTGTAATGCTGTTGAGTAACTCTTGAGACTCTTTGCTGATTGTATAACAAAGCTTTTCACTGTCAATTTTCTTCTCAGCCACCTCCCCAGCTATAAATGGGATTAATTATAATTTCTGTAAATAATGATCTTCTTTACTCTGGATTAAGAAGAAATATAGACACATAAAAGGTTGAGTCATATGCTGTAATATAATTATTATGACTACCAAGAGAGCCGAGAGAACCATAATGCTGCTTAAACACTCCTGATGAGAAAGAGTTTGTGTTTTTTATTCATGTCCATTTAGATTATTTCTAACGTGTTTGACTTGAATGATTCATATATGTGACAACTTAACAAAACTAGACTAGACAAAATGTAATAAAACAAATCTGATCAGTACTTCTGCATCTCGTGTGATGGTATTTCCCAACACTTCTGAATCACAAATGATCAAACAGTGATGTGTGTTATGAGAATTATTTTACAATCCAGTCCATCAGGTTGAACAGCTCACCTGAAGTTCACCACTTAGAGCTCTCTGGAGAGTACAGTTTGTAGTGTCATTGTTTCTCTATTCCTCATTTCAACCAAACTCAGTAGTTTTTCCTCAGTTTCTCTCCTTTTTCTGCAGAAGTTTTACTGATGCCAGCCTGTAGGTCTAGCTATAGCTCGTCAGCTATAGGATGAAATGCTATGAAACCTTGTACCCACATTCAGTTTCCCCTAATGATGAATTGCAATAACTCTGGTGATCTTCTGACTTTTGCACTGTCATTGGGTCAGACTTTACCATCAGCTTCAGCTGTACTTTGTGTTAAGTAAGTTAATTCACACATTTTAGCATGCTAACACACTAAACCAAGATGGTGAATGCAGTAAACAATAACAATTTCTAAATATTAGCATATTAGCAAAAAAACGCTGTACCCTAGTACTAGAACTAGTTCATACAACATGGTGGCTGACCAACTTGGAAGTCACCTGTCACCTACTAAAATTAGTTCTCATAATGGTATCTTCACCTTTTTTACAGACATCAACTGCCAGAATGCCTCAACTTATCACTTCACAAGTGTATGTTTCATAAAGAAATGTTGCAGTCATCACTTTTAGCATGAAAAACTTTCTCAACTGCCCACAGTGCTGATAACTTGGACTTATTCCTTCGATATAACAGATTGTCTAGCCAAGGTCAAACATGGGTGATGGAAAACAAGTATAAAGTGAGGAGGAGGGTGAGCAATGTAGAGTGTCTCTAAAATCCAAATAGTTTTTTATGTGTTGACATCCCCTTAATGAAGTTCAGTATTGTTAAAGCAAGTTATGTAAGGTTTCACAGTGTGAGTGTGCCATTTCCGAATGAACGGAAACAAAAAAAAAAAGTAGTAGGCAGACAAAGATATGATATTTGAGTTTGAGAGCGTGTATGCTTCAACTGCTCCCTCTTGGTGAGTCGTCCATCTTTCCTCTCGCTGTGATTTTCTTCATCTCTTCTTATTTAGCCCTCATTTAGGTGGCTGTTACATTATCTCACTGTACCATTACAGATCATATATCCAGTACGATCTGTCTTGTAATTATCTCTGTGTGTGGAGTGTAGACGGATTAATTTCTTCACGGTGGGCATACAACATCTCAAAATTTAAAAAAAAAAACATACACATTTTTATTAGATTAATTTGATCCTTCATACACACAGACACACAGTATTATTACTCTAGCAAAGCTTAAAGGAAAAAGTGGTGCAATTTCCCTACACAGTTATTATTTTAATAGCACCTCTTATGTTAATTCAGTGCATCACTTTAAATTTGCAGCTATTTCAGAGCTGTAGTTTGATTACAAATTATCTGATAAAAATGTGAATAGTCTGTGATTTATTCTCTTGTTATAAATACTTGCCAATTTAATTGAGAGGTGGTTGTTGTCTTTAATTTGCAATTGTTATCTTGCATTCATTTACATTATCATAACCTCTTTTATTACACAACCACATAGACCTCTAAGACGCTTTCGTCATTGGTTTTGGCAGGCGATGTGGTACATTGGATTAGCCTGTTCAGCGAGGTGCATCAGCTCGCCTACCACATGTACTGCAGTTACATAACACACAAGGAGATTTGTTTTTTTAACATTCTGGTATACTCACTTCAGTCCATTGTAATGTATCCTACTATACTGATATACATATAAAGCTATGAGCTTCTGTTTGAAAGTGCCTCTCTGACTGCAGCTCTGTGTGCCATCACAAGCTCTTTAACCGCGTAGTACAGTGCAGCTCCTTCAGACAAGGTTTCCTACAGTATGTGAGTTCACGCATGGCTGCACATTTACATGTCTGGTGGTGGTAGAGGGTGGATGTGGACGTCCTTTTCCCTCTCTCTCCTTTCAGGACAGTGCATTGTTATACGCATAACCATATGGTGTGTGGGAGATGAATTCACTTCCCTGTCTGCCAGCCAGGTTTCTACTGATTCCTGTATGTGTTGTAATTGGCAGTTCCATCAAAAGGCGACGCTTGTAATTGTGCAACAGTCTCCACGTCATTGAAGGCACCATGTGCTGCATGCATCCTGTGTTGACAGAAATACTCTATGTTCCAAAATGTTCTCTTGAGGGTGGAATAATAGCGCATTAGACACCTACATCTGCACTTGTTGACACCAGAATTTCACCAGGAAAAAAAAATAATATGATGTTTGAGTGAAGAGTATTTGTGGGGTTTTTTGTGTAGCACAGGAAATGGCGTACAAACAGCGGTGTACAGATTTTTTGCTGTAGGCTAGCTAGCAATGCAAACACTAACTGTGACTGTGGGAACATATTGTGTTCAGCTCAGCCTTTGACTGAATTCAGAATTCACCAGGAGATCCAGTTCTGTCTGATATCTTGTCTCTTTCGTTGTGATTGTTGCAGATTCATAATGCTCCAGATGCACAAATTTTCGCTCAACATTTTCAACTCGTACAGATGTGTGTTCACATTAGTACCCTGTGAACTGGAGCAGAGCCTGAGGCTCCCAGTTCTCCAAGGATGGACAGTCTTGTGGTTCATAGTGTCAAGTGCTGCTGAAAGGTCCAGCAGGGTGATGACAGGGGAGGGGGAGGCTCTAGTAATCTGGAGTTCCTCTGTGAAGACAAGGAGGGCAGTGTTAGATAAGTGGCTAGCCTTGAAACCAGACAGGTGGGGGTCTTGTTTTGGTGGAGAGACTCTGAGGCAGGTCTGTAATTCTTAACTTCAAGAGGGTTGACTGTGGGCTTCTTTAGAGGGTTCTCTGTAGCTGTTAGGAAAATAACCAGTTGTCAAAGAGGTGTTGATGCGGTGGGTAAGGAAATGGAGGAAAAGGAGGTCAGGATGAATAGACTGAAGGAGGTGAGAGGGAATGAGGTCAAGAGGGCAGGTGGCTAGGTGGTGGGCGGTACATCATTGGGCATCGTTGGTAAAGAGGGGTGAAAGAAAGTCAGGAGGTGAAGAGGTGGATAATTAGCAATACAGTTTCTCTAATGGTGATGTCTCTGTTACCACTGACAGCTCAACAAACAAAAAACAGTTTATACAGGTCAGGGAAGAGGTGTTATTCCTAAAAAGCCTAAACTGTTGTAAGGGTAATATCTTGAAACTTTTCACTGCTTTCAGATTTGTACACTACAACCATATGTGCAGGTACCATTATTTATGCAAAGTTTAGACCAAAACAGAATATATTTTATATACCAACAGTTGGCCACAGCACCAATACGAATTTTCATTCCCTGTTGTCCCTAGCTCGGGTTCTGCTGTTGACCTTCCCTCATCCTAATTTACTGCCCCAACTGTTCAGAGACTTAAAGGTCCAGTGTGTAAGATCTCTATTTCATCAGTGTATACTCACCTGAAAATAAGAATCATATATATTATATATTATCATATGTATTATATACAGGACAAAGTGGGTTCTCTCACATGAACAAACAACATGACCGCCAGACTATGGAGCTAATTTGACATCCCAATTCAAGGCTAAACAGGAAGTTGGTGGTTCAACCAGTGGAAGTCTCTATGGGCCACACGTGGTAGATCCAGTGAGTTTTATGGCTAAAAATCTTTTTGGGCTATATACATAACTGAACAACTTCAAAAAGAATGAACAGAGCGCTGCCTCCAACTCTGTATAAATCCATGTACACACCAGTACACCATGTTGAACTACCATGTTTCTACAGTAGCCCAGAATGGACAAACCAAACACTGTTGCTAAATAGGGCCTTTTGTGTTTTTCACAAGTTTTCCAGTCACAATAGTTTCTCCTACACACTTGATAGTGGAGGGTGGAGGCGAGGGGTATTCAGCTAATTGCAATCGGTGACATCACCACTAGATGCCACTAAATCCTATACACTGGACCTCTAACTTTCTAAATAAATGCATGATATGTGTGGTGGACTAGAACACAATATATCAGATATTGTATATCAGAGGCTTAGGTCAGGCAGCTGCAATGAACAAAATCTGTATATGAGACGAGATAAAAGCACTCACATCACATTGTACAGGATGGTGCAGGAATATTATCCTGAGTGGATTGAATTTCAGCATTTTGAGATGCATGTTATGAAACTTGTTTGAAACAGTTTCACGCCCAAAAGTGCTTCATTTACTCTGCTATGTGGGACAAAAATACACATTTATGCATTAATCCTCACCTTTTATTACTCCACCCAGCAGCGTTTTTCTCAAAATATGCATCAAATTTACTGAGATGAATTATGAAACATTAATACCATCCACTATTATCTGGGATTAGAGCGGAAACATTGTGTGTGTCCCTCTGTGCTTTCATTGATTTGTTGGATAAGACACTTAAACCTTGTTAAGAGTTCTGGGCATTCCCTCCCTGACAGCTGATTATCTAATGTTTAATCTGTTGTTATCTAATATGTCCAGCTCAGCTGTTGAGATTAACATGACAGCTCTCTGACACAGGTCCAACCTTCAGGCTTTCGGTCCAATGACAACTCTCACTCTTCTTTTCTCACTAACGTTTCACTTCATCTCTCAGGCTTGTTTTAGGTTAATTTGCAATTTCAGGAATTTCTGTTGTTTCATATCTGACTTTTCTTCTACCCTGAGTTGATTTTAGAAACTTTCTACAGACAATTTAGAAGTGAGTTTCTAACAGTGACACAAGTGCGGGGAGTGTTTCCTTTTCGAAAGGAACAACTTCTAAAGGGTTTGACTTGGAAAGAGAAGTTGTTTTCTCTTCCGCCCATGCTGTTGCTTCCTGAGATTTCAGGAGGAAGGAATTCCCTCTAGTGCCGGTTACCCACCCTACATCCTAACACGCACACACACGCACACACACACACACACACACACACACACACACACACACACACACATACATATATATACATATATATATATATATATATATATATATATATATATATATATATATATATATATATATATATATATATATATATATATATATATATATATATATATATATATATACCTACATCCTAATGTGTGTATGTGTGTATATATATATATATATATATATATATATATATATATATATATATATATATATATATATATATATATATATATATATATATATATATATATATATATATATATATACATATATACACACACACACACATACATACACACTCACTCACTCACTCACTCACTCACTCAAGCTGGTTACATGTCTCTACAAAAATGCTCTTTAGGGAGCCTAAAAGCAGCAACATTTTGAAACGCCCTTTCAAATTGTTAGATAAGGTCTACCGTCCAAATCTTTGTGCTTTTTCAAAAAAGAAAATCCTGCCAACTTTCCACAGTGATTGGGCATGTACAGTATGTTGGGGGTGGGGGTGGAAATGTGCAACACTGAAGTGACAGTGTTAACAGTGAAAGTAATACTTTTTCTCCTGTTTATTTATCCTCCCGTCTATCACTCCCCAAGCCAACATTGTGATGACTAGTGTCACTTCACACCATCAAAGGCAGCCCATATGAGACAGTATACAACTTTTTCAACATGGTGGATGATTATTCACCTAACCATAAGGCTTCACCAGTCAGCCCACTAATCCCGAATAATTTATCCCTGAACCAATTTATCCACCTGACAGTCAGGCTCTCATTTCAGTTTCTTGCGTCATCTGATCTCTTTGTGTTTTTCTGTTCTTTTTGCTGATTGCTTCTGTGCTTCACTCCCCAACAGCATCTTTATAGTCATTTTTATCTGAGCTGCAGGCTTTATTAAATCACTTTTCCCGGCACTCGGCAGATTTTTTTTTTTCTGCCCTGTGTGGCATTTCATTTTGTGTCTCTGTCCATAAGCCTCTCACTCAGCCACACATACCCTTACTCACAGTAGTCCATTGGGTGGGGGGGGCTTTACTTGGCTGACCTTGCCTCACCCTCCACACTACCCCACCCTAATCTGGGCCCCACTGGGCTCCATTCAACAGGCCAGCAGATGCTATTCAAATGAATGTAATCAGCCCAAAGCTGTTCATAGCCATAGCTTGGGTGAGTGGAGGATGGGACAAGGAGTCGGTTGGCCCTGACCCAGATAAACTTGACACAATGCACAGCACATTTTGGAAATGCAGGCATGGTGACCCTTAAACAGTTTCAGGATACAGAGACTTGATGTACAGTTGTACAGTACATGCATGCACCAAGAAACTTTATTTAATAAATACTTGTACCAGTGTCTCAGTTGTGGAAAGAGAAAGTAATGACACGATTTGCCTTTTATGTAGATAAAAGTCATATAATCAGTAGTTAGGTTGTATGTATAGTAATTGGTATAATAGTTATATTCAGACTGGAATGAACTAAAATAGAACTTAACAACCATCATTGTTATAGTAATATTTTATCATTTTTGTAAATACACTACCGCCAGCACCCCATTAGTTTATCTTATTACACAGCTTGGTTGAATACTGGATTGTACTTGGTCAATTACTGGTCAATTATTGCTGCACAGCAAATTGCTGTTCTGGTCATAGACTCTGGAGGACAACAGCAGACGCGATACAATCATTTTTAAATCAATATAATCAAAATAATGATTTCTCTTGTATGTCGCTGTGTAATAAGCAGGATAATGTACAGCAAGCATGTCACTGTTGCAAATAATACTTGAACAACAATGTTCAACAACAAACCTGAGTAACAATGACCAGCTACATTACCAGTACCTTACTTAGGTCACACATCTTCTATCTTTGTTTAATCCACAGGGTAGCAGGTTGTCTTATAGGATGTTATGTACTGGATCATCTTGGTTTGGAGCTGTTACATCACCATGAGGTTGCCTGCTCCCTCCTATATATAACGTGTTAATTGGGGAGCTTTAGAGGTGCTGTTAGGTGGATTTTGTTTTCTTTGGACAGAGCCAGGCTAGCCGTTTCCCCTTCTTTCAGGTCTATAGGTCCATATTTAGCATGCAAATGTAAGAATGTTACAAATCTTCTCTCAGCAACAAAGCAGACAAGTTTAGTTCCCAAAATGTCAAAGTATTCCTTTCATGTGCTTGTTAAAATGTACTCACAGCAGAGTACTTGCAGCAGTCGCTGTGAGAAGTTTCAGTCCAAGCTGATGTGCATCATTAACTCTGACAACAATACATCCATTTAACCTCTTCTCTTCTCTGCTAATGAGACATGACATTGTAATCATACCCATATCCCCACTTCTTGTTGGTTTTGTTGCGTTATAGTTGAAATCTGATCTTTCTGTTGAGGTGCAGCTTCGGCTAATTTAACAATATTATCATATAAATGAAATAAACACAGCTGAAACTGTAGCCACTCTATACTCTATTCCCCACTTCCCTGAAGTAATGAAAGTTATTAGATATCGTTCTATTATTAGTCATGTGTTGAATTAATCACAGGAGTCCTAAACAAAATGAAGATTCTTGGGTATCTCAGAGGGATAACAGAGGGAAGGTCCCTTTCTAATAACTAAAGATGTATTTTCATTTTGATGTGATAAACATAAGCACTTATACCCTTAGAGCAAAGTCATGGCAAATATTAATAATAATATATATTTATTAGTGTATAATCACCTGAAAATAAGAATCCTTGTGTTTTTGTTACCTTAAATTGAGCCCTTTAAATTTACAGATACCGCAGGTCTTCTTACACAGACTCAACCATGCTGAACTGCCATATTTCTACAATAGCCCAGAAGGGACAACCTGGCTCTAGATAAAACCGTTCACAGCCCTTAATTAATAATTAATTGTAATGTAATTAAAAATACAATGAAAATTGCCTCTTTTTTATACTGGATTGCCTCCAAAAAGATCACACCTTGTATCAAAAACAAACCTGGCACAAAGAGCAGAACATGCTGCTTATTTTGGTTCACTGAGTCGAAGCACGAGTTCAGAAGTGCAGTTTGTCTGGGGCACATTCCGTCTTTGCTTGCATTTGTTCCTGAGACCCAAAAAAAAAAAAATCACAAAGGAAACTTCAAACCACTGTGTATCACTTTCTGATTCTCTTTCTTTCTTCAGCTTCTTCACTCTCTTCTCCTTTTCTACATCATCAGCACCAAGCTTGTCTCCAAACAGTTTCTCTGTATGTAAGAATGTGTGTGTGTGTGTGTGTGTCTGTGTGTGTCTGTGTGTCAGATGACCTATTGAAATCATTGCGGTGCAGTGTGCCTGTTACCACGGCAACGCAGGCTTCTCCTTCTCTCTCTCTCCCTCTCTCTCTGTCTCTCTCTCTCTCTTTTTCTCTCCCTCTGTCTCCCCTCCCCTTTCATTTCCCCTCCACACCAGAGCGAGGTCATGTGACCGCTCTGACGTCAAGCCAAAGAGGCAGGCAGGCAGGCAGAGGAACGAATTAGTTTGTGGGCTTTTAACAAACCTCCTGCTCAGACTAGGAGTCTCTGGGAGTCTGTCAGTCACCGTTAGCTCAGTCTCAGTTCGTCTTCTCCTTCCCCCCTTCCGCTGTTCTTCCCCCCTCTCACTTGCTCTCATCTCTCTCTCATCTGGTGCTCTTCTTTATTCTCGCCTGTTGCTCCTTCTGTTGCTGCTGCTGCTGCTGCTTCCACAAACTTAGTCTAGAGAGAAAGTGCTGGGTGATGGACTGCTGAACAGCTTGTACATTGCTACAAAGTGAGGTAAGCTTCCTGTGTTTTCTCTTTGTGTGTGTGCGTGTGTATTGTGTGCTTTAGCAGCTTGTGGTTGCTTCCAGAGGGTTGTGCAGCAAAGTTAACAGCTGGATGAAGGAGAGCTCCCAGCTCGTGTTTGAGGCACATACTTGTGCAGAAGGGAAGTTGTCTTTCAAATGAAAACCCCCGCAGAGAGTGAATGGGGCTCTGTGTGTGCCGGAAAACTCTTTTTGTCACCCTCTAATCGTTTAGCTCAACTTTAGATTTGAAGTGCAGAAATGTAGCACAATGGAGGGAGATCCCTGATCGTGGTGTGATCTCAAAGACTAGTTGCTTTCTTTCTCAGCAAACACAGACGGATCTGTTTCACCCCCCCCCCCCCTGCAGGAAGTGAGTGCATGGTAGAAGAGAGCGAGAAGGAGAGTGTGATCGTTACGGGGGCTGAGCGTCTTATGTGTTGTGTAGCTAGAAGTGATGAGCAGCTCCACATGGCTTTTCCTCCCAAAGCGTTGCTAATGTTAGAGGCAGTAGTGTGGGCTGGAGCTGCTGGCTCTGTCTGCCAGAGAGTCAGAGGCAGGGAGGGGGCAGAGCAGCTGCCACCTGCCCCCCTCAGTGGGGATGGGAAAGCCTCAGAGTTATGCGCTTCAAAAATGTAACTCTTTTAAACTCAAGGTTGGCTGTAATATTTATTTTTTTTCATTTCAATAATGCAGTGAGATAAGAGGATTTCTTTTTCAAGGAGTTTCAGTTTTTTCAGGAATTTTCTTGCAAGCGTCTAGTAGTTGAGGAGCCCCCCTCCCCATCACCCCATGCACACACACACAGACACACACCCACCTCCTTGCGTGCCTCAAACAAAAGCATGCCAGCCCACATTTAGCCCAAATAGGGTGGAAAGAAAGGGAAATGTGCATAGCAAGTGGTCTGGATCTCCCTACAATACTCCACACTTTCCCGTTTTCTCCTTCACTCGCTGTGTAGAACTCGTCTGCTGTGAGACTTTATCTCCTCCTCTCGTTCTCTTCTGAGCAGCATTTCCCTCCTCCAACTTAATGAAGAGGAGATGAGCCAAGAGCATGTAACAGGTCTTTGTCACTGTCTAAAGTATCCTATTTGCAGATATCTAGTGATTCCATCCAATTAAATGCTCAGCGGTGTTCAGAAGATTAAGACACAAATTAGCATTTGTTGCTCTGATTATATTTGTGGTTTGGTTTGACATAGTACCTTACATGGTCCATTTGAAAACAAGTATTTTTACCATGCAGATATATGAGTCTAAGCAGTCTGAAAGTATTATGATTGATTCAATAGATTGTGCAGCTACAGTTTACAGCATGAATTAGTATATTGTTCATGTAAAGCAGTTCCAAATGTCCTGTCAGCCCGAGGGCACATCATTCACAAGTGTCTTCCTGTTGTGAAATGAACTGCAGAGGCCATTTTGAGTTAAGAGACAGAAAAGTAATGAGATGTCTGTCTAACAAAATAATAACTTTGTGTGTGTGTGGCAGCATTTACCCTGAGGAAAGAGCCACTGCCACACACACCTCTAGCATACATCCAGTAGCTTTATCTGACATCCTGCAGCAGTGCATAATGCGTTTGTCGCGCGCGTGTGCAGAAGATGGACGCATATAATACAACCAGAATAGTACAAATGTTTCATAATATTGTAATCCTGCGTGGTCAAAGCTTTAGTATTGAAAGCGCTCTGCAGACTGAATTCATGGAGTGAAAGAGGTGGCAGCTGTCGATGATTACATGTGACAGCTTTTATCTCAGTGCTGTATTGACACGATGGTGTGTTTATTTAATGCTGAAATGTCAAGCAGTGACGTATGAAGGTACTGTGCGAGATCAAACCTGTGCACAAAGCCATCTTTGCACTTTGAAGACGCTAAAAAGTTAACCTGAGGTGAAAACCCTGAGGTGAAGTTGTACAATCACAGACACTCCAGTGTGGGATATAAGCATTGTTTAGGCTGCTAGTATCTGTTTCTATCTGACACTTCAAATGAACTCTTTCATTTCATGCTCATTTCACACACGCGTGCACACACACACACACACACTAACTCACATTAGGACAGAGGTAATGGGACGACTGAGTGGGGTGAGATGGTTATCATCATGGTATTTGCTCATTTTGGTGTCTGGCTTTCATTCACACAGAGCACACACCCGGTCAGGCTCTTTCTCTCCGGAGATGGCCTCATTTCTGGGTCACATGCTCAATCTAAAGGTGCCATAACAGCTTCTCTGACATTGTGTGTATTTTTCAAATTTTTCATGTATTTTAACACTCATGTATTACATGAGGTATGATTGATACTGTTAATTCTGCATTGTTGATCTCATGAATGCGCTTTCAATTAGGCAGCAACATCACCAGCCAACAGAACATGAGTTAAAGCTTTACTGATCAGCAACTATAAGTTTATTACTGTGAAACATGTATAGCTTTCTCTAAAAAATTTTAACAGTGTTAGCAAATGATTAAATCTTGTTGTATAAAGAATTGAAGCACCATAATGTATAGGCAAACATGGACATTTCAAAAATATTCCAAAAATCAGCAAAATACATGTTTCCATGCACTCCCTATATGCAAATATTCAAAGTTGGTTCATAAACAGTATGTGGCACTAGTCCTCCAGTCAGGTGCCATTATGCTATTGTAATAGGAGTAGGTGCAGTGAGATGATTTAAAAATCACCAAATCACACCTGAAGAGGTGGAAAAAATGTAGGAAACATGATGAAAATGTGGCATTTCTGTTTGTTTCACGTATTCGTTTGAGGACTCCCTCATCGCTCCACACAGATCTCATCTTTTTTCTGACGCTTTACATCACTCCAGTCGGGCGGAGGTTTCAGTGGATGTTTTAAGTCACATGCTTCTCGCGCATCCGGTGGCTTAACGATTAAGTCACACAACACGACTTGTTCTATTCCCGCCTGGGGACCTTTGTTGCAGGTCATTCCCTTTTCTGTCTCTCTCCTCATTTTCTGTCTGTATCTCTACTGCACTATCAGATAAAAGTAAAATGACCAAACGAAAAAACCCACGAAATCACCACATGATCCATTTTTAAAAGGAGTATACATAATATTGAAAATATACAATAGCAAGAATATTTATTTATTGCAGTTTGGTAAAGGTGATTAGCTAAAATGACTTGAATGCATAAGTGTGTGTTTGCTCTGTTCATATGAATTTAGCTGTTTTCCGTCCGTACAGGTGAGCGTGAAAGTCTTCATTTATTGAAGCCGTGGAAACATGACTCCTTCCTCGTGTTCTTTTGCAGTACAGCCCACACATACACACACACAGAGTTGTATTTATGCCCACATCCGTTTACCTGGAGAGTACAGTTTAATTCTGTAACACATAAACTCAGCTGAACTGTATGAACCAGATTTCTATAACATCCTGTTTTGTACTTAAGGGAGACTCACGTAACACTGGTGGAAACTAACTTGAAGGCAGTTTATGTAACTGTTGATTTATGACCAGAGCCAGAGATGGACACAGAAACTGAGAGAAATAGAAAGAAAGAGATTAAGTGAGAAAGACACTCAAGAGATAAGAGAAGAGACAGACACTCAGAGAGCCGGCTAGATGTTTTTCTTTTCTGGATTCTTCTTCTTCTCTTTTATCAGGCGTTAAATAATGGCTGTTCTGAGTGGTGGAGCATTTTAAAAACCAGGAGACCGTGTCAAGGAGTGCAGGGCTCCATCTTTGATGTATTAAGCTGTTGTAATTCAGAGAAAGGGATTATTTTCGTTTGTTTAACAGCCCATTTATCCAATACAGTGTCTGTGAAAATTAAAGGCCTTTACTTTACAAAGGAAGAAGCTGCAGACACTAGTGGAAAGTGATTATAGGCTGTATGAAACACTTCACGGTGTGTTTGTAAAGTTTACTTCAAGTGTTTTTTCTCCCTTAATCCTGCAGCTGACACATAAACACTCACTTAACGAGAGCACCGTTCATGTTGGTGCTTCTGGTCTCAAATGGGGAACACAGACTTCGGTTAGGCTGACGATACCGGACGGACTGGGTTTGAGAGCAGTTAAATGAATCTGTTTAAAGGATGTTACACTCAAATCTTAAAATGTGTTTGTGCAGTTTAAGGTAGCAACTTTAGTGGAAGAAGAGGAGGACGTGTTGAAACACACATTTGACTGAAGTGTGGAAATCTTGGTCAGTGTAGTTACTCTGTTAAGGTGACTGTGACATATTTCATTACCTGATCTGCACTCACTGTAAAGGTCAGAAAAATGGGGCAGCTGACACTCTGGTGGCACTTCTCTGCTTAGGTGTTGTTGGTTAGAGTTTATAGTTGCTCACCACACTATATGTACTGTATGTTTTATTTGTTATCATTACATTCAATATTAAATGCAATTCATCCTCCATTTGTACCATATTATCATCACTATAAAAAAAAAACACTAGCAGCAATGGAAACATGGGATAAAACTCAATGTAGTTCAGGCTTCACCCCCATCATCTGTAGTTTCATTTATTGAGAAGGTGCATGTGAAGCTCTGTGGTATCAGTTGTTTAGGCAGAAGACACTGGATGTGAGTAGAAATATCTATAAGTAAGACAAACATAACCAGAGCAGCACCATATAACTTAGGTTCACTCTCCATCCCCTGTGAAAGCATTCATCTCTGTGACATACAAGTTGAGTGAGAGCTTGAAGAGAGACACGTTAGTGGTGGTTTTAAGGGACAGCTGGTCAGCCGGGCTCTTGTCAGTCTCCAATAGGCTTCTTTATAAATCGGGTCATGGGTCACTCAGCTGAAATTCAGCCTCAATGGGGTGAAGAATGCTCAGCGATTACCCTCGAGTGGTCCCACATAGGATCACATAGATCATTTTTAAAGGATAAACTTGGTCTATAGGCTCTCATGCATTGGATTCAGAGCAACTATGGGAAACAAATGTTCTATTTTTAGACACAGAGGAATTCACACACACACTGTCATGTCATTCTGGACACAAGAGACAAAGGAAGTAGTCCTTTTTCGGTGAGCTTTCTAGAATATGCATGTTGGAACTTTACATTGCAACAAAAGAACTCCCTGCTGCCCATGCTGAGAAGTCTTCTGATGTTACGCCATCAGTTTCACTACACCATGTTACTCCTCCTCACAGGTTGTGAATCAAAAGATTTTAATTATTAGTGTGTATGAAGCTGAGAGTGTTTGGTTATGTTCATTCTTTGTTGGCGCATTTTGTTTTCGACAGGTTTCAGAGGACCTGAGTTCAGCTGAATGTGTGGTCAGCTGCTTGATATTACTGCCATGAATGTATTTTGTGTGTTAGTCCTCATTAGGATTT
This sequence comes from Nibea coibor, assembly GCA_023373845.1. NCBI lineage: Eukaryota > Metazoa > Chordata > Actinopteri > Sciaenidae > Nibea > Nibea coibor. Next base: position 4,379,552 of record CM041726.1, read on the forward strand.
ATTTCTCTATGAAGCAAAGAGCCAGAAATGGAACTGGTGCTGCATCTTTTTTGCCAGAGCGCCATTAAAATTGCACTTGATGGGCAGCGTTTAGCTCAGTTGGTAGAGCAGCTGCGGCATGTACAAAGGCTCAGTCCTTGCTGCGGAAGCCCAGGGTTTGAATCTGACCTGTGGCTGTCATTCCACATCCCTCTCTTTCCGCATTCTTCAGCTGTCTCTATCAAAATAAAGGCCAAAAAAATCTTTTAAAAAAAAACTGCACTTGATAATAATTCACTCACTTGATAACACATGATAATTTTGGACATTTAAAATGAGATAGATAAGCATGGCAGTTAATATTCCCAAATAAGGAAGCTGAATGTTTACTCGTTCCAACAAAATAAAAAATCATGAGTCATGTGATGCTACTTTCATTTGTTACTATGTCTCTGTTAGTGAGAGAGAGAACTGCACATTGATTCATATTCATAAAACATTAAGGAATAATAAGGAATGATTTTATAACTTTTGACCATAGAGATAATAACTCAAACTTGACACATTACAAAATTACTTTGAATTGTGTTGCCACTAAAGTTGGCTCTGACATACAATGTACATTAGTCAAATTTATTGTTTTCAACCATCTCCATCCATCCATTTTCCATAACAACTTAACCTTATCAGCTTCATAGGGGTTGGAGCCAATTCCAACTGACATTGGCAGGGTACACCCTGGACAAGTCGGCAGTTCATCACAGGGCTGACACACTCACATTCACATTTAGAGGCTATTTAGAGTCACCAATTAACCTGGATGTCTTTGGACTTCCTTTGGAGGAAGCCAGAGTACCCAGGGAAGACTGTAGTATATGTTCTCACTGGGCTTAGATGTGTTTCATGATTGTCCAGAACCAGTCCATGATCTCTGTCTAGACTGGGATGTAGACCATGAAGACTTTGTCACTTAGTGCTCCTTAATTACGTCTTAAATAATTCAATAATTCACTAATGTTTACTTAATTCAGTATCAAATTAGATCATCTTGGTGAATTACTACTTGAAAATTAACAGCTGAATAGCATGCAGTGCCATTTAAAAAGAAAAAAACAGCAGATTAAATGTGTTTCATATGAATTTTGATATGTTTTACTCAGGAAAAAATTATGTTGACATTATTTTGAACTTGGATTTTCTTTTTTCTTTCTTTTTTTTTACATTACACATGGAGCACAGAAGCAGTTCTCAGCCAATATGGAAGATACTGAATTATTCACGATATAGCACGTGAATTTTTTCCCAAAGGGAGCGTTACAAATGACAGTGTGGCAGCTATGAGGTGATGGATCTCAGATACACGTCTACTTAGAATTCCTCAGTGCTTGCAGAGGTCTTTGGCAGGCAGGATGCATTCCTTCACAAATGGGGTTTGTGAGGAGAAAGGAGTGCTATCACTGAATTGTCACCTAAAAAATCACTTGAATGCAGTATCTGCTTGGAAATTGCTTTCTGAGGCTGTGCATTTATTGTGAGCTGTCAGAAATGAAGATGCTATCGTGGAGAGGAGATATTAAAGGAGAGGTTTTCCTTGTTATGTGGAAGCTTGTATGTTGTTGTGGCAGCTCTTCACAACGCAGATAGAGAGATACTGTAGATAGACAGATTACTGTTGGTTTTGAATGTCTTTTCCGCAGATGTGTTAGGATTTTCCACCGCTGTTTATAAGATGATTTCATATTCTATGATTAGTTATCTACAGAGTAACCAAGACTTCCTCTTTGGTCTTGAGTCATTATACAGTGCGTCACCTTGTCTTAGCTTGTTCTGTCCTTAAACCCATAGATCTGTGTCTGGTCAAGTACATGTACGGTATGTGTGCATTTTTCTAAGGTATGGCGTGCCAGGCATGCACGCTTCTTTTGCGTCACACGTCACATTATTCTTTACTTTTCCATGCAAGATACCATTTATCAATGTCACACTTGACCCAGGCACCATTTAAATTGAGCAAGATGGGTCCTTTATTACTTCACTACTTCTTTCCTCTTTTGGGCGGTGTATGTGATAGATGTGATAGAACAGTGCTTCAGGAGGTTGATATGACACAACTCACAACACAACACAGCACATGGACATGATGGTACACGTCACACAGTTTCCTTTTTTTAGTATGTCAGGAACCCAAAATCTGTTATGGACCTTTTTTATGGACGTTTTTCCTCATTCAGAAGCACAGCTAGCATAGTATGGCTGCTTCATTATATGTTTGATACCATATTTTTAAAAGGATAGAATAAATAAGTTTAACAAAAATGTATTTTTCATATTTTTAACCCATGGCTGCACAAATGAAATCTACTTGCCACCATTCTGTGTGAATCTTTCTATACCAACACTATGTGCAGGTTGTCAAAAGAAAAAAAAGAATGAATGGACTGGAAAGTTTTTTATATTTCTCAATGTCATAGTGTCTAAAAGTATGCAGGCTCACCTTCAGCATATTAGGTGAATGTCCTCAGTGCATGTCGTAGCAATGTCTTTATTTCCACAAACATGCAGCATCCATGAACACTGACTACAGCACTGACAATGTAACTCTGTGATGATGGTGTTAAGAAAACATTCCCATTAGTACATCAGTGTGAAAACATGTGCAATGCCACATACCCATGCTATCAAAAGAAAAAAATGCAACAGTAATCTCACTGGCCTTCACTAATCTTAGTCTGGTCCACTTCTTAAATTCAGTAAAACTGAGTAGAAAAATCATGAATGGTGAGAATATGAGTCAGTGGGAATGACATTTCTGTCTTTTCTCAAGAAAGCAACGCAAGCTGTACTGTATGAAATTAAGCTCTGATGAGAGCATCCAAACTAATTCTGAAACTTAATTATATTTGTCTTAAACACTTTCAGATTCTTAATTTAGTTGGTACAGCACAGGAAATGAGCCAAACAGCTACCCAGTCTAAATATTCAGCAACATTTTCAGTGTTCAACACATCCCAGTTCCCTGGCTAATTCCTGACCCCTGACCTCCTCTGTGATGTAACTTCCGCTCTGTTTGTTATTTTCCGTGATGTTATATCCTGTTTCTATATTTTCTTAGACCACAGGAAGCAGAGCAAGCTTTGTTGCATCCCCAGGCGCATTCTTCAATCAGAACCATCTCCAGGCTCAGACTCTGCCCACGTCTCATTTTCTCTTTTTCCTTTCTCTTTTTCACCCTTTCTTCCTCTACTCTTTTTTTCTCTTATAGTCACAATAGACCTTATTCCCATCCTCTAACAACCATACATTCTCCAGCTGCTCTTATAGTTGCTGTGCAAACATCTTTTATAGATCAGCTTGGCACATTTTACAGCCATCTCACTTCATCTTTCACAATGCTAATGGAAGTTTGTAGCCAGCAGGTGTGATTGAGTTGGGGCAGGGTTTTTTTTTTTTTTTTTACATTTTATTATTATTATCAGTCATCAGTTTTATGGAAAATTCACTGAAAACAAACAAAGCACAACCAAAACGGGCAGCAATTGGTGTATTAAACGTTTAAAGTGATAGGAACATTTTTGAGTAGCTTTTTTTTTTTTTTTTTTTTTTGCCTTTTTTTAATTATGGAGTTCAGTCATAACTGGACAGTTATGACTAGACACAGTAGGTCTGTCAAACTTTGGATTGCTCCACATGTCGATGAAGTGTACATGGGGCTGTAGTAAGAATCTATACACTGTAGTTTATGTATTTTAACTTAAAAACTACAAGCTACAAATATTGGCATTACCATCTAACTCGCTCACCCCCAAACTACCTACAGTAGTAGGGGTAGAGAACGTTTAAAGTACAGTAACCTCTCTGTTAAGCTAAATTTAGCTGAACTAGCTATCTAGCTACAGCTAAATTCTGTTAGCAATAATTGTAATAATACAATAAAACATCAGCTCTCACTTGCTGGAAATAGGGAGCCTGTTTTTGCCCATTTCTGTCTGAAATTAACGTTCCAAGATTTTCAAGTTGTGAACCGCACATGTATTGTGCATGGAAAGCATTCATACATATTCCTTATACTAATTTTGTTGAAAGTAGCTCGACTAGATCAGAGTAGCCATAAGAACTACAGTAACAGATAGACATCTGTTCTGTTTCGCCCCATTGGGACCCAGGAGTTAGTTATCCAACCAATTCACCAGGTCCAACGATCCAGTGCCAGACAGACAGAGAGCTCCCACCAAGGCACAGGGAGACAGGGAGCCAAACAAATTAGACACGACCTCGGAGTACAAGGCAGGGGTCCTTTTCTTTTGGACAAAGAGGAAGTGAAAAAGAAGAGAGATTCCACACAGGCATGCAACCAGAGCTGATTCTCATTAACACTCCACCAAAATAGTTGTCAAATCTGACTCTGCTGCTTAATCCACTGTTAATCCAGAGTCTTTACACATTTACTGTATGTATCTAATGCTTGTGAGCAAGCCACAATAAACATTGTGTAATCCTGATTTAATGCCTCAAATATGGATAATAACACAGATCTTTGCACTGTGGCTTCATAGATGAAATGACCTAAATTAAATGTATGTTGTTTAGGAATCTGACTTGAGAAAGTGTGTCATCTTCTTCTCACAGGTTAATTCTTTTTCTCCTGAATCAATAGGCACAATGTGTGGTTGCCTCCACCTCCTCCTCCTCCTCCTCCTATCAGGTCTGTTACCATGGCAACCTAATGAAGGCTAAGGAGGCCATTTAAAAGTATAAGGGCTGAAAATATCGACTGTGGGCAGGCTAACCGGCTAGCAACCGCAATCAATCGGACAAGCCTTCAAACGCTGTTTGTCTCTTGCCTCAGGTTTGGTGTTGATTTGGTGGGAACAAGTCTGCACATGTATGGTCAGCTTTATTACAAAAGAAAAAGGAAGAATCAAGGAGACAGATCCTAGAAAAGTTGGCTCTAGTCCAAGTAGTACAAACTCATCTGACCCACTCCTGGGTCACCCTATATCCAGCTACTGCCTGGCTGCCTGCCAGTACCTCTGTGTTTTCCCACCTCACCTTCCAGTGCCAGAGTATTGTCAGGAAGTTTGAGGGGAGAGGTTTCTCCTTTTGGAGGCCTCTTTAGAACCAAACCAGAACCAAAGAACATTGCAGACTGGCTTAAAATTTTGATGGGTAAATCCTTTATTGCTGCACTCTCACCAAACAAAGCAAACAGGTATGTTGGTGGGTAATTAGCCTAGTTAAACAAACACTGTGTCCTGAGTGATGAATTCTTATTAAATGGCTTGAATTGTCGTAGGGTTTTCCTGTTGGGACAGGAAAAGAGAGAACAGAGGTGTGTCTCTTAGGGCCCAGTAGGATGTTGGCAGACACAGTCATCATCCATTCATCAGCATTTCTTTCTTATTTTAATTTCTATTTTTAAGCTTGTCTTTGTGTCCTTCTCTGTCTCACCTCCCCACTCCCATCTCTATTGTTCCTGCTGTCCATTGTTCAGGAGACTCAAGCTGCTGCCCCGCACTAAGAAAAATCAAGTGTGCAGATGTTTCTTACAAAAGAAAGAAAATACTCACCCTTCCCCTTTCCTGGAAAACTTTCTCTGTCTTTTCTTTCTGATTTACTCTCCACAAACCAAAACTATTTCTTTCTGGTTGCACATCGCAGTCCCTTTTTGTGGTTAGCATTCATATTATTCATGGGTTTTATCCCAAACCGCTTTGGTTTTCCATTGCAAATTTAGCATCACCACCCGTATTTCCATTAAGAACTATTTGAAATAAGCAGAGAGATGACCCAGATCGAGTAAAGGTTAGTTACTGTTTAATAAGTGCCATATGTATGCATATTGATCACATATGCGCATGTATTGACCTCAACGCTTTGATGCTGGGGCACAACCAGACAAAACAGACACACAATAAATTATAAATTAGCAAAGTACTTCAGGAATGTGAGATTTCCAACATGAAGCACTCTACCTACACTCAGTTCAAAACCTTTTGGTCATATAGTAAAAAACATTTAGTTTGCCATTGACTTGCTAAATCTTTTCTGTGTGTGTCCTTCTAATAGAGACACAGAAACCTTTTCCACAGTTTGAGCAGACCACAGCACAGCTGGAGTTCACAAGGTTTGCTGAGGAATCCTTGAATCCAGCTAGGGAGCCAGGGGCCAGTCCTAGTGTACAGACAGCTTGGAGGGCCCACTTGCTGTGCTCCAGTGTTACTTCAGAGAGAGAGTGGGACAGGAATTGTATGAACGATGCTTCAGTAAAGGGTCTGGAATGTCCAGAGAGTTCACCACATTTAAGTGGATCTTTCGGAACATAGTCAAAATTTTCTAGTTTGTTATCTGCAGGTTGCTCTCAACTGGTCAAAATGTAAGAGTGACATTTTATTCTTAGAGTTTCTTCCATGTGATAGAAAAAATACTCTCCATGGTACCATGGTAGATTTATCCTTATGTGCCTTTATCTCATCACTCATTTCCCATTGTAACACACTCCTCACTTAGTATGTATGGTTTTGATCATGCGGAGACAACCCAGAATGGTGCCGCATGGCTGCTCACTAAGTTAAATAGTCTCACATTACTCCAAGTCTTAGATTTCTGCACTCGTGCCTTGTTGAGTAGATGATCGAGTTTAAAATTCTCATTCTAAGCATTGCACAGTCAGGTCTCAGCTGCATTTAAAAGGCATCCACACAGTCCTTCTACTAGTTTTCTCCATCTGAGATTCCTTCTCCACAGGAATCTGCTGCAGCTGGACCATAAGCCCTTTTTCACCCTCTGTCACAGCTGGTGCTCTAGATTTGGGAAAGGGGGAAGGTGAGGTAGGAGGAGAAGTTTGTGCATTAGTTGTGCTCTATCAGAGGGGTGTGCACTTTACTCCAGGAGGGTTGGTCATCTACTGCTAACTTTACAGAGCAGAGTGGTTTATTTTGGTTGAGCAAATGTTAATATTATGGTAAAGATGTAACCTTTGAGTTGCCCTAGTGACCTGGGTTTAAGACGACAACCATGAGCTGTGGCGTCCCGGGATTAAGCAAAGTTGCATGTTGTACTTGTATATCCCCATTTCCTTTCACCACCTCTCATCAAAATGAGCTAAGTCTATCAAATGTTCTGAAAAACAGATGTAACTTTGAAAAAAAAATTATAATGCAGCCAAAAGACAAGTAAAGGTGTTTCCTTTTTTATTGGAACATAAAGGTGCGAAGGATTGTCCACCTCTTTTATTCAATATTTGATTGCCTGAATGGTTATGACATTTTAGTATGATTACTGTAATATATATTCTGTTTATTGCCAGAGATAATGTCAGTGTTTCTCCACAATAGGACACAATAAAGACTGTGTCCTGTTCACAAAGAGGATTATGTTACCTGTTCCAATGGTGTGTAAGAGTTTTCTCTTCCTGTTTTGTACTTTAAACCAGTCTGACTGGACAGTCACAGAGACTTGCACTGAATCATGTGGCACACATTGTGAAAGGCTGTAAATATCCAAGTCTAATACAGTTGTGATTATGACTGTTATCATATTTAAAGATTGGCTCAAATGCATGCAGTGGAGACTGCTGTAATTTGTTCACCGTTGTCTTCTTGCTACTCACCTCACATACCTGCACCCACACAACCCCCTATACACCTACACACATGGAGACACTCGTCCTGCATTCACTGATTCTGTGTATTTGACTGTGTGTGTGTGTGTGTGTGTGTGTGTGTGAGTGAGTGTACCCATGCGTATGTGTATGCAGCGCTCTCAGCCAGACAGCTCATCAATGGCCGTGGGATATTGCTGAACGTTACTATGGTAACAGCAGTGAAATCACTTCGTAAGAGAGAGAGTTGTTCATGTGTAGGATGAAATAAAACTGGGGCTGAAGAATATGGAAATGTGGTATAGAAAAGACATAAGAGGAAGAGTTTATGAACGGGGTAGTAAAAAGATGGAAAGATCTGTTGAGAAGTAAAAGTGGAATAGATGAAGGGGTAACAAGGTGAAGAGTAAGAAAGAAGAAATGTACTGGAGAATAAAAAATACATTGTATGCATAAGTTGAAAAAGGTTTAAAATACTCATCGTGGTCCACATCTCCTCTTCCTCTCTCCCTGTCTACTCACCTCTCACCTATCAGCACCCGAGAGCCGCCTCATAAATGTATTCATACAGCATTAACACAATCATGGTCTTCACAGCCTTTCATCGTGGAGAGGCTGTGTGTTTTACATGGAAATCGTTTTGTCCACAGAGGAAGTGGCTAGAAAATATCAGCAGCTTAACTGGTGAGTGTGTATGTGTGTGTGAAGTGGTCAGGTTGTCATAATCTGAATGCAAATCCAAGCCATGGAACCAGCTCTGCCAAGGTTCTATCACCACGCGCTTCCGTCCGTCTGCACGATTGATTTAAATGATAATTCATTTGGTCGGAGTGATTTGAGGCTGAGTCTGAATGGTTCTGCGGCTGGCTTCAGGAGAGCAAATGTGACGGGGTGAGAGACGGCAGCAGTTGAAGCTTCTGAGCGCTTCAAACTAACCGTTTTGTACCACGTCACATTGCACAGGCAAGGTGTCCTTTTCCTTTTTTTTTTTAATAAGCTCATTAGCTAAATGAGCAGCAGTGGGTGTTCCTCCACTGCTAGTGTCTTTTCTTTCTCTAGCTACTTCACAGAAAAGGTCTTTCAGATTCATCATGAGATTTTGTATAGCGTGAACACCGTGTGTACCAGGCTAGGCCCAAGGTTAGAGTCTGACCATCAGTCCCAGTTGAACAGCAGGAGGAGCCTGTTCAGCCTCTTAGATAAATGGTAAGAGAAGGAGTGTCTCGTACTGTACAGGAGCTAACAAATGTGGATAAACGTGCTTGATGTGGTGGTCAGAGTAGCTGTCAAAGAAACTAATTTGTGAACCATCTGACACTCCTATTATCCCTGGTCTGTCATGTTTAGGTATACCACCCCCAGCCCAACTGTGAGAAAGCAGCTTTCCAACACTTGTCGTCCGTACTGAGCAGTACAGGTCCAGCAGCCTTGAGAGGCACAGAAATGATTTCTATCACTCACCAGTGCTACTCATTTTAATGTCCGCTGCTGTCAGTCAGCATACGCAAGCACTTGTTCTCTTTTCAACACTCACACATGCATATATTTTTTATCTGTGTCCATGTTTCTGCCTTTTTTTGACTACTTGTCCCCTTATCTTCTAATTATAACAAAGAGCAGACCACATACAGACATGCAGCTGAAAAAAATGTGTCACTACACAAGTGGGCTACCAGCAGCATCCTCTTTCGGCTGAACACGTCCTCAGGAGCACCAGGGTGGTTTTGTGTGTGTGTGTGTGTGCAAACGTATGTACAGACTGGAAATAGAGTGTATCATAACCGGTGACAGGACACAGTGGGTCAGTAATTAAGGCTTTGTGAATGTGTGTGTGTTATTGCAGTGGACAGGGTCATGGCTATGGATTCCATTAGTGAAGAGCCTGGTGACAGACTGAAGTGTAATCCCTCTGAGGGTCAGTTGTTGTAGCAGCACCTTAAACAGCAGTCGGTGCAGTAATTGGCGTAAAATTTTTCTCAACCAAACCCACAGTTGCGCGGATTCACCTGCCATTATAGAACAGAGGACAATCTAAACATTCTAACACTATCTGTGCCAAAACAAACATTTCTTGATGTTGTATTTTTGATGTTGTTTTTAACTACAATTTTATAAGCTTGATACATAAAATCTTTGCCTGTCTTTCATTCAATGTTGAAAATCTTTCTTGTTTGTGCCTTGCAGTTCAAAATTCAAAGAAAACCATGAATCTGTTGAGTCTCACAAAGAGTCTCACAAAGTCAGTGCAAGCTGATTTTAACTTGAGGAAAAAAGGGACTCAAACCATCAAACATATACTAATGAGAAATAACTGTCTGCTGTTATGTTATGCACAGTTTACAGTGTATTGGTGTAGAATGGATTATTGGATAATAACTGGCACTATAAATCACCTGTCTCTGCACTAACTTGATGTTTGGCTATAGGCAAAGTGGTCAGCTTTCTAGTTTTTATCATCAGTAATGTAATCATAACAAATATACATGTATTTATGACAGTGGTATTTCACTCTGAAAGTGGGGGAATTAAATGATGCTTTAATTAAAGCTTCTAGATTAGAAATATTTTATTAAATGCAAAACTGAAGACACCAAAAAAGACATTTTTATTTTCTTTTAACTATTTTTATGAACTCCAGAGTGTTGTAAGATCTAATATACACAACATATTTTTATCTAATGAAATATTCTGCTTCAATCCATGTTTGCCTTTAGCCTTTCAAAAACATTTTCTCTGTGGTCACTAAACTGTTCTCTCGTGCCGCACACAAAGGGAAGCAGCAGCTGTATTAAAAGGGCGGTCAGTTGAAACGGCCACACTTTTTATTATAATAGCATAGCTTTAAGCGTTAGTATAATTTGAACAGGTGAGTCATCTAAAGATATCAATACAATTGTCATCAGCGGGGAAATTAGCTATAGAGACCAAAACAGTTTGTTTTTTTTTTAACTTGGAATGCCATGATGTTCATGTTCCTCAGGATGAGTTGTAAGAACGTTGGTGATCTCCTGACCTTTAGCACCATCATGTCAAACATCAGTTTGCCCAATAAATTTTCTGACAGAATCCCTGCAAAGCTAATGACATTGAATAGAATATATAGATAGATATAGATACTGCATATACTGTCTGTTATCTCACCCTCCTAGTTTGAGTATGCTGCTGTAAATGTTAAGTGTTTTTCCAGTGCTCAGTGTGGCTGTGCAAACAAAAGTCTGTAATAGAAGTAATCAAAGGAGAGTGTCAAAAATTCCCCACATAAAATCATTCATGTGCCACCCAAATGAGTGCTCCCCTCAGTTATGATTGTTATGATTCCCACCCAGACATCAGAGCCGTTCCCGTCACCATGTTTACCAAAGAGAGATAGAGGCTGTTCTGTAGCATTAACTGCCTGGCTGCTTATTTTACTGTGTTTTAGGGCATGGCTGGAGCTTGAATTTTTCCATCAGCCTCTGAAAGTAGATAATTTAATGCTGATAAGTTATCACTTCTCAAATATCCTTGCTTACATTGTGGAATTTTGACTCGGTGTTAGCCTTGATTGAACCTTGAGCACAAGAGGTCTGTCTTTTTAGTATCTGCCATGACTTGACGTGAAAGTCTGAGCTCTGTCATTTCTGTAAATATATCTGATTGTAGTAGTCTGACACTGGAGATGACCTCCCAAGTATGTGAAATAGAAATGGCAGTTGTTTGTCATTTCATTAAGTTTCCTATAGCACAGATGTATTCAAGGACCTTGCTAGGTGGTTTTGAGTACACAAGTGACTCATTTCCTGAGACGTGACACTGAAGGCCAAGGCAAGGCTGACTGCATACTGGTCATAAATGCATAAAACTTAAACACATAGTGAAATGACCTCTTAAGCTATAATCATACATCATCAACATCATCAAACATGTTTGGTTCTCATGCATTTTGCTTGCATAAAAGCTTACGACAACATGCATACTAAAATAGGATCATGCATATTCTCACATACACAAGGAGAGCATGGTTACTGTATTGACAGCATAATCTCACTTGAGACTAGTAGCAGGCACTTCCTGTTGCAAAAAAAATGCAGATAAAAAAACAGACAGAACTCTTCCACTGTGACTCTTTTCACTTTTTGTCTTGCTGTCATCGTCTGCCTGTCTGTGTATGTGTTGGCTATGCCCATAAATAATTATCTATGGAGACACAAAGTGGTATAATTATACAAATAAATACACATACATACAAAAATATACATAAAAAATGTACTAAAATTGTATTATTATTTTTCCCAATGACCAGCTGTTCATTGATTCAGTTTCAAACAAGTGACATTTGTCTATTTGTCTTAATACTTTATTTGGATAGTCTGCTTACAGAAAGTATTTCTCACATTTCATCTAGAGGTTTTATGATATAGTGGTCTTGATGGCAAGTGTTAATTTTACACATATGATAATATCTTGTAAATAATGCAACACCTTTTAAATCATTTCTGTTTCTTTCGGTTTCTGCTTTGTGGTTCACACACAAACACCAGCACAATATGTGGTAGTGCACTTTAACACAGTTGGGTGTAATGCATTTGTCAAATAAATGTTTTATTGTTAATATTCTTTTTCTCCAAATTTTTAATTGATATTGCAATTGTATTGTTATCATGAATTATTTTATGCAATAACTGAGTACTGACTCTGATACAGTGACAATAATGATTTCAGGTGTTTCACTTTGTCTGTAGTTTGTCTGTTTAACAGATATGCAGTATATGGTATACGCCTAATCCTAACTAGACCTGAATCACAGTGATGTAATGTGAGAAAGTGGGTCTATTTGTGAAACGGTTCAACCCCAATAAGATAATAAGATGTTGAAAGGTTAGAAATACAATACAAAAGAAAGCAACTGAGGGTGTTGACTAAAATGAAGAATTATTGCATTTTATTTTCTATATCTGAAATTGAAGACTAGAAGGAGATTTGAACTACTCAACATTTTCTGTCTTTTTAAATTTGTCAAAAGTGTCATAAACTAACTAGAACAATGGCTTCATGGAACATTTAATAGTTTCTAGTCAAACAAGTGATTTTAGTAAGAACACAATAAGGTCTACTCATTGAGGTGTTTTTATGACCTTAATGTCAATGTCATCCAACCGCTCAACATTCCAGCTAGCAAACACTTGCTTTTATGAGCACCACAACTTTTATTGCCAGTAACATGTAGATCAGGGGTGTCAAACTGTTCCACAAAGGGCCGGTGTGGCTGCAGGTTTTCTTTTCAACCAAGCAGCAGCACACCAGACTTGACTCATTTAATCAACTGATCTCAGTCTTCAGATAGTTGATTGGTCAAACTGTGTGCTCTTGGTTGGTTGGAACAAAAACCTGCAGCCACACCGGCCCTTTGTGGAACAGTTTGACACCTGTGATGTAGATGATGATTCATCACCATTACTATTTATATATATATATAACATAGTACATTTTATATGTCTCGCTTTGCATGAACATTTAAATGGACTGTGCAAACATTGCAAACAGGGATTATAAAGCTTTATTCTCTTTATAAAGATCTCCAGCACAAACACTGATACGCCAGTTCCAGGAAGAGATTGTTTCTCAACAGGTTATTAATCTGAATGATGTTTGTTGAGCGGTTCAGCTTTAATATCATTTGACTGCACCACTCTTTCCTTCCAGTGCGGCTAAGCTGGGTTTAGTGTGTGTGTGTGTGTGTGCGTGTGCGCAGCGAGAGAGACAGAGATTTTATAGACTAATTAAACCCATGTAAGGCATATGGCAGTGTGTGTACTCGGAGTACACATCGCACTTTTCCATGGAAAGTTCCAATGCTTTGTAAAAAGGGAGTGATTTGAGTTGTGATAAAGGTGAAGTCTGCAATGTGAGGTTGTTTACATTTTTGATCCATACGTCAGTGAAGTCACTTGAGGACACAGCAGTTGTGTCCTTGGTTTTAAAGTCTGAATCCACTGTATGTACCAACTGAATGACCACCACATGAAGCCAACACCGTACAGTGGAACCACTGAACTCCTTTTCAAAGAAAATTAGAAAAACAGACCACACAATGTCATTTTCAGTATTCACAAAGGGAGAAGCTTGTTGGGAAGAAGGAAAATGACATATTCAAGGTGAATTAAATGCGGCACTCACCCTTGCATTTTGATGTCTGTCAGCTCAATCTAGCTAACATGACATGTAATTCCAGTGAGAAACATCAGCTAGAAGGTGTAATAACTAACTGAGACTACGCAGAGTTACCTTTTTCAGGTAGTGAGAATTGAACCGTGGGTGAGTCATAGATGGAAGAAAAAGAACAGCTTCCCCCTCACAAAGGTGACATTAACTGGATAAGGTTACAGCAGCATGAATGGAAGTCCCACTGTTTGTCTGCTGGACAGGTAAAGAGCACATTTCCTCCTTTTTTTTTATCTCTGAAACATTGTAAGAGTTACAGGATGAAATACATTCCATTATCATTGGACTCGACTTGATCATGGTGATTTTTCCATTCAGGAAACTTCAGCTGTCACCTGTTGAAACTTGATATGCAAACTGATCACATGAGCACTGATTATGGAGCCTGACCAACTTTTGCACTAGTAACAGCGTGAGCTGTCTTAAAGTCTTATTAAAATGGAGAAAACGATTTAACATTAGGGCAGCTCTGGCCATGCTGCTGGCTAATTATGCCACCAGAGCTAAGACTCATGCAGATTATGGCACAAAAACACCCCCAAGTGTGCGAGAAATTGCAAGATGTCATAGCTCTGAAACATGTCTTTTAAATGTGCTGAAGGTCTAACTTTTATTCATTCTTTTTTTCATACCAGTCCTTCAGTGAGCACGGTTGATGTTTGTTTTTACCAATGCCATCCTAAAATCTTCTTGCCTCCCTGTCTTTCCCAGCTGTGAGCCAAGTGATTGACAGGACCGACAGACATGGGGAAGCAGAACAGCAAGCTCCGTCCTGAAGTGATGCAGGACCTCCTGGAGAGCACTGACTTCACCGAGCATGAAATCCAGGAGTGGTACAAGGGATTCCTGAGGGACTGCCCCAGCGGGAACCTGTCCATGGAGGAGTTCAAGAAGATCTACGGTAACTTCTTCCCCTACGGAGACGCTTCAAAGTTTGCTGAGCATGTCTTTCGCACATTTGATGCTAACGGAGACGGGACAATAGACTTCCGGGAGTTTATCATTGCACTAAGTGTGACGTCACGTGGCAAGCTGGAGCAGAAGCTGAAATGGGCTTTCAGTATGTACGACCTGGACGGAAATGGGTATATCAGCAAAGCTGAGATGCTGGAGATTGTTCAGGTAAGTGTGCACAGAGGCAGACACATGGACACATGGACAAAAACAACAGGCCCCAGTCTGACATACAAGAAAATTAAATACAAAAAACAAGAAATTTACCTGAAGTATGGTCTGTGACTGACACACGCACACCCACACGCACACACACATAGACTAACTCCAGGGCAGTGATTGTTAAACACTGTTGTATTAACAATGCTGCCACTGTATCCATAACACACTCTTTATGGGATGAGAAAAACATCCAGCCCTGCTTCATGGAAGGAGGTATGGAGCTGGATGTGCCACCATCTAACACAGGATTGAGAAATATATCCTGCAGGAGCTCATTTACAGGTTGCATTGAAATGTCAGTACTTAGGAGATGCATTTAGGTATTAAGATGAATCAAGATTAATTAGAAACATTCATTGTCCTGACAATAAAAGCAGTTTTGGAAGCAGTCAGGAATTCATTAGCTTTTCTCCCCCTTAAATGTGCCTTTTAGTCTCCTCTGGGAGGACGAAGGATCGATTTACTTAGCCTAAAGCTTAGCCTAATACAAGTCTGCTATCATAGCTACCGCATAAGCTGCCTCTATTAAAGTGTTTAAAAGTTGGCTGTATTAAAGGCACAGTGTCCAATCCAATCCAATATTCCTCAGTATGTGTGATTGGATGTAAGAATTGAAAGAATTGTTCAAATGAACCTTTTATATCTACAGAGGTAGCAGCTCCTCCTATTCTCAATGTTTGAACCAATTCACCACAGTAGCCCAGAACTATTACACTGGCTCTAGAGAGGACATTTAGTATCAGGTCACCACAGTTTCTCCGACATGTTTAGAAGTGTGAGGTGAGGGGTGTTCAGTTGGTTGTAATCTGCAACTTCACTTAGTACCATTAGATCCCACACACTGGACCTTTTAGGTCTTGTACAGTCATGTTTATATGTGCTGTTCTATCTAGTAGAGGCATTAGCATATTCTGTAAAGCCCACTTGTGTTTATTTTATAGCTGCCAAGCAGCCTAATGCTGGGGAGATGAGGAAGGATGTTTTAAACCCCTGACAGTGGTAAAAGCCCTGCATGCTAACCTGTTGTTAGTCATTAAGGTAATGACGGTAAATGTCAGTGCCCAGCAGGCCGTTCAGGCTTTCAAACAGTCTTACTCACTTTGAAATGAGAGGTAGAGGTCATTTCCACATTTTTATAGGTTTGAATCTCATTTTGTGTCCGTGTGGGACGTCCAGAGGTTGAACTTGTAGATTTGCAGTATACGTTTTGTGGGCAGTGCAGCAGGACACGTCTCACGCTTAAAGGAGAAAACAACAAGGGAAAGGGGGGGGCAGGGTGGCATTTCCTGCACAAGAGCTTCTCATGTAAACAGACTATTAGAGCAGCACACATATGCACTACTATATATCTGTGTGGGTGTGGGTGTGTGTGTGTGTGTGTGTGTGTATTTCTCCCTTCACTTTTTTCTTACTTCCTCCACATTTGTGTAACAGCAGCTAGTTGGTCCCACTTGAGTTTCACCTCTTCTTGGGCAGCCTTCTTAATTTTAGAGACACTGTTTCACTTTTTTCTGCTGCGGCTAATTCATCCTGGAGTTGTTGTGTGCTCCAACAGCCATCAGGCGGCATCTTCTCTGCAGAGTTTTGACTGTAAAGAGCAACACAAACTGACAATGGATGCCAAGAAACGTGAAGTAACATGCAGAAGAAAGGCAAAACACATAAAATTGATTTGTCACATAATGAAGAATTTAAGTATATAAAGTCCTCTTAACTCCTCAAATAAAAACACCTAACACCTTTTTCACCAGGGCAAAGGGTTAGGGACAAAGGAGTTACAGTTTGACTATTTTAATATTTGTAAAATTTGACATACTGCACTTCATCATCACCAGTTGCTTATTTTGGCAGGTAAGACACATACTAGACTGTTCCTACTTGCTTGTGCAATCAAATTGTAATGTGTCATCATGTAGTGAGTCAGACTGACAGTCATAGGTTGCAAATATATGTATGTATGGCATATTTATGTATTTAAAGACCAAGAAACATCAATCTTTATTCATCCAACTTAAAAAAAAAAAAGTAAAAAGTCCTAAAAGTCTGTATATATTCTGTCAGCAGACTGAAATAATTCGTAACACACATCGTTCTAACCGTGGATAATACAGGCAGTTTTGGAGATGTCCGTGTGTGAGCCTCTACCTGCGATTTTGTCTGATCAGTTGGAAACTAAACTGTGTGTTATACTTAATATGTGCACAGTGTGTGTTGATGTTTAACACTGTGCTCTGTGGAGCTGCTGTCTGGAGGAAAAGTCTCCAACACACCAAATCACGCAACTCTTGGGCAATGGCTTCATGTAACTGATGTAATAGTGATGGACAGACAGTCTACAACATCATCTGATCTAAATCAGTCTTAATAACTGATGACAATTGGCATTTAAAATGTGGCAACAAATATGAAATACATAATAGCGTCACAGAGCTTAATAGCATCTGAATACTGGTACATACTGATACTGGTACAGTCCAGTATTGAGCTAATCAATTCATTTTCTCTGATTCTTTTTAAAGGTACAGCCACAGGCAGTCCTAGAAAATATTAAGATCTCCGCCTCCTCACATGGGCCCACATATCATCACTTCGAGGTTAAATTAGCTTCCCTACCTCACAGGTCTGTGATTCAGACCTGTCACTTCTCATACGTCTTGATGACACAAACACTCTGGCCACTTTCCATTAAAAGGTGGTGCTGTTCCAAAGGACAAAAGAATGGAAAGCAGTGACTCAGATGCTCATGTCTGGCTGTCTGCAGGGTCCATCAGTTGAAGTGAATAAGAGGACAAAAAGTTGATATTTCTGCCATAATGAGGGAGAGTGAGAGTCAGTTTGTGATTATTTGGCAAATGTGTTTGCGTATGTGGCAGTTGTTAATTAGCTGCAGTTTGTTTAGGGGGTAAAGAAATGCAGTCCACTTCCACTATGCATAGAAAAGCACTATTGTAGCTCTAACTCAAATTTGATTGAAGCTTTTGAAATGTGGAAACAGGAGCTCTGTGTCTCACTCATTAGATTAGACAGTGCCGTTCCTCATTGCTGAAATGCTGTTTTAGAAATAGCCTCGGGCCATCTCAATTTCTCTCCTTGTCTCAGACACATACAGTAGAAGCATTTATACATACACAGTGTTCATCTATCATCATGTCTATCTGCCCCCTCTCTCCATTTGACTTTTTGACTCTCTGGTTCAAAGTCACCCATCTCTGCAGAAAGAAAGCAGGCTTAAGAGGAAAGTTTTTTAGGTTGCACTGAGTTCTACAAGTCAAAGTTAAAAATGATACCTAAACTCCAAGTCTTTGGGTAAAGCCTGCAGCTTAGTGTGATCACAGTGTCTGTTTTCAGCAGTATCAGAGGGCAGATTGGCAGGTATCTCTCATCAGGCTGAATCCATCCATTTTCTGCTTCTTATCCGTCTAGGAGTCGTGACAGTAGCAGGCTAAGCAAAGTAGCCCAGATGTCCTTCTGCCAACCTCTTCACCCTAAATCCAGCATAATATTCACAAGCTTCAGTATTTCTACTGATGGTTTAGTGTAAGTTGAAGAAAATGAGAAGTATGTCTGAAATGGAGTGGCCAAAAAGGCCATGAAATTTTGTACAACCATTCATGGTTCCCAGAGGATGAAGCTTCAAAGTTTTGACACCAGCATCAGGATGGCATTGTCATTTTTCACTGAAATGATTCAACTTTGGTAATCCGCCTCACTTCACCTAATGCCATATTCGTTGGGATTCATCGTAGTCGTTCAAGACAATGCTGCTACATAGCCTACTTATTCATAGAAGCACATAAACCAAGGAGAAATGACCAAATCTGAGCAAGTAAACACAGTCTAGCACTCCGTTTCTGGAACACTCCATGTGGGGCATGAAGCCATGTGGAGAACGGACCAAAACAACGTGATGGAGACATGCCTAGTACAATCAACGCCTAAGATAGGTCTACTTTACTTCAAGTTATTAGCATTTATTACAGTCACACAATCACTATGAAGTTAGTACATCCAGGTTTGCCAGCTAATTTTAAAAACACTGTGAAATGCAACATGTTTTCTTGTTTTGTTAAAGGTCTTCAACCGTGCTGAAACTCCTAATTGACAAACAAAACAATGCTGAGAGCTGTTAGCATAGCTGTAGACTTTTAAGACCAGTTCATGGTTGGTGCATCCACGTTGCCGTGACAGATTTGACAGATTCCACATGTCAGATCTGACAGTATGCCCGAACTGCCCACTGTCTGTTGGCACTACAACTGCTGCTGCAATTACTGCGCTGGAAAAGCAAACTGGATGCTTGTTGATGTGTCCTGTGTTAAGCCGTCACACATTTTCTTTGTTTGACTTTTCATATTCATGCAGCTTTCATTCTTGTTTATTGGAGAAATGTCACACAAAATCTTTTAATCAAGATTTAACAGCAAGTTACCAAATTTTAGACAGCATTGTCCACCACACCAGTATTATTGTGACCAGCAAATGCTTCACCCAACGAACCCCTTCACTGCCCCCACAGAGGTCTACATGTTTTCTATTCACGCTCGCCTCCATTTGCCGCAGTGACTAGAAGCCGCGGCTTACTGCAGCTAGCTAATGGTCTCTCCTGCAGAGAGTGTGTAAATGCTGGTGATGCTCATAATTAGCCTTGCTGTGGGAGTAATTGAATGAGAAGGATTGCAGCCAGCAATGGCTCTTCTTCTTCAGATAATGACAACATCTCAACGCAGGGAGAAAGGTGTCTGCCTCAACCACTCATCAATAGTTGATATCTCACCTCTGTATGCCTCCCACATGAGACATGGCACGATCAGTGGAGCAGACAGGGAACAGAAAGAAGTTCATTTTATTGACAGACAAAAAAAGAAGGGAGAGTATTCACACTGGTAATTTAGTGAGATTGAACAGAATGGTGTGTACGATGAATCACTGAAGATCACTGCTCAGGCAGATAAAGCCGCCACGGGAAACATATTCATCTTTGGTGTGAGGGTGAAGCGAGGCATTGTGCGTGCGTGCGTGCGTGCGCGTGTTCTTATTACTGCTGGACGACTCAAACAGTGCACAGCTGGCTCTGTCAGTCCAAGTAAGTCTCAACAAGTGGACAACTTCCCTCACTCTCTCCGTCTGTCTCTCTTAAACTACGTCTCTATGTCTTCCACTCTGTATTATCTGATGTGGCTAAGGTGTAGAGGGGAGGTAATAAAATGTGATGATACTTTCCTTCTCCCTCTCCCATTCATAAGTGGCCAGGTAATAGTCCACAGCTGTGGCTTAGTAGCTTTGGACCGTTTTTATCCCCCTCTCTCTGTCCTCATGTAACTGTGGCTCAGGCTGTTTCCGGCTCCACAGGAGGCAATGTTGTGTTCTTGTCTGGGAGCTCCCTGCTGAAAGGGTATGAAAGAACATCCTTTTTCTCCTTGTGGCATTCAGGTTATAGAATGGATCATGTTTAGACTTCTGAAGCTTAGAAGAGTCTGTCTAAACTGTAAAAAAAAAAATACACGTGTGCTTCACAGGATATAAAGAAAAGAAGAAAAGCAAAAGAAAAAGCAACGCACAGGTTGTCTTCATTGTTGAATTTGTGACATAAATAAAGTGGATTCATAGTAGCGGAGGAGAGATAGAAACAGACAATCAGCCCGGGAGGGCACACCAGGCTGGCAAGGTGTCAAAAGATTGAAAGACAGCCAATTAAGAGAAGGGTTGTGGTCTGTGGAAAAAAGGATCAAGCCTGAATAACACTGGCTTTACCTGTGGTAGAGGAGACTTTCTCTGCACGTCACAAATGTTCTATGTAAAGACTGGCTGTGTTAAAGGACAAGGCTGGTTTTATTCTGTATGTTTATCAACTAATCCCATGATAAGACCAAATATGGTAGTCCGTCTACATACTGTGTGTCTGTCTGTCTCGCTACTGAAGATGTAAAACAAAAGTCACAAATAATATTTTCAGGCTTGATAATTTCCCAAAACAGCAGAGCCCTGCAGGGTGTTCCTCAAGCAGGAGGAAGTAGTGCAATAATCCTGAGTCAAGATTTTTTCTCTCCTTTAGGAAATAAATAAATGAAGACTTTTTACACATGCTTACATGATACAGAAGTTACTGATGTGTCCACTTGCTTATCTGCAATCTGTTTTAAATATGTAACACAAGGTCAAGATCAGACAGTACCTACAGTCTACATTAGCACCTAATATTATGATTACGCCGTGTCCCAGTGACTAGTCCACATATCTAGTGTGTGGTGTACTGTCCGTTATGAAGCTTTAACAGAGAAACCCTGGTGTACAGCTGTGCTTTAATAAGTATTTCTAACAACAGGACAGTGTGTGGGGGGTTGATAGAAATAAACAGTGCGTGTGTTCATCTCAGTGAAGGAACATCATCCAGTGCTGCAGTGTGGCATACAGGAATAACAAAATTCCTCTGTCTCTCTTTGGCTCCAGCTGTTTTCACAGCACTGTGTGCAGACAGGAATACTGAGAGCACCATAAGCTCCAGATCATTTCACTTCTTATTGGTGACTTGTAATTTTGGGATTTAGACATTTAAGCTTATTCCACTGCGTTACTCTGGATTAGACCGACAGTTAAATCCCCAACATGTAATATTGGCTAAATGTCCTAAACACTCACAGCAGTCTGAAGGATTTTGGTTAATAACAGAGCAAACTCTGAAACTGAAATGAAGACTGATATTAACGGTGGCTGCTGTGTGTTCCTCAGCTCCACATTGACCCAGGAGCTGAGCCGCCCTGCTACTGTGTAATAGGAAGCATAACCAGCACCTATTTAAAGCTCCCGCTGCACTGTAATCACAATCAG
Organism: Nibea coibor; assembly: GCA_023373845.1. Classification (NCBI taxonomy): domain Eukaryota; kingdom Metazoa; phylum Chordata; class Actinopteri; family Sciaenidae; genus Nibea; species Nibea coibor. Next base: position 4,401,333 of record CM041726.1, read on the forward strand.
CTCTCCTCTGTTCACATGTCAGCTCCCATTCCCCTCAAATCCGCCTCCTTATTAGAGACAGAGAGAATGGGCTGTGATTTCACTGTTTACTGCCAAACAGCCTGCAATGCAACAGAGAGCAAAGAAGACACAACACTGATAAATAGTCTGTGAGGGATTGTGTATGTGCGTATGTACGTCTCCACCCCTCTACCCTACACAAACCACGAAAATGTAATCACAGAACAGCGAAGCAGCGCAACAAATTGACATATTGGAATAAATACTGGTCCGAAAGTGTGTAAGCACTGTGAACATGCACAGACTCGCAGTGTGTTTGTCTTTGTGTCATAGCAGAATAAATGTTACTTACATCAGTAAATGAAATATCACAGGGGCATGTTATGTAAGATCCTGTACGTGGCAAACTCCTGTATGTTGCCTAAGTTATTTTACCCTCACTGTCTTCCAGTGTATTGAATATGCAGAAAAGCTACAACAACACAAGGTTAGTGAATGAAAGTTAGACTGCTCTAATTACAGAATATGTCAGAAATGTAATATAATATGCAGAAATATGGTTTCATTACTATATAATCACCTGGAAATAAGTATTGTTAGGTACTGGAGACACTGGAGTCTGCTATGTTGAACCACCATGTTTCTACAAACACTGGCTCTAGATAGGACCTTTTCTCATTTTCACACTTTTCGCTGCTACCTTCTCGCAAGAAAGGAGGAAGTGAGGTGATGAGGTTGCACTCAGTAATGCCACCAGCTGCCACTGATTTACACAGTGGTTCTTTAAATGTCCCGTGTGAATCTTCAGTTCAGTAAGATGAACATGCATGTATGTACATGCATCATGTGTTCATAATCATTTACTTGCAGCTGTAGGGCTAAGTGGGTGTATGGAATAATGACCTGACAGTGGACATCATTTATAACATTAGTATCTCTAAGGTTATTATGTCAGTGCACATTTCATTATGGAATGACAGAAGGTTTCTGGGGCAGCTGATCTGTGATGAGCTGTAGTCTGGAGCAGGAATGCAATGCCAGTGTTGGCAGGTCAGTGTCAGTGTAGATACTGAAGTTCCACTTCAAACATGAAGCATGAAACTTCAACCTGTATGTAACCGGGAAGTCTTTTCTTTCCTTTATGTGACAGACATGCCAGCACAGAAGAACTCATACCACACATAATTCATTTACAACCTTCACGTACAGCAGGACATGAGAGACATGGAAACTTTCATTTTTCATAACAATGGTATGTAGAAGTGAAGCTAGTCTTTATCAGATGCACGTTTACCAGGATAGAGCTGACTCTAGGGACTGTAAAGCCCTGAAAAATGAGCTTTTAAATCTGAAGTATTATTCATGACTACATGTAATGTGCAAACAATCAAAAGTTAAAGTTTGAGAAAAAGCAGAACTGTTCAGTATTAACTGTCTGTGTCGTCAGACCAACAGCTGTTATTTTTACATTTTGATTCAAATGTTGTCAAGTCCTGATTGGTGCACGACAGTACGTGACGTCACCTTATTGTGAAATAAAAAGTCCCTTTTGTGAAATAACCACAACTGTTCTAACTTAAGAACAAAACAGTGTGATCATTTGGGACTCCTGTTTCTGGGTAAAAATGATCCATCTAGATTCTCCGTGTTAGCTGTCAGAACTCTGAGAAAGACAAAAAGTCAAAAGACAAAAATCGTCCACAATGTCCTCAGTTTACAGAATAAATATTTTAGAGATCCATGAATGAAAGATTGATTGACACTTGTGTCTCCTGTAGGCGATCTATAAGATGGTGTCCTCTGTGATGAAGATGCCTGAGGACGAGTCGACACCTGAGAAGAGGACGGAGAAGATCTTCAGGCAGATGGACACCAACAGAGATGGTAAGCTGACCTCATCATTTTGCATACACCAGAAAAAACTCAGAACAGATGTTGGTTATTGTTATGTGTGTTGAGTCAACAGTTGCTGTGTGTATGACATACCGAGCTCTTCAAATGTCCTATTGCTTCTCTACCAAGATACCAAACTAATTAAACAAATCTAATTGAATTAGTGTATTTAGTACTTGATTGGTTGACTTCAGTCAAGTGGGACAAAACAGCCAAATTTCAATTGCAAATGTATTGAACAGCTTGTCACCGCCACCTGGTTAGCTTTCCGGCAGCTGTTGCCATTGTACAAACTGGCCTGGTTTTTCCACTACAGAGCACAGGCAGACCCCTCCAGCCAGAAACAGCAGTTCATTGACGACAGAGCAGACACCATCACACACACACAGTAGCCACTCAGTGGACACTCGGAGAGCACATTCATACTGCACTGAGCACAGGAAACAGAGAAACAAGATGGGAGCAACAGAGAGACAGACAGTGAGGAACTAGTGAGTAGTGTGGGTAGAAGGAGAAGCAGATGTAGCAAAAAAGAGGAGTGGGCTGGAAGAAAGGAGAGGAGGAGAGAGAAGTGACAACAGTGAGAGGGAGTGTGCTGACCTGGACATGGAAATGTGTTTTCTTTATTTTGCTTCTTCTAATGAGAATCACGAGTAGTGGGCAACTGACAGGGAGGTAACTCCGGTCTGTCCATTAGGAGGGTGGACAGGAGGAAGGAGAGCTGTCTCAACACTGCCACCAGTTGGTGAAAAGTGGAAACACTGATTCAGAAGTGAGAAACAATCACATAGAATCACAAATGATTCACCTTGAAATGAGTGTTTTGTTGTCCTCTCACTAAAATCCTTTTTTTTCTGAGTTGAACCCAGTCACAAATCCCACCCATGCCCTCCGCAGCATGACTGTAAAGGTGAACAGGTACAGGGTTAGCCTTTGGTTCACCACTGATCTGCACTAACATGGACAGGTCCTTGTCACAGTATGAGCTAGACAATAAAGCCATTACTGTGATGTGCTGGAATGCAGTGTTGCTCTGCACAGTATACGCATGTATATAGAGACATACAAGAGATCTAAATTTGATTGTCTGTGCTCTGAGCTCTTACACTGTCCATTTGTTTTCTGTTCTGCAATATAAACGACTAAAACATCATGTCCTTCTCATCCTTTGCTGGTGTTCTTTGTGTTTTTAGGCAAGCTGTCTCTGGAGGAGTTCATCAAAGGAGCCAAGAGCGACCCCTCCATCGTCCGCCTGTTGCAGTGCGACCCCAGCAGTGCTGGACAGTTCTAAACCTGAGGCATCAACACAAACCTGTAAGGCTCTCATTCAGCATCTCCAACCTGCAGCACAGCTCGCATTGAAAGCTTTAGGTCAGCCAACCTAAAGGTCGCACGCGGCCTCAGGAACAGTTGTGCCTTCCGGGCAGTGAAGCTATTCAGCAGCAGTGTGCAGGATGTGGGATGGGTCATCCACAGTGTCACCGGCTTTGTGCTGCCACTGGCTTTTGCAGCTCGTGGACTGATATTAGAAACTTTGTAGGAGGTGGTCTGTTATTTTGGAGCAGTTGTTAAAGGTGTGGACGCATATATTTTTAAGCCCACATGTGTAGGATTTGTCCATTTCTGAAATACCGTCTCTGCGGGCAAAAACAACAGTGGTTCTTTAAAATTGAAACACTAAAGATTAAAGCCAGGGTTTTGTTGCACAGACGGGGTGGAGTGTGTCAGAAGTTAGTGATTCAGACTATCAGTTGGTCGTTACAATGGAAATATGAAATCAGGAACAGGAGGGAGGTCAGCCAGCAGCAGCCTGGCAGATGTGGAAGAAGCTGTAGAATCGGTTAGTGTGACTGATCTTAATTAGGGTGTGTTTGTTTGCTTTTCTTGTTGAACTTCTTTTTTATGAGGGAGAGAAAAAAACGTGTTACAAGTAGTTACAAGATTGTTTCTGTTCCTGGTTACTGCGGTTCTCCCCTGTGGTGTCAGCATCATCAGAACAATGACAGAGGTGTCATTTTCTTTAGGTATGAATCATGAATTAATGTGATTTTATTTCATAGTTTAGTGGTTGTATTTTCTGTCCAGGATAAGGCTCAATGTGTGCGTGGTTATAAAGTGGTGTTAAATCCTCTTGGCAGACTCCTGGTATGTCATATGTTCTTTGATTACCCTCTCTGGAAAGATATTTAAGACAGTTCATCTTCACAGCTTTGACAATGTGATGATACAATTTGTTTCCTGTTTTTTATAGTATTTTTGCATCAATGAACCTGATGAATAATGATGAACCTGTATTTGAATTTAATTCACAGGATTAGAAAGAACAAAGGACTCTGTTTTACCTCAATATAACTTTTTTATGTTGTCATCTGGATGTTAAGACATTTTAGAATCAGCAAAGTGGAACACAATTCAGATCAGATCAGATCAGATCAGATCAGATCAGATCAGATCAGATCAGATCAGATAGACACACTGGGGAAATTCACAGCAGCTTGTATACACAAGGTGGACAAGAAATTACTCATAAGTAAGAAAGATATAGAATAAAGTCATGCTGGTGTTAAAGAGTCTGGAAGTGCTGAACGAACTTTGTAACAAATAATAAATAAAATATCAATAGATGTTGATATTTGTCCAGGGTGTACCCCGCCTCTCACCCAAAGTCAGCTGGGATAGGCTCCAGCCGATATTTTAACTGAAAACGGTGCATGTAGTCAACAGATGAATATTCACATATGCTACAATGTGATTTTTTGGTTTGTAGAGCAAGAGGTTGTGGTGACATCTTTTTTAAATGACGTTGGACTTGAATTTTAAACCCTTCACAAATACATCAAATGACTCTGAGGCACCTGACTCGTTCTTTTTAATATTGTTTCATAACTGCAACCCATCCAATACTGATATGTCATAATCATGATTGACGTATTAACACCTGTCGACAACCAGTGGTGATAATTGAACGCAGCATCAATCACCTTCAGTGTCACGCCTTTATGCTGCCTGATTCTGCAGACAAGCGTCACTCCAGAACACTGAACAGGTGAACACATACAGTCACAACAGTGTTAATCTGACTTTCCCTCCATCTGTCTCCCCACAGTGCTTCTTTGGGTGACTCGAAATGCCCTTAACTCTCCACTAAGGAGCAGACTGATGAAGAATGACAAGCTGATGATGATGAAGAAGACAGGCCTACAATATGCACTGAGGACTTCTAAGATGGGCACAGGAGCCACATTCTCCAGTTTACCCCCTCCCTCCACCCCTGACCCCCACCCCACATGCACACCGGGCTGTTTATATAAACCCTCAAAACCCAAGAAAGACTGAACCTGAACCCGCTGATTGTAGTTGACCAGGATCCTTCAGTTCTCCTTTAAGTATGTATAAAGAAGGTCTGCAGTAGGTTGTATATATACAGTATAAACTGGAGTCTCTGTATCAGTGTCTTTCCTGGGCTCTCTTTGCCCTTTGAGGCTCCAGCGGGGGCGACACAGAGCCTCTGTCACTCTGTCACTCTAATGTGTATCATAGGCAGAGTGTGTGCATGAGACAACAACAGAGAGAGAGAGAGAGAGAGAGAGAGGGGTGTTGAATAACAGGACATGCTGTAGGTGAGATTATTTAATCTGCAGTGGACATGTGAAGTTCGTCCTTCACTCAGAACAAGTACTGCTTTTAGTTTCCTCTTTTCTACTGTGAGAATGTGTACGTGTGTTTGTGTATTTTGCAAACTTGATAGAATTTGTTTCATATTCTGTGTTGGGACAAAATTACATTAACATGTAATATTATGCTACTATGCATACGCGCCCTAATCAGTAGTTAGATTATTTTGTGTAAAGTCTCACTGATGTAATGGAGGATGAAACACATCCCATCATCTGTTTCACTGGCTTTTCATATCAGTCAGAATTCCACAGAGGACTTTTGGAGCGGCAATGTGTCGCTGCACTCTAGCTTAAGAAATAGAACATATTTGAGTACAGTGTAGATATATTAAAGCGCACCTAAATTTGTAAATCCAATTCTGATAGTCCAGATTGCTCAGTTCATAACAAGTGTTGTGAAATCATTTTAAGAAATGTTTGTTTATTTAAGCAGATATCAAGTATGCATACCAGTTCCTTTTCCCACGTGAAGAGCACAGACACTTCTTCACGTCCACTTCTAGATGTTTTTAAATGCAGCATGTTGAATCAGTCGTTGGGTACGGGGGGGTGCATAGACTAAATAACACGTATGCATGTGACTTCAGCGCATGTGTGTGTTTTTACGTATGTTTATGGACAGCAGTGGCTAAACGGCCGGTTGCCCGTCAGGCTCTGTGCTCGCTTCTGTATGTTAGTATCGTCATCGTTAGTGCTACCAGTAGTCAGTGTTATTGACAGCGTATGGACTGCCAAAGCTGACACATGTAATGGTTCATATGAATAACTCGATGGAGGGAAACAAAGAGGAGCTTTAGGAAGAGCACCGCGCACAATAATCAATAAAGACCCATGTTTGATGGGGATGCTGGGTAGTCAAAGCTGAGAGCTCAATAATGAAATCGCCATCCGATTATATTCATAACAGGGCCAGACACAGACAGGATTCTTTAGTATTATGTAAAACTAATTACATATTATTAGTCTCACTAAATTCAAACATAAGGATTCGATTGACATTTTTTTGGACTCATCCTCTCTCCCTTTTTCTAGCAACCACTTTGCTATTGAAGGAAAGACGACTAAGCTCTCTCTGAGCACCGGTATAACCCCCCCACACACACGCACACACCACACACACACACACACACACAGCCCCCCTAATGTAACTGAGCCCTCACGAGGGCAGCGCAAGGCCGTTTTAGTTATTGCATTGTTTTCCAATTAGAAAAGCTTTGAATGTTTTACTAAATAACTGCTGTTTTTTTGTGAAGAAGAAATAAAAAAAAATGCAGCCAAACAAACCGAGAATCACAACTACTGCAATGATACTGTCACAATGTGTTTGCTTTTATTGTATTTTTATGATTTTTTTTTCTTTTTTAAAAAAAAAAAAAAAAAAGCTGAGTCAGGTGTAACATTTCTGTTAAAACACAAAATAGCATCTTGTGGTCAAGTGCCAAATAAAAACAAAAACAGTATTGTATAAATTTATACTGTACAATTGTTTATCTGTTGAACAAAATGTTTGTATTTGTTGCATTTTGTAGGTTTTGTATGGTATCCTGTATTTAGTGACTGCAGTTTTGGAACACAGGATTCTGGTTTTTTTTTTTGTTTGTTTTTTTTTGGTCAACTTTAAAAAGCAAGAATAAAATCTACAATTTATTGTGTGCAAGCATTAATGTGACGTCTGATTAATTGTTTCATATTGTGCTTTTAATGACAGCATGGTCGGTTAAGTATTAACCTTTTGCAGAAATATTGTAGCAGCCTATTTGTTGCCTCAAAAGTGTCCGTACAGAAATGTTAAAGATGGCATTGACTTTAGTTTAGAAATGGTAAATGTATTATCTATCTAGGTCAGAATTCTTCAAAAAACAAATGTGAGGAATCATTATGTGTAAAGAAAGATAAAATATCTATGCACAATACTGACAATTAGCCAAGATCAGATTTTATTAAACAATGAAGAATGTCTCTTTTATTTGCCTAAAAAATGGAGGCATTAATCATCTTCTAAGTTTTATCAATGATAATTCTGGTCCATAAGTTCAATGAAAGTAGCTGTAAAGGTTTTACACATCTCAGCTGTCTCATGTCTCTGAGTATGGCTAGGAAAAGCATGTAAAAATCAAATAGGGGGACTGGACTATAACTAAGTATGACAGTGGAAAGAATAGTCTGCAGGCTTTCCAGCAGCTCTTTGAGGCTGTTAAGTGATGTCAATCTATCCACTAGTTTTCTGAGCCTTGTTGGCAGTGCTAGAGAAAACCCAGAGGTCAGCAGTAGATGTATCCTCTGGGGAGCATGAATGCCTGTACCAAATTTTATTGCAGTCTGCCTTTCCTGCCAGTGGTGGACTCACCCACAGTGCCATCTCTACATGTTATCATTGTGTACTGTGAAACCTAAAACCATTCAAACTGAACACTGGATTTCACTGAGCAGTTTTTTCCTGCTGTAATGTAAACTGAAGGTTTCTGTCTGTTCATCCTGAAATGAGTTCACTGTGACCTGTCGCACTGAGACAAGTACGTTCTCTGTGAAGTACGTTCTCATTACAGAAAGGATCACAGTGAAAAAACCTGCTGAAAATTCAAAAGGTTTCTTAATACATCTTGAATACCTCTTTCTTGTGACGGTCACCTCAAAACCATATTACTCTGAACAATGTCACTTATTCTTTCTAAACACTTTCAGCTTAAGACTCCAACAGAGGCAAACTACTTTCTACAAAGACACCCTTTATAAAGATCTACAGTTTGTACCTATATAATTTATACTTCTTTGTAGCATATCTAAGTCTTAAGAACAGTCTTAAACCTAGGAACAAAAAAATCTTATATAAAGTATAAATCAGGACTAAATCAGGAAACTTTGCTTGTATTAAATATGTCTGCCCACCATGCCCTCTCTCAAGTACTCGATCAGCCAATAGCAGGCCTCCAGTGACATGACATGCATGTGATTAGACTACCCATTGGATGCTGAATCCAGCACTTGCATACTTTAACATATTCAACATGCAAAAGAAAAGCATACGCAAGATGTTTCCTCTAAAGCAACGTTGATAAAATTCTGTTATTATTTGTACAAATCTCATATGAGTTTGACACAGTAAGTCAGTAACCTCACCTCAATTTGAAATGCTCAGCTAATTGAAGATGTATTTTATGACAGATGCAGACGTAGGTAATGTGATCATGAAGAGAAATCACACTAAAATGTGAAGATGATTGTATAGGAGTGTGCTGAGAGACACTTCAAATATGTTAACTTATCAATACACCAAGTCTGACTTTATGAACACTTATCTTAAGGAAAAAGGTCTGGAGGGTTTGGACCTATATCCATATTAAGCATTTATAAATGGATGTCCACATATTTAAAAAAGAATAGATGATAACCAACCAAGCAACAGAAAAGTTTGTACTTATTGACTTTGATAACTCATCTATAAGCATCAAGAACTGATTTATTAGCCATTAATTACAACTTATAAAGACTCTGTAAAGAATTCTTTATTAGAAAAACAGAGCAAAACAAACGCTTGCATATCAACTGTGGTAAAAAAAAATAAACACACGACACAAGCACCTACATACTGTATAAAAACTATATTTATTGACTCATTTAAAAGACTGTACATCACGCAAATGACGCATACAGAAGCTGTCAGTGAATCAGGTGTAAACACAGGCAGTGAGTAGGAACAGATGAGGCGAACGCTCACAGATGGTTTACAGTAGCCTCAGAAAAGGATTGTGTAAATGGATGGACTGGTTTGGCCTAACTAATGTCATAAATACTAATGACTGCAGCCTCTTCAGTGAGAGGAAAAGCAATAAACACATGCACAGAGGAAGCAAAACAGTTTAACAGCATCCTGGAGACTTGCAGTCTTGTTCCATAATGGTGCCTCATGTAATTATAGATCCTGAGACACCAGCGTGTAATCACAGCCCGGGATAACTGTTATTTCACCGACACAGATTGGAAACAGTTAGTAGGTAGTGAAAATATGACGGTGAAAATATCGATAAAAAAAGATGGACAGTCAAATAGGATGACATACTTAGAATCATGACCGACTATTCAAGACACATCTAAAAATAATTATGTACAAACCAAACAATAAGCCATTACCTTGAACTGTTGCTGCCGCTTTGAATGAGAGCCTTTCAAACATCTGATCAAGTCATTTAAAAGCTTCCACCACGAGAAGAGGTAACAGGAAGGATGGCAGCAGGCACGCAGGAAGCAAACAGCAGTCCTGTTTTAATTAATCCAGTTGGGCTACTGTATACCGCACCGTCTTCTTCCTGTGAAACCACATCATGCTGGCGGGATGCTTTGTGGTGACCCGGATAAAGACCTCTCTTCTCATTCACCAAGTATTACGAAGTGAATTCTATCATCTAGTCGTGGCTTGCACAGATGGAAATATCAAACATGTTCCCCCCTAAGCCACAAATCTGTGCGCTTCCATAAGTTTTTAAAGTTAAGCCTGAGTTCCTAATGCAAGAAATCCTCCTACAGAAGGATGTCTAGTAAACAGGTACTGCCTCAGGGTCTGTGTATTAGTTTAGCCAGTGATCCATGTAGGGTAACAAACCCTGCTGAGACTCCCCTGTGGTTTTCCTGAAGGAAGACATTTTGGTGCTGTCGTCTAACACTGCTAGCAACGTTCACAATATCTATGCATGGCATGGCTAAAACTTCACCTCTACAGTGCTGTGGTTAACAGCCATCAGATCTCTGACAGAGTGACACGCAAGGAGTCCGCCGAGCTCTCCATAGCCAGGATGAAGGTGTCCTCATTGGAGTAGTGCTGGATGATGTTGTCATCCATGTTCACCAGGACCCTGAAGAAGACAGAACAGACAAACAGACTTTGTCTTTATCTGCATGTTTTTCAGTAACATTGGCAGCATGACTCTATGGATGGTGCCGTCTTTCTGTAGGTCAGGCCACCTCAGTCAGGACTGAAAACAGATCTCAAAAACTAATGCTCGCCATGAAATTTGTCCTCAGTGGATGAATCGCACTGTATCAGATGATCTGCCCTTTCAGCCTCTATAAAGGTTAGAATTTTTGCTTTTCAGTCAAATGTCTCAACAACTATTAGATGGATTGCCATAACATCTTGTAGAAACATTCATGGTCCCCTGAGGGTGAATCCTACTAATCCTAGTAATTCCCTGACTTTTCTTCTTGCATCACCGGCAGGTCAAAGTTTTCACACATCCAGTCAAATATCTGAAAATCTACACAGGCTGTGGATGAAGACACAGCATGTTGTACACACATTGATGGTTCCCTGACGATATACCATAGTGTCCTAAGAACCGATGGATGGACTGTCACTCACTCACCCTTTTTTGCTTTTTTGGTAAACTTTGGTCGTCTTTTCAACAGGCACTGCATACTTCTCTGAGATCTGTGAGCAAGCAGCACATTTTTAAACACGTTGAAACACACTGTACAAGTAATAAGAATTGTATTAATGATCTTGGGTTGACTATTCCTGTTTAGCACAAATTGTTTGTCTTATGATTTCAGCTACAAGCAGCTAAAACGACACTTCATTAATACTCACTGCCTCCATCAATGCTTTGAGGGTTGGGGAGTGGAGCATTAAGGCATCAAACACTTCATCACACTCCTTCCTCACATACAGCAGAACTGATGAGGCACGGAATAGACAAGGCATAAACATTCATTAAGTCAGTCAACTAATGAGATGATGAAAATAATGTACTGTCACAGAAAGTGATGTTTACTAACCTTTTCTTTCCAGTTCCACTTTGGTCTTCTTGGGTTGAGGTGGACAGACATCATCCTCAGAAGTACAAGACATCCTCTTCACTAGAACACTCCTGACACACAAGCACACACACAGATACACACACGCCATCATGATTTGATCTTTGTGTCCAACAAGAGGGACATTTTTTTTCCTTTCTATACAGTTAGGTATTGGCAGATTTCAATAATCCCAAATCTACTCCATGCACGCGGTGCAGTGAGCTGCCAGCGCATAAGAGCAAAGAACAAGTGATGCTCACCCATCTCTGTTGACCTGCTCAGTGTTGAAAGCAAACACCTGCAAATGAAATTTAAAAAAGCAACATGAGGCACACTGTGTGAGTGTATCATGACTGGACATTTTCCACGAGCATCCGTTAGACAATGAGACACAAACGGGTCCCTCACCTGTCCCGCTCTCTGCAGGTTCCCAAAGTGGACATCAGGAATGAAGAGGACGGGCTGGGAGTCCAGGTCCATCATGGTTTTGAGCAGCGTGCTATCAACCCTCTTAATGGGAGAGGTCGTCCCCGAGCTGCCATTTTTCCCTAATCCAGAGAGAGTGTGAACTCAGTATCTGTTGCCAGGCAACCACTCCAAGTACAGATTTGATGAGGTTTGATGACACTTGTTTGGCTTTTTAGTCTTCTGCTGTTCCATTTAATTTCACGGTTTTCTGGGAAGTGCTTTGTAACCTTGTTGCGGTGGATTTTAAATCTTTCTGCATATATGATTAAAAGTAATTAATCATTCATTTCATTATACAGCCAAACATATTTTTTTACCTTTCATCCTCTTCCTGAGCTGCTTCTTCTCCTCGTCACGAAGCTTCCTCTCAGCGCCCTGCAAACCAACACAAGGGGTTGACTGAACACTAAAGGCACAATATGCCATAAGACAGAAAAAAATAGAAGAGTTCTCTCATTGCCTGTGCCAGCAGGCCATCCACACCTTGTCGCAGAAGACCTTGATCTGACTGAAGGCCCTGTGGATGGGTCTGCTGCTGCAGCTATTGTAGCTGTAGGTGTCGATCTGGATTATCAGAGGCATCCCCTTCACGCCCTTCTGAGAGGAGAAGTCTGTGCTCAGGCAGTTCACAGAGATAAAAACCTGTGAACCAGATGTAAGACAGGAGACAGGGTCAGTGTCTGGAGTGAGCAGTGAGAGAGACAAGTATCAAAAAGAAGCTCAAATAATTTGAAAACATTAAAATTATTATTTGATTTAAAAGAAACAGATCCTTACATTGCCTCAGCTGAATATACTGTACATACTGTATATCCCTCACTGTGTTTAGGATATATGGTTAGAAAAAGGAATAATATACATACATACAGGATGTTTTGAATCTGAAAAAATGTTCCATTTTTAAATCTAACTGCAAAAACACCTGGACAGAGTAGACAGTGATGGTGGTTTTGTCCTACAAACTTTAATCATCTCAGTAGTTACAAAGAATCTTTTGTAGGAGGACAGAATCAAAGTCAGACCTTTAATCTTGTCTAGACAAATTCTGTGGTCAAACGGGCTTTGAGGGATGTGGATGAGCTTCCTCCCGTTGCAGAAACAAGGAAATGCGTCACTTTAATTCACTTATGCTGATCCAGATAAACTGGGATGTTAAAGCTGACGATAAAAGGGTATTAATTAAAGGATATTTTTAACGTGGGAACCTGTCTGTCATCTTAATCAATTAAAACTCAGTTTTATCGCCAGTCTGGCTCGAATGCAGAGTCATTTGTTCCCCAGTGAATCTCAACCTGACTCATAAACAGAGAAGTGATGAGCGAGAGGGTCACAGGGCAGTGACTCACAGCAGCAGTTCACAGTCCAGAGGCATGACAGCCATGCCAATGTGTCCCACCCTTGCTCAACACTTATGTTAAATATTTTATATGCTGACAAATGAGCCTCCAATCTGTGAGAACACAATGGTGCATGATATGATTTAGAAGACAGGGTGTTTTGTGTAACCGTGTTCTGTTTGGTAGTTTTCATTGTTCCAGAGCTCCCTGAGCCACAGCTTCTAGAAATGCAAGGCTTCACTCCAAAACCATTAAATAATGGAGCCGAGCAGAGCTGCTGAATCTTTTAAAGGTCTGTGAGCGATCACACCCAAATCACTCTACAGTCCAAGAACTGTTTCAAGTGTACGCTGTAAACAATACTACGTGTGATTATGTTCTAGTATTTTAATCACATGACGCAACAGATTCCCATGATTATTGTTGATATTTGTTAGAAACCAATATAAACTATGGATGAATTTTCCAGTTAAACAGGACTGACAGCCTGAGGTGAAACAACTAACGGTAAAGATTCCTCACCATGGCTCAACAGCAATTTTCCCACTACGCATCAGCAGCATCGTGTCTGAACCTGCAGAGGTGAGGGCTGATTGCTGGAAAGGCCTGGAGCACAAATGAGCCTCCCACACACCTCCACACATTCACACCTCCACAGACCCAAGCCATTTAAATTTCTCCAGAAGCACTAGACGCATTGCTGCTAGCATCTAAGTGTGTGTGTGTGTGTGTGTGTGTGTGTGTGTGTGTGTGTGTGTGTGTAGGAGGCTTGTTGTGTTTGCATGTACCGCCATGTGTGAGCATTTAATATGTTCCTAAAAAGAAAAAAGGTTCACAAGGGCACTGGTAAGTGGCTGTTCAGAGCCATCCGCTTAACCAGGCACAAACAAACAAACAGAAAAACACAGTCATGCCGCAGGAAGGAACTCATCTCACCGACCAACACATCTCACACTATTACTCATTACAATGATGATGATTGTCGCCTGGCAACAGCAGAGCAATGCCAAAACAAAAAACAAAAAAATCCAGTTTTGTGTCTGAGCCTGTCAGTGCCGGGCATCAAATTATGTTTGGAAAACCAAAATTTCTACACTTCTTCTCTTCCTGAACCTCTTCCACCTCATTTGCAGCAGCCTCTGGTCCTGTGTGGAGGGGAATGAGGGCGACTGAACAGCCAGTGTGGAGCAGCGAGGCTGATAATGATCATCTAGTTTATATTTGCCAGCAGAGACACGTTCGCATTCACAATCAGCAAAACCAGAGTGGACCTGCTCAACACCGGACATTCAATACTCTGATTGTGATCACTGTTTGCTGGAATACAGATTGGGATTTGAAGACAATTGCAGAGATTTTTGAGAATGAGATGAGATGATGAGAGCTAGGGTGGACAAAATTAATAGTGCTTTTTAATTAAGGTTTAATATTACGTCAGAAAAACGTTTCACATGTTGAAACTAAGGACTTTGCTGAATGGAAGGTTCTGTTACTTTTTTTCTGGCCTTTTTCTCCCACCCTGGACGTACTGTATTTCAGCATTCTTTGACCAGGTAATCTCAGATTAGTCTCTTGCCAGATGAAACAGGATCAAATAGTTACAAGTGGTGGCTTCAATCTGCAATCATTTACATACAGTCCCTGAGACTACAGACATGAATGTCTCTGTGAGGCTGTAATGGACTGGTTGCAGCAAACATGCATAAGAACAGGACCTCACCTACGTAGAATGTAGTAATCAAGCACAGCAGAGGCTGATGGGAATGCAATTGGTTTTGCAGGTATTTGGTCAAAATCCAAATATGTCATGTGTGATGATGGTGCTGTTCAAGATATCCTAAAAAAAGGTTAACCTGCTGGTGTGGATGTTTACAGGCAAGGTACTTCTAGCAAAAAGATGCTATCAGCTTGCATTGTGGGAAGTGTAGGTACCAGAGCTTTGGGTTTGCTGCATCAGTTTTGATCACTGGACTACCACTTTAAGAGTAAGCACAGGAAGTCGGAACAATAAATGTTCTAGAGGAGGTGCTAGAGGGTGTCTGCTGTTTTCCATCTACATGAGGTCTACGCGGTATTCTCAGTATAACAGTGCACAACACTGGTACAATTTTGTGTCAGGTGTATAGCAAGTACATCGAGAAAGCAGCTTGTATGCTCGTAGCTATCATCATACCACCACCCGAACGCACTAAAAACAATTACAGTGGAGTGAAGGTTTATTCCAAACAGTAAATATTTATCCACAAACCCGCAAAGCTGCAATTACTTCTCCCACAATGTGGCTGTTTGCAGAGTTTTCATTAAAGCTGAATGGGAGCCACAGCGACAATCTCCTGAGTCCAAAACAGCCCGAGGGTGGGCTGATGTTGTGTGTGTGAGTGTGTGTGGGCGGGTATGTGTTTACACGTTGTTTGCAGTTTGTCTTTATCCAACTGCCCACTTTTACAAAAGGTGAAATTCGAGTATCCTTTCAAGGTGTGTTACTGCGTGCCCCGAGTGTGTCTGCCATCCCAAATCATGACTCAGCACAAAGCAAGAGATGCTCCCTCTGTCATGCAGAACAAAAGGGGGGTTGGGGGGTTGTTGGTGGGTTAGGGTTTCCAACTGTACTGAAATGCTAAGGTGTTAATAGTCCGTACAGACAGACAGTCTCTACAGCCGAAGAGTCCTCAACACAGATGATGTGCAGTTTCATTGAGCAATCTTTCCCACAAGTGGCTACAAGTTTTGTACTGACGAAAAGAAAAGAAATATCACAACGCCAAATTACTGAGTCAAGGAAGCAAAGACAGGAGGATAAGTAGTGGCCAGTTTTACCTGTACGTTAATTATTTCTTGCTTTTACTTCCTCGTTTTTTTACCTTTGCTTCTTCACTGACGTCCCACGTGAAAGAGACTGCGTTGTAGGCAATTTCCTCCACGTTCCCAATCGTGTTGAAGCTCTCCTTGTAGTCAGCTGCATGCAAAGTAGAGATCAGAGAAAAGTTTCAAGTTTGGAGTCAGCCCCAGTTCAAACATTTCAGGACAAAAAGTACTCTTTCTGTAGAAATGATGCATCATTGCATAAGTAAAATTGTATTTAAGTATGAATTGATGTATTTATTTGGTTTCCATCCTGTTTCTGTCATTTGTGTGTGTTTATACTCGTTTACAGTATCTGTATCATAATCTAGCATTTTGTTTTGCCATGAAGTCATTTTACCACAAAAAAAAAAATCAAGTTCCAAATAAGTTCAACATTCCCACTCGCCTACATTGGGTCACAGATTTCACCATGGTACTGGCATGAACTTGCCAGAGAGACGAAACCATCTCTGCTTCATTCCATTGAATATTCAACCACAGGCTAGGGCCTGTCTCTTGCTGATCGTACAGGATATGGCCCCGGTCCAGGCCCCCACCCATTTCTCCTCTTAACGTCTATGCAAATGCAACCCATTGGCTGCCTCTCCACAGTGCTCCTGTGGGAATTGAGGATTGACAGTTATTCAAATTGTGTCGGGTTTCACCTCAGGATATACGACAGGATTCTCCTGGAGGCTCCTGCAGGTTTGCCACCTGCTTTCTCTCTTTCTACCTCATGCTTTTGTTGAGTGTGGGTGTCAAAATATCTGTATCTAAGTGTGATATTCAATACCATGTGTGGTTAAGTGTGGGGTTGGCATTTTTGCTGCATCTGGGCCCATTCTCCATATGTTCTTACTTAAAAGCCACATCAGGCCATGAATGGAGCAGACAGGCCTGTCAGTGAGGAGAATAACAATAATCATCAAACCTATGTCCAGGACTCTCTGTTTGGCAGTGTGTTGGCGGGAGTGCCAGTATTTCCAATTCTTCAGCTGCTCGTCTCTGCACTTGTCCTCCCCAAAGACAACCATGATAACACTCTGAAGTGGAAGCAAAGATATTTGAGATATATTTCAGTATAATCCGGTTACCACAAAATAAAAGTGAATGAAACACAAGTCTGTAACAAGGTTTCCCACTACCTATCGATAAGCTAACAGTAAAACCCTTAATATCTACCGCTACACTTCCTCTTCATGTGCCATCTACCCTCCCTCACCTGTACAATACTGTCCTGCTGCAGCTCAGAGCCTCCCATGGTGCATTGCTCACTACTGGATGGACTCCCATCAGGCCTGTGTGATGGCGTCAGTCCACTCACCCGCACTTTGCCTCTGGGCTGACGTAGGGATGATGTGAAACCGCTCTTTGACAGCGTCAAATTGTAGAACTGGCCCCGGTTCAGGTAAGCCATGGGTCCATCTCCCTGCCGCGGCCGCAGCGACATGCTGGCATCCAGAGTGTACTGGAAACTGTCACTGTAAGAACATGTCGGTCAAATGTCATGATGATACTTATATTTGTAGTAAATGTAAATAAAATGTGCACAAATAGTGTCAACAATAAAAAAAAAAAAAAACTATTTACTACTATATAAGTTTTGAATCTGTTGTAGGAATTTCAATCTGCAAGAGCACAACTTTAACTCTTGAGACCAGTGAATTTTTCCCATTATTATCAGTAAATCTAATGAAAAGATCAGCACCACAATGAACTGTCGCCACTAACACTAACACTGATCTTCTTCCTCTGTGCCATAGAGCTCCATTGTTTTCCACAAAACATTAAAAAGATATACTGTTGCACTGGGTAACATGTTCTGTCATTACCATGAGCACACACTGTTTTTATTTTGACTCACTGTCTCACTCCCACACACAGCATACAGTGCTAATTTAAAGTAAATATACACTAACCCAGCTGTATATTAATCCACAGCTGAAAATAGAACACCATGTGAGAATATAAAATCAGAGTGAATCTCCTTGATCTGCAGAGTTTGTATGTTTCATGCTTTTGCTTATATCTGATTTTTTTTTTACTTACACTGCTGGGCTGTAGCAGAACTCATCAACTCCTGACGAGGGGCTTCTGCGGTACATCTGTCAAAGAACAATATAGTCTGTGTTTCAGGAGGAGAAATGAAGCAACAAAATCCTACATAAGTGATCCTGGTTTACAAAACAAGACATAATACTACCTCCACCTGACACTCCCTGTACAGTATAACAGGTCTCACCTCTCCTTCCATAGTGTCCTCATATGTGCTGTCTGGAGTGCTTCTCTGGTCATCTTTCAAGTACCCAGCAAGGGGCAAATCATAATGGCTGTGCTCGTAAACCATCCTTATCTGCTCTCTGGGTTCTTCTTGGTAGGTACCTCCAGAACAGGACACTCCCATGGATGCCTGGCCCTCTGTCTTGACCAGAGCCAGAGCCACCCCACCTCCACCTTTACCGTCTCCTCCTCTGGTGTCTCCTGTGAGGCAGGTACCTCCATACTTGGAGGCCTGATGTTCTGTAGCAGAGCTGTTGTTTAGGGAGAGGTTGACAGGCATAGATCTGAGAGACTGGAGATGATGATCCAGCATCTCCAAGTTCCCACAGTTATCAGGCCCAATAGCAGCAGAGTCTGTGGATTTGACACCACTGGAGACATGCCTCCTCTCTCTGGGAACCTGACATTGTTAAAGAAAAGAAGAACAGTCAGATCTGAAACAAATCATCTTATTTGATAATTATTATTTTGACTGTCATGTCGTGCTTTCCACACCTTGTAGTAGTCATATAGCAGTCCCAGAGCTGCTGCACTATCCTCATCTCCATTGATGCTCATCATGGCTTTAGTGGCAGCAGTCAGTGGGTTCTCCAGGTAGCTCCTCCATGCCTCATCCTCGCTGCTGAACACTCTGCGAGATGGCACAAGCGCTTCATTTGGTACCACCACCACCAGCCGTTTACTGGGACAACGACAGGACAATGGTGAAGACACAACAAGCTTTGTTGTTATTGCAAAGCCTATCTGTCATTAACAGAAACCACGCTGCCAAGCCACCAAGTCTGCCCCGGGCTGTTTCTCACAAAACTTCAGTCTAATTACCGACTCCCTGTGGGGTGTGTTTATTTAAGTTCACTTCCTAACATTCTTGCTTGTATATCACATTTAATTATTAAAAAAATAAATAAAATTCCGATTTAGGCCCTAAAATGTTGAAGCTGACATGACATGTATCTGAGACGTCATTCAACAGATGTCACACACACCCTTTGAGTGTGTACCATCTGTTTTTTGGGGCCCACATTTTAGTTTTTAATATTCAAAGTATCAAGTCGATATTTAGATTTATATAATAAATACAGTATGTGTAAAAACAGTAATGTTAAACTGCACCTTTATGAACTACTGTACAGTCAAGTTTTCATAAAAACTAATTCAACCAAAGCCCTATATTTCAAACATTACATTAATTTAAGTAACTTCTGCAGTATTCAGATGCATGTATGGCCTTGATCTGTGGCTTCAACACTTCATATAAAACCACTGTTTATCAAATAGATATTAAAGGAGTTAGGGTTAGTTATTTAGAACATATATTTTTTTAATAAAATGAGAAAGTTTGTGCTGTACATGAGCAAAGAACAAAGAGACCAAACGCATCCCAGATATTTTAAAGCACTTTGTTTAAAGCAAACGAGAGTAAAACTGGCATAAGTTATTAGACGTAACATGAATGATTTTTATCTTACCTGTCCAGGTCCATGTTGCCTCCAGGACTCACTGGTGTATTCTTGAACTTGCTTGAGAAACTGGACTTTCTAGTTAGTGCAGGTAACTTTGTGTGCGAGAGAAAGCAAGGCGCGCAGGAGGCTGGCTCTATTTAACTTCTCAGACAAGACAGCCAATGAAACCATCTATAATCCTGTGGACTTTAAATGTACTCGAAAGAGCCGATATGTTTGATGTCAGAACGAATTTGAACCTACAATAAAAACATGTTTTTAAAACATTAAATGCACTCTTGCGTGGCCAGGTTTCTATCCTGTGTGGCGAAGTTGAGAAATTAAAGAGATGGGCTCTGCAGCATGTGAAGAGGAAGGATAAACAAGGAAACGAAAGCCGCTCTGTTGATTGGTTAGATGTTTCTCCACAGGTGTCACAGTCGGCTTCCCATTGGTGAATAATAAGGAGCGAGAGAAAGGTGAACACGCCAATGCCAACACATAGGTTTCTTCAAGCTCTGGTGTATTTCTTCACAGCTGCGTTGTGTTGCCCTGCAGTGGATAAATACACCAACACAAACCAACTACACCAGGAAAGTCGTCACTGGCATCAGACAAACAACTCTCCTGCTCAGTGGTCCGATATTAATGTTTGAAAAACTTTTGGTTGATTAAACGTGGCAGATAAATCAGAGGTTAAGTTACTTTTACTGAAGTCTAGTCTATATTGTTAATTAGATAGATACTAATAGATAATATATTCACGCGTTAATATTCGGGAGAACAGGGATATCAGATTTCATGCGAGATTTCAAACTTGTCAGATATAGTGTGGCTACTAAGATTTGTTTTTTTGGATTGGCTGACTGTTGTTATGTACCTCTAGATAATGGACAGAAAATATTAGATAGAAAATATTACTTTTTGAATGATTTTGTTAGAGACAAGAGAGCAAGAGCAGACAAGAGCAAGAGTGATCCGTTTTAAACTTGAATGTTAACAGACTTTTCATTACTCATAATAAGTCATGTTTAGAATGAACATGAAGTTCAGTTTTGTTTCAACTTCATGCAAGTTTAACATATTCCATACAATTCTTTGTTGTCTGACTCCAGATGTGAAAGAAAGGAAGAACTGTTTTTTAGATTTGTTCACGCCTGATTGGTTTAGAACTGGTTACATTGCCATTTAAAAAATATATATTCAAATTAAATTAATTGTAACAATGAAAATCGTTACAGATCAGTGCATTTGTATGAAACTTTTATTGATTTTCATTTTAAAAATATTAGTATTGGCATCTTCACATTGTCAAATCTGGCAATGAAAAAAAAAAAAGTGTGGGCACCCCTGCAGTACTGTGTAATATTGCTGCCTTATTGCGAACCTTATTGTCGTCTGTACCGTGACACCTTGTGGTAGGCATCATTTTGCACCGTACAGAAAATATCAATTATATATGGAATCACACATATGTGGCTACCTATGAGCGTTATATGTCGATATACATGTGTACAGTGTAAAGCTTTACATTCATAAAGTGTTACTTTCGTTTTTTCCTGATGCAAGAGAGGATGAAACTGATGCTGCCTTTAAATGCTGTCAGAAAATTTCCCACCTCACCTAAGTGGTTATTTGTGAACGCTTCAGTCAGGACAACACTTGAAGGCAGCACAGTTAACGTGGGCATGCGCAGTAGCGCCGTAAGGACAAATTGCTGGAAGCGGTGGCAGGACCGGAGGAGTGAACCTAGCGGTTCTTCAATCTGATTTTAGTGGCTAACTTCAGTAAGACATAAATCTTCACTGGTAAGGCATTTGCAAAATGTCTGTTATGACTCTTAATGCCTCATATGTATTAAAATGTATATTTTCCGTATGTGTTCTACCCAACGCTAACGTTAGCTAGCTAACTTAGCGTGAGCGATAGCAACCGGCTAACAGACCTCTATTTGCTTAATGCTCTTAATTGGCAGGAAATTAAGTTTATATTATGTTATCTTATGTTTATTAGATAAATGTACTAAAATATGCGAGTTTTGTGTTACTAAGACGACTTCCTCTGACGTTACATTACAACTTAGGATAACCTTTGAAGCTTGGCTAAACTAAATGCTCGATGGCTAGCTAAAGTTGGCTAACGTTGCTGCTGCTAAGTCTGTTTTCTGACATGATGTTAGCTGAGACTGAGCACACATACAGCACACTGTTCCTGTGTGGATTACAGGTAAAAGGTTAAGTACACAAGCGAAGAGAGTAATAGTTAATTCTTTCCAACAAAGACTGTTGTCTTCCATGATTGATTGTATTGTGTTCAATTGAACAATGCCCCGCCCCACCGAATCTATGGCTCATCTCCTCTTTCGTTATGTTGTGCTGATCAAATTGTACTCTCTGCTTTCTTCAGGTATTGCATCAGATATGGCCCGTGGGCACCAGAAGATCCAGTCCCAGCAGAAGAATGCCAAAAAGCAGGCTGACATCAAGAAGAGCAAAGGCCATGACCAGAAAGCAGCAGCAAAGGCTGCTTTAGTATACACATGCACAGTGTGTCGGGTATGTGCTTAGGCAGTAAACAGAACATATAACTGAATTATTTGATGAGCTTGGTATCATTTAACTGTTGAGTAAGGATGGTACTGTACTGAAACACAGTAAATTGTTCTCAACAAAGAGACTGTAATGTGTGTATGATTTAGGCAATGCCTGTACTGGATCATCTCACTTGACATATAGTTATAGCCTACAGTCCAAAAGGATGACACAGGCAATATTTGTATTGAACACTCACCAAGAAAAGTGTTTACTTGTATGTTTTATATAAATGTAATGTTTAGTTTGCTTCATCTTGTTAACTTGTCCCAGTGATTATTGACCTCCAGCTTGTGACTTCACCTATGAGTCAATCTGGCATAAGAGTATGAGCAAGTTTGCTTTTATTTGTGGAGGTGAAAGGCTAGATCTTCACCTTTATGGCGCTGTTAATGTACCTGATATACTATGGACAAGATTTTGCTGGACTCCTGGTATATTAATACAATTTTTATTAGTTTTTTCCCCATATACTGTTTGTTTAAATAAGTCATCTAATTTTCCGCGTTTTTTTTTTTTCTTTCCCATATTTTCTCAGACTCAAATGCCTGACCCGAAAACCTTTAAGCAGCACTTTGAAAGCAAGCATCCAAAGTCCCCGTTGCCCCCGGAGTTGGTCGATGTGGAGGCGTAACAGATTCACCTTTCTTTCAGTAAGACAGTTGGAGCTGATTCAGGACAGGCTTCTACATTTTGCAATGTTTCAGATGAAATATCTTCAGTACAACTTTAATTATTCTTCATGCTGCTTAATTTGGTAATTGATATATGGGTGTTATGTCATGTAGCGATGGTATATTCCTGCCTGCCCGCACTCCCATGATCTTTTATCCGGAGTGAATTTTTTGCAAAATTATAATTGCTTGCCAGAATTTGATCTGGGACCAGCACTGAAGGTAGATACACAGCTGACAGCTACCCTGTCTTGAGTTGTGCTAAAAATATGTTCTGTCTTTTTTGTATGCAATATTTCTGTCTGATCATTTCAAAATGTTACACTCACACCACCAGCTTGTCCATGAGCTCTACCATCATTACACCATCTCAGGGCTCCCACTGTTTCAGGACAAACTTTGAAGTTAGTTGAAAACATGAATTGGCACTGGCTCTGCTGAACAAACTTGCAATATTAGTATGATGATTGGAAGTCATCTGCATCCAAATCAATGTTCTGTGATGCATTATATATGTCATTATAGTTTATTCAGAGTGACTTTGGAGCTCATAATGTACTTGACAGTCATTCAAAGCCACTAATGTGTTTTTTGAGTAGATTCAGATTTACTTCCAAACTGCACTGATTTTTTTTTTTTCCTTTCCTGGATAATTTCTAAAATTTGAACCTGTGGTTTTTGTTTATATGAAGAATATATTGAACACGTGCTACACGGGTACTTAAATTGTGCGTTGCATATTCCCCTCAGATTTTCATGGAAGTGTCCACATCCAATGTGTAACTTTCCTGTGTGCAACAGAGTTGTAAAAGTTGACCAGAGAGGGCACTGCAAGTCTACTCATAGCAAAACCTTCCTTGACACATTTTGTTTTTCAGTTCCTGACTGTATAAAACATTTAAACTATCTTTCACTGTGTTAGAAGTGAGTGAAGTATGATTAAGATAAACGTTTGCACTGGTCTAATGAGCTATCCCTACCCTCTCAGTTTGTCATTGTAAAAAGATGTACATGGCATAATTGTGTGCACCACTGTCAGATTTAGTTCATCACGTGTTTTGGAGTGGAGTCTGTCTCACACTGTCATCTTAATGGCATGTGTGGAAAGGATCCCAGTACAGTCTCTGCTCTTTAGTGTTATCCTGTCATGATGGTGCAAAGTAATTCATCTCTGAACTACATTACACTGTAATTTAGCCTTGGTTCTTATTTTTATATTAGTTTCTTTTCATAGCATGCTAACAGACAGAGAATTAATTTATAGAAATGAACTATTTTCAATACATTTGGACCTATTGGTCATTAACCACTGACATTGTATCACTGTGCTAAAGTCTGGACTGACAACCAGCCATGTTTTTACTTTTGTAATAATCATATCTTTGTCCACGCAATGTTATGTATGGCCTTTTAATAAAGGTTACTTTTATATGAACCCTTACTAAACAGTCTCTTTTTTTATTTTAAAACATTCTTTAAGCTTCATCTATTTGAGACATCACCTGGTTCTAACTAGTGTACCATTATAAACTATTACAATCACAATCATATAACAATATTAACGCTCATATGCACCATCTACAAACTGTGATATGAAGGTGGAAAATAATCAGTATAATAAATCACAATCAAATAAATCCTCATCTACCTCTGCTTGTCCACTCCTTTCACTTAGCACTCTGGACTATACATTTAAACATTTACCCTGGCAGTTTACACTCTGGCGAGAGGAAGTTCCATATAATTTATGATCAAACCTATTCTATATTTAAGAGCGAGAAATGTAGCATGAAGGTAATAATGAATCACTGTGTCAGTGGGAAAGTTATAATAACTGACAAACACTAATAATGTTTAGTCACACTCTGTGTATTGTGTTAGCTGTTGGCTGCTTTAGGAAGATCTGTGTTATGTGTTATGAGTTATATGTACAGTTAAAGTACAAATGGCACTGTATTTAACTGTATGTGACACGGGTGTACTTGCAATATGTATTCTTCCATCTACATGAACATACTTATGTGTTATGTTGACTCAGAATCTTTCAGACAAGAGATAAAAATAAACTATCTTTTACCTATAGTACTTTCAAATCCCTTATACAAACACAGAACTACTTCACGTTAACATCCTGGGTACACAAAGATACTACTGCAAATGCCTGCGCTGAAATAACAATGTGGTATTATAATAATAGGAACGAGGAATAAAACATCCTGTAGCACATTCTTAAGCCAGGTTATTAAGTTTTGAAAAGTGAGTCAAGATCAAGAAAAAGGAGAACGTTAGAAAAGAGAGCAGGTGAAAAAGGACAGATGCGTCTCTTTTCATGTTATTTTAAACTGACTGTTTCTTCATTGTATGTTAATGTCCCTCTTTTTGTGCCTGAGGATGACCTAAAAAATGTGATGATGCATCTGTCCTTAAAAGGAATACTCCAGTTATTTAGTATTGCACTTCCATGAAGTTGGGGGACTCACAAAAGAGAGATTAAAACAGAAAAATGAAGCAGCAGAGTCTAAAATATAATATGACCTTAGTTGTTATTAAGACTCCAAACACACTACATCCTACATTTTTCATTAGGACCTTCCTGCGTGCTAAACACCTGTTTCTGTAACAGTCAAAGCAAAAATCACACTGATGCCTCTTTAAACTGTTAAGAAAATGATGAGAATAGGTGAAGATGGTTGTGATTTTGCAACTTCAGCGGAATGAGGCTTGAAGCCCCCCAGTCATCAAAAGTCTAACTACACCAAGATTCAGCTCATTTTACTGTATTTTCTTGTGAAAGTTCTGCTGGGTACAGCCCCATACAATGCTGCAGATTTCAATAAGTTAGGAAGAGAATGATGTCTATCAGTTCATCCACTACCTGGTCAAGAACAAACATTATTGGATCATAAAAAAGTTTGACTGTTGACTACTACAGACTACAGACTACTACAGAAGCTGAGTGGCTCTCCTAGACTTGCGTATGACTGAATTACGGACAGTATGTCCCCCATTCAAGTTAACTGATAAATCTAAGAAACACTTGAGTGTGTGTGGGTGTGAATGTGTTCTCAAGATGTGGTTGATAGACTGACTGAGAACTCACCTAACCGGTTTGGTCGTTAAGTTATCTCTAGGTCTTTTTTTCCCCTTCCCTTAAAATCCTTCTCATACTTTGACAAGTGAGAGGAGACGCTCATGTTTTAGCACTGGTGCCTGTGCACACTATCTGATCGGCCCTTAAATAGGTTACAAGCTTGAAATATTGGCCCAAGGGGAAAACATGTGACAAGGCAAAAATAGCTTCACTTTCTCCCCTTGGAAACCAACCAGAATGCAGAAATAGTCGTTTTTATTAGATGAGCTTGGTATACAAGAGATGCTGTAGCACTGTGTCCTGTGTTCTAGTTTGTGACGCTCTCAGCATCCCCAGCAAATACTCCTGAATGCTGCTTCACGCACAATTTCACAGCTGTGGGGAAAGTTACAATATGTCACTTTGTTAGAGAAATATTGCTCTGGTAGCTACAGAGTTTGGTGGTCTCTTATGTAGCCGTGATCTGTATTACACTATCCATATCACAGGTGTCACTCAAATCTAAAGACTTCCTTTCAGTGTTAGTCAATGGACAGTATGTGCTGTGTCTGCTTCTATGACACAAAACGGTGATCTGCAGTCAGACAAAGGACATTGTTTGAACCTGTATATCAAAGTATATAGGAAGCTACTCTCCTTTTTATAGACTTTTATGAATATGTTTATAGTTGTTTTATCTAGGACCCTGAAAAAGGACCAGTAAGTCCTGGCCGACCCAAGTCACTCCTTGAAAAATTCCTACCAAAATGCAGGACATATAAAACTCCTTTGTTCCTGCTGTCATAGGCCTTTTTAACAGCTCTGTGTCAAATTGTTTTGTGGCATGTATTTATTGTTCATTTACTGGTTGTTTGTTACGTTTGTGTGTTATTTGTTTTGTGTTTATTTATGTTTGTGTTGTTCTGCTGCTGCACCACATATTGCCCCGTGGGGATAATAAAAATACCTTGAACCTTGAAAGTTTCATGACAAAGTTTTCATAGATTTGTACTGAATTTGATCATAAGTGTATATAATGTGACAAATTATTTCACCATAAAGGCATCAACATCTGCTTATATTGAACTACATTATTAACAATTAATTGTCCCCATTTGTTTGATAAAGTAAGAAACGAGGGATAAACTACTACTCCCACAATGCTCATGTTCGGTTGCCTTGGTAACGTTTTACGTCAGGCGCCCCTTCTCTGGCCGTGCCTTGGACTGGTGTGATTGGAGGGAAACCCCGTGGATTACATTCAGACTGACTAGCAGAGAGAATCAGCTGTAGCTTGGTACACCGACATCACTGCTATCTACCAGTACTCAGGTATGAAAGAACTTGAAGCTTTTAAAACTCCAATTTTACGTTTGCATAGTTTGTTGTTAGGTGTTCTGACTTCTCGTAAAATATAGCTGTAATGGAAGCGCATTGGCTCCAACTGACTGTGGCTGCATATAGCGACGACAATGCTTAGACTAAAGAACAATGGTTAGCTTAGCAGAGTTTGGGATATGTCTAATTACTGGTTTCAAAATGGAACATAAAATGGGCAGACGGAGAAGGCGTGTCAGGTTGAAGGTGGAAGCTCTGCTATTCTGTGGCATTGGCTACTATTGCTAACCCTGTTAACTCTATTAACATGACAGTGTATGTAAATTGGTTAAACTCGCTGTCACTCGCTTGTTAACGAATATTCCTAGTAATGTAGTATCCTCTCAATCTCAGTTTCATCGTAATATAATGAGATAAATTTACTGAAAGTGCCAGCCAGGTAAAGTAACATCATTGGCACTGTATTGTATTGTAGTGTATTAATTTGATTTGCTATTTAGGTCTCAAGAAGTTTATTATCAAAACTAACAAGACGAGGAAGTATGATTCTTATCATATCTACCACAGACTGGCAGATGAACTGAGAAACACACCCTTTTAACCGGTTGTCGTCCCACTAGCCAACCAGATTCATAACATACATTTGAAATGTGTGTGTATACAACGTGAGCATGTCAGAGATCTATAAAAATAAGTGTAACTCCTAGCACATTCATGAGAGCTGCTTAGCTTGGAGAGGTTGTTTCAGGAAATAGTCGGCGCCATACTGGAAACGGGTCACGAGGCCGTAACGCTAAATGGCTCCATAATAGTAATAACAGTTAAATTAGCTGTTACATTTCATTCACTAAATGTTGCCTTTCGTCAGAATAATGTCCATAATTCTAAGTGAAGCACTTTTTGATCCATGTGGAACAAATGTGCTGACATTAAGCACAGTAAGCCGCTTTCATTTCGCTCTTAGTTTCCGCTTGTTGGGCGAGCCACAGGTACAGGGAATGGGTGTGGTGTGGTGTGTGTGTGTGTGAGTGTGTGTGACAGAGAGAGAGAGTGAGTGTGAGTGAGGGAGTGTGTATGTACTGGGGGCACATCTGCGTTTACCGTGGAAGCTTGCCAGCAACAAGCCTACAAGAACAAGTTCTTCTGGCATGTGTACCGAGACTTTCTCAGGCATTTGTTCTCCGGCTAATAATCTCTCACGTTCACACATGACTTAAGTGGTAACTGCAAGTGTATCTGTTGTAGCATGTTTATTTACAGATGCATACAAATCCTGGTTTAACCATGGGCTATATTACAATGAAACAAATGCTACAATTCGACCAAATTTCAGTTTTTAAAACTGCAAATGTAAAACAATTATGGAGTTTGTGTGAGGGGTGATAGTATTATAACTGTTAGAGAAATGCACCATTAACACATTTATGTTTACTTAAACTTAATTACCATTTGTTACTTTTATCATAAGTGTGTGAATGTGCTTTGTTTTCTGTATCTCAGGACAGACTTTGCAACACTGCACACTACATACACTCTGGAATGGAAAAAAGTGATTGATTCTGTGGACAGCCACTGGCTATTTTGGATGGGTCAAACGGATATAGGCTATTGATCCAGTGATGTGACAAATCCTCTTTGTCAAGTTTACACATTGACTGACTTGCCATTGTATCCACTCGTATCTTGCTTTTCTCCTCTTACAAGCCATTTCACTCAGTAGTGAGTAACTTGCAGTGCTCGTGCAGTTCTGTACTGCAGTAATATTAGTATTACCACGTATTAAATTAAGATTCTGATTTTATCAAATCCAAACCATTCTAACAGCCCTTTCAGGGATATTTAAGTGCAACTACATTTCTTGTTATTTAGCTAGCAAAGCTGCATCTGCAACAATAAAGACTTTAATGTGCAATAAAGGCTTTCAGGATTTCTTTAATTTAAACATAGACATTTCACTCCTGCTTTTGTGCTCTCTTGTTTTTAGTTAGCCCTTGCTCTATTTCTCTTTCCAGTTGCGCTGTTTCACTCCCATAACGTTGAGCTGCCATGAATTTGCATCAGTGTTTCCTTGTAGAAGGACTTCCCAAGGAGGGCAGAAGTTACATCATGTGCCACAACTTCAAACCTGTTTAGTTAGTGTGCTATGGTAGCTTCACTGGACAGAGAAGAGACAGACGTGTATTGATGAATTCAAATGAGAGCCAATAGATGGTCTTTTCCTGATACTCATTAGCCACATTAATTGTTTTTGAAAAGAAAATCTTCTCTTGCTTGAAGCTCTACACATTTTACTAATGTGTACTTCTAGTACATTGACTTCTAGCTGTGCTTTTTTCTTTGTTCCAGTGAGCAGTCATGACTGAGGCACCCCAGAAGGAACTGGTGCATAAGGCCAAGTTGGCCGAGCAGGCTGAGCGCTATGATGACATGGCTGCTGCGATGAAGGCTGTGACAAAGGAAAGCAAGGGGCTGACGAACGAGGAGCGCAACCTGCTGTCGGTAGCCTACAAGAATGTGGTGGGTGCCCGCCGCTCCTCATGGCGCCTGGTGTCCAGCGTTGAGCAGAAACCCGATGGCTGTGAAAAAAAGAAGGCCATGGCCAAAGAGTACCGGGAAAAGATTGAAGGCGAGCTGGAAGCAATCTGCCATGAAGTGCTGGTGAGATAACATATCATTAGACAACATTACTGGCTTTATCTGTCTGGTACAGTAATTACTTTTTGTGATTTAGACATTGGTGGGTTGAAAAATATTTTCTGTCAGTGCTCTTAAAAATGGAGCAAGATGTATCTTCAGTCTTTGTTTATTTAAGATCATTTGATTACATTCAATTCAGACTGGCAAGAGAGAGAAGAGAAATTTCAGACATGAAACAGAAATGATATCATGCCATGTTTTGTGTTCTACCCTGAGCAGTGTTTTTCTAGACATTGTCAAATAATGAGTATTGCAGCAGTAACAGGGATAAAGAAGCAACTGATGAGGCCTCTTGACAAGATTTATAGAAAAGTTACTGTCATTTTCTTTTTAACATTACATAACAGTGGATGACTGAGGAGTGACTCTAACTCCACAGTCATACATCCCTTCACCAGTTCGTGTTGTTGGGTGTGTCATTCCCTCAACAAGATGGAGTGGACCTCATAGAAAAGTGCCACGCCTTGACTGCTTCATTTCTATCCCTGGCGTCTCTCGGCAATCCAGCTAAAGTTTTCCACCATTAACCATCATTAGTCTTGTTCTACAGCTTATCATAGTGTCCTTCCTTCCACATGCTCCTGTAATGAAAAAATGAAGAATGAATGAAAAACCACCAGCTGTAGCTACAGATTGTGAACGTTATTGACACAAGTTGAGTTAATGTTATTCTCAGTTAATTTAGTACCTACCTCTCAAAACTATACTGTCTCTGGAAAGTGATGAAATGAACTTTAAAAATGTAGTTTTCTTTGGAGTAACCTTAGTAATTTGCATGGAGAAAACTAAACCTACACTCAGACTAGATTTAATAAGTGTTTAAAATAGTATTGGTTTGTTAAATGGATTGAAAAACTGTCCATTTAGTGTTGTCCCTATGCAAGACAATAAAATTACTGCAGAACTTCAAGGTGGACAGTATTCTAAGGATTGGGTGTGGCTGTATGTCATGCTGTTTCTGAATGAGAGTCTTTGTTATGGCAGGCTGTATCCTCAAGCGACAGGGGCAGGCAACTTGACCCCACGCTGAGCACTCTGCAGACCTAGTAGCAATCCACACCCATCATGTATGAGTGTACAGGACATTAGAGAGCAATGTAGCCTTTTCTGCTCACAGGTTGTAAACTGATCAGAAGCTGCTGAAAGATTATATGGTCCACGCACTTGGACTGTGAAGGTCTCTTTCCACAGAAAGATACTTTTGAGTATTTAAAGTGAAGTATTTATTGTGTTCATAAGTGTTCAGCTTTGTCGGCACAGCTCCTCATGCTCAAAGAATGGTGCCAGTTTTATATCTACTAGTTTTATCACTAGTTTCTTACTGATTTTATCCAAACTCATTTCATATTGTACTATGAACATGTCTGAAATACTGTAGCCATCTGTAGGACCTCTGCTACTCTTGTACTTCTCTCAGACTGTGCATTATCTGCCTGGTGAGTCACCAGGTCCTAATCCTATAATGACAGCAGCTGAGCAACCAGCGTTCTGGGTTGCTGACCTCCACTTCGGCCCAACAGCCATATGGGGACTGAAATAGAGAGGGATGACAGTAAGGAGGGCAGAGGAGGGGGGGAGTAGGACAGGGATAAGCCTGAGGTATTCTTGATGCAAACTAGCTCATATGAGGTGTCATTGACTACATCTGTAGACGTGTTTATTCCAGATGTACCCTCAAAAGCTGGATAGAAAGCTGGTCATGATAGAGAGCGAGACGCACCATGGATCAAACTGCACATACCTTTGGATCTTTCATTCATGTTATTCATGTGCACTAAAAAAAGGAACTTAGTGAACCTGGCAGATTGCTGCATAAAGGGACCATGTTTGTTGACTGTGCAAACCAATAACAGACACAGGGTTTCTCAGGTTTTTTGTTTTAGTGTTGAACTGGTAAGACTGGTTAAAGCGTATACTGCATGTTCTCTTTCCTGGTGGATTTGTTTTTACAAAGCTGTTACAAAGACAGCTGTGGTGTGAATCTGAGTTAGTTATGCATTTTATCGTTGAGAGAAATAATTCTGTAATCTAACACTAAGCGTTGCTGCCCCATGCGCCTTGTGCATACCAAAGAACATGCACACACACAGCCCTGATGCTCACTTTGACTGACATTAATTAGATTTACAGGATGTGCTGCAGAAAAGATATGACAAGTCTATTCAAGTGTGCAGACATCCACACGCCCTTATGGGGAATCTTGCTCAGGTCTTTGAATGCAACAAAGATATAGAGAAAGATCATACAGATGTACATTTACTGGAAAAATACATTTAATTTACTCTCAGCATGCCTGCCATGGTTGTAGTTTGATTTTTAGCTCTGCCCTTGCCAGTGTCCCAGTTCTACATTCAGATCCCAGAGGGCTTCTCTGAGCCCTCACATCAGTCTAAAGCTTTCCACAAATGCAAGCTCTTACATCAGCCTGGTTTATTCCATTATACTTAGGGTAATGCCACTTCATATGGCCATGTTCTTTGTCATGGAAATGACATTGAAATCCACAGTTAGACCCTGAAGAGATGTGCACAAGTATTAATTCATATGCTTCTGTAAAGGCAGTGTTTAAGCTCTTTGTCTCATAGCACTTAAACATGGTAGATTAACAACACTTTTCAGCTAGTGGTTCCTGCTTGTGTTGTAAAGAGCCGGGCTCTGTGAGTGACCTACTTCCCCAGCAAAAGCTCATCAGGAGTTCAGTTCAGTGCCGTGCATTTCTTCTGTATTTCTCCACCCCCAGCATATTTCATCTACGCTCCACCATCTTCTGTCCAGCCCATCCCTTTCTCCTCACCTACTCTTTCATGTTATCCACCATCCACACAGACCCACTTCCCCTCAGTGTGGTCTCTGAAGCATTTGTGATGTATTTCAGGCAAAGTCTGAGACTCGAGCCCAGAGGCTATTTGAGGTAGCCAGCATGTTTCTATCCTCATTTAGGTTAAGAAATTACTTTGAATGGTTTGAAATAATGACTGTTGCCATAGTGGGGTTAGTGGATCAATGATGAGTTTAAGAGAGCCTTGTAGTAATAAGTGTGAAATTCACCTCACATTCACATTCACCAACTGTGGAGACATTTTCACAGACATTTCAAGGACAACTGTGGTTTCTGTGGAAAAGTTTACTTATTGTATTTAATAACATAGAAAGTCTGCTGTTTTCTAACAGTTGTTGTGTATGATTCCTGCCACAGGGTCTGTTGGATGAATTTCTCATTCCTAAAGCTAGCACACCAGAGAGCCGAGTCTTCTATTTGAAAATGAAAGGAGATTACTACCGCTACTTGGCTGAGGTGGCTACAGGAGACAAGAAAAAAGGTAAGCTCCAAAGTTAAGTCTTTTTTTTTTTTTTACTGTGTATATGAGAATGATTTATTTCAATTTCATTATTTATGTATGCATGTTCTGAGAAAACTGGATTATAAGAACAGGTATCTACAACTCTTAGCCTAGCCAAATAACACGTATTAGACAAGATCCTATTAAATGAACACTAAGGTATAGGGATTATTCATGGCGTTGCTCCTTGAGGCTGATAATATGACTATCACAGTATCCCCCTCTGGCTGTAAACAAAAATACATGTACTTAAATGCTATTTTCCATGCAGTACAAGCATGCATAAAGCAGAGATCTTATAACCTAAACTACCAACTATATCAGGCCTGGGCAAACTGTTCCACAAAGGGCCGGTGTGGCTGCAGGTTTTCCTTTCAACCAGGCAGCAGCAGCACACCAGATTTGACTCATTTAATCAACTGATCTCAGTCTTCAGAGAGTTGATTGGTCAAACTGTGTGCTCTTGGATGGTTGGAACAAAAACCTGCTGCCACACCGGCCCTTTGTGGAACGCTTTGCCCAGGCCTGAACTATATGGTGTAGTATATGTTGGTAGTATAGTAGATATAGTTTAGTTGGTGTAAAATACGTTTCTGACAGGCCCTCAGTGTGATCAGTGTGGCAATGGTTACATGTTTTTTGAATACAAAGCACTGCATGAGTCCAGGCAGTCTCTCCCTCAGTTTGAGTCTCATTCTCCTAATGAATTTGCCCCCTAGTGGCTGTTGAGTGACATGTCTATAGTTATTAGACTGAAACTTTGTCATTCACTAAAGCTACTAAGCTCTGTCCACTGATTTGCAAGTCACTGGCAGCTTTATATATTTTACTGATTTCATCCATATCAGACAAAGAAGAAAATGTGTTTTTATTTTAGTTTGACTTTTTAGGCCCCTAAAAAGGTTCTCAAATTAAAAACAATCAGAGGAGGGAAAATCCTTTCTCATAGACATATACAGTCTGCCTTCCCAGGCAGACACTGCCTTGTTTTAATAAGTCACAAATAAAAAGAAGTTTGGGAACTCTCTTCACTAAAATAGAACAGAGAATTTGTAGAGCAAATTGTAAAGCAACGAGTTTCCGTACTGGCTTTCAGCCCTCTACCTCTTTCCACAATCTTTTATAAAATGACTGCCACAGGATGTTTGACTTGGTTAGGAAAGGCTCCCCTCTGGGTTTCAGCTTTCCCCTAAGACCTTGATACAATGCCAGAAAACAACTAAAGGAACTTATGACATAGTCGAAGCTTGTCTGTTGAATTTGCAGAGGTTGCTTTTAATTCATCTATGCGCTCAAGAATATAGGGAGTGTGCTGTTGTTCCAATTTAGGGAACATTACTGAAACAACAGCCTCATAATTATATATGTCTAAATATCAATTTAGGGATTTTTTTTTTCTCATTAATTCAGCATTTCCATAAATCCATATAATTAGAAACTTTAACTTTCATGGGTGATGGGTTATTTTTTGTGTGCTTTCTATGATCATTTTAACTTATGTAAGTCTCTGAAAGTGCTCTATAAAAGATTATTAGTAGTCATGCTAAACTACACTAAAAAGTCACAGGTTGTTCAATTACAGGTCCAAAATGGCTACTTTCAGTAAAAATAATAAGGCAAACAGCCAATCAAAAAACTCAACAAACATTTCTGGTTGCCATCATGGTAATCATCAATCATCATCATCAAGACGTATTCAAGTTCTTAGACTTTTGTTTTGTATGGGTTACACCAGCATGATATAATGTGTTAGTCTGTGAGGTTCAATAGCACTGGTAGGTGAATTTTGTTATAGGACACATCAGGATATTTGTTTCCAGGCAATGTTTATGTAATGAAGTAGTAACTAAGTGTGCTGTATCTATGTACATTCAATATATATTCTACACTGTAGAATTGCAGTGTAAGTGTAGTTTTCACTGTCAAGTTTCACCGCTCTCTTCTCCTTTTTCTCCACTCAGCCTCCATTTCAGACTCACAGGAAGCCTACCATAGTGCCTTGGAGATCAGCAAAATTGATATGCAGCCCACACACCCAATCCGTCTTGGTCTTGCCCTCAATTTCTCCGTTTTCTACTATGAGATCATGAACTCACCTGAGCAAGCCTGCAAACTGGCCAAAAGTGTACGTTCATAACACTTATACACAATGAGTAATATTTATATATTATATATATTTATCAGTAATAAACACAATAACACTGGTTTATTTCACCAACTGACTTGTGTTTTGAATCCTCCAGGCTTTTGATGATGCCATTGCAGAGCTCGACTCACTGAGTGAAGATTCGTACAAAGACAGTACACTAATCATGCAGCTACTGAGAGACAACCTGACCGTAAGTTTTCATATCTTAAACATGTAGCAAGTCAAAAACATGAACCAAATTTGTGCACAAAAGAATAATGCAGATTAAAACTATAACTATTACAGCATCAATTAGTCTTCTAATTAATTTCTTAAATCATTGTTTGGTCAATAAATGAATATGTTCAGTCCAAAACCCAAATATATTCAGTTGACTATGATACAGCAGTAAGAAAACCAGAAAGACTGACATTTGATAAGATGAAACCAG
Source organism: Nibea coibor (assembly GCA_023373845.1). Taxonomy (NCBI): domain Eukaryota; kingdom Metazoa; phylum Chordata; class Actinopteri; family Sciaenidae; genus Nibea; species Nibea coibor. The sequence goes on from CM041726.1 coordinate 4,437,354, forward strand.
AGATTATTTGTAATTAAGTCTTCTTCTCGTCCTCCCTTAGCTGTGGAGCTCTGATAACCAGGCTGAGGGAGAGGATACAGAGGAAACCAGAGATTGAGCCAGACCTCCATAGTCATCCCCGTCTACCTGCCATCATCCCAGCTCATCTTCGTCATGATCATATACAATGACACCACCTCATTGTTATCATCGTTGTCCAACTCTCTTCATTGTTTTTTTCTCTTTAGTTCTCTCAACACTCATCTCACTCAAATCCTCCTCCTATTTACTATTCCTACTTTTGTAGTAACTGGGTTATGGGGATGGGGAGGGAGGGTAAGTTTTAAATTATGCAGCAGAAGGGTAAAGAGTGTTTGGGGTTGGTTGATTGTCTGCTGACCTTTTTTGTGTGGGAGCAACAGGGGGTTGCATTAAGGTGGTGGGTAAGAGGGCCAGTTCTCAGCTCATGAAACATGCAACAGGTTCACTTTTTAGAGTCAGAAAATAGTTACTGTATATGTATCCTGTTCATATTAACATCCTGTTCCTGATTAACACTATCTTTTCATGATGCATCTGTGGTGTCACAAAATCAGGAGTTGGCTCCTCACACTTTAGGAGACAGCAAGAGGTAAAGACAGGAGGTGTAATGGGTAGTGCTGGAGACAGAAGACGAGGTTTTGTTGGAACACAAAGGTTACATTCCATTTACTGTTCACCTTTCTACACTTTATTATTTTATTTCATTTTCGGGTGACCTGCTTTTGTATTTCTATGTAACACTTACGAGGTATAGAAAACTTTGAAGAACAAAAGAGCACACAAGCTTGTTACTGTTGATGTTTCTCTGAGCACAGCAGTTGAGAAAAATCCCATGTGCTTATTTAGTTACTGCTTTTTCAAATTAAGATTTCTACTTGTTTTGTCTTTTATTCTCCCTTTTTCTTTCAGTACTTGCTAAACTGCATGTTGGTAAGAAGTAGTTTGTGGAGACGTATGGAAGATCGTTGTCAGGCGGGCTAGCCTTGTTCACGTCTTTGGAATTTTCATACAGAACACCCAAGCATAACTGTTATTTGGGGGCAAATGTGTGATTTCATGTAAGTGGAATAAAAAAATAATTTAAAAGTTTCTACTTATTCATTTGAAGTTATCTAACAGCCCTAGAGCTTGTTCTTATCCAAAGTCATCTACAGTTCATATGACTTTCTCAGGAGTGGTTATCTTTTGAGGCACATTTTGCTGTATTTGGATGCTAAATCCAGCAACCATTATAACTCCGCTGCTTTATTTTCTGTGACTCACTGTACAAGAATAAGTGAGTCACCCTGAGGTGGAGGCTGGGAGCAGACGAGGAGACCCACAGAAAGTCCTCTTTCATTACAGACCAGTTGATTCAGTGTCTCCGATGCAAATACCCCTGTTTTGCTGGTCAACGATGTCTTTTGTTCCTTTTGTGATGCGTCCTCATTGAACTACATCTTACAGAGTTGGCCTTGGTGGGGAAAAAACCAAAGATCTCCTGTATCCAGGAAAATGTAAGAAGTACAGTACTTTTCAAGACAGGACAGTTTTAACTACAAAATCTTATTAACTTCCAACAGGCTTAACTAATTAAATGCAACAATTAAAACTAACTAATCAAATACTAACTAGAAAAATAGGGTGAAACCATTTCATAGGATTTCCAGCAACCATGTGTCCTGTTTTCAAATCTACACAGCTTTCTGGGTATGTCTGCCCCACTGCCATTACTAGTGGGAGGAGGAGGGGAGCACTGCAATGCTACTATAGAAGAATGTTGATCTGTTGTGCCATCTCTTAAAGCCATGGGTGAACAGAAATACAGGAAAGAGCACACTTTCACCTAAAGTGCTTCTGTACAGCTCATCCTTACTCTGCACTCAATATCTTGTGGGTGATGCATAAAATGGGCGATGTAATACACATATACCCATTAATGAGATAACTATATTGATCACATAAGTGGTTAATTGTGAATTTTCTCATGCAGACAGCACTCTTTGCACTGTTGCTGAACTCTCCCTACCTGTTGAGAAGTCTCTAGACATTTTAATGCTTTTTCTGCAACATTTTTTTGGCACAGTCCAACTCGGAGCAACTCTACATATAATATTTGCAGGTAATACCACGTATTTCTGAAGTGTCCATAGATTTCATGGAAGATGGCTGATGATGAGACATACCTTAAATTTTCAGGCTCACACAAACACCTTTAAATCTACTCTCCAGTGAGGAGACATTTTCCAAATATTAACCACTGAAGGATGAATTACAACACTCACCATAATGAGTGCATATATCACATAAAAACAGTGCACATGATAGTGGATAATATGGCTAAGCTGACTACTGACACATTATTTAACTGCTGAAGATGTCAAACAGTGCTGGCTCTACATTTTAGGTGAATGTAATGAGCGAATTTTTAAATCAAATATAAAACATCGCGAGATTGGTGACGTCAGTCCTTGAGGTGAACGCGCCGTGGTTTCGACTGGAATCGGGAAACAACCTCCACCGACCTTCCTTTCATTCCGGTAATCCGTCTGCGTAGGGTGTGCTCCGGAGCTAGTCTCGGCACACATTTTATTATTATGAAACAAACCAAAAGCTAGAGAGCACACGCAGACATATTTTTATAAGAAAAATAAAAATCGGTGAAGCAGGATTTGATTTGCCAACAAAAGCAACGCGAAGAAGACGCTGCCTTCGAAACAGAACGAAAGACGGAACGAAGAAGAAGAACGCTAGCGAGCAAAGCTAATAGCGTCATTGTTGAAAGCGTGGGTGATCTACGTTAGCCAGTTATATCGTTAACCACTTATTTCTCCCTTTAAGGGCTTTGTCATTCCAGTTATCATTGTAAATGAGGACATTTGCTTCGAACACTATCGACTATTAAGCGTACTAACTGACTGCGGATTCAAAATTGTGAAGACTTCGAGCCACAACCGTTAGGCCACGCTCCGACATTTTGCTAACCAAGCTAACTAGCCCACGTTGCTAACTGGTAAAACAGCTAGTATATGTGTCTGCGCTTGTAATTTTCCCGAAGACTGAGAAAACTAACCACTCCTCAGAGGAGGTTGATATTGGCTGACGGTTGTCAACAAAATATCGACTTAACATAACCATTCACCTGTATCGCCTGAGAACACGCGTCGTCTGACATGAACCCCAGCGCGCCTAGCTACCCGATGGCATCCCTCTATGTGGGGGACCTGCATCCAGACGTTACCGAGGCCATGCTCTACGAGAAGTTCAGCCCAGCCGGGCCCATCTTGTCCATCAGAGTATGCAGAGACATGATCACCCGTCGATCCCTCGGCTATGCCTACGTCAACTTCCAGCAGCCCGCTGACGGTAAGTTCACCACAGCGTAGTGTAGCAGGGAGAGCTAACGAGGGATGTGGCTCCACCTGACTCCATTTTGAACATGCACCACACATGCCATGTTATAGTATCTCTGTTGCAGTTGTCATTATTGATGCGTTAGTTGGTAAGTTTGTGTGACAAGTTTTGAATACTTGTCATACGTCTGTCTTAAAATAATGACATGCCATAATGTACGATTAAAAAAATACTACTTGCTTATAGAAGTAGCTAATACTGCATGCACACACAGAAACGCAGCGGCACCTCATTCTTGTCTCTCTTTCTCGGCTGTTTGTAGCTGAGAGAGCCCTGGACACCATGAACTTTGACGTGATCAAAGGCAGGCCTCTCCGCATCATGTGGTCTCAGCGTGACCCTTCCCTGAGGAAGAGTGGAGTGGGCAACATCTTCATCAAGAACCTTGATAAGTCTATTGATAACAAGGCTCTCTACGACACCTTCTCCGCCTTTGGAAACATCCTTTCGTGCAAGGTAGGCAGGGCCACAGCCATTTTCTCTGTCACTGTTTTTGCGCTTGAGAGCTTTACACACAGATCACATTGCATGACTAAAAAATTGCACCGGGTTGGTGCTGATTTGTGTGTGTGTGTGTTTTTTTGTTTGTTTGTTTTTTACTGCATGGTGTTTGAGATTGTTTTTGACATGCTCAAATCTCCCCTTTCCAAGGTGGTTTGTGATGAAAATGGCTCAAAGGGTTACGGATTTGTGCACTTTGAGACCCACGAGGCTGCTGAGCGGGCCATTGAGAAAATGAATGGCATGTTGCTCAATGACAGAAAAGTGTAAGTGTGACTACGATTACTCTAGTACAAATAAATGTATTTGGGAGAGTCTGATTAACATTTGAATTTGACATCTAATCATAGTTTGTGTTTAACTGCATCTTGTCCATAAATCGCTGAATGTACTTTTGGTTTTGGTATGACGAGTGACAAACAGGTTTGGCTTACATTTTACAGCTCTGTGAGTAGAGTGTGGGAGTGTGTTTGATCAAATCAATTCATTTTTACACTAAAGTTTGTGATTAGCTGAGAAGTATTTCTTTATAATATTACGTTCTGGGAAGCATGGTGTGAAGCAGCCAGTTCATGATTGCAAGTGCCATGGGAAAGATTTCTGAACTCCAGACTGAAGAGGATTTTGGTTACAGCTCTCCTGCAGTCCACACTGTGTACTCTGTTCACTTCTAGGAAGCCTGAAATGTTAGACAGAGTTACCAGAGCTCACATTTCCACCATAGAAAGAGTTTAGGTGTCCACTGGCCATTTGAATAATTTGGATGGAGGAAGTAATTTCCCTGAACAGCTTTGGACAGCACCTGAGACGTGTCTGTTTATCCCAGAAAAACAGGATTTTTGTTTGTTCGACCGTGTCATCCAGAACCTGGGAATGGGTTTTGTCTGTGTGTCCTAATACTTTCTATTGTTTGACCAACAGATTTGTTGGGCGCTTTAAATCGCGCAAAGAGAGGGAGGCTGAGCTCGGAGCACGTGCCAGAGAGTTTACCAACGTTTACATCAAGAACTTTGGGGAGGACATGGACGACGAGAAGCTGAAGGAGTTGTTTGGAAAATATGGTAAGATAATGATTTCAGAGAAATTTCAGAGATGTACATTGTGGCTGTGATTTGGTATTAAGTGTGGTGTTTGGCTGTTGTATTTTGTAGGACCGGCACTCAGTATCCGAGTTATGACTGATGAGAGTGGTAAATCTAAGGGATTTGGCTTTGTCAGCTTCGAGAGACACGAAGATGCACAGAAGGTTAGGATCACTTTCTTATTCTCCCAGGGAATAGTGCCCCAATCATATGTATCTAAATTATTGGAACACGACATTCAATTAGTCTGTGTACCTCTGTTGGTTAACGGTATATTGCTTATTTCACTGCAGGCCGTGGACGACATGAACGGCAAGGAAATGAATGGCAGACAAGTGTATGTGGGCCGTGCACAGAAGAAAGGCGAGCGCCAGAACGAGCTCAAGCGCAAATTTGAGCAGATGAAACAGGATCGCATGACCAGATACCAGGTTTGTCGGCTTTCTGCTCCGTCATAAGAACTTTTTTTCAGTAGATTGAGCAAACAACACTGATACTGGTATACTGTCAACCATAATCTTCTCGACTAATGCTAAGAGCTAATGTAACTGGTTGTTGATGGTTTGGTTTGTTTAAAACATAAGCTCACTGTTGTTTTCCATTTGCCAGGGTGTCAATCTGTACGTGAAAAATCTGGATGATGGCCTTGATGACGAACGTCTGCGCAAAGAGTTCTCTCCATTTGGAACCATAACAAGTGCTAAGGTTAAGACTTTAACCAAATTGCGTTTATCTTCAGTTGCTTGGATTGTAATGTAACTTGATGGTGATGAAGAGGGTGGTAATTTATCACATTGGATGCTAATGTGTTTCTTCTCCTGTAGGTGATGATGGAGGGTGGCCGCAGCAAAGGCTTTGGCTTCGTGTGCTTCTCTTCCCCAGAGGAGGCCACTAAAGCTGTAACAGAGATGAATGGGCGTATTGTTGCCACAAAGCCACTCTACGTGGCCCTTGCCCAGCGCAAGGAGGAGCGCCAGGCCCACCTAACCAACCAGTACATGCAGAGGATGGCCACAGTCCGCGCTGTGCCCAACCCTGTCCTCAACCCATATCAGCCTGCACCACCCTCAGGCTATTTCATGGCGGCTATACCCCCGGTGAGTCTCCCACCCCCCGCTAATCATGACATACTACATGGTATATTTATACAAGCATGCCGTGCATTTAAATGTGTACAGTTTGAAATTAGATTATTATTGATGGTGTGAGCAATTTCTGTAACTTAGAGGGAAAAGGGAAAATGTTTCTTGGCAGTAATGATACATCTTTGTCTCCTTCTTCGTCATCCTTCTCAGGCCCAAAACCGTGCTGCATACTACTCTGCCAACCAGCTGGCCCAGCTCCGCCCCAGCCCCCGTTGGGCCACTCAGGGAGTGCGTCCTCAGCGTAAGTATAGATGCACACTTCCATGATTCCATGATAACAAATGAGTAGTTTGGGCATCCCTGTTAGCTGGAATCCATACAGATTGTAAATAAACTGGTTACCAGCTTCAGAAAATTGAGTTCTTAATGTGTCATGATGTTTTCTTCCTTCAGATTTCCAGAACATGCCCAACGCTATGCGCCCATCAGCTCCAAGGCCCCAGACCTTCAACACCATTCGTCCCACCACCACTGCCAACACCCAGGTCCCACGCATGATGGCTTCCCAGCGCATGCGTGAGTATTTGAGCTTTCAGAACCCACAGTGTGACGTGTTTTGTTCTTGTATCGCTCCTCGTCGATCACTTGATGCATTTTTGTTGACGCGTCTGTTTCACCTTTCCCACCTCAGCAACCCAGGCCCTCGGTCAGCGCCCTGCCGGTGCTGCATCGGCTGCCGCTCCAGTGCGCACCATGCCCCAATACAAATATGCTGCTGGTGTGCGCAACCCCCAGCAGCACATGGCCTCCCAACCACAGGTCACCATGCAGCAGGTAAGAATTTCATCAACTACGGCATGGTTTATTGAAACATTTCTCAGATTCTTGTTTGTGCCATCTGCCAAAATACAATCGATAAATAACAGCACTAGTTGTTCATGTCTTATATAAACCGACTGTGTTTCTTCATTAGTAGCTGCACAGTCATTTTAATAGTAGAATTTGTTCCTAAACTGAACTCTTGTTTCCTTCCTTAGCCTGCTGTCCATGTCCAAGGACAGGAGCCCCTGACTGCCTCCATGCTGGCTGCTGCTCCACCTCAGGAACAGAAGCAGATGCTGGGTTAGTGCAGCATTTGCTACGAATAATATGGACTGACATGAACAGGCCTTTTTCTTAAATACACTTAAAAATCAGCAGAATTATTTCTGTACACCAACTTATTTGACACAATTAGTTTGGTTTTGTACTTATAATCTTTGTTGCTTGTTCTTTTTCCTTCAGGTGAGCGTCTGTTCCCCCTGATCCAGAACATGCACCCCAGCCTGGCAGGCAAGATCACGGGTATGCTGCTTGAGATTGACAACTCCGAGCTTCTCCACATGCTCGAGTCCCCTGAATCACTGCGCTCGAAGGTTGGTTAATGGCTAATCTGTTAGTGAGATGATTTTCTCCTTTGGCGTTATCATAAACATTTGTCCCTCTGAATGTATCTGGTTGCTAGTAGCGTCTTCACAAGGCAGAGTGGATTATCGGATCACGCTGACTCAATCACGCTGCTTGAATAAGTTCAGCAGTAATGCTTCATATGCAGTGGTTCATTAAGTGTTCTGTTTTTAGGTGGATGAGGCTGTTGCTGTGCTTCAGGCCCACCAGGCCAAGGAGGCTGCTCAGAAGTCCACCACCCCTGCTGGTGTTCCCAGTGTCTAAGGTGTGTGAATGGATCTTTATTTCACATTATGCTTTGGATAGCAGATGTATGACGATCAATAACAGATATCAGTACATACGCTACAACCTTAGAATTAATATTTTCTTTTTCTGTCTTCCAGATTGAGCATTTTGAAACCTGCTTCACCGATGGAAAAAGAAAAAAAAATTAAACATTGAAAAACCTAAAACTCTGAAAACATCGCAAAATGATAAATCATTTCTTAAAAAAAGAAGAAAACAATAGACTCTGCCAGGTCTAGGAATGGTTTGACTAGACCTTGATCATAAAGAAAAATTTGTTGAAAAAAAAAGCAAAATAGAGAAAATTGAGATTATAAATTTGAATGCATTCCTGTTTTATGTCATTTTACTGTGTCAGTGCTCGGAATATCAGCCATGTTCAGGAAGAAGGGAGCTGAGCATTTTGAAGGGTGATTTGTATTGTAAACTGCTGGCTGTAATAAATTCTCATTCAAATTTTTTGCCTCTTTCATTTCAGTGATATTGTCCCCATGAATTCTACTACCTATAAATCTTAGTCATAACTAGACTTTTAACATCAGTTTAAGTGTTGCATGTTCAACAGAAGTCTGTCAGGTTCATTACAGAGCTGTGCATGAGATGATATTCTGAATTGATTTTGATTGAATTGATCAATCAAGTCATATCTGAGTTTGATGGATAATACTGTTGTCTTCCACCAGGGGTCACTGCTATTCAGCAGATCACAAACATTTACTTGGATCAGTGGATATACCCGATTCTTTGTTTGCCTTTCCTATCTGTACTTTATTTCTACTGTATATCTGATCTTTCTCAGGAGGTGTCTGTGGTTATACTGCACAGTGTGCAGTAAGATGTGGATATATTTTGTTATTGACTGCGTACTACGATTAGAAAATCGCTGGTAAAATGCACTCTGCAGCTCTGATCTGCATCAGTGATTTTATATTCACAGAATGTCTGACAGCTTTATACAAATGAGATGAGTGGCAGCAGCTCACAGTGAAGCACTGTGCTCCTTTGATAATATAGACAAACTGACTGAATATATTTCCATCTTGTACCACTGTCACTGCTCTGTCCTTGCTGTAATAAGAAATGGCACTGTACCCCACAGCTGGCAAGTGTTCTCTGCCTTCTGTTTACATTTATGACTGTCATCTGTTATATCCCTTACACCCTCTGTAGTTTTCCCACTCTGCCAATTCCTTTTACTTTCTCAAACGGTACACCATCTTTTGTTTAATAGTGGGGAAGATGACATTTTCCCTCCTTCAATCCTTCCAATGTGAGCCGAAAGTGTTTGTCTTGGAGCTGAAAAAATGTATGTGTCAAAATCACAGCGGAGCAGGCATGCCTGCATTACCTGCTGTTTCTTCTCAAATTTGTGGGAAACATTAACATTGGCGTCAACCTAATCAGGTGAGCAGAAGATCAGGAATCAGCCTTGAGTGTACGCTCTCCAGCTGAACTTTTCATCATTAGGAATTCCTTTTAAGTTGGACTGTGTGCTTTTATCACATCCAAGGCTTACTTTACTGATGTCATTGTATTAATGGACCAAAAACCCATTTAATATACCTCCACAGTGTCTTAACTTTATAGAGACTGCGGGCTCCTCCAATGTCTCCCCTGACACTCCAACACAAACACTCACAGGCTCAAGATCAGCCCTTGTTTAAGCTGGACCAGAACATATTTGAAAACCTACAGTACATGGCTGACTCAAAACAAATTTCCACAGGGATTTCATAGGATTATCCAGCTTTGACTCTTATGATTGCTCATATCTATTTGTGCTGTGTTTGCCTCTTCTGTTATCAGAGGAGTCTGGTTCCCATGATGTGATCCTGTGTTGTGTAGGATTCAAGTCTTGTTTACATGCACACTTTGGTAACTACAGGATGCATGTACGTGTATGTTATGTGCACGTTCTGACCTGCACCCATTTGTTAAGGAACACTCAGCTTACCCTAGATTCCTGCTATCACATGATTTCCACAGTCTGGTTCAGGCTGTTACTTGTTTTGGTCAGCTTTCTTCCCTGATCAGGCTTTGGCTGAAAGGAATGCTTGTCACAAGTAAACAGGGTGTTTTTAACACGCCTGTGAATATGTGAGTGGCAGGAATGATCAGAGCTGTAAAATTCCATCAACTCATTCGTCATTTCCTCTTGTGTCTCTTTAAATAACGATAAACACACAGAGAGCTATCGTGTAATCCTCTATGGCTTGGATTAGATTTGTCTGTCTGGAGCTGCCCTGTCTGCCACTTCATCTTTCATGTACTATATGAATGAATGTCTGCTCGTGGGTCCAAACCAAAGTGAAAATCAAAAGGGAAGTAATTTCTGAGAGTAATTTCTGTTTTCTTAGTGTGATGTTAATGTATATATTGCAATCTTGTGTACACTATATTTGTTGTAATTCAATACAAAAGTCTTAGATGAAATGTCTTCATCAGAATCAGAATCAAGTTTATTGCCAAGTAGGTTTGCACTTACAAGGACTTTAATAGGACAAGGACATTAAGTAAAAAAATATAAATATTTATATATAGGAAGATAACAAACAGACAAGTATTAAAATATAAGCAATATGAATATATATACACTATCTTCATGCCTGAGGATTCAACTCACTTTGAACTCATAGGCTTAATATTACAATTTATTGATGGCCTTTAAGAAATAGATAATTATATGGTTGTTTATACAATTGAAGATGACATCTCATATCCCCTTGACCTGTACTCATAATTCTATTTTACTGTATATTTTTACTATATATTTTTTCTACAAGTAGCTTCCTGTTTTATTTTATTTGATATTATTTATAATGGAAAATATGACACAAGCCAAAGTGTGGTGCTTCAGTATGACCACGGTGGAAACCATTAGGCCTGTGAAACTTTGGTCCAAATCTCGCGATATCGTTTGAATTTCTGAGCTAGAACGAGACCAGCAAACAACAGAGCAGGCTCTGTACTCGCTGTTGTCGTTCGAAACGGAGCGGATAGGTGGGACCGAGGACAGAGGAAAAGAAGTGCCAGGATCAGTGGAGGAAGTAATACACGGCAGTGCACCGGGACCACTGGTTAATTCACTTGAAATCGTTTTTGGAAAGCGGAACGTTTCCTCTCGTCTTCGTCAGTGTCTGCGGAACAAGTGTCAGCAGCAACAGACGGTATGTTCTCATCGTTTCCAGCTAACCTTGCTAGCCAGTTGCTAACGGTCGCTGTGTTTGGTAGTTAGCTTTCTGGTTACCGTCAGTAAGGCACAGCCGTGGAATATTTCCAGTGGCTCGTAGCTATGTTTTGTTAACGTCATGTGTCCTATTTTCTGTCTGGACACGTGTACCAGATGGTCCTAATTTGTGAAGCGACGTAAACTGACATTAAACACAATGAACTGTGCAGCTAACCGAACCGATCAATTTAACGTTATTAGAGAACAGTACATAACGTAACGCCGGTTGGCATCATCGTTGCTTTATAAATAAAAACATCTGCTCACCAATATATGAGTACTAGATTTGTAGTCCGTTAATGATATTTTGTTGTCTTCAACCAACATGTAGTAACGTACTGCAGCAGTGTGTTCAGCTTGGGGTTGCAGGACTGATGTGCTAATGACAAGCAGGAGGCAAGAGAAAAGTTGTGATTTCATATCAGCAGTGTTTGGTAACGTTGTGTCCGTCACACAGACAGCAAAGGTGAAGCCAAACAGGGATGTGTGCTTGTGGTAGATGGCACAAATATGAGTAGGTAGGTGCTTCATGCTACTGCCTCATTTTTTTAATGCAAAAATGAGAAAAACTGGTAAGAGACTGCCGTGCAGATTTTATTCATGTGTGTTGTGGGGTTTGTCAGATGATATGCAGACCACTTTGTCACGACCTTTGATTTCATATCTGCCATTTCTTTGGATATAAAGCACATAATACTTGCTATGAATTAGTAACTGATAGTAGAGACATCAGACATCCGGAGACAAACTACAGTGGCCCTTGGGTCAAATTGATCAGCATCATACATATATATATATATATATATATATATATATATATATATATATATATATATATATATATATATATATATATATGTGTGTGTGTGTGTCATTAATCAGCCCTAGTGTAAATCTCACAGGAAAGCTAAGAGTGCCTCTTCACTATGCAGGTGAACTGTGTCGGTATAGTACATGCAGTGTACAGTGGAGTGGAAACGCTGTCTTACTTTCCCAGCTGCCCTGCAGTGTAGTTGTTCTGCTTGGCTTATCATCCTTGGCTGAAGAAAGACCGAACACTTGGTTGATATGTTTTGGCACACACTGCATTAGCTCCGTAACTGCCGTTTGCCGGTGGTTGCGAGGCAGTATATCAAAAACCGGGAAGTATTATGCAATCACAAACTGTTACAAACGGCCTTTGGGTTCTCTGTAGTGTGGGAACCACAGTCCAGTCCAGACACAGTCATTTAGGCAAGGATGTAATATTTTTCATTTTTATGTTAAGGGATTTATAGCTGACAGTATTCTGATAATATTTCCATAATGAAATACATATATAATGGGAACACGACTGGTTTATAAAATAGTATATACGCAAATTTCAGTTAACTGTTCTTGGACTCTTAATACCTGCTTTAATGTAAATAGTTGAATGTTAAACTGTGCTCTGTTTTGAGGTCAAATGTAATGTTTTCACTACACAGTGTTGCCCAAAAAGTCATTGGAGATGGACCACAGATAAGCTGCTACAGCTTATTTGTGGTCCATCTCCAATGACTTTTTCACTTTTATTTGTTGTTTTTAATTGTTTATTTGTTATTTGTTTTTGTTTCCAACAGTACCAAAGATCCTTAAATTTTACAGCACTCTGCGGTGGCAAAGCTCAATCTTTCTTGCACTTTCTCGTGCAGGGGTTCTCTAGAAAGACCTTCTGGTCCTGGCCTTATGTAGGTAATAAATTTCACAGTCAACAGTCATCTGTTTTTGGTCAGACTGCTACTAAAGCAATGCCAATTAGCTGAGGCTTATGGGTATTTTCTAAAACTGAATTATTTCCAGATTTTTCTTTGTACATCCGTACAGATTTCTAATGGTCATTAACTCGCCCTTAATGTATTGAAAGCATATTTATTGCTTTGTATGAATGCTGAGGCTGTGCTCCAAAGTCGTCAGTGTTTGGGTGTCAGAGGCTTTCCTGGGCTTAGCAGCATGTTGTCCGGACCTGTGTGTTCTTCCAAAGAAAGGTCAATAGCCCAGCACAGCAACCTGACCAGTGTTCTGTGTGTGTGTGTGTGTGTGTGTGTGTGTGTGTGTGTGTGTGTGTTTGTCAGGACACACATGTGACCTCCCTCTCTTGCTCTATGGTAAACACAGCTGCAAGGCTAGGTGGTGGCCTAGCTAACATATCAGCGTGCTGTCATTGATCGTGACATGCATCTATGCATCTTGGATGATCGGGGGCCGATCTCATCTGGTTTAACCACGTACACATTATTGACGTATTGAAGCTGCATGGCGGTTTGATCATTCAAACCAACTCCTGAGGTGGTTGGTACTTTGTCAAGTGGAAATTCAGGTCTTGTCAAGCCACATACTGCAAGTCATCTCTCAACCCCTCCCAAAAAGGATATCGTCTGAACGGCAATGCAGAAGTGCTCAATAACTCAGAACAGTGATAAAGATCTGTCATTTGCCAGCATGTAGATTTAAAGCTGCAGTCAGCAACTTTAATGAACTTTAATTTGATTCTTATTTAAATTTGATTGTTTGCTAAACTCTGTCAAGCTTCCCATTTACCACTGCACTAATGCAGGCCACAATGATATCAATGTGAAACCATAATAAGGTTAGTTCCACTTGTAGTCCAAAAAGTATTAAGGAATTCCATTTGGACTGGCCAAAAATAAAGAACCCATCGCGTTGACAAAGTGATGTTCCATAACATGTTCCTATAAATGTTTCACGATAAAAGCCTTCAAAGATGAAGCTGCAGAGACAAATGCTGGTTCATTTAGTTTGCAAAAAATCCAACCAGTTTAAGTTGTACATGGACTAGACTGGCTTTTGCTAGCAGATCGACTCAAGTGTAGCTAGCCAATTCATGTAATCTCTGTGAATTGGTTGATTGAAACTTTGGTAAAATTATTGATTTCAAATGATTTGTTTGAAAGTCTTCAAAGGTGCCTTAAATATGAATTTGCTACTCACATGCTACCTCACCCTACCTAGTATCTACCTCCTAGTGACATCACACAAAAACAGCAAGCTATGATTGGATCAACATGTAGTCTGTCATGTCTCTAGTCCAAGTCATTTGACAACGCCCACAGTGTTTTTTACACTGCATTTGATAATTAGCATTGTAACTTAGCAAATCCATGGAATGTCCCAAACTCTTGAGTGGCTAAGCATCTAAACTTAGCAAGATGCACACTAATAACTTGACACACATGACATTCACACACTCTTAAGTTTCACATACAGAGCAACGCTCGCATTGTAGGGATAGCTGTCATTAAAGAGAGCAGTGCATCTGTAGCAAACTGAGGTGGACAAAACACGCAGTACAGGAAAGATGGTTCAGATTTTTAGTTTAAGTTCAGCCAATACAGATCCAGTAAAATATTCCTAGATTGACCTGACACCAGTCCTGTGGATCAACTCATGACATCTCTAAATGCAAAGTTTTACAGCTGCAGGTAGGAAGCTCGTCAGCCAGGGATGCAAAACGTTAGCAGCTTCTATCAGAACAGAAGAACATGCTGTTTAATTCATTCCTTATACTTCTACTCATGTGTTTTTTGCTTTTGAAAAAGTTAAAAATGACCCTACTCTCCTAAGTCTGTGGATAATGTGTGGTGCTCATATCAGTGTCTCCTGAGAAATCTACAGCATGACAGGCCTGCCATGACCATTTATATTTGTTAAGCAATGATTGAATTATCACTGTTAGGAGAAATGTGCAGAGTAGAGGTCTTATGAAAGTGTGTCAAAAATATATATGTCTGATTGTCATTTTTATAGGCCTGGACCATTTAAAAACACAGACAAGTACATACAGTCAATCCCATTGAACTTTCTTTTATTATCTAGATCGACAGTCAGTCATATTGAACTAGCTATTTTTGACAGACAAGGAAACAGTAACAAAAAAAGCAGGAAATGGTAGTTTCACAAGACACATGGCGGTCTGATAAACTCATATCTGGATGGTGACCATGCGCTCTTCAGTTGTAACCATAAACACAGCGTGGTCACAGTTGATGTGTTGATTTGGTGCTGCTTTGGTGACAGATTCTTGTGTTCGAGCATCAGATGGCAAAAAGGATTCACAAGTTTGGAAAGCATCCAGTCACAAAGTGGTTGTGATGGTATTTCCCCTGTACTGTTTGTCTTGTTCCTGTCTGGCTGAAATATTTCTCTGATCTCTGCACCACTATGAAGCAAGTTGTTTGTACCAATCTCTGTGAGGTGCGCATAAAGAGGCTTTGATTTTTACAGATGCTTAATGACTCTTCTTTCACCGACCTGTTGAAAAATGTGAAACAGGTGTCAAGCTCAGACTGAATGTCACTCTCGCACATGGCCTGAGAGGATGTTCAGTGTACCTGTCAGACAATCGGTGTACTTTTCAGTCTGAACAAACAGCTCCTTCAGGATGCCTATGCACGTAGGCTTACTGTACATATTGTCTGAGATTGGTGTATTTATTTGTTTAGAGTCTTTCTTTAGCATTACCAGGGGAAATGTATCACATACTCCCAATTTACCAGTTCATTCCTTTCTATTTCACACCCTCTTCCTGAGGTCTTAGCTGTCTCAGCTGAGCAGAAATGCCAGGATGCTTACCTCATTTCCTCTCCTCTTGAGTAAAGTGAGGGCAGGAAAGAGGGGAAGTTTGGGAGGAGGAGGAGGGGAGGGGGGAGCTGGAAACTGTACTGGCTTTGTTGGGGTTGGAAACTTTTCCTTTTCTTCTCCCTGTCGGCCTGCCTTGTCTCTCTTTGTACATTCAACAATGCTTTCCCTGTTCACACTGCTCTTGTAATTGTTGTTTGTGTCGTTTCTTAATCGCTTGTATCTTGTAGGGTCAGATTCCAAACACAAGGCATGACCGTATATTTACACTCCTGTATATTCCCTCCCTTCTACAGCACTGACATGTTTTAAATGTCTACTCTGAACACACTAGTACAAGGTTAAACCCGCCGTTTAGATACAGCCACTGACCACACCCCCAATTTTTCAGCTTGCTCCACAATTTGGTGAAAAAGGAGGGACATTGTTTGTTCATCCCACATCAGTCAATAGCTGCATGGCTCGCCTGCCAGGAGGTTGCTCTGTGTCTGTTCACGATGGGGTGGAAGCCTCACTAATGCACTGACTGTCCCCAGCCCCAAAGAAGCCCAGGAATGTGCATAGAGGCAGCATTACACAGGAGACAGGCAGGCCAGGAATGCAGCTGGAGTGATACTGACTGGCGAACCACATTGGCTCAGCTGCTGCATGTTTCACTGTTCACATTTGTCCGTGTGTCTGTCTCATTCCAAGCCTGTCATCACCGTTGTGTCCATGTCCACAGTCCTGTTTATGTACTGGCCCTTCCTTTAACTACTATGTCTCTACTTGGCCCTAGATACGTCTTTTCATCTTGTGCATCCACGTCCTTGTGTTTTATTTGCACCTCTTCTGTATGTGTTCCAACTATGTGAAATAGGATAACTAATTTCACATTGTGTCGCTGCATGACCACCATGTCAGGCGGTAGCTGACACAGTCTGTTTGTGGGTGGTTTTTCCTCACACACACGCTGCTTACCACTTATAGAAACACAGCTCACCAGTGAGTCTCTGCAGGCTAAGTTTAGATCTAGCAGAATCCCAGTTTCCCTAATTATCAACTGAGTGGAATGATGGGCATTCTTCTGCACTGCTGAGTCACCCAGGGTGGTCCTCTCCATTCAGCTAGAATACAGGAAGGTGCTGATTTACCATCGACTTGTCGCGTAGGAAAAGATGAGTCTTGGAAATGGAGAGGTTTGCCCTTTATAATTTTTCTTTAGTTCACAGTTGGTATGCCCAGGCGTGTGTTGAACCAGCATGTCACCATGGCAGGAAAATAACTTAAAAAGGTCTAACTTATTGTTAGTTTAGTTGCTTTGATGGTGTAAGATGTTCTTTTCATGTTGAGGTTTTCAACTTACAGAAGCTGTCAGAAAAGATGGTGATTAAATGACCCCTCGGCTCTGTTGTAGTAGTGTTGTTGCCCAAGTAAACGGTATTACTTATTGATGTGAGACAATATGTTACGCCAAACCGAAGATGAAAAGCCCCGATAAGCCCTAGGGTGACACAGCAATCTGTCATCACAACAAAAACATATGCTGAAGTCTTGCTGCCAGTGGGAGTGCTTACATCATTGTCACTAAAAATGCCAAACATGGAAGAAAATCAAACACAGTTGCTGGATTTCGTTGTCGAGGAAGGGGAGGGAAGAAGGGTATAAAGGAAGCAAGTTTATATGCTGTGTGACCAATCTTATTTGTAAAACATCAAGCACGTGAATTCCCTTAATAATCTGTAATAAGCAGAACATTTTGCAACAGCTATATGCATGATAGAATTTCACATTTTAATTGCTTTCTTTTAATGTTAAGAGGTAAAATTCACACAGATTTGGAGGGTGTTTGACACACTTTATCCTGCATTTGCATTGTTGTTATAATATTCTATTCTTTTTTTTAAATTAGAAACCATTTTGAATGCCATCTTATATTCTCATTATTTGATCTGTAGCTTGGATTATCCGTAAAGTTGCTTGAGGCAAAACCTTTTTTTATTTGACCTTGTCCTGAATATTTTTCCATATGAACATGTTTTTTATAGTGGGAACCCATGAGCCCCTGCTACAGGAAATCTGTAGTGCATTTAGGAGTCAAGTGTACCATGGTTGCGTGAAGAGATGAGAGTATGAGTTGTACTCTCCCAGGCTGCAGCAGGTCAGCTGAGGTCAGCGCTGGATCTGTTCTCTCAGTGGAATGCCGAGTGAACTCTGTCCCCAAGGAAAACTCTGGCACGTCTACCAGCTCTCATCTTTCGACATGCTTTCTCAGTTTGTTGTTCTTGTGCATGCTCACGCTTACGCACACAGAAATTCTCACTGCGCTCATATCTACATTTTTCCGCATTACTCATTTGAGTCTCACCCAGAGCCGGTTCATCTCAGTCAGTCAGTGTTAGAAGCTGTCTTTGTAATGGTGGTTCAGAATATAAGAATTACAATCTGTGATCAAATGCTGTGTCTAGCAGCATGGCATCTTTGCAACAATGACAGTATAAAGAATGGACAGTGGACAGAGTGACCCATAGGTTTTTCAAAAGGCTGTTTTGAAGCTGAAAATATGCAACGCTGGACGTTGCAGTGTTAGATGTACTGCTTCTGCCACCTCCCAGCTAAAGACAAGCATCGGCGGACCAGAGGAGGGCCCAGTGATGCCTGGTTGCTTGAATAAGCTGTCTGTAACAGCACCTACATGTCAATACAGTGATTGCGCTCTTGATTATGCGTAACTTTAAGCCTTAATGTCATCTGAATGAGTGAGTTAAAAAAAAAACCCTGTCACAGTTGTCATCAACATGGAAATTATCTACAGAAACCAAAACCGTTGTCTGAACCAGGCTGTAAACATGCACATTTCAGATATTGGGGCATTGGGACGTCCTTAAGCATTCTAACACTCAGTTTAAAATGTTTTGCTTTGCCTTCAAGTTGCTCTCCATGCCTCTGTTGTTGACATATTTTTGTCCTCTTGGTAGGGTAGTAACCTGCTGGTTTGAAAACTGTTTGCCTGTTCTCCTTAGTGCTGACTTTTTTGTCTACTTTATTTGAAAAATAATTTTCATCTGGAAATATGGGTTACATTTATAATAACAGTGGGGAAAAAAACAGCTAACATAGAGCTTTTTACACGGCAGTTGTGATCTCACCTTTGACCTCCAAGTGTTTTTCCACAACACAATTGTTTTGTTCCATAAAACCTCATGTGCTTTCCACTAATCAGTTTACAACGGCTAAGTCGTCAGGCTTGTCAGATGCATGTGCTTTGTCTCGTGTTGGATGTAAACAAACTCCTTATGAATCCTTTAGGCCAGTATAAGTAATAGAAGCAGAGGGTGTGTGTTAGACACTTTTGCATATTGTGTACATGTACATTTTTTGTGAATGTTTTGCTGCTGGTGAATATCAGATGCTGATTGTCAGAAGTTAGTGTTAATTATTAGCTGCTGGGGCAACCGTACTTTATTTCAGCTTCATATTTCATATCGGTGTTTATGCAAAGCCTTCAGAGTGCTGACATGCTTTTTATGTCAGATTTGGGACACATTCGAAATGTGCTGACATGCAGTTATTCAGTGTCACAGTCACCCTGATGTCTGTCACACACTTTAGAAATTCAGTTTCACTGCACTGGATAAATTAAGTTTCTTTATTGAACGTGTTTTCATTGTTCACAGCTATAAACATGTTACATACATAATTATTTTATCATCAGTCTGCAGTTGTAAGTCCATAGCTCACATTAGTGAAGTGACACACTTGAGTGGCAAACCATCAGATCTGAGAATGTTGAGATATTGAGAGTATTTCCCATTGTCTTTCTGTCCTCTCTCTCTCTCTTTTTTGTTAACGCTTTGCTTGCTTCCCCTTTTAGAAATATCTGTTAATCTATGAGGGGAAATGTAATATAGCTGTGTGGAAATCTGCCACATCACATAGTCTTTTTTTTCTGGGGGAGCAAACATTTCTTCACACGCTCCTTCTGCAGCATTCGCCTGTTCTCTCTCTCCATCACAATATATCTTTCCAAGTTGGCGATTTTTCTTTCTTTTTATGTCTCACTCTCTCTCTTCTCATTAGTCCTGTTCTTACCTTTTCCTTTGATTCCTCTTTCTGTTCCCCCCTCTCTCTGCCGCATGTTTGGAAGATTTGGATTGTGTTAATGTACTTAATCGGCACGCTCCATGAGAAAAGCCTTTACTGCTGACCACAGCCTGCAGCCAGTGAGCTGACATAGGTGTTTCATTTTGTGAGCAGGACCTAGCCAGGGCCTTCGGATGAGACAGCTGGCCTAGTCTACCTGCATCATCAGTCCTCGCATCACACACACATGCACGCAGCTATCTGCTCAGTGGCGATAAGCCCGGACAGTCACTCCTTGGCTGATTTAGATGCGGTGGTAACCTTGTGACGGACATCAAGGTCAGGACAAAGCACCTGCCCTGCAATCATCTTTTCATGGTTGAATGAAAACTATTAGCCTTTCACACTCTGCTTACTACATGCTGCACCCATATATTTCACTTTGCAGTACAATGCACTCGACAGCAGTACTATTGGACTGCAGCCTTGCATGTGGCTGAACTCACAACAGCCAGAAGGAAAGGGCTGAAGGGGATTTCTGCTGGATTTCTGGAATGCTCTTTTGCTGATTTCCTTACTTTTTTGCATCCCAGTGTTAAATGTTTGTTCTTTGAAACCCAGTGTTTCAAAGAACTTTTATTGCGAAAACTAGCAAAAATAAGGAACATTAATGAACATATTTAACTTTCAGGGAAAATAAGTGTTTACCTGTATGTTGCACCACATTGTAACAAGACAGGAGAATGAAAATATTACAACTTTCAGTCCTGTGTGTGTTTTTGAGAGCGGCATCGTTCCTGAGTCCCATACCTCCTTCCATATGTGAAGGAGATACTGAGGCCAGCCCTGCCCACCACATCAGAGTTTCCTGTTTTTAGTCCTGGCTCAAAGCAAAGGGAGTCAGCGCCGTGCAACAGGGAGGGGATCACTGTTTCTCACTGTGTGTGAATGTGAAGGAGGGAGAGTGTGGGGAGAAGCAGCATGTGTTTCAGAAAAGCAGAGGAGTGCGGTGCTGCTAGTGTCAGTGGTTTGGTTGCAGCTGTAGAGCTGCTGTGCTCATTGCTGAGTGCTGCTTTTGATCTTGCCGGCATCGCGGTGCAGATTGACAGATTGTGGAGGTTCTGTTTTACTGCAGTCGCTCTAAGTGCTTATAAAGTATGCACATGTACAGCATGTGCTATTGGCCCCTGCAGCTTGTGTAGGTAGTTTATGGGTGTGTGTGTGTGTGTGTGTGTGTGCCTTGGCACTACTCCGTGTATGTGTGTTTTTACAGCGTGGTCCATTGCCAAGGTGTAACCAAAGACACAGATAAACACACACATATACATTTAGGGATGAACACCCAGCGAGTGAGCTGGACCTCAGTAGCAATCCTCTCCTAAAATAACAGACATTCTTTCTCCACCTCCCTCATCACCACTCCCAGAAACACAAAGCATAACACAGATGTAGAATCAGAGAGTGCAGGCAGTGGTGAAGCAAACTGTGGTACAAACTAAAGGATTTAACCCTGTTAATCATTCCCAGGGGAGTATTGAGTTTATCCTGGGTTCCTGTCCTGTTCTTTGGCCTCATGGTCTCAGGCCTACATTGCTTTGTTGATGTGTAGAGGCTGTGGCTCCTGTATTTAATGACTCATGCTGATGGCCCCAGGAACTGTACACTTCTCAAGAAGTGGGCTGTCCAGGAATTACTTGCTCATTTCCCATGATAATTTTAAATCTGGACTTGTAATTCTCTGTCCATCTGACTTGTAGCAATGGTGCATGTAATAACTAGCCTAATGTAGTTTCTCAGAAAGCCTGACCAATTTGTAAGAAGGCTGATAGTGTTGGTTGATATTAAATTACAGCGTATGATAAGGAAAAAGGAAACTGTCAGAATTACATAGATTGTCCAGAAGGCTCAGATGATTAAATATATATTGTATGTACACGTGAGTTGATTTTTATTTCAGAAGAGGAAAAGATGGCTGTCAGTAATGTTGCTTCAACTGTACAAAAACCTGTTACTCTACATGATTTGTCATTTGTTACATTGTGAGCGGTGGATGCAGAAAATATATGCATTATATTAAATGGTAACAATTGTCCTAACCCTCAAAATCTGGTATTGTTTGGGCCTCTTGCCTCTGCAGCTGTGCACTGCTGTCGTTTACACAGTTTCCCTCTGTCTCCCTCTCTTAAGCTCTTTGTTTCTCTCACCCTCTCGAATGTGTGAAATTCTCAAGTGGACAGAACACTCATCAGATCGGCTCAGAAGCCATCTGTCCTGATATTATCATTTTGTGGAGTGACTCGGCACAAACACACTCGGACATGGAGAATACAGAGAAGTAGTTATGTTTTGTCATACAGGAAATTGTGAAATTACTCGACCTACCCATGAAATTCAGATACAAGGCTGTGTGTTGTTGGGAGATTTTGAAGGAATACAGTATTTATCTACAGCAGCTCTTACTCTTATTACTCTTTTTTTTATTTTTATAAATATTTCTTGACTTTTTTCCCCCATCTGTCAATTGTTACTTAAATCTTAGATCTTCATGCTGGCCAGTGGATCCATCCTCACCAAACTCTCTGTTAACACACTGATTCCTGTTTTATTAAACTTTGCCACATTGTTTTGGTCCTGTAGGTATAGCTAATGATATAAAAAAAGTTATTACAGATTTGTTGCTCTATGGACCCTCCCAGCCCTAAAAAGACATAAATATGTTTATCATCAATAGGGGTGGACTTAAGAGGTTAGAGGTGACACACACTCCTTATTGCAGTTTGACTTCATATGATCCATTTTTGCAGCATCCTCTGTAATTGTGATTTATGGTAATCGCAGTTTCAATTGCTGCTGCATCAGAAATTGGTTGAATAAAGCAAACCACTCTTCTGCATTGCATTACCTCACACTTCCTCCTGTTTACCATGATCAGCAGAGGACAGTCTGGGCACAGGCCTTGCCACTGTTGATTTCACAGTCACATCAGAGCGCCGTGCGTCAATACTGTGCAAGGTTGTCAACCTTCTGTCCTCTCCCCTCAGATCTGTGCCTGATGCACTGATCAGCTATGCAAACGTGCACTCTGCCAACTGTGATTGAGCAAAATGTTAAGAACCAGCAGATGCGTTGAAATACTGCAGTGTTTAATGAATAAGCTGAGTATCGGCAGGCCATGCTCAGGGAATTAATTGCGCGGAATTGGCGCTGCACTGACATAAATGTGCCATCATATTTATTTTAGATCTTACGTTTTCATCCTGTCAAAGGATGATCACTATTCCTACTACAAGAGTTCACATCACAGGTTAGATGCGGCTTTATCGTCTACACCAACATAAACTTTCATTTACAGTTTTTCACATCTCAAGGTCACATCTGTGGACAGTGACGTGATAACAGACAAGACTTGCTGTAAGCACATAGCAAGAGATAGTGTGTTTGAGTTTTCCAAAGCATTTGGACCTTTTTTATAAATCATACTGCTCTCCAACATAGACATTTAAACTTAAAGGGACACAGCTAGTTGAGTTGTTGAGCAATGTTTTTTATGAGTTACCTCTGTTTGTAATTCAAGCCACAATTCACAACCCTGCCATGCACATCCTGTTGTTATTGAATGTATTAAATGGTACCTTAAATCTCAAATGTTACATGAGAGATGAAATGCATTCAGCATGACTGTAAACCCACAGCAAACTGTTTGCTTAAAGAGAAAAAAAGGAATGCTGCTTGATGGCTTCAGAAGTCATGTGGAGAGGAGAGCGTGCGTAAGTCAGTGTCCTTGTTATATTTGTGGAAGCACACGTACATGATTCTCTTCAACAGTAATACACCGGTATTAACTCATTCCTGGCAGAATGGTGTAGGTACTGCCTGCCTCCAGCTGGGAAAATTATAAAACTCTTCTCTTCTCCCCTCCTCCTTGTCCTCCTCCTCCACCACCATATGTTTAGAGAAGGCGATACCATGAACCAAACTGTCAAACGCAATGAAAAATGTCTCTTCTCTTTGAGAACTGCAGGATGTGAATTGATTTATTGTCTTAGGTTGACTTTGATGCTGTCCAAAAATGTTTTAGTTGCTTTTACTTAAGAACATCTGCCTGAATGAAAAATGATATTTCATTGTATTGTCATTGTGACCAAGTAGTTATTGAAATGATAAAAGTAACCAATATTTAATCCCATTCTTTTTTCTTTTGCTGTCTCCAGGTTCTGTTGCATCAGTTTCGCAGCAGGTGACCCCCACCCCTCCGCCAAAATCCGGCTATTAGATGTGACCACGAGGTTGATCAGGAGAAGCCACCATGTCTTAAACGCAGACGGGCCCTCCGGAGCCCTGTCCCCCCACCCTGGACCCCCCTCCCCTTCCCCCATCCACCACCTTACCCCTTCTCCCAGCCCCATCCCTCTCCCAGACCTCCCTGCACATGTGAGGGACAGGCTACCCAGCCCTGGCTCCCCACTGGCACACCCCTCCCCTCCCTCCGGAGAGATGAGCCTGCAGAAACACCAGCAGTTGGGCGGTGGCATCGGTGGAGTGATGGGCTCTGATCGGGATCTGCAGTCCACCGCTTCCTCCATCTCTCTGCCCTCTGTGAAGAAGGCCCCCAAGAAGAGACGCCTCTCCCTCGCTGCTCTTTTCAGAAGGCGAGGTCGGGAGGCTAAATCGGGGCGCCAAAGGTCGCGAGAGCTCCAGCACTCTGGACCCGGAGGGCTCGGAGGGGTGGATGGCATCGCTAGCATCGAGAGCATCCACTCTGAGATGTGTAACGACAAGAACTCTGCCTTCTTCTCTGTGGCTGGGACCGGAGCTGCCTCTGCTGCTGCCGCTGCTGCTTCTGCTGCTGCCACCGCTGCTGCTGCTGCTGCTGCCGCTGCCGCCTCCACCTCATCTGCCTCAGGGCCTTCTTCCTCTACCTCCTCCTCCAAGGTGGGGGGCGGGGTGGGGGCTGAGCTACTGGAGTGCCCGCTGTGCCTTCTGCGCCACTCCAGGGAGAACTTCCCTGACATCATGACCTGTCACCACCGCTCCTGCATCGATTGCCTGCGCCAGTACCTGCGCATTGAGATCTCAGAGTCACGTGTCAACATCAGCTGCCCTGAGTGCTCCGAGCGCTTTAACCCGCACGACATCCGCATGATCCTGGGTGACCGGGCGCTCATGGACAAATACGAGGAGTTCATGCTGAGGAGGTGGCTCGTGGCTGACCCTGACTGCCGCTGGTGCCCTGCACCGGACTGCGGGTAATAAGTCAATTTAAATACACCGCCACAATGACATACTCTGATGTAGCTCACACTCATCCTGTCATATAAACGACTGGCAAATGATAAGTTAGGGTTTTCTCTATAGATTGTGTTTTCCAGCATGTGTCATGTAAACACTTTTATAATGGTGGTCTATGAAAAACATGCTTTTTGAGTCACTGCTGCAATACTGTGAGAATCTGAAGCAAGCCTGAGTGACAACACTGCCTGTAAACATGTATTAGTTTTTTCCAGGCCATAAGCTTACACACCCAAAGTTTTCATCTGAAGTATGTTCTACACCTTTACACATGTACTGCCAGTACTTTTTTCAAATGATAATTACAACATGACTGCAGTATGCGTTCCTGTTGCTATTGAGCAAATTAAAATGTTTCTAACTTGTTATACATGCACCCACACAACATCAAGTGGTAGCAAACCTGAACATTTGTGTGTTCTCCGAGTGAGTTAAAACAGAAGCCATGTGTACCTGAACATTTTCACATGTAACTTGGTGAATTAAGAGTTCAACCAAATCAGAGTTGGTGATTGTTGGAATAGTAGAAAATCTAACCAAGGTTTTGGGGAGTTTTATTTTGTTTCAGTTGAGTTTGAAGTTATATTGTTATGAGGTAAAATGACTGTTCTTGTCAATTACTTTCAGTGGCTTTGAGCACAGCGATATAACTGCTGTTTCTGGTTAAACTGCTCTTTAACAAAGAGATCTCAATATGGATCCTTCACATAATGATGTCAGACACCCCAGAAAAAGAATGGGTGACCCTCTGTACTGAGCAACAGCAGAGACCCTGCAGGGATTTGAGCTGTTGTATCCTCAGCTAAACCCCATCTAGTCCACTCTCTCTGTTTCACAGTTAAGCCCCTCTACTTTTAAAGATATATATATTATGGCCTTTTTGAGCTTTATTGTATAGAGACAGCTGAAGAGTGACAGGAAATGTGAGGAGAGAGATGGGGAATGACATGCAGGAAAGAGCCACAGGTCAGATTCGAACCCTGGGCTTCTGCAGCAAGGACTGAGCCTTTGTACATGAGACAGCTGCTCTACCAACTGAGCTGAACAATGAACAACTGAACTGAAACTTAGTTTGCATCTGCACTCAACATCTGCATGTTTGAAGAACATGAAATGGTTCTTTAGAAACACTTTCTGAAGGACTGGGAAGAAGAAGCAAACATTTAACAGAATATCTGACTCTTCTGACACAATGCTTGATCTGTTACAGTCTAATAACATAATGTACATGCATACATGACACCCACAGTACACCTACCTGTCTCTGCTTGCCCATCTCTTTTCCACCAGTCTTGTTTGTACCAGCTGTGTGTCTCCTTCCCGACCTGTCTTTCTGTATTTGTTGCAGTTCTCTCTGTCTAACTCACTGCATGCACCACTAACAGTAATCCAGTGGTGCTGGTCTGTTTGGCTGTCTAATCAGCTTCCTGAGTGATGGCTTGTTGGCCTGCTTCCACCCAGTCCCCCCACGCTGTCACCGCACTGTCTTTGTAGAGTCCCTGCAGGATCAAATGGTGACTCAGACTCTGACAAATCAAATCAGCACCTGATTTAATATGAAGTTGAATGGATGTCTTTTAAAACTGCCCTAAGTGCTTTCTTTTCATAACTCAAAGTAAGGAGGAGTCCAGGTTTTACATTTATTGAACTGTTGTTCTCTCTGTCAGGCTCACAGTAATGTGGAAACAAATACGGGGGCTGGTCTGGGCCAGTGTACAAGCTTAAACCGGTCTGATTGTGTGCAAACTGCATTTGTCATTAGCTGGGTCAAATCACAAAGAAACAAGAAGCAGCTCACACTGATGTTGACTTCGCTGCAGCACATGTAGCGTTAGCAGAATAGCATCACAGCGGTGCAGAGGTAGTAATGTCTTCACAATAAGGTGCTAACTAGTTTGTGAAATACATTGGTGTGAAGTTAATAAACGACTCATCATTTTCCATTTTCAGTATAACTCTGATATAACTCTGTCTCACAACTGTTGCATGCTTGTCATAACTGTTAGCTGTGCTAGTGAGGTAGCCAGCCAGCTAGTACAGTCAGTGACGGCAAAAGTTAAAAGTCTCACGTTGATCTGCTCATTTGACCTGGTAAACTGGGTATTATTTTGAATTATCCATTTATTCTATTTGAACATCGGTCCAACCTTAGCAACGACCCTAAACCAGGAATGACGATGCACGAACAAAGATTCATCAGTTTGGGACAGTCACTATCTTAATGAAGGAGTTTCTGTAATGTTTAAAACCCCCCCCCCCCTTTGCTTACTCCGACTCTCACAGCCATTTCCTTTTCTTCCAGGAATTGTTTGAGGTCAGGTGGCTATAAGGCCCTCCCTCCCATTAGACTATCTTGAAGTACTGTTTGTACCTCATTCTGAAGCTATAGTAACCTTGAATACTTGGGCAGCTGGATGTTTTGATTTGTTTTGTTTTGTGGGATGTCCTGTTTTGTAACCTTGACCAGAATAGTAGCAAACACGCGTTGAGGGGAAAAATGTACGAGGCATGACGTGTTTTATTGTGCTCTGAGAAAAGTTGACATAGCTGTAGAATAACACAATGTTAGGTGTTTGCCCTGGATCAGTTTTGTTGCTCTGCTCGGAGCCAGACAGCAGCAGGATCTAACCTTAATTTAAGCATTTTGGTTGACTCTTGGCTATAACTTTTATGGTGTGTCCTCCCCTGCCACTCATTCATCCTTATCAGCAGCAGTATTGTCAGATGAGTGTGTTGAATTAATTGTGGCAGACCACAGCTTATTCTTTTTTTTACAAGCAAATGTAATTTGAAACTTTATGGTAGCAATTGATTAAACTTATCAGACATATTGTCAGTTTGTAAACTGATCACATAGCCACTTGCTCACACACAGGACAGAATGTATGTGTGTGTTCAGCTGGCTGTTACCTTCAACTCCCCATGAAGTTGAAGAAAGAACTTGTATATGTCACCTATGGTCCAGTATCTGGCTCAGCAATGGCAAAAAAACAAACAAACATTTTTTTTTAGAAATTTCTTTGCGGCATTTCAAAATTGATCAATTCCTGATGAACCATAAAAATTTGATGACTCACTGATTACGGTACAAAGGCACAGCTTCATAACTTTAGAATATATCTGTTGGTTTTCCCTTTGTTGTCCTCTGGCTGCTCAACTTTAACTATATCTGATTTATGGACTTTCCTGATGGACAGATTGCTATGTAGCAAACCGCAAAGCTGTTGTTAGGCTAGTCAGTCGTGCAGCTAACTGGACTGACTCAGCTCCGGGATGCCAGGAGCCAAACCTGGCCAGAAAACCCCTTCTGTAGACTGCTGCATTCCCTGCCAAACTGGCCACCATTGGTTTTACAGATTTCGGGTCTCAGGTCCAGCCATGTTTGGTGGAAGGTGGACGCTGACATTAGATCATAGCGCTACCTGCAGTGCATAGTGGAGGGCATGTAATGCACACTTAGCACTACTAACTACTGGAAACCCCAATCAAGATCCATCCAGTTCCTCCCTGTGTGTCTGTTTTTTACAGGAAACATGTAACAAATGAGGAAGAAAATAGCACTCGAATAGCTTTCCATTTCACTGGAACTTTATCACGGCAGTGTTTAGCTGTTTGGAGTTATCTTTAGAACAGATTTTCCCTCAGCAAATGTGTGTCTAATGAGAGACTCAATTTTATTTTCTCACTCCAGAGTGGCTCAAAGAAAACTAGTGTCCTTCTATTTAATTCTTTTTCCACTTCTCTGCATTTTTTTTTTTTTTTTTGCTCTGCTCTGTCCTTTCCGCTCACCCGTTCCTCTTTCCTGTAGCTCAGAGGCTTCGGCCAACATCACGCAGTTTATGACTGAGTTTGTTATGCGCATTGTTTCAGAGAAGTTTTGGGACGTGCACAGAAGGCACATGATGTCCTCCTGGAAACAAGAGCTTCAGTCTGCTCTAATTTGGCCCACAAATGCACCTTGTACATGGATTAGAGAGGTTCCCACCCATCCAGCCAAGTGAATCATGGGACAGGGCAAAAGCAAAAGCTTTATATTATCAGCATTTATTGATGTATTGCTGTTTAGACGTTCTCAAAATACCCCACAGCAGCTGTATTAATCTAAGATTTATAAAATAGAACACAGTGTTATCGTTGGTTGTGTAGTTGTTTATTGACTTATCTGTGTCACTGCTGTAGTCTGATATAAACATGTTTGGCTGCATTCTCTGGAAGGAAGGATATGTACTTATAGAAGAGGACACTGATGTTAAAGTTATTGGTGTGATACATGTGGGTTTTTTTTTCTTTCGGTTCTCGGAGGACGTGGTTTTACAGAAACTGCTGTGATCTAAGCTGATCTGGTGTAATAATACACACACACACCACAGCACTAAAGCCATGGTCTTCTATTTTTTCCTAATATCGCTCCAATCCCCTGTCTGTGGAGTGTTTTGTGCCTGTGGTTTACAGAAACTGATTTTAAATAAGACTGACATGTCTTTGCAATTCCTCACTGTCTGTCTGCCTTCTAGACAGTCCTCAGCAGAGTAAACTGATCCACAGCGGAGGAAGTCTCCCAGGATCTCCATGGCTTTGTGATTGAAACTTAATCTTGGGGTCAGTCACAGAGGGGCTGGGTAGGCTCCTGCTACAGTCAGATACACCTACGTCACACACTCTAGGGTTTCCCTCTGGAAATTGGCTAGCCAGTATTCTCCAGCTGTCATCACTGAACAGATGAACATCTCTTATTTTTGAACATCGTCTCTGTGTCAGCGCTCCCTGCTTTTGTCTCCTGCACTGTGCTGAAAGCCTCCACACCACTGTTTTTGGATTTGTGATCTACTGTCAACATAAATATGCAGCTGCAGAAGATGCAGCTACTAGGGGGAACCTGGCAGACTGGAGGCAGCTGTAGATTCAGCTCCAGTCTCTGCCCCCATCCAGATCAACATCACATCCGTCATGTTATGTACCAGCTGGACAGCAGTCTCACTTGCTTGTGGTAAAAATAGGATTTAAAAAATATTTTTTTCTGTAAGATCCGTGGGGATGGCAGTCATCTCAGTGGGCAGCATCTAAAATGAGTGGCGATAGATTTCTCTTTTTGGAGGAAGGCATTTCTTAATGTGTTAGGCCTTTTATTTAAAATGTGTTTTCTTGCAATTATTATAAATAACTATACTAAACTATACAAAAAGACAAATACATCAAAAATAACATACATCAATTCTGTTTTGTTGTCTGCACCTTTTACCATTCTGTATGCTTGTAACTGATGGTTGTGCTACTTGTATTCACCACTGTTACCATGAGCTCACATGAGTACACATGTAAACCATGTGCACTCACAATTCGCAGTGTTTTTCCTGTGACCTTGGCACAATTAGACAGAACTCATTATGCAAATCTTTTTTCTGATTATATGTGATGTCTGTCTTCTTTCAGGTACGCAGTGATTGCCTTCGGTTGTGCCAGCTGTCCTAAGATCACTTGTGGCAGGGAGGGCTGCGGTACAGAGTTCTGTTACCACTGTAAGCAGCTGTGGCATCCCAACCAGACCTGTGATGCAGCACGTCAACAGAGAGCCCAGAGCCTTCGTCTGAGGACAGTGCGTTCATCCTCACTCAGCTACAGCCAAGAGAGTGGAGCTGCAGGTTGGCTCACTGAACACACATACACACAAAGACTATTAGCCTTTTTTCCTCCATCGCTCATAACACATACACAACAACTAACTGAGCCGTTTCTTTCTTCTTTTTCTTGTCTAGCTAGCCGTTCAGTTTTAGCTTTGATGTGTCAGAGGCATTAATCATGTTTGAGGAGATCCAACTTTTTTTGAGGGGATGTTTTGATGACTGCAGACGATCAAATTCAATATAGATCATCGTAGCTGTTGATATATTTCCATAAATACATGTCTGAGGAAACTTTATAATACGGTTTGAGTATCCTTTCAATCATAATATTTCTCTCTTCATGTTGTTCCTCATCTTCATGGTCATTACTATGAAGACCTGATGACAGTAGTGCTGCCATTTTTGGCATGTATTTCGAATGATCATTCAGAAAATTCTTCCTTTAGCATAGTTTTTTCAGAGCTAAATTCCTACCCTTGGATAAGATCCTAAGTCATATTAGGAAACATGTTTAGATGAGATGAGATTGAAGCTGAGTTTGTTAATGGATAATGAATGTACTCAAAGCTCTTTTTCTGCTCATCAGGAGCATTATAGCACCTCCTTTCCAAAGCGCTCATAATAATACTAAGCTCATCCATACACACACACACACCTTTGGACTGGACTTTGACTGTAATAATAATTTACCCTCTGAATACTGGACAACCTGCTCTGCCACCCATGCCACAGCTGTCAGTACATAAGTGAAACTTAATTATGCATAATAAAATTATGAAATTATCATTCTGTCTTTTCAGCTGATGACATTAAGCCATGTCCACGCTGTGCTGCTTACATCATCAAGATGAACGACGGCAGCTGTAACCACATGACCTGCGCCGTCTGCGGCTGTGAGTTCTGCTGGCTCTGCATGAAGGAGATCTCAGACCTGCACTACCTGAGGTCAGTGGATCAGCATGCATACACAGACCTTCACACACACGCAGTTAAGCTGGACATCATGTAAAGTGGCAATCTTCAGTATTTGTATAGACAAATCAGTGTTTGGATGTCCTCATCGTGTCCATCATCACTGTGATTGTGATTCAAACACCGCTCAGGCCAGTGGAAACAGTTCTACCTACTGTTGTGAAAACTTTTAAAGTCGTTCAAATACTGGTGTGGTGGGCTGATACAAGTTATGCTTTGAGTCAGGGAACTCATCCAGTAAGTTTGGTTATTCTACCACTGGAAGTTTCTGACCTAAATTTAAAATAAAGTGTTTTTGTAGCAGTCACGAAGCTAGCAGTAACGACCGTATGAATAAAAAAATGTGAAAGTATGTCTAAGTTTTTCTGCATTCTCTATATTCTCTCTCTCAGTCCGTCAGGCTGTACTTTCTGGGGAAAGAAGCCATGGAGCAGGAAGAAGAAGATTCTTTGGCAACTGGGAACACTTGTGGGTGCCCCTGTCGGAATTGCGCTCATCGCCGGCATAGCTATCCCCGCCATGATCATTGGCATCCCTGTCTATGTGGGAAGGAAGGTGAGGCTTATTTAAGTTTCTTACTGCATGAATGAGGCACAGCCTTGACTTGTTCAAATGTCAAATGTCATTCATTCTCATTCAGGGTTTGAATAGTTGCTCTTGTTTTCCACAAAGTACAACTCTAAAGTGTTATCTGTTCAGTTGTAAAAATAGTCATATAGCCATAGTCATATCACAGTTATCAGTTGTGGAAATAAATATGCTGAAGACCAGAACCAAGCCCTGCATTAATCAGTAACTAACTAGTTATGTTGTTAAACATGCAGGTTCTGTATTTTTCTGAGTTTTGTCAGTAACCTGTCCTGTGTGTGTTTTTATGTCTGCCTTCACACACTGTCCAATAAGAATTTCACATTACAGCGAAATGAAAGTATTCAGACTCTCCAGAATTCCCCTCTCGCGGCTGCCAAGAAGAGGCCAGAGCCAACAAACTTTTCTTCCCCTGACAAAACCAGAGCACATTCAGCAGTGATCACATGACACGTGAAACATCTGAGCATGAATCACCTGCGTTCTACACACAAAAACACACACACTGGGCGGATGTAGCTGTAGCTGTTTCAGTCTTCATGTTAAATCTTCAGCCCGGTGACTCACTACACCAAGGCTGTGGCTGTTTACCAGCAGCATGGTCATGTGTCATGTGTCACATTAGCTGTACTTGTACTACTTGTACTTGTACTAACAAAGCAGAAAGGTTATAGGAATGTAATGAACAAGCAGTCTCTGTGAGAAGAGAAGGATGAGCTGCAACGTTTAGTTACTCGATTAGTTGTTCTCTTTCATTTAACCTTCTCAAATTTGAATATTCACTTCATCTTTAGTCATCTAACAGTAAACTCACTGATAGGTGATTAGCTATTTTTTGAGATTTTATGGACCACACAACTAATTGATCGATCAAAACACGCAACTTCCTCTCCCTGACTGTGACTCAATGCTCCTCTTCTCTCTGTCAGATCCATAACCGCTACGAAGGCAAAGATATCTCCAACCACAAGAGGAACCTGGTGATCGCTGGCGGAGTGACTCTCTCTGTCATTGTGTCTCCAGTGGTGGCTGCAGTCACCGTCGGTCAGTCCTTCCTCTAACCTCTCCTACGTCCTCCTTCTCTTTCTGTGCGTGTGTGTGTGTGTGCCTCTGCTTTGGCTCTCTGCATGCCTGCAGATCTTTATTG
This sequence comes from Nibea coibor, assembly GCA_023373845.1. Classification (NCBI taxonomy): domain Eukaryota; kingdom Metazoa; phylum Chordata; class Actinopteri; family Sciaenidae; genus Nibea; species Nibea coibor. The sequence goes on from CM041726.1 coordinate 4,470,695, forward strand.
ACATATCCTTGTTTGACTTTGCTGACTTCAGGAATTTCTTTTGTTTAATCTCGGTTCATATTGTGCAAAAGTTTGTTTTTAAAGTGAATTAGATTTCTCATGAGCTGTTACATAAAGATGGGAAAGTTGAAGGAGGTGACTGTTTTTGATTTCAGTGCGTCAGCAACAGAGGTCTGCACTCTTTCTTTTTTTTTTTCCCACTGCCTTGGTCTGACATGCCCATGGTCTCTCTGTGTCCCTCTGACCCCACAGGCATTGGAGTTCCCATCATGCTAGCTTACGTCTATGGTGTGGTGCCCATCTCACTGTGCCGTAGCGGAGGTTGTGGCGTCTCAGCTGGGAATGGCAAAGGAGTCCGCATTGAGTTTGACGACGAGAATGACATGAACGTCGGCAGTGGGGCAGCTGCTACCGGTAAGCTCCAGTGCCCCCACCCTCCATTCCACTGACACCCCAAAAGTTATCCTGCATGGTTTTTGCTCAAGTAAGCAAATGGCACAATTTGCCTTTTGCTGACTGACACACCACCAAGGCCTGGTCACATGACATCTGCTGCTGCTTTTACAGATGTCAAATGTTCTTTGGCATCTTCTCTTTCACTGAAAGCATGTGCTGCTTCTGTGAGACTAGAAGTCCACTGCTTCTTAAACACACACACACACACTTTGATCTTATCAAACAGACACAGCACTGCTTTTTGTTCCTGCAAGAGATTACATTTTCTATATGAAATGTTATTTCATGATGATATCTTGTCTATAGATACTACATCTGTGGCAGACACCAGGAACAACCCCAGTATAGGTGAAGGCAGTGTTGGGGGGATGACAGGCAGCCTGAGTGCCAGTGGCAGCCACATGGACCGCCTGGGAGCCATCAGGGACAACCTGAGTGAAACGGCGTCCACCATGGCCCTGGCTGGAGCCAGCATCACCGGCAGCCTCTCTGGCAGTGCCATGGTCAATTACTTAAACAGGTACTGAAACAGCATCACATCCCATGATATTTTAAACATTGGTGCAGTGTAGGAGTTTATGGAGCTTTGCTGCAGTGTCTACATCCACCTCTCCTCATGTGTTGTCAGGCTGGAGGTGCAGGCCGATGTGCAGAAGGAGCGCTGCAGTCTGAGCGGCGAGTCTGGCACTGTCAGTCTGGGTACAATAAGTGACAACGCTAGCACCAAAGCAATGGCTGGATCCATTCTTAACGCCTACATGCCCCTCGACAGGTGAGCATTGTTTACCTTTTGTCTGGATGAGTCTGTGCACTGGCATTGTTTGTCTTCTTAGAAATGATCAGCACTGTAGTGCTTTGTCTCACGCGTCCATCTTCTTTCCACATTCCAGAGATGGGAACAGTATGGAGGTCCAGGTTGACATTGAATCCAAACCCGGTAAACTACGGCACCACAGCGGCAGCAGCAGCGTAGATGACGGCAGCCATGTTGGCCGCTGCGGCTGGACCTGCCCCTCCAACGGTTGCACCTCCTTAGAAGGCAAAGGGACCTCCACTAAGTGGGCCAAAGAGGCATCCTGCTCCTCCTCATCCAGCTCTGGGGGCAAAAAGAGCAAAGGAAAGCTGCGCAAAAAAGGCGGCGGAGGCACCAAGATCAACGAGACACGAGAGGACATGGACGCTCAGCTGCTGGAGCAGCGCAGCACCAACTCCTCCGAGTTCGACTCTCCCTCGCTGAGCGGCAGCCTGCCATCAGTGGCCGACTCCCACTCCAGCCACTTCTCTGAGTTCAGCTGCTCCGACCTGGAAAGCATGAAGACGTCCTGTAGCCACGGCTCCGGCGGAGGCGACTACCACACGCGCTTCGCCACTGTCAGCCCCCTACCTGAGGTGGAGAACGACCGCCTGGAGACCTGCCCCGCTTCCTCATCTTCCTCCCAGGGACAAGGAGCTGTGATCACGCCCCACTCCCCCACCTCCACCACCTCCTCCCTGGGCCACGGTGCAGAGCTATCCCCTCTCTGCTTCATCACAGAGGAGAACGTCAACCTGGTGTGCCCCGCTGAGCTGGACTCTCAAAGCAACACCAGAGAGCTGCTAAAAGAAACCAACAACAACCACCAACAACCACAGCACCCAACCCAAACCCAGCAGCAGCCCAAGAACTCCTGTATACAGACTGACATATAAAATCTCAATACCTTAAGTGCTGCACAGACGCTGTTTTTATTTAACATCTTTTCCTCCACTAAACTAACAACCATAGCTTACAGTTTAACCTGCATTTTCTGTTCTTCCCTTGTAAAGGGGGTGTGTTATTTTGGGATTTATATCCTCCATAAAAGCAACCTTTGAGTAAAACAGAGATCTGTGTGTCACTGACTGTCAGAGGGCTTGTGTTAAGAGTATTAAGGGGTTTCCAAAGTGCAGCCATGTAAGAAATGTTAAGGTTGTGAATGCTGGTGTTTCTCCCTGTGCGACCCGCAGGCTGCTGAGAGTTCACTCACTCACCACTTGTAACAGAGGCAGCCCACATGTGTTCGGTCGCTGTCTCATTGATCTGTGTAGGTTCAAAATAAAACCACTGTGCCAGTTTCGCTAGTCTTTGATTTTGGCTCGACAACGCGGATGCAACACCATGCAGGAATCTTAATGTTAAACAGGGACCAGGCAATATGATTCACTATTTCCTCTTTTTTATTTTTTGCCAAATGTATTAGTAACAGAGGAACCTTTCTTGTGTTCTGCTCTGTATTTATTATTAGCTTTTTTTTTTTTTTTTTTTTTTTTGTGTCTTTTCCCTGAAAGTCGGTTGGAGGTGAACCCTCTAATGTATAATTCTGAGGCCTGGGCTCAACATCCTGAATCATTTTAGCACTAATATGACACAACTGAGAAACCTTTTAGATTGATTCTCTGTGTTTTTTTTTTTTTTTTTTTTTTTAGAGCCAAGATGAGTCTGGAAATCCAGGCCTGGTTAAGTTGTGGAGACCTTGTGATGATATGTTAGAGGGCCTGGGAGGAGGGAGGGAGGGAGGGGTTCGCGGGTGTGAGGCTAGTTTTGATTTGAGAAAGGTCTCTGGAAGGCCACGGTTGTCGAGATAATGCTGAAAGTCATTATATTAACATAAACCAATGGGTTGGTCAATTCTGTGAAATTGTATCGAGAAAATGTTTTCGTCCTGTTCAAAGGTGATTTATTCAGGCTGATGGTCTCGCCTCACTGAGTAAGAGAGAGCTTTGATATCTTTCTTTGTTAACTCATGGTGCCTTCAAGAAGCTGTTTGTGTTCTCTGTTTGTCTCTCTCTCTCCACTGTGTCTTCAAGACTACACAACAACTCATTATAGTTTTGCAGGATGTCTGTCTGTGTAGGAGGGATGCTCACACACATACACACACACACAACATACTGTGGTAGACATGGTAAATGAAGACTTCTCAATTGCCTACCAAAGACAGCACTCAGGCTCTTGTTAAATCTTATACCTTTGACTTGTCACCTGTAGACACAGTATGGTGCATCCTTTTTACACCGTGGGGATGAATGAAGACGAGACCCAGGATTATACAGACATACAGACTGCTGTTTTGTACATGCTTCACAAATGCTACGCAAATAACTTGAGGCCCCAGAACAGCCTGAGGCACCTGCACTGTTACCTGTATTTCTTATTACATTGATGTTCTGCGATGCACAGGTGAATAGGGATACATAGGTTTGTTCTCTGTTGATTTTTGTCCCACGATTCCAGTTCGTTTCACCAAACGGTGCTGCTGAGCAGACCTGAAGTCAAATTCTGTTTTCAACGCTTTATTTCAGAGTGTTTACACCGCCTGTCTTTACTGCTCAGTGGTCAGCTTTATTGAGGCCACTGAGCCGGCTCAGGGTGAACCTCTACCAGGTAGGTAAAAGCATCTTGAATGGTATTTTGACCCAGGTCTGTTAATGAATGAACACTCAGTTCGGTTCAGCAGAGTAAGGCTACATGCTGCAGTCTAACCCCACATTAAAACAAAATGTTTTTTTTCTTCCTCCTCTGGTTCTGTTTCTCATTCTTCACCAAAACTCCAGTTTCTTGATCCTAATTTGAACACTAGTGCCAGGTATAATTTGTAATTTGTGCAGAATGGCATAAGGTATTTGTATATGTGTTTGGTAATTTGCTTTACTATATGCGTGTAAATGCATATCAGAAAAATAAAAAAATATATGAAATGTTGTCGCCCTGTCTTCTGTGTCTCAGGCTAATGCAAGTACTGTACATAATAAGGATATTCCATTTTTATTTTATTTAACTATTTCATTTCATCTTAGCACAAGAGAAGAAAAACTTGACATTTTTCCAGGTTTTTGAAGAGCCCTCTGTGAATATTGTACACCTCTACTGAAACAATATTAAAACCACAGTGAAGAGGAACTGTGAAATTACTGCCTCTCACCCCCCAACTTGAACTAAATTTGGTACATTCATGTAGAGTTGATAAAACACTTAAACACAGAATGGTTTGGATTCAGGCAGTCTACTTTTTTTTTTTTGGAAGAATTGAATATTTTCAATACGTAAACACTCAACAATGACAGGTTTTTAAATTAGCAAATAATAATATTACCAAACCATTTCAAATTTTGATAAATCTACTGAATGACATAAATACACTCTCTCTTTAGGAGCATCTGCACACTCACCAAAATGTAAGTCGAGCCCTAGTCTGAAATCCAAGGCACACATCTCATAAAGATGCTGCTTCTCTCCAGTGTGCGAGTACACATTGGCTGAGATGAATGTACAGCCTCGCGTCGGCTGGCAGGCTAATTTGGAAAACAAATAGGTTGGGTGTCTTATGGAAACGACACCGGCCTCTTAAGAGTGATTTTAGAACTCAGATGTGCTAATCTGTTAAAATTGCATAGCTGAATAATAAAAAGAGCATCTGAGTCATGTATGGTTATAAATTGTATGTTCTCCTAAAACATCAGTCAGTAGATATCAGTTCAACAGATACTGTCATCTTACTGCACAGAACAGCAATAAGATATCACGCAAACCTCTTCCAAAGAGATAATACAATACATGTGGTCATAATAAAACTGTTAATTTAGGAGGAACATTTTAATTAGCTCAGCAGCAAATGACCTCGCATGTTCCTTTGTAGGTAATATATTCGTTTCTGGTTTCTAACAGAAGCTCATTTATCAAATGACAAAAGACTGACACCGTTCAAGGACCTGGACAACTGAAGCTTAGCTCTGTCCTGAGCAAACCTGCCTGTAGCCTTGTGTAACAGTGTACATTGGACCCTGTTTATCAATACATCAAAGGTCCAAAGTATCGATCTGCCTGCCCGTTTTACAATGCAAATGGTTAGTGGTGGTACAAAAGTAAATCTGCATAGCAAAATGTTCTGGAGAGAAAAATATATTCCTTATACTGTCACTCAAACATACAGTGAGATACAGATCGTTTACAGCAGTGGAGTAAATGTGACTCAGTTCCATTGTGTTGCTCTGGGGCACATTCTGCAACTTCCTGTCTGTTTGTGTACTCAGTTTCTTGTGCAGTGTTTTGCATAGATCCAAGAGTTGTAGTGGTGCAGCAGCTCATGCAGCAGAGAGCAAAAGGGGGGAGAGGAGGGTCAGATGTATTTGTTGGCCAGATTCTGAACATCGTTCTTAGTGAACTCCGTGCTCTCCACAGCCGACAGATGCTCAAACAGCTGAGTCATGTGGCGACGCTCGTCCTTCTCCAGCAGCATAAGTACAACCTGCAAAAACAGCACATCATCATTTATCACCAAACCTTCAGCCACTGGGGACAAAGTAGATAGATGATTTATTAGATGTGATAGTTAGCAAATGAACAGAGTGCTCTGTAAGGAGTTATGTGACTTACAAATGAGTTTCAAGATATTTTTCCTTGACATGTCTTTTCAGACTGTAAATTGCAGAACCTTTTATCAACAGCTTCTTACCGAGAACCTGTCAGCAGTGTGCAGATGGTTGAGGTGTTGGTACACCAGGTTGGGGTCTTTCTCCAGGAGGTGTGAGTCCAGCGCCTGCATAATCACACTGATGCTTTGTGCATCCAGCTGTGTGCTCAGGAGCTGAGGGAGCATCTCTGGTTTTGTGGTGGCCAGCAGCTCAGCGCAAACCGCTATGTTTCCGCTGCAGCGAGCTGCGTTGAGAGCCTGACCGAACTCGTAGGCGCCGGCTGGCTGGAGGTTGATGGAGACGTCCTCTCCCCTGACACTGCTGTCTGAGTTAGGAACGGCTGCCGTTTCCTCGTCACCTTCAACCTGAGAAGATAAAAGATGAACAGAGGTGATGAAAGTGGATTTACGGGGTAAAGACGAGAGAAAGTTTGTTGGAGACGCTTTAAACTACACTGACGTTCACAGAAAGAAAAAAAGTAAGTTTCTCTCTGTCAGGCTCACAATCTCAGAAGTTTCAGAACTCCTTAGAATTAACCAGGTTTTGAATAAAGCATTTGGATTTGGATGCACTGAGCCTGGTCCTTCTCTTTTTGAGTGGGCTACCTCAGAAATAGCAACACAGAGTAGCAGAGTTGGAGTCCATGCTGTATTTTTAGACGAGTCCTCTTCATTTTGTTCATGGACTTGTTAGGTGTCTCGGAGCAATTCCATGGCTTGGGGTGATTAGTCAGAACAAAAGATGACCACATCATTAAATTAGGGTATCTGATCAAAGATTCCTGTGGATACTGAGGTTAGTATTCTGGACACCTGAGGAGCAGACGGGAAAATAACTGGCACTAGATGCTAGATGTTTTGCCACCAGATTGTCTGCCATTTGATGCTGGGGGGATACATGCTAATTAACCCGTATGAGCTTGTTGGCTGCCTACAGTTTTAAGTGGCGGTTGTTGAGAGCGGTCTGAGAGACTGTTGGTTCAGCCCCACGAATGATACACATTCTCATGTGCTGGAATCTGCAGTGGATGCAGAGAGAGATAGTGTCAAAAGTCCCCGGCCAGAATAAGTCTTAACCACTAGGTGATGACGATGCATCTAAAAAGTCTTTCTAGGGTCCAAGGCTTTATCTGAACCAGCATCACCGCAACAACTCACCACCCAGGGCTATTCCAGCCCGAGCCAGGCTCCTTCAGCTTCTGTCCACTGAGTTTCTTGAGAATATGGAGCACTGAATTCAGGTTGAAATATTCATCCAACAAACCCAGGCGCTGTATGTCAATATTGAATGTTTGCATTTTGTATTTGTGTATTGTAAAAATGACTCAATTTGCAGTTGTTGTCAAATTGCACTGTTGGCCAGTTTACATAGATGTGAAAAGGTAGTGATAGATATTGTTTTTCTTCATGTAAGCTAATCTCTACTTTGCAGCGCAGGCATGCTAACCCAAAACACACCCTCATTTCTGCTTGGGCAATCTATTCTTACATTCAGTTTCTTTTAGTTCAATGCAAATATGTAAATTAATTCAAATGCCTGTCTGTGGTATGTACCTCTGTGATGGGGACAGTCTTCCTGGGTTTGGCTGCAGGAGCGTTGGCATTGACCAGACTCTGTCTGAGCAACACTGTGACCTCCTCCAGCTCCTTCTCAGCCTCCTGCACGTTGGGATCCAGCTGCAGTACCTCCTGCAGGTCAGAGCTGCAGGCCAGGTAGTCCTGGTGGAGAGGTTGACACAACACAGCTTTCAGAGACATTTTACAGAATTCAGATATTTTAGGGGGATTTGAGAAATGAAATGATTTGCCCATTTCACACACTATTCAAGGTGTGTACACACACATTCCCTCGTGGCATTAATAGTCAGCTCTCTATACCTTGAGGCCTTTATTGGCCAGGGCTCGTCTGTAGAAGGCCTTCTTATTGGTTGGCTCCAGTTTCAGTGCTGCATCACAGTCCTGCTTGGCCTCACTAAACCTCTCCACCTTCAAGTAGCACAGGGCTCTGCAAACACACACACAGATACATGCATGTCACTTGTGATATTTATTTTTATCACTAGCAGTGATCGTATTTGTATCATGAGTCATCCACAGTGGATCAGACTTGACAAAAAAGGCTGAAAGCATGAAATAGATCATTTCCATACGACATGGATAAGATATGAAACAGATTTTACATGTCTGCTGTTTAAACACTTTGTTTATTCCACAAAGGTGTTGTCAGTGTTTTCCGTCAAATGCGTCCCAACAGCTGTGTGGCAGCAGCGAGTGTATGTTTGCTCTGGTGTGGCTGTACATACAAGCACTTTTCCGCAGCAGAGCTCAACATACACACGCAAACATGAAAACACAATAGGGCATTTTTCACGTCAGTATCACAGTTTCCTCTGTGACGTGATCATCAATCTAGCTAGCATTGTGAAGAAGAAAGGAGGGGGGCATAGAAAGAATGAAGTCAGACCTGCCTGCTGCATGCGCTATGCGTGCTGTATTCCTTTTTAGATCTAAGATAATATGGTAGTGGCTATAAGCTGAGTTGTGATAAGCAGTACAGAGGCAGGCAGCTGTTTCCTGAGCCTGTACCAGCTTACCAACAATACACGCTAATTTACAACCAGTGACAGACTGACGACTGGTTTGGTCGTGGCTACAGAGCTCAATGCACACACTGCCTGACAGATGACAGCTGAGTATAAATTATCGGTCTGTTTGAATTCATTCATACGAATAAATACATGTCTGACTGCTTTATAAGGAAACTAAGTATGACCAGTAGTAGTAAGGAGTGAAGAGACTGCAGTAGTGTGTTTGTTTATGCTGAGGTGAGAGTGAGCCTCTAACCTGTTGGTGTAGATAGGACACTCTTCTGGTTTTAGCTTAAGGCATTCAGTGTACTTTCCCAGTGCATCCTGGTATTGGCCCTTCTTTACAAAGTCGTTCCCTTCTTGCTTCAAACTTGCAAAACGGACTTCTGCTTTCCTTTCTGGAAGACAAGATAAAGTGTTGATTATTGCTTATTCATGCAAAGAGCATGTTGAGGTAATGACTTTACAGTGACACATTTTAAATAACCTCCCTTTAGTTTCTAAGGAAACCTAACACAAGGAACTACGCTAGTCTTCTGTGCATTACACCTTGAGGGTTTGAACCCTTGGAATGAATGCTGTGCTTGCTAGATGTCAGGCATGGGAGTTAAGTCAGCAATCAGTCACAGCATGGACTAAGGGCTAATCAATCTCTGCAAAGTGTCTTCTGGGAGGAAAAACTGTGCCAGCAGGTCTATTCTTTCATTAGGGTTTAAAAATAACAGCTGTAGCACAGCCCGGAGAGAGGAGAAACTGCTTGGTCAGTGAACAGAGGTGACATGTCCACTTATATAAAATTTAGGCCTTTAACATCTCTCTCCTTTCTTAGTGCAGAGTGACTAAGAAACAAGAATGAGCTGAGTCTATTCTTCTATTCCTCCATGTCAGGAATTCAGATGTTAGCTGAGTAAAAGTAGCTGTTAGATGTTAATACTAACTACTAAAAAAAGTACTCTTAGTTAAGGAGGAGTCCTGTTCTGAAAACGTTACCTAAGTATGGAAGTATTTTTAGCTAAATGTACTAAAGCTAAAGCACTCAGTGAAGATTAAAATGTGCCAGTGGGTGCTAAGTGAGTTGATTATTGTTGCACACCTAATGCCTGCATCACTCTCTCAGGGTTTATTTCACAACAATGACCCACTTGCTGTACATTATCCTGCTTATTACACGCCAAGGTGTTCCTTCAGTGTTACTAAAGGAATCCACCATTGATGTATGATATTGGTCTATGATTCGAATTTCATAGCAACAGTCTGCTATTCAGAAACAACAGACCAATCAGAATAAAGTAATTAAGAGAGCTGTGTAATGAACTGATATTTATCATCAGCATTCATGGTCATATCATTTTACATGTTTACACCACCTCAGTGTAATCCTGTGTATTGTGTGACTAGCTTTAACAGTCATAGTTATGACTTTATCAAAACAGACCTGCATCCCGGGCTGCCTTCTCTGCTCGAGCCTGTAGGACCTCTGCGCTGGGTGGCTGCTCTCTGCGGTGCTGCTGAGCTGACAGAGGCACCAGGGGAATGTCCGGAAGTTTCTCTCTCCACTCCGTGCCGTCCTGCTCGATCAGCAGCCGCGTGATCCTGGAGGACACAATCGATCAGTCAATGCATGGATGTTACACATGGACATACTTTATCAAGCGGTTTTCAAACTGTCCAGATAAACCAGATATTCAAAAAGTTGATATAAAAAAGTGCTTGCAAATAGCACCTATCTGCTGTTTAAGACTGTTTATCATGGACTCGTATCATTGTTCATTTTTGTATGTATACTGTTCATGCAGCACTAAAGCTATGACCCTCTGGTACTCCTGTACGCACCCAGGTGAATTTTTCCCATTGCGTAACAGACATGGACAGGACATGCTCTCTGAGTGCCATAATTAGCCTCAAGCTGGAGCTGCTTTTGAACACCAGCTAAATCCACTAATTAGACTTTGTGTGCTTGTTCATTTGATTTGTTTGAATTAATCTCCTGATTATGTTACAATGCTAATTCTAGTTTTAAGTATAGAAATAACATTATACAATGCAGATGGAGCAATCAAATCTTCTTCTCTTTAGTAAAATAGTAGTAACATTTCCTAGAATAGCTGCTGTGGGAACTGTAAGCTGTCTTTGTGATGCCAGTCAGACCATTCAAAAATGTGAATCTGGATGTTAAAACTCATTCAGTCTGTGTTTCATTGCACCTCCATGCATTCTGCAGCCTCTCTTCTCTGACGTGAGAAAGCCAATACCTGTTGACGCTGTCGTGTGCTGCCTGCACACTGATGTCTATCTGCAGGACAGTCTTGTAATCCACATAGGCCTTGCGGTAGCGTTCCAGGGACTCATAAGCCATGGCCCGGCGCAGGAGGGGCTTGAGGGAGAATGGCTGCAGCTCCAGGGCTCTGGTTAGTATAAATAGATGTGATGAGATAGGAGCAAGGGATCAAGTCTGTTGCCTCTGCTATTGATGCTACTCTCTGACAGTACTGTCCGTCTGGAATGGTAATCTAAATATATGAGACAGATTTCAAAGTGGATGTACTCTTGTGTTGCTGTCTAAGTTTATAGTACTGCATGCATGAGGTGTACTGGTTTGTATGTGTAAATAAACTGTTGTGCAAACGTATTCTCTTGTTGAATCTTCAGCAAACATACCATGCATTTCAAGTCTCTCACATGGGAGTTACTCTGAATTTGCTGCTTTTAAAACCACTTTTAAAGAGATTAATGGAAATCCCTTTCAGCACACCCCAGTGCAAATCCCTTCATAAAATGATAGTGATCTGCTACTGAGGTATGCTTTAGGCTGTCCACTGAAAATTGGAAAGTTGTGTCCAATTCTTGAGGAAAGACCAAGTGTCAATTGTGAAGTTTGGGTTGACACCCACACCATTACTTACTCACCGCCTGCTTATATGCACAGTGTTAACAAGGTCACTAAAAGTACTCACTTTGTGCAGTCCTGTATGCAGTCTTGACTGTTGCCATCTTTCAGGTAGCAAGCTGCTCTGTTAGAGTACAGAATACATAGATCCTCTGGGCTATCGATCCCTGCATAAAAAGAGACAAATGTCACAAATACAACAAGTATGAATAATAATTAGGAAACACAACTCATAAACTCTTACACAGAACAATCTGTAAAAGAGGCACACATGGCTGGCTTAGGTGTGGCTTTATCAAGGGCAAGTATGTATGTGTTATGAATCATTTATAATGTTCAGAGGTTACTGGAAGAGTACTTTCAGTACTCTTCTTGCTAGAAAACTTTATTTAATAAAGGACTCTATCTATCTATCTATCTATCTATCTATCTATCTATCTATCTATCTATCTATCTATCTATCTATCTATCTATCTATCTATCTATCTATCTATCACATTTGATGATGTATATGTGTTGCAATGATTGACTAATTAGAAAACTTCTTTTTGTTGCACCACTTCACTGTCTTCATTTATTTCTTCTACTCCAGACTGATAAATGCAAGGTTCTTTTAAAGCTGCAGTCACACATGCAACATTTTTATTTTTACTGAACTTGTAACCTGAGGTCTGAGTCTGGACTCCACACAGGTTAAACCAAAGTTCTCTTTGTTGCTACCTAAAACGGACAACAGGCCTAGCTTTTCTTCCACTGATACAACCTGCTATTGAACAGGAGCAGCACTATGAGTCTTCAGAGCTGACAAGCTGAAAAACACAAGGCAGACGACGACCAAGGAAAAGCTCATTGCTCCACATTTAGAACAGTTTCTCCTGAAAGTTACTCACTTGGTGCACACGGTCTATCTGTTTTCCTCTCTGCTTGCCTAACGGGTCTTTCACTCTGTTTTCACCATCATTATCACAGACACAGATGAATCAACTAGGGCTATACAACAGACAGAGCAACACTAAATACAGTCATCCTAGCATACCACCTCATCAGATGAAATCAGATTATGGATGATGACACAGTGAGACAGTGATGATGATGTCTCAGCAACTGCTCAAACTTAATGAGGTCACTGTGACAGAGCATTTATAGTATGTTATAAGTGTAAACTAGGGCATCTATATACTGACCCAAACACAACTTTGAAACCCTGTAAGACAGTTTGAATGTCAATATTATGAGTTTAGTTTTGAAAATGTCGCTTTCTGACAGACCACAGCGGTGTGAATGGGTTCAAAGTAAGGTATCCTCATCTCTGTTCTCAGCTGCAGTCTGTCTGCATTAAATGTAGACTTCCCTTCACCAGTCAGATGATGGGCCTTGAATGATGTTGATGTATTTTCACTTTCACATGCAGCAGCACAGAGGCTAGTGTGTACATCATGTCTGAAAGAGAGAGTATGTCTGATTGTGGATTGGCCTGACCCACAGCAGTTTCTTTCTCCATCAATCGCTCACTTACTCCCTCTCTGTGAGAATTATAGCTGCAGTCCTACGGACTCAATTTCACAGTGAGTGGTTAGTGGTCATGTGACCAGGACAGACCTGAGATGAGAGGCTTAGCGCCCGGCTGAGGCTAAAACAGAAGCACTGTCCATGTATACCACAGCAGCCACATTGTGACGCATTGCTATAAGAACAAAGTCACTAAATACACCAACGGACAGCCCAACATTTTATTCCCTGGATATTCAAATCTTTGTTGTTGTTTCTAGACAGGATGTACACTAATGCAGACTGCTTCTGGGAGAGACCATTTGTGTTGTTTAGGTGTGATTTTTTCTGGAAAATATAATTTTTTGGTGTTGATCGTTGTTATGTCCTCCACTGTAATAAAGAAACAGAAAATAAATGGACGTGCTAGCTGTGTAACTGCAAGGTCATGACCTTTGGTCTACAAATGCATTGGAAAGTTAAGTTGAGAAAACATTGTCAGAGGTTTGAGGGTTAAACCCCATAAAGCGATATTTATTCAAATATGGGTGTGACTGTCAGTTAAACTATGAGCAATTTGTTACAAGTCACAGCATGTTTGTAATGAACCAATATTAAAGTAAATGTGTTTACTGTCATGGAGGCTCAAACATGAACTACATCTACTAAAACCTTACACACTGTGAGTGAACCACCAGCAGCCACCTCAGACTATAATAACAAGAACAGCAGATCTGTGAGGACTCTTCCACCTTACCTGAATCTGTGAAGCCTTGAATGGCTTGAGAGTATTTCTCCAGTGCATCAGCAAACTGTCCGTTTTTAAACAGCAGGTTTCCTTCATTCTTTAGCCGGGCCAGTGGTGGGGGCAGGGCTCCACATGGAGCATCAAGGTTGACAGTTTCCCCTGCATTTCCTCCAACCGAAGTCCCCTTACCGCTGCCGCTCTGTTCAGCCTGTACTGAAGCTGTCGAGCCCCTCTTGCTTGTACCATTGGTTACCTTTTCCTTGGACTCCTGCGTGACTTTGTACTTGTCAGAGCTGCCTCCTTTGCTCTTCCAGTGTCCGTGGTGGGAGTTGTTGAACTCACTGTGTGGACCCCCGTCCCCTCTGCCGTGGGGCTTTTTTTGAGCGTTACCCATGTCTCCCCTTTCGGCAGGAGCAGCTGAGCTCTCCTCCCCTCCCACAGGCTGGCTAGGTTCAACCGGACAAGCTGGAAGGGAGAGGGAGGGAGGGAGAGAGGCAGAGAGAGGCAGAGAGAGAGAAGAGGGGGGGAGCACACCCACAGGAAGGAGTCAGTGGTTACATCACAGTGGGGGAGGGTTAGACACACATGACATAGAGCCACTTCAAAGAGGGAGTTCCAGGAAGCAGCTACTCTCAACAGTGAATTACAGAAGCACTGGGTGGGGGCAGGGCGGCTAACACACGCACATAGTAAGTCACGTTACCCAGAGGGACAGGGGGTGTTTCCTCTATCTATAGCACAGGCAGGCAGAGGGGTCTGTGATGAGAATCACTGTGCTGCTATTGCCACAGTTGCTGAAGCTGCATTAGATGTTTTGTAAATGATGAGTCGATCACAGATATACAGGGAAGTATGGTGTAAAAATACAGATGAGCTTACAAAATACTACGGTATTATGCAAATCTCTCAATATGTATATAAATTATCATTTTAATCCTGAGTTTTAAGCTTTGTAAATTAGGGCTGAATAATTGAAGCTGACAGTTGAGATTTGATGGTTTATCAGCCTACACACAGTTCTCTTTGTGGTAAAATCTATGTAGTGATGACAATGTTTCTGATCTACCTCCAACATATCTTTTCCATCTCTGAACTACACTTTACTCTAAGTTACTCAGCGGTCAATCTCAGAACTCATCTGCAACACTGATTTAGCCTCTGGGGGCAATGACCAATGTTTTGTGCTTCCAGCATGGCAAACAGATATCCAGAAAACGGAAATCCGACTTCCTCTGCAATCCACTTAGCAACTTGATACATGAGAAAGGCAAGAAAGACATGTTTGGCTCATTCCTATAAACAGTTATCTGATTATAAGACTGTTTTTGGCCAATGCGTTTGCCTCTTTTGTCACACACCTGCATGCATCCAAGGTCTGCTTAAAGATGATTAGCTCAGACTACAACCAAAACCAAAATCCCTTGGTACCTTCCCGACAGATTCTGCAGTCATATGGTATCTGTTTATAGAGAAAACTTATTGGTTGGCAAAGTGTATATCCACACTAATATTTCTGTGATAAATTAAATTCCGCAGATAGTATGGACCATGCCAAAATATATATTGGTCGGACTCTACTATAGAACTACAGAATGTAGTGATTTACCCCACCATAGAGCAATAGATGTTTATTTGGTTGTTAGTAATTAATTTGAACCCTCAAGTAGTATCAGTAGTGACAATTGTGAATAAAGGCTTGGTACTTGGTGCTTGGTACACTGCCTGGATACAACACAACTGCAAAATGTTTAGGCACATCACATAACGGATACTGATTTTAAAAAAAAGCTGAAATATTTCTTTTCAAAAGACAGTTTAATTAACTGTCCATATTCTGTTAAATATCAGTAAGAGAAGATTACTTTCACTTAAATTAATCACAGATAGATTTTTGGATGGATTCAGGGAATTATAAATGCTCACTGGCTTGTTTATAGCCTCTGTGTCTGTAAATCATGGATATAAATATTGATTATGGAGGCGTTCCAACAATCTCACAAGTCTGTTCTGATGTAGTCTCATTGTTGCTGTGGTCATCTTCCTCTTCTGCTTCTTGGATGAGGATTTTTTTGCCTTTGCGTTGCTTCTCTGGATGACATCCCATCATCTTCTTCTCAGTTTCAGACAGAAGTTGCTAAATAACAAAGAATTCACACATTAGAATTTGTCACCCGTAGAAACCCAAGCCAGTTAAGTAAAGTTCTGTTAAGTTCAGTTCCACATACAACTGAGCTATAGTGAATGAATTCTTTGTCAATGTAAAAGGAGCATCTTTCTTCCCATTCACCTACATCATACATAAAAAGGACATCTCAGGTTGACGACTAAATATAATGCCTTGTGGGCTCACCATCTAACACAGAACAACTGGAAAAGCCACATCATTCTCTGTTTACAGTAATGACAGTCTACATATGATTTTATTAATACCTTGCTGCATGCATTAATACCTTAATGCCTGATCTCAGACAAATACACTGACACCTAGTGGAAAAAAGGCTACTGGCATGTCATCAAATGCCTCAGTACTTCTATCACCTACAGTGGCTGCAGCATTCTGCGGCTCTTCCCTAAGCACCATCCTCAGGTCTTTGGCAGCCATTTGGAAGTTGCCCATGTGATGATAAACAGTGGCACGACGTAGGAGGGCTGATGGAGACAAAATAAATCACATGTAGTACATTATATACATTAAGCTACTGGTAAGTTAGAAAAAAGGGGCGCCATAAAAGTAACTGTTTTATAAAATGATGTTAACATTATAATATTATTTCTATATTTGTGCATTGTTCTAACACCTTTAACTCCTTGTTACTGTTCAAAAAGAATCACCTTTCATATTCCCTGGTTCCAGCTCGAATACCCTCTGACAGTCTGTCAAGGCACTGTGCCACTGCTTGAGCTTGATCTCTGCCTGGGCTCTGTTGTTGTATGCAGCCACAGTTGGTATAATGGAAAGGCTTCTGTAATGGAAGACCAAAATAAAATAGATCTTTATTTATAACGAGGTTAATGGATAAACACTTAGAGGTACTGTAAATGGGCATGGAAAATGGGCATGTCAATGAATGACAGCAGTCTAATTAAATGCCAGGCAATATAATTGATTCCCCTTCAGAGATGTAAAATGTGTATATATAATAAATGAGTTGTTTTAAGAGCCTGACCTGGAATAGTATGCAACTGCCTCCTCATAATCGTTTGCTCTGAAAGCTTCGTTGCCTTTGTCCTTTTCATGATTTGCCAGAAGGAGCTTCTCCTGTTGTGTCAGCACTGGATAAGTCACAGAGACCACACATATCAGAAACATTCCCACACAACTGAAGTGTACAGAATAACAACTAAATAGAGTATGGGATACATAAAAGATTACATGACGTGTCCACTTTAGTCTTGATTTTGGGGTGTCCTGTGTTTAGAATGACAGGTGGATCATTTTCAACCACATTTCCGTCGATTCTTTCACATTCTTTTTCCACATCAAACCTAAAAACAGAGAAATATATTTGTGTGAATGAAAATATAGTGCAAAATGATGCTCTAGTACAGCATCAAGCGTCTATGGATCACTGTAATGAGAAGAAACTTAGCAATTGCCGTGAAACCTTTTATGTACAGTGCCTGCAGCTGCTATAACAGTGTGTTCTTTCTTCTGAACATAATAGACAAATGTAGAGACAAAATGACTCACTTGTCCCATTCTCGATAATCACGTGGTAGAGTGTGTTTTGAAGAATTCCTCTTTACTTTTGGGATTGAACTCTGTGATAACATAAGGCTTAATCTTAGTATTTTCCGTGTGGACATTACTGTACATGGATACATACATCGTTGAAGACCATTTTTACCTGACTAAATGGAACTGAGCAATTTGAACCTCTTATAGGCGGCATATTTTCTTTCACTGGATCAAACATTGACTGCTGTTTCAGTAAAGTCTCAGTCTTTTTAGTTTCTTCTTGCCACATCTGTAAAGAACAAAGTATTTAATACTTCTGACTCATTTTTAGACAAACGGTCATATAAGAAGGCAGCAAAAATTACACAACAATGTATAGCATACCTTCAACCCATCAAAAATTTGGCTCCACTCGTCTGTAGAGAGGCTGGCTGCTGTGGCTACAGGGTTGTCTTTCCTGAGAGCTCGGCTCTGAGGGTCAAGGGTTTCCAAGTGACTCTCACAGAACTTGATCAGATGAGGATAGATGCCCTCATCTCCAGACCTGTACACAGAGTAAAACATCACTTTCTGAAAGCAGAAATTCCTGGTAAACCTTTCAGTCCAGTGTAGTGTAGTCTAGTTGTGGTGTGCTCAGTTATAATTTTGCAATCAGTTGTTATACAAATTATATTCCATAGTGTATACTATACATTTTCCTATGTTGAGAGAAATATCTTAAATGGAGGAAAGTTCACTAACGAAGGAACGAAAGAAAAGATTTGATGAACATACACAATCAGAAATCTTTACATCTCAACCTTAGTTATGTGGTTTTTACCTCAGTACTTTTAAGATTTTCTCCAGGTATTTGACATCTTTGCATTTTTTTATGTAATCATAGTCCAGGTGCTCCACTGGGACCTTCCCACTGTAGTCAGCGGTGGTGGACTGGTTTTGAAGAGAGAAAAATGCCTCTGCACTCATGCCTAAAAAGAATTTCAGTTTACTCAGTTAATATGTCAAACAATGAAGGTCTTGACGATAGCTATATAATTATTGCTAGCTCACTAAAGTTAGCCAAGTTAACGTTATTAACCATTTAGATGGCGTTAGCCCTAAAGGAGCGCGATGAACTATTTGTTCATATGAGGAAATAAAATAGCAAACTTAAAAGAGAAAACTTTACCTGCTATTGTTGGGCTCCTTACTGCAAAGCGGAGTCTGTTACTACGGTAACCACACACGGAAGTCAGCTGTACGCCAAAACGGAAACACGTCACACAGTCAACAGCGGGCTCCAAATTTGAAAACGTGGCTGCAGACTAACATGTAACCAACAGAAACAACGGCGAGGGGTGCGAGCTGAGGCCTAGAGCTGAGCCTGAGGAAACAACGTTGAGTCCACGGCCGTTACATTAATGTTAGCTTAGTTTCATCTGGGTAGAAGTGAGTATTCTTTTAAAACGTCCATATTTAACGGTGAATGAGATTTTTTGACACACATATCCTTCTTAGCAATGGTCATAGTTTTGGTGCTTACATAGTCAAAGCGAAAACGTGTTCATTTTGGACGTAACACTTTAATGCTCTACCAGCCTCGCTGCCACCAAGGATAAGCGAGTATGGCTAACGTTAATGGACGGTGGATGACATTAATCCTCAAGAACGACCCAAACGACTGCTGTGCGTACTCCTATGTTAAGCAATAGCTTAAGTTAAGTCAGCGTGGATGACATTACAGACAAATGTAACGATAGCAGCACTGTACGATACGCAATTAGATATTCAAGTTGTTACAAAAATTAACTCGGTAATTGACACAGGTGTTTCCAAATCATGCTAATTACAAACAAATATGGCTGACATAAAGGAGTCTTACAATACGTTTGGTTTCGGTAAAATTAAGGCTTTTGGTATAGATTTAAATGCACAATATTAACAATAATTAGTTTCCATGTGAAGTTTGCTATCTTTGTGCACGGTAAATTTTCATTTTCACCCAGTCGGGTAACTTAGACCCAGCTAATTGGCAGTTAATCGCCGAGATTTTTCTTACATTAACCGATGTTGAAGTAACAAGGGGGCACCCTCCTTGTTTGAATCCCCAGGGTCTACTGTCAGCAGTGTCGGGGTCGCTTGTTCGTTTTGGCGCCTATAGCTCGTGTTATAGCGGCATCACAGAGAGCACGCGACGGGGGATTTAAATCGACAGCACGCGCTCACATAGCAACGCTGATGAAACAGCTGAGAATGTTTGTCCGGGTTGAACCAGCTCACTTTGTTTGACAGTTTGTGTTATAAACTACAATATTTACGCTGAAAACGACTGAAACAACATCCTTATATCACTTGGCTAATCGCCTATCACAAAGTGAGTCCGACATGACAACACCTACTTAAAAATAGCTGTAAACGGTCAACATTTATGCTAGTTTAGCTTTGTCTCGTGTAATCTGTCCGTATCACTCTTACTCGTTTGACTTGATTGAGTCTCCTTGAATCATTTGACTTCATATTTCATTTTTTTGTTTCCTTCAGGTCTGTTCACATCATTCACTTGCTGAATACTGTGTCTGGGACATAAAAGTGCACGCAGGAGGAGGAAAATGCAGTGCACTCCTGAATCAAACCTCTACTATGAGAGCTGCAAAGGCCAAGAGCACTGTTATGATGACTGCTCCGACAGTGGTTACTCAGGTTTATTTCACAGCCCACAGAGTAGTAGTGGAGCTGACTCCTGTAGGTCTTTGTCTCCAGTGGAATTCAATGAAATGCCTAAAGAGAACCTCAGGCTTTCAGGCACACCTAAAGAACGGACCAGGGGACCAGTCAGATTTTTGAGCAAGGACTCCAGGGGAGTACAGCGGCCATCAGCAGTTAGCTGGTGTGAAACTCCCAAAAGAGATTCCTCGTTGCGACACAGACTTCAAATGTGCAGACCCACCACAGCTGTCAAAAATGACAACACAAGATCACCATGCACCAGAAAGACTGAATCCTCCAACTGGCTCAGCACATCGTTTGACTCTCTGGACACTGTGACGGGAGCTTTGGCATCAAGCACTTTAAAATTGCAGCAAGATCTGCCACTATCTGGTAGGAAGCGCCGTCTCTTCTTCATGCAGGTGAGGACCTCCACTCTAGAAGACGGTAAACTCAACTCTGGTTGTCTCTCCACGTTCGAGAGAAGAGTTTCACTCTCAGATGCAGATTTCAGCGAGAGCATTTCTGCTTCTGATCAAGTTACTATTGAGACTCCGTGCTTTAGCAAATTCCTCCCTGGCTCTTCTAAGGAAAACTCTCAATCACCAATCAGTGGTGTGACAAAGAACCTGTATGACAGCTCAAGTGTCTTGTGCACACCATCATCCACGCATACACCCAAATACATCAGGTATGTGCTACTTTCTGACACCTTTATGACTTGATAATTTTTATTGCACCTTTACCTAATTGAATACCATAAAACCTGCCTATATTAACCACCTTCTAACCCCGGAACAGGTCTGTGTCTCAAGACAGTGGTTTTGGTTCCCTGACCCTTGATAAGTCCCAAGACTCTTCAGTGGACCATGATGGCTCATTCCAGGAACTGTTGCTCTCTGCTTCTAGAGGGAACAGTGAAACCCCAAATCTGGCAGAGACAAAGTGGCATTCCCGTTTGCAGCGTCAGCACAGACTTTCTACACTTAAAGAAGGGGGCTCTCAGTCTGAGGAAGACCCAACAGACAGAAAGCATGTCCATCTTCATCAGTGCCACAGTCATTCTAAAGAAGATGAGGTTTTTGTTGACAGTGCCTCTCCTCGTAGTGGCCTTTCTTTTAAATGTGGTAATAGCATGACATCGGATAGTTTTTCCTCCACAAAACAAGATTATGCCACCCCACTAAGAGCGACTACAACCAAGCCAGAAAACATGACACCTTTTGGCACAGCTCTGGGTAATCCAGATGTAACTCCTCTCAGGACAACCCCAGTGAATCTCTCGCTGACCCCAGCTTTGCAGCTAGTTCATGCTATGTGCCAGCAGAAAGCCCAGATGTTTGTTGGTCAAAGTCCAAGCCTGAAGGAGCAGCTGAAGTCCACAGCAGCACTGACTGAGACCCCAGTACTGTTCAGGACCACCATGCCACTAGCCGGGCTGATCGGCAGGAAGATGGGTCTAGGGAAGGTGGACATACTCACAGAGCTGAAGAAGAGGAATCTCAGGCATATCCTGGCTTTCATACTCAGTCATCTGGCCCCTGAGAGCATCTATAGGTGAGGATTTCATATATTATTCATATTATTACTCAGATACTAATTTACTTTCAGATCACTCTAATTTGTAATTCATTTAACTGAATGATTATTTGAATATATAAAACTGTAGAGAATCCTGTAGAATTCATACAGTATATCATGGACACTTGGCTTACACAAAAGGCAATCATTATGAACAGTCAAGAACTCAGTTTGGTGGAATGAGGACTGAAAATAATAGAATGCAGTGTTGGTCTCATAGATGTATGTGTTTGTTTGACAGGTGTGGTCAGGTGTGCAAGAGCTGGAATGAAATTATCCAACAGGATAAGCGAGCTCGTTTTAAGAGAACAACCCACCTGAGTGAAGTGGAGGCTGCTCTTGAGGTAGGAGGCTTGCCATATTAGCCACTATTGCTAATGGCTGACCAATCCCAAATTGGTGCCCTATCAGTATGTGGCTGTTTTTAAATGAGGCACTGTGGGTGTTGTGGTCTGCCTCAGGCTGGCACGTTCTATCTGCAAATACATATACAACACAAAAAGAATAAACGTGGATTAAGCTTCAAATATTTCAGTTTGAACAGCTGGGTGGTTGTGATGGGAAATTTGAAGACCGTCTCTCTGTCATCTAGCTTGTCAGTGTGGAAATTACTAATGGTGACTAATAGTTGAAATTATCGTCTAACTTTGTGCTGTTGTCTTATAGCTTGGTGGTGCTGTCCATGTCCCCGATGCAGAAACCAGACTCACTCTGCCAAAGAGGTCGGCCCTCAAGACTGTTCAGGCCCAGTCTAGGACCTCCAGCTACTGCACCCCGCAGTCAGGAAATAGCACTTTAACCACATTACAGCACAGCATCTTGCATTCAGGCAGCAGCAGCAAACGTGAAAAATTTCTTGAAGTGAGTTTTAAAACCATTACCTTTTAACAGATTTAATTTTTTTTCTATTAAATATAAATATGAACTGATTGCTGTTCTTTTGGGTGGGATTTGTCCTCAAGGAAGTTCACAAACATTTACTGTTAGTCATTTCAAATATTTTTTTTCCTTCTCAGGTTGCCAAAACCCTCTTCAATGACGAGTGCCTCAAGCCTTGCCCTCGATGTCAGCATCCTGCAAGGTGTCACTCAGTGAAAGGGGAGGGAGTGTGCAGCAGAGCTGACTGTGGGTTCCAGTTTTGCACAGCCTGTTTATGTGCTTTCCATGGCTCCAGAGAATGTGGGAGCCAGTCTGTAAGCCGTCGCAAGAAGGATATACTTCTTCCAGGAAGCGCTCAAAGCAAGCGAAACGTTAGGCGACTATGAGCAGAAAGTGTTCCTGTTTTCTATACCTCTAGCATTTTTTCCTGGTAAAGACCAGGCTTAAAGCCAGGCCAAACCGATATGTAGCCAGTACATGAGAGCAACTTCTGTACTTATCAGTGTGTCTTTGTGCCTGTCTGTGTACTGTATTTTTCTTTTTTCAATGCAGTTCTTACTTGTTTTTAATTATGAATGTGAAGGAAAGTGCAATGATTGAATTTTGCTGTTGATGTACTTTTCCATACACATTGATGAACTGTACATAGTTTTTTTTTTTTTGAATATTTGAGATTTTCAACTTTTACCAATGTATTTTCAGAGCAGTTTTAAAATAAATTTGATTTTTTTACATGTGTGAATTTTCTTTTGGCTACAGTCATTTAGTCATTTTGGGGCAGAGTCTTAATTTGTCAGTGTTTGGTGCCATCTAGTGGCGGTCTAGTGGTCGTTGCCTTAACAGCAACAATGTTATTCTCTCATTTAACCTTTTTGCTATGTGAAAGTAATTAGTAACAGTAATTTCGGTTCTGTGAAATACAAAAATTAAGTCATTTCTGGGCCTCAAACTGCAGCAAGGAATACACTTGTATTTGTTTCTGTCTGGTCTTCTCTAGTTAAACTTTTACCACCCCTTGTGTTTTGAAAATGAGTCCACTTCCATAGCAACCTGCACTGTCTGTAATTACACTGAGAGGTTGGTGGCTGCCGAGCACTCAAATGTGACTGCCTAACTTTACTTTCTAGGTAGGCAGTTTGAAATTATACAGCTGTATTTTTGAAGTGAACAATGTGTGGAGTCATCTCAACAGGTAAGAGCAGTACTTTTCACATTTTGAGGAAATTTTGGAACTGGTGTTTTGGTAACAATGCTTTTCTTTCCGTGTTAAGACTTCTCCCATCTTACAGCTGGCAGTTTTGTGAGTACAAACTGACATAGCATAACTTTTTAAAACAGTGGTTTGGGTTTAGCCTTAGAGTAATGTTTTGTATCCATGCAGGAGAAGTATCTGGCCTCTGATGATGTATTGGCTCACTTCTTCAATGATTTCTTGAGTCTTCCGGTAAAGTAGTCCTACTGCAGAGACGTTGCCGATTTTTAACAAAACTCTGAAACCCTTCTTATACCCTGACATCTTTTTTCCAGTCTTTCCCAGAGTCTTTGCTGTACAATCAGGAGACTGGGCTGTTTGAGGTGGCGAGTGGGGCAGCTGAGTTAGTTTCTAAAAGAATCAGATCAGTTCTGAGCCGCAGCAAATCACAACTCACTGGTGACCCTACAGTGCTTACCAGAACCCCTCCAGTAGATAATCACTACACAATCTGTGTAAGTAGTAAAAAATTCCTGAATGTGGAGAGTAATAGTTGGATATATCTAGTTTTGAAGATGAGCAGAAATGTGTACTCTAGTCTTAAAGGGTTGACTTTGGCAATCTGTCTCCCTGACATTTGCAGTGTCTGGACAGAGAGCAAGGAATTCAGTGGATCATGAAGGAAAGATTGCCCTTTTTCCTTCAAAGTGATTGCTACAATGAATACAGGTACTACTACTGCTGGGTGATTTCTTTTTTAACCTATTATGGGTACAGATGTAGTTTTATCTTCTATATGCAATATCATTTTCAAAGACCGCTTTTGTGAGTCAGAAGTGTGTTAACCTCTAGCTGTACAATGCACCACACTGTGGTTATTGTGTCCAGGAGTCTTTGTTATTGTGTTTAAGACTGTTGCCCATACTCTGTTGCCCTACTTCCTGCTCTGTTTTAGTCTGCCTTATTCTTTATGCATCTTGCAAGAAGCCTTCAGGCCACATCCATGTACAGATCAGATGACAGACTGTGTCACGCTAACTTGCCACCTACATATACAGGCAGTGAGGGAGAGCTAACAATAGTCATGTTTATAGAATCCATACATCATCAAATGAATGATTTTAGAAAAACACCTGCTTGTGTATTCTGTGACTGGTGGGGCACTTTTCTTTTCTCAGATTGGCCAAACTGCTGCTTCAATGGGACTCACACCTCAGTATCCAGAGGAGGAAAGGCAGTTCAGTACAAAGCACGTTGTCAGCCCCACAACTGCGTCTTTCCTCCCAATTTAACAAGGAAAGTAACAAACTGAAGGTCCTAACACATTCACATTCTCAAGAGAGCATTTCACCAAAACAAGGTACATACTGGTGTGTACTCTGCTGTACAAGTATGCAAGTCAGGTCAAGGTATGGATTCTTATGCTCTATCTTTTCTTACTGTTAAGGGTCTACAAGGATGCATGTTACAGGTCTATCATCTGACCAGGAGGAATATATCCACACAAAATGCAGTGAATCACCCAGATATTTCTCCAGTTTGTCTGAGCCAGAGAACCCATGCACCTTTTCCTCTTTGTCCTCTTTGTGTTCTTCCCCCTCTAATTGGAAATGGGAGAAAACCCAGGAACTCCAAAGCTCACAAACAGAGTTTAGCCCCTACTTCACAGCACCACCAGCTGGCAAATCAGAAGATGAACATCTCCAAGACTCCAGTTCTAAGAATTATGATTCCTCTCTACAACTGGAGCACCTGGCTGCTGAAGTGGTTAAGCAGGTGCTTAACAATGCACTGAACGTGATGGATGGTCAGAGCCAAGCAAACCCTCTGGACTGTTTCAGCAAGTCAGCAGACGAGACAAATTGTACCAGCACAGACAGTTCCTGTGAATGTAAAGATCGCCGGTGTTTGGCTGATGAGAGCAGAGAAAGACTGGAGGAGAAGAAAGAAAAAGTTCAAGAAGTCAGGAGGGGGGTTGGAGTGGAAGAGAAGACAGAGTGGTTTAAGAAGAATTGGGAGGTGGGGAGCAGGGGCACAGACCAGAAAAATGTCCTTGATATTTGTTGCCATGGTGTCTGTTACCGTGGCAACAGACCAGGCTTGGATGAGTTTAAGGAGTTTTTGCGAGGAACGCCAGGAGAGAAGCTGCTTAATCTCTGGATAGATATAGAGAGACTGAAAGCTACACAGAACAGAGAACGGAAGAACCGGTAAACATTACAACATGACGAAACACAAAATGATACTCTAGTAAACTAAATGTTTAACAGTGATGTTG
Organism: Nibea coibor; assembly: GCA_023373845.1. Taxonomy (NCBI): domain Eukaryota; kingdom Metazoa; phylum Chordata; class Actinopteri; family Sciaenidae; genus Nibea; species Nibea coibor. The sequence continues at coordinate 4,496,585 of CM041726.1, forward strand.
AACAATGTATGATAACTGCACCTAAGAAAAAAACACAAAAAAAGAGCACTTGTTATTTCATAATGTCTGTTTGTAACATGGTGTTTTGATCAGGTATTTGGCCCTGATGAGGAGTTGGTACCTACTGAGTGGTAGTCAAAGCAGTCTACATGTAGAGCTGCTCTCTAGACTAGGACTGACTACCTCCCCCTGCTGGACACAGGAGAAACTGTGCTCAGTTCAGCTCTTCCTCATTGAGTCATTGCTCTACTACTGGTGAGATTCAGTTCATAGTATTCAGGTTTCTTAATGTTAATCACAGCTGGCTGGTTACTCTTGTAATACCACACACTGAAAGACAATTGTATTTACTATCATATACAACTAGTTATATCCTGCATAAGCATAGAGCACATGTTGTTCAGTCTAAATGTGTGTTTTGTGTAAATGTCCTTGGTAATCCCCCCTGCCCCTTACCACACAGGGTTCCCCGGTTCTGGACATCCCAGAGTGTCCAGGAAGACCGTGATGACTCGCCTCATCTAATGCTGTGGACAGAGTGTTGTGTTAGCCCTCTATCAGGCACACAGCCCCATCATGGCTCAATGACACTGCCTCCCCTCCACCCTGACACCTGCCTACTGCAGTCTCCCCAAGCTGTCCATATACAGGTAGGTGTAGTAGTATATGGGGTTCCCCCCAAAACATTTTTATTGTTTTATTTTTAAATAGAGCTGAAACGATTCATGGATTCATCTGTTAGTTGACTAATGGAAAATCAGGATCATTTAATTCCAGCTTCGCATTTAAGTTTTTTATGCATTTTTGTGTTGATTGTATTAAACACTTCTATGTACATACCTCATCAGTTATATTCTAGCAGAGGTCAGACACCAGGCTGCAGAAGAATGGAAAAGATGTTACAGGCTCTTTTTGTTGACTCGTGTGCCGGCCTATACTTCACAAACTTCTGTGAACAATCTGGAAACAAGGTACAATAGCAGCCACCATTCTTTGAAGTCGGTCACATTTAAACGCGATTGCACTTTTAAATGTTATTATCATAATGTGTTCACTACTTTTAGTCGGATGTGATAAAAGCAGTCCGTGGTGACAGTTACTGAGGCTCTTTTTTGTTTCAGCTGTGGGAGAATGCAGTCTACTTTTGGAGTGACCTGCAGCACTACCGTGAGCTGTTCTATCAGGATGGACTGGACCCTTACAGAGTACAGAGAGAGGCACAGGTCAGCACACATATACGTAAGATCAAGACCAACATTTTTCTGCAGATTTTCACTTTTCTACATTCCTTTCCTACACACTACTAAGTACTAAGTACTTGTTTAAACACAATATGTAAACTCCACATATCTCAAGGTAGTTTGACGTAAAAAACAATAATAAAGCAGAAGAGAGCAATCATTTATAAAAGCCAAGTAATTCAGCGTATAGTGACAGTGTGTGTTTCTTTGCAGTTTCAGTTTGAAGATAATATCTCTGTACTCTGAGTCCAGGCTGGCTCAGCAGATCTGTGGGCTTTTTCCTGTCACAAAACACTCCTCTTGGGATAACTTCATTTTCCATTTGCCAAAAAATAGCAACACACCATTCCAAATAATAAATTGTTTATGATTTCATGATTAAGTTAAGTTTTGCTGCCAAGGCCAACTGTGCAACATCAAACTAATTTCAAGTAATAAAAAAGGTACATTTATGTAACTCGTGTTTTCTGTGGAAAAATAAGTTATAGCTAATTTAAAAGTTAAATTAAGATGCTTTATACAAAGGAATACAATATCCAGAGAGATAAAGGGACCTCCTTTAGAGAGGATGCCAGGAAAAATCATGAATCACCATAAATTAGATTTACAGAATTGTCTTGAAATATTTGAAAAGCAACCTGTAATAAAAAAAGCAGGGATCAAACGGCAATGTAGCAGAGATTGAGTATAACATTTCTGTTACACTCCCTTTTACACACATTCACACACCCGCCCACGCACACACCTGCTCTTGTTTGCGTGCTCTGTTGGCCTGCCACTCCCGTTCTGCTCTCTGCCCTCTTTACCCCTCACTAAGTGGAGAGATTTAAGCGCCTATAAAAACAAGTGAGTCAGACCCCCCCAGCCCTGCGCCAGTCCAGTCACCCAGAACCACCCTGTCTAACTACAGCTGGACCAGTGAGCAAAGCGGAGCGGTCCAGTCCAGAATACCTCACAGTGAAATCTATTTTCCTTCAGTTAACCTTTAGTTCACCAAAGGAATGACATTTAGATGATCTTTCCGTAGTGCCGTGGCCAGGAGGGTTAAATGAGTGACATTTATGTGGTGTGATGGCAGCAGTGATGAGAGATAGTGAATATTGTGTATGAGAGCATTGAACAATGGTGATGATGGAAGTGATGGCGGTTTTGAGGAGAAATGTTTCTGAAGTGATGACATTTTTATGATCTCTTCTCTCTCCTCCCAGCTCCTTTACTCCACCTATCTCTTCAGCTCTGCCAGGAGGAGCATTGCTGTTGATGAGGAGATCAGAAGGGAGGTGTATGATCGAATGATGCCTGCTTTTGAGGAGCTGTTTGACAACGTTGAGGAACACACACTGAACATCCTGCTAGAGCCGTGGACACTTCTGGTCAGCAGGAGCAAAGAGTCTTTCCAGAAGGTAACCACAGTACATCCACAGTTTAATTCACTTATAACTCTAGCGAGAGAAGTACGTGCACATGTTAGCTGGTGCAGAGTCTACTGATTAGAGAAACTGTCCTTTAAAGGGTTTCACATTCTTGTTTTGAAAAGTGTTCAAAGTGCAACACACACACACACACACACAAACACAATCTCCCACAAAAAGGCACAATAAGTTCTGTAAGATTTATGTGTGTATGACTTATTTGTCAGAGGTCGTGTGTGTTTGTGCATTAGTGGCTTTGGGACTGCAACTATGATTATTTACTCAATCATCAATCAAAAATCTAGAGAGAGAGAGAAAACAGTGAAACATACTAGACAACAAGTTGAAGTCATTAAAGGTTTTCTTTTGTCCAATGTGACACAAGACCAAAAAAAAAAAAGCAGCACTTCAGATTTGAGACCCTGAGACCATCAAACATCATTCTTGCTTGAAAAATTACTTAAATTATTTATAGACTAATTCAAACTATAAAAATGGATTAATGGATTAATCAACTAATTGTTGTCTTTAATTGTCTTTATGTATATGTGTCCAGGTATGTGTGCAGGAGGAGGTGCGCTGTGTCGACAGTCAGGAGTACAGGGAACTCCAGAGTCTGTACGAGGAATCAGAGCGAAGACTGAAACAGGTCAGCCAGCAACCACGCGTCCCACTGATTTATAAAATGTTGGTGCTCAGTTAATAGCCAATAAACACACACCTGTGGCCTCTTTCCAATATTTATGAATCGCTTAGTAACAATGATGTTATCCACTGTTCCAAGACTATATTACTTGGCATGAATGTGCCATTTACACTGGTGTCACACTGCTTTATATAGAAGAAATGATCCATGTGACTCTGTGCTTTACTGTGACTTAAGTACATCTAAGAGGCAGTGTTAGGCATGATGTGATGTGGAAAATCACCATTAAGAGCCGCACCTTATTCTTCTCTCTCCTGCTCCATCTCCGTTACTTATTCTCTCTCTCCTGCTGCTGTATCTCCTCTATAGGTGGAGCAGTGTGGGTCCATGCTGTTTCCCTCTTCTTTCACACCTTCTACTCCCCTCTCAAAGGGCCTCCGGGCCTCTGACTCTTGGTCCAGGGTGTCTCCAAATTACCAAGGTTACCGCCTAGGTTCCTTACTTCGTCACCGCCATGAGATTGGGCATTTCATGTCCTTCCTACAGAATAAGGGCTCTAGGTGAGCTGTAACCACATAGTGTTGTATATGATTTTTGCTCTTTGTTTAGATCTGTGTCCTCAATATGTATAAACAAATAGATTTGAGGCATCAGACTGTCCCTAATCGGCAAATGTGCATCTTATTCATATTAGACTGAAGTAAAGACCGTATAAAGATTTTCAGAGAAAGAATGTTTACAGGAATAATACAATGCACTGAGGTATATGCGAAAATAACATGGTTGTTCTAAATGTGTGTTTCTGCTCAGCATCCATCTGTCATGCTGGTTAGATCTGGAGCAGTACAGGAGGACTTCTCAGAAGGACAAAGCTGTCAGACAGGAGAGGTCATCTCATATTGCAGCCAAATACCTCAACGGGAAGTACTTCTTTGGCTCTGACAGCCCCGCCACAACAGAACAACAGAATGATGTATGTCACATGGTTTAAACAACAATGTGTTCAGTGTTAGTGGCAAACGTTCCCATTTTGGTATAATCACAACTCCACTGAAATTGAATTATTGTCAGCTTCCTTGGAAAGGAAAAACAGCGGCAGAGCATGGTGCCCATGACATGACAAACCTAAGATGGGATGTGAGCTCCAACTGAGGCTCAACATCCAGATGTGATAAACAGAGGCTGCTTGCAGCTCACACAGTTCCCCAACTCCCTTCTTTGGCATCGTGCAGACTTTATGCTGACGGCTTTGACAGCAGGGTGTCAGTGGGAAACGGGATGAGAGGACGTGGTTAGAATTAAAACAAGAAGAGGAGAAGAGAGTGGTTTGGATCCAGAAAGACAAAGAAGATCAGTGCCAGTAACAATAACAGTAGGATGTAATCTCTCCTGACATTTATAGTCTGAGATTAGGTTTCTGGATTCTAGGATTACAGCAGGAGGGCATGCTGTGTAGAGTTAGGATGGGTAGATGAGCGGTGAGTCTGAGTTTCTCTTTTAGGATCCCAGAGATGGTTGCTATGCTGTCATAGACAAGAGGACAGTGGTTCTCAGGCTTTTTGGTCTCACATATCTCCACTACCCTGTCAGATAAACTCAAGCACTCCTTTACTAATGTGTTTATTAATTTTAAACTGGATATTAATCATCAGAATCATTGTTGTTTCACTGTCTTAGAATGAGCCTGTCTACACAGAGAGCAGGTCCACATAGTCCAGTCTAAAGTAGCTGAGAATGGACAAATGAATAGTTCCAGATAGGACCTTTTACAGGGTTTTTCTCCTTTACACTTGATGCTAAATGCCACTGAATCTTACACAACAATAAAGCTTTCCAAGTGTAAACTATTTCAAATGTATGAACATGCATAATATTAGAACTATTTATATATTTCATTCAATGCTATCGATTTGAAATGTTTGTTCATTACTTTTAACTAGTTATTTCAACATTCACAGGTTCGTCTCCTTTTAGGTCTGAACATGTTTATTATTTCTCTGCTATCTTGCTTCACACACTCACACTCTGGCAGTGTTACTCTGTCACTCTGGCTACGCTACAGTTTTTATATATGCCCCCTGGAAACTGCAGAAATACACCCTGGGGTACAAGTACCCCTGGCTGGTAATAACTGTTAAAGTACATCATTAATGTAATGGCCATTGGAGGACCCTCAGTGTTCTCGAAGCACACTGGGTTCAGAGAGAGACATACAGTGCACTTGTTGACATGACTTCAATTCTGCTCCATGACTTTTGTCATTTGTCATCCTCATCTCATAAATACCATCAAAAATAATCATTAAAACTGTGCATTTGGATGCCAATTCTAGTGCTTCTAACTCTGTAGGACTGGCTCTGGCTGCCGCTCTCAGCGTTGGTTCTTGTCTGCGTGAGCGATATAGAGAGACTGACAGCTTTACTACTTTGGCCCTTCACTCTTTCAATCACTCAGTGATCCAGTCACAGATTGGCCTCCTTTCATCTACTGACTCCCACTCCAGTGCCACGACTGGTTCTCATTTCTGAAGCGTGTGCGTGCAAAATGAGATCGGAGAAAATATAAAGGAGATATAAATAGGCAGACATGGCCAGATCAATGTATGAAGACAGAAAGCAGACAGGGGAGATGAAGAGAACAGAGGGATTGTAGGAATGATGAAGAGCGCAGCAGGAGTCAGGAAGGAGGCTCCAGTCGGTTTCCCACTGTGGGCAGATACCTTCTGAGTTTGTCCACCACATCCACATCTTCATGTTGTTTTATACAAATCTGCAGACATTTACATGCAGTCATCTATAGAATTCAAATCAAACAAACACCATCTGCCCCTACTGCGCCTTTCACTCAATCTATCTGTGTGTGTGTGTGTAGATATTGCGTCTGGCAGGTGGACTGGAGCGTCTGAAGCTGGAATGTCTTGCCAACCCTGTTGTCATAGAGATCCAGGACATCGTCAAGAGTCACATTGAGGAGAAATGGCTGCCTCTTTTTCTGTCCACAGCAGAGTTCACAGAGCGACAGAAACACCAACCAAAGGTGGACATCCTGATTCTGAACAGAAATGACTTTGAAGACATAAAGAAGTAGTTTGACGTTTTGGGAAATAGGCTCATTCTGCTGATTGATGAGAGTTAGATGAGGAGATTGATACTACTCTCATGTCTGTCCATTAAACATAAGGCCACAGCCAGCAACCAATTAGCTTAGCATAAAGACTGGAAACTGTTCGCCCTGCTCTGTCCAAAGATAACAAAATCTGTCCACCACCATCTCTAAAGCTTACAATTAATACCTTCTATATTTTGTAATCTGCACAAAAACCAGAGTTTAAAAATGACAAGTTGAGGTTTTGGGGGGCTTTACATGTTGGACTGTTACTTGGCTCTGAGCAGTTGCCAGAAAACCAGCAGGCTTTAGGAAGTTCCCAGCCAAGAAATAGTCCCAGTACTTACACTTTGGGTTTTGTATAGATTGTACAAACAAGATATAACATGTTAATTAGAGAGCCTTAGAGGTTCTGGTAGGCGGATTTTGTCACATTTGGACAGAGCCGGGCTGGCTGTTTCCCTTTGTTTGCAGTCTTTATGCTGAGGTAGCTTGATTGGCTGCTGGATGTGGCCTTATGTTTAATGAACAAATTTGAGAGTGCTATCGGTTTCCTCTTCTAACTCTCAGCAAAAACTGATCTAAACTACTTAAATGACACTATGGAGACTTTGTTTGTACTCAACCAAACATGAAAGTGCTGTTTCCAGAAGTGAGTGACATGTAGCTAAGTTCCTGGGTATCAGGTTAGTGGATACATGTGCAGATCAGATAAAGGTCTACAACCTACATTTGAAAACAATTCAGCTTTTTCACTCTGACTCACTCTAATTATCGCTTCTTACTGGATGAATGTTTAACCTAAAATATGTATGACAGTATTTTTCAGTTCTGTCCGTTTAGGTGTTTAGTCATTATTAGCAGGCAGCCAGTTAACTAATAGCCTTCCATTATGGTGTCAGCAGTGGATCAGTGTCAGCTGTGAAACCTCTGTAAACTCAGTTACTCAGTCATCACAGGTCAGACACTGAGAGCTCGCAAACGTTACTTTGCATGCTGTCACTTCGATTTGGAAAAGCATTCACATCACTTGCCGATTAAAAGCAGTGACCTTGAAGTTTGGATGTGTTCCAACATGTTTCTATAAATAATAGCTAGTGCTACTTTATAACTATTGTCAGCCTTTCTGTGCATATCTGAGGTGCTGACATGGTTCATTATTTTGGTTTGATTATAAATAAGTTTTACAGTGGACTCTTAATTACTCTTGGTTACGCACTTATTTGTTAAGTCGTCACAGAATTCAAAAAGTGGAAGAAATGTGGCTCTTTGCCAACCCTGACCTGCCTACTTGTGTTACTTGTACTTGGCATGCTGTAATAACATTTGATTCCTGCTATGTAATGGTCTTGAGAGTGGACAGAGATAAGAAGTCAGACGCACATTAGTGACTCTGTTACGTGAGAAACCACTAAACACTGTCACTCTGCAGTCGTTCTCTCAGGTTGCCTCATCAGGTGGTAACACATCAACCGCAGATTCCGCTCTCTGCCCTATTATGTTATCAAGTTTACAATGTTTGGTCATTGATCCTCTCATTAAGTAATGAGAGGTAGACAGCTTACCGTTACATGCTGCAGGAGGAGATGAGATGAAGGGTGGAAAAGACGGTGAAGAGGAGGACAGAGGGTAAAGATCTCTCTAAGAGGAGACTGGAGAAGAAGACCAGAGGAAATAAAGACTGAGGGAAGGTTAAAGTTAAAAGAGGAGAGAGAGCTTTAGTTACTGCCAGTGACACAGAGCAGTAGAGCGCAGAGCAGAGAGGTTGGAGAGGTGTTCAATGTCCCTGGTAAACCTAGTTTCTAACTTTTGACCTCTGTGCATGTGTGTTTCTGTGTGTGGTAGCCCCAAGCAGTAGACCAGCTCTCACAGCACGTCTACCGTCGACGCAGAACGAGGAGAGAAGCCTGGAAGGTAAGAAGAAATCCTCAGGGGAAGCTGGATATTGTGAATGGAGAGAAATAAGGCATTTCCTGGCCTGAAAGCATGTGTGATTTAGTTCATGACTTGGCTTCAAGCACTGGCTTTGTCAAACACCATTTTGGCCTTGCGGTTAGTTTTCCCAAATTGGATCCAGGATAAATAAGATTAAAGCATCAGCATTACTAACCTTCCTTTAATAGTGTTTGGAGTGTTTTCCACGCAGCTCTGTTCACGTCCTCTCATCTCAGCTCAGCTCCACAGCAGAACACAGATATAAAACATGAACATTTTAAGCAGGATGATTACAGGAAGAGATTTTCATACATGGTTGTGACTCTCATCTTTATGATCATTATCTCATTGTTGGCACAAAACAGGTTTTCGGCATAAAGGAGTATCATTATGTCAGTTTTCTCTGAGGCACTTTTTTTTCACTGCAGCTCATAGGTCACGGATCATCTTTACTGCTGTTGTTCAGGAGCGCACTGTACTGTATCTTCTACTGCTGTGCAAATGTTTCATGTGTTTTTAATGCTTACACACAAGTATGCAGTTATGTGTATTTTATCGCTGAGAGAAGTCTTCTCCGTTGAAAGGGTTAAACTCACGGCTTACAGTGTCTTTAAAAACCCATCGTTCCTCTGCGGTGTGTCCCTACAGGCCGAGGGCTTGTGGATGAGTTCCTCCAAAGAGATCCTGCTGTTTCGACGGATCCTACTCAACCCTGTCACTTGTATGCAGTTCCAGCACTTTGTCTCTCTGAAGGGAGACTTCCTAGAAAATGACGTGCTCTTCTGGCTGGAGGTGCAGCGATACAAGGTAACAGAAACAAGAATACGGAGAGACTGTGCTGCTGACTCAGATGGTGTCCCTGCAACCAGAACTTTGTTGTATGTCATTCCAGTTTCTCTAATCTCTACTTCTAATTCTGAAAAGTTGTAAGATAATCTAAAGAATAATGAAAGTCTCCCCCCATTAAATGCAAAAAATGTGTTCATTGTTACTTTACTTGAAAGTTACACTGAGAATGTGATGTAGGCATCATGTGTCTAGTAGTCAAACCTTTGAAATGAAAAGTAGTGGTGATGTTTAAATCTGCTGTTCATGTATTTCTTGATGACATTACACATTCATGACAAAATAGGCAGTCAAGTTTAATTGCTCTTAAACTCTGAATAAACACGCAAACTTCCATAAACTAATCTGCTTCAGCAGTGCTGTGGGTGTGATTTGATTGACAGTAGCCTAGAAACACAATATTTTACTTAAAATGTCGCAAAATGCTGATTGTTCACAGAAATATGTGACATTAGTAACCCAGCCCACTTGAACCAATGAGAAGAGCACAGAAAAAAACACAAATCCACATCTGTTATGGTCTGTGCACCTTTAACAACTATCGCTGCCCAAAATCTCCTCATTAAAGTTTCATACCTTGAAGAAACCTCTACATTCCAGTCCTGTTCCAAACATTTAGGAGCAGTTCCTACACACATCTGGTTCTCTTCCTGTATGCAGGACCTCTGTCATTCACACAGCGATGAGGCCACCATCCAGCAGAAGATCTCCACCATCATTAACTGCTTCATTAACTCATCCATGCCCCCCGCCCTGCAGATAGACATCCCTGCTGAGCAGGCTCAACACATTCTGGAGAAACGGCACGAGCTGGGCCCGTACATCTTCAGAGAGGCACAGGTTTGTGTTGTGTGTGTCTAAGAGTTTGATTTGTATTCTTTCTTCAGGTATGTAGGTGCATTTGTGTGCTTTGTCTCTGTGTAGATGTCAGTTTTCAGTGAGTTGTTGAAGTTCTGGCCTGAGTTTCAAGAGTTCAGCAGGAGTGTCCAAGAGGAGCAACTCCTTCCTCTGCTGCAGGAGAAACGAGTCAAACACAGAGCCAGAGTGCGGAGACGGAGGAGAAAAGAGGAGGAGGAGGAGGAGAAGGAAGAAGATGAGAGGAGGAGAGCTCAGGTGAGGAAACAGCCTATACTAAGGAAATAACGTGAATAATTAAAAACTAACTCAATTCAGTCTGACCTCTTCTGTACAGGAAGAACTGGAGAGGCCAGAGTCCAGTTTTGGAGAGGAGGAAGAGACAGATGACGAAGACGAAATCGAAGAAGAAAAACAAGAGGGAAGGAGTGAAAAAAAGCAGTCGAGGACACAGAGCAGAGTGCTGACTCCAACACAGCCGGTAAAAAGCTGTTCCTAATGGAGAAACATTATGAAAGTAGAGCCGAAGATGTGTTTGTGTCAAATGTATCATATGATGGAGCCAAAGCAAATTAAATGATTTCCTTTGATAAGTATGAGAGCACATATTAAAATCAAAAACTGCAGCGCGCAAGATAAATTCAATTACAGCATGAAGTCCAAACAAGGCCTCATCAGACCCGACTGCAGACTATAAGGCAGAGAGCCGTTCTTGTAATTGAACCGTTTTTCTAATCACGTTATATTTGAGTTCTGGAAATGTTTCCTCAGTTGTCGTGGTCCTACTCCAAGTATATGGCAGCTCTGAAGAGAGAGGAGGTGCTGCTGAGGAGACAGAGTCAGCTAGAAGCCTCATTCTCCACAGCCTCAGGTACACACACACACACACACACACAGCACTTTGACCACTTGCTGCTACTAGACGGACTAAACGCAGGAAACCATAATGCTGAAATGACATTTAGCCGTTCCCACGGTAAAATCCAGGCTGAATTTCTAAGGCTGTGATATTACCTGGCAGTGGAAACCAAAGCATCATCAAACCGACCCCCTCCACATGTCGGAGCTGTCTCATTATGTTAAACCCCGGCCAAAACAGCCACTTCAGCCTGTCCATTAAGTGTCAATGTTCTGTGTAGGAGTTAGTCAGAGCCCACACTGCGTGGACGTGTAAATGAAGCATGATGCAAACGCAGGAGTTAGTTACAGTCCATACTGAACGAGGACAAATGGAAATGAAGCATAGTGCAAATTGTATTTTAATGGGTGCTGTAGAGGAGAAATACTGAACACAGATGGAGTTCATCACCGATTCCTGCACCAGGGGCTGGATGTACATGTATGATCCACCAGTGGAGTGGGGAGGTGTTTTGTGCAGCAGAAACATGGATGTATCTGCATGCTTTAAGGTTTCTTATTGTCTGTACAAACAGCAGTCATCAGTATGTTGACAGACTGTACGAGCTGATGCTTTACACTCAACTGTCTCCCTCCAGACTCCTCCTCGGACTGCAGCATCAAGTCAGCAGGCAGTAAACTCAGCCGCCAGCAGGCCTCACGTCACTCCTCCAGAGCGGAGAGTAAACAGTGTAACAGATATAACAGTAAGTGAAATAAGATGTGAACACACACACACAGACACACACACACAGACACACACACACACACACACACACACACACACACACACACAAAGCACAGCAGTCACAAAGCAGTTACTTTACTTCTCAAACATCACTGTCACTTGTGTGTCTGCAGGGGGTGTGAGAGCCTGCAACATGAAATGAGAGTGGCGTGTACGAGGTGACTTCATGCAGCACAAACAGATGAGGATGACTGACGCTGTTATCAGAGCATGATGAGTGAAAACTGAGAGCAGAGCTGCTACTGATATCTGGATGATAAGGTCCAAGTTTCAGGCTGAGTTTACACATGATGGAAGATTGTTTTCTTAAAGCCTGAGCGACAAACATCATCTAACACTGCTATGTGTATGTTCATGTATTTGCCAAGTCCAAACTGTGTTCCTTGCATAGCACACAATGATAGAACACATAATCTTGAATGTTTTTATTAAAATGTTTCTCTATTAATATATTATCCATTTACACACATTTAAAGGCATTAGACTTATGTGGTACAACGATATAAAAGGCAACTAACAACATGGTTGGCATCACCATAAGGTTACAAAGGTCAGTGTTTTTGTCAAACAAGTATGTTACATCATCTATAAAAACATTTTGGTTGACAGCTGGTATCTCTAGTGTCCATCAACATGTACGTATATAATATTGCACTGGTATTGGCATTAGACATAGTCATTACATGGAGAACGTAAACACTAAGAGCTCATTCTGCAGAGTGAAACATCACAGGCTGTTTGGATTGAAATGGAACAGACCTAAATGACTCCAGTTAGTTCTGTTCTGTGCATTTCTATCTGCAACACGTTTCACACTGATGGAATGAGCTGAGACTTAAAGTGGAAAGAGAGCACACCGTTAGTCTGAGAAAGTTTAAGTTGATGCGACTCTTTGTTTTAGTGTTCACTCCAGTATGTCTGTACTCTGATTTTCTCTGTGGCTGTTATTAGTTTGCATCTCTGATGACCAGGTGGACTTAACTTTAATAAAAGAAATTCTTTTACTGCAACACATATGTTTTGCATAAATGGGTAATTATCTTTTCAAAGCTTTTTTTAAGGCTTAATTTGAACAGTGTTCTAGTTCAAAAACCAATGTTTTTTTGTGTCAGTGGAATCCGATGCGTAAGGCTTTATTTTTTACCATGGTGAACTTGCTGACAAACACCTTGGCAAAGGCAGGATCCACCAGGTAGCGGTAAGACTTGGTGACAGAGGGCGGCGGCTCGGCGAGCGTCACTGGGGGCTGCAGTTGGAGAGAAGCCGCAGAGGGGGAAAGAAATTGCGAGGCTCGCGTCACGTAATCCACCAGCCGTCGATACTGCTGCTCTGACAGACGCTCACGAACACCGTCGCCCTGAGGGAGCACAGACAGATGATTACCAATACGCCGCTCCTAATGAAGTTAAATCTGGTGCAGGTGGTGTCCAATCATGTGCCATCAAGGACACATGATGGACTGTTTTGTTAAAGTATGTTGTCATGCCAACCAAACACTACTGCAACTAAATTTATCTTCAGGCAGACGGAGAGGAATTAGAGAAAAGAACTGGAAGAAGAGTTTTATGTGGCAACTCTCTTTCAGCATCTGATCACTTGAGGTCAAAGTTCACTCTCGGTTCACATCATGCTGCTGCACCGAGTTCTCAGTCAACATGTACTCTTTTGGAAGAAATTACAATAGAACAAAAACAAGTTTAATTTAAAGTTCAAATGTAATGATTTGTGTTAGAAAAATACTGAAGGCACAAAAACATCTGTCCCTTTTTAACTGCAGATGTGGCACATGATGTATTGTCTCTGATTTCCATCAATATTGTTTTGCACCATGTGAACCCTGTGAAGCTCCGTTCCTTCTCACCTCTGTGTCGCTGGCTACCGTCTGCTGCTGTAAGGTGAGGGTGAGCTCGCTCTGCTGCCCTGGCTCCTGCTGACACTCCACCTGCAGAAGACACGGGGTGTCACATTCACTGTCTGCACGGCAGCGCAGCTACAGGAGCTGATTTTCTGTTGTGAGGGACACTCACCTCTGTGATGGGGAAGGCCTGCTGCTGGGTGTCCTCACTGAGGCTGACCACAAACAGCACCTCAGAGGTGAGGAGCAGACAGCCAGCGTGCTCCTGACCTGACCCGCTCACTATGGTCACCTCCAGGGCCATGTGGAGCTCTGGCCGCCCCAGAGACTGGAGCATCTTCCTGTGGAGCGGAAACAAGCCGAGAGGGATGTATGTTATAAACAATTCATTACACACAATCAAACCTTAGAAATAAGGCCTGTGTAATTGTATGCTTAATCAACACATGTAGCATAGAAAACAATCACATTGTGTGTGTGTGTGTGCGTGTGTGTGTGTGTGTGCACATAAACACACACAAAAAGGCAGGCCTCTTAACTTCAGATATACACTTTCCCTATAAACACAAGACCACACAAAGTGCCCAGCTAACCTCAACACACACAAACAAGTGACCATACGTGTCTCCACACATCCTGTAATTACATCTCTACATGTTCTCTGTGTGGTTCCTATTACACACATGTTCGATCGAGGGAAATATGTGCGCAGCAACTGAAGTCTTCAGTCATGTTTCTCTGACAGTGTGTTTACTTTGGAAGGCAGGTGTTCAAATTGCAGAGCAGATGTTGAAGCAGCCACAGTAGGGACATTTTGGTTCTGTTCAGTGTTACTCTGCTCAAGCAGTCTGACCCCTCAAGTGTCTGGGCTACCTGTAGTAGTAAAAATAATTGATGGACGCTTGATGGAAACCAGTTTGACTGCAATGCAGCATGAATAAAACCACAGGGGAGGATTATCTCAGCGTTCATATATTTTCATCTTCGTCGAACATTAGCACAGCATACTGCTAACCCCTTGGGTGATGACAACTAAAGTGGAATGTCCTTAAGAAATATTGTATCGAAAATTTGGCCTTTTTCCTCATGGCAGTTGACAGTCGACACTGACTGCTATTAGAAGTAGATGTTTGATAGCTATGGAAACCAAACTAAATTGCGGAAAATTCATTATAAAATGCCATAAATGCTTTTTCTACAGCTCCTGATAACCTTCTGGAGACTGAGGACTCTTATAAATTTTTATGATAATATTAAGTGTTCCACTGAGAGCGCATACTGGAATCTTTGAAACACTCAGATGTGATGCAGTGCTGTTGATGCAGCAGTGCTTCAAGCCATATTTTTACAACGAAGGACCCAGAGGTAACCTTCTGCTTGGCGCAACATGCAACCTTTGTAAACTGAGTCGCTCCCAACCTCCGAGCCATTTCAGCAACACAAAGGAAGGTGTTTCTCCTCCATCTGATGGCACTGGGAAACATCTCTGGATAGACTCATAGTTAAACAACAAGAACAATTTCTAGCTGGCGGCTTTGGCAGAGTGCTTATAAAAACCTTTTAACATGGCTCGATGAGAACGAGGGAGGGCAGGCTGGCTACCATGTGTGGGATCAAGGTCAAACATCTTTCCAGCCTTTTTTTTGAGGGGGAAATGGGTAATGAACCCCTCCAAGGCTTTTTTTAAACAAGACAGCAAAAATGATGAGAGGTAAGGGGGAGAGAAAGAACAGCAGATCCTGGAGAGAGTCCAAGGAAAGCAAAGGCGAGAACATATGTCCCACTTCTAACGGATAGCTGGACATGCATGAAGAAATTAATGGCTCCGTGGGTCATACCAGACGTATTTAAGGTGACTGTTTGGGGCCTGAGCCGACTTCTCCTCTGTGGGCAGGTAGAGCTGTTTAGGAAGCTGCCACAGTCCTGCTCCGTGGAGGATTCCTGGTAGGAGACACAAAGACAAACAGAGACGGTCAGCGTTAATTATCAGAGTCTTGTCTGTGCTGTGGATTATGCACATGCATTTATAAACATATACAATATGCATTTACAGGGTGGTGCCAGTCTCACTTAAGTGTTACTCCAACTTGATAAGTCAGACCTTTGATAGAAAAGGACAGTGTCTATGCATTATTATAAATGTACACTTCATACTCTGGCAAAACAACCTCTGTGTGTACATGTCAGAGGGAGTTCATAACCTGTGTGTGTGTGCGTGTGTGTGGTCAGTTTTCCTTCAGTCCACTCGAGCTGTCAGCAGCAGTGGCAGCGGCGGGCCAGTGAAGTCATCGAGTTAAAACGGAGCCGTAAAGGACACAGTGAGATCCATTAATGATGTCACTGCAGCGCTCTGCTCTGAGTGGGTGTTTCATAAGAGAGGATGGAGTGTGACAGATTTGTGACAAATCAATGCAGTTGATCTGGATATATTACCAGCAGGGTGTGTGTGCTCTCACGCGGATCCACATACATATGTGTAAGTTTGTGTGTGTGTGTGTGTGTGTGTGTGTGTGTGTGTGTGTGTTTGTGTTTAGCTGAGCTTGGAGGCTCAGGTACATCAGAGCCAAGCCCCAGGGAGTCATTGCTCCTACACAGAGCTGCTAACCTCATTGGTAGTTTATGTGCTGTAACAAAGACCTATTATCGCCAACACACACCGCACTCTGACCCACTCGTCACCCCCCTGACCCCATCTTCTACCCCCAATAAAACACTAACTCTGAAGACCATAACTAGCTGGATAGACAAGTGTTTGTATATGTATGATTACATATGTGTATGTGTGTGTGTGTGTGTGTGTGTGTGTGTGTCACAGGGGGTCTTTCACTACTGAAGCCCTGGCCTAATAAACACTTGGCTTGGCTGAGTGGAGCCAAGTAGAGAGAAGGGGAGTGAGATTGTCCATCCACTGATGGATTTATGGTTTGCCTGACACACCAACTCTAATTCATATATGTGTTTATTAGAATATTGAAATGAACTTGTTGCTCAAGGCTCCCTGGAAAGTTGTACATAAGACCTATTTGTTGAGTTGTGTTAAACTTGAGACCTCACTGCACGGCCAAATCTCTCTTTACACTTTAGTTTACTGCTGTGTGGCAGTGAGAATGTGCTTGTATTTTAAGGACGGACATTTTTCATTCTTCTGCTAATGTTATTTAAATGACTTTAGGTTACATTACTAAATGTTTCCCCACAAAATGAAGGAATGTGTTGCCAAACATGACAACATAAAAAAGCTATTAGCTTTCTATGAGCCTACAAGTTCTTAAACTATCAAACTATCCAAAACGGGTTATGTCATGTCTGAGTTGTTCAAGAGAATTATGCTCCAATCATACTTTACATTCTCGTGTTTTGTGTGTTTATGAACCAAAAAGTAAATGGGCTGTTATGATAAACAAAACTAATTAAACTTTAATGACCAGAACTTTTTTTTCTACAAAAAAGCCACTGAAACAGGCACACAAAGGAAAAACTGATGAATTCCTTCAACACGCTCTTATCTTTGACCATCCTGTGCTCACCGTATCCAGTCTGGGACACCAGTTCAGCTGCTCCTCCAATGGGCTTGGTGAAAACACCCACAATGCCTTTCCCGACTCCAGAAATGACCCCTTTGGCCTTGCTGCCAGCTGAGCTCTGCAGCTCCCAGTTCCTTTGGAAGTTCTGCATGGGCTGGTCCACGATGCCTGCGATTGCTCCTGAAAGAGCAAGAAAGAGGTCGGATTCTGTATTTCTAACTGTGTTTCTCATGTCTTACTAAAGTGAAATCACTTAGAGTGCTTGCTCATGTTTTGTCCACAAAATGCTTTGAATGCTGTGCGCATAAAATAAAAAACAACAGAGCGTCATAAATGGGATTCAGACAGACTTTTGGCGTACAGAAAATATCTGCCCATTCATTTAATATACGACGCAGATGTTATGATCGACAGTGCATCTCAGGAATTATAATCCACTGTAACCCCGAGCGATGCAAGCAGCTGCTTGGTTTCACTGACGATACGCTCTGTGTGTCTCTGAGTCTGATTTGAGACAGACTTGAGTTTTACTGCCCTCTGGGTGTTTATTGAGTCCCTGCTGTGCCGTCTCCACTGCTCGGTCCCAGAGCTCTCAGTAATTGTGCACACCACAGTGTGTGTGCCTCTGAGTTAATACCAGTGGACAGCAGATGAAGTGTGTGTGGGCACAGCAGGTTTTTCGTAGTGATATGCATGAGAAGAGAGGATCCTATACTGGGCTTGATGAGAAGAAGTTACTTTAAAATTAAAAACATATTTAATGCTAATTTCAAACATAACAGTATTTCTTGGGATTTATTTATTTAGTACTTGTAATAATTATGTTTTCTGTAATCACAACATGGCAATTTCTCATCCTGAACCACTTATTCTGTTTTGGAGAAGATGGATTATAGTTTGAGGTAAAAAAAAAAAAAAAAAAAAAAAAAAAAATTCATTTGAATAAATTCTGATTTTTAATGAGTGATGACTACAATTTTACTGCAAAGTGATGTATTTCTGGTTAGGAATGTTGCAAAAGCCTCAAATGTAAAAAAAAAAATGATTACATGAGAGGCATCTGAGTGTGTGTGTGTGTGCACATGTGTTTGTGTACGAGTGTATCCACACATACCTAACAAACTGATGCCGAGTCGTGACAGCCCCTGCCTGAGCCCGTCCCCGAGGCTCTCTGGTAGCTGCCGTCTCCACTCCTCCTGCCTGGTGTAGTGCTCCTCATCCAGAGACAGACGGTCCATGTTTCTCGCCAGACTTGTGGCCAAGTTGGTGATAGACGTCAGCGTGCCTAAACACAAATGTGACATGTTCAAACTCAATGCACAGAGGTTGCAGCGACATTATGAACTCTGCTGGAAAGTGTAGAGGGGAGGTGGAGGTCAGTATAGGGCCTGAAATGAATAAATCATTTCAATATTAAAACAGAGAACTGTGTGAAAAGAAATTCATTATGTTCAAAATTAATTTATTCAGAGCATTAATTCATGCTTACTACTTTATATACTACTGATGTGGTTTGACACCTCTGCACACATGGGGACAGACAAATCTTGCAGTGTGCAGTAATTGCTGTTTGACTTTCTTTACAGATACCGATGAATCATGTGCTGTCAGCCATGTCTGCCAAAAAACCAAAACTGTTCAAAGATTATCTGATCATGTATGTGCTGGATCCACACGGGAGGATATATAAAGACATTCCAATATTTTTAGTCCACAAATATGTAAAAAGATGAACACGTCTGTGCTGTATGAACATCTGTGGTACCTTTTGAGATGTGTTTGACGAAGGAGGTGGTCCCTCTGGACACTCCGCTGACAAAGGCTCCAGGCCCGCGGGTCAGGCCCTCGTACGGCAGCCGGAAGAAGTCAGACACACCGTTACCGATGCTCCGTACCAGGCTGGCAGGACTGCCCAGGATCTCCAAAGATCCCACGACCCAACCTGAGACAGTCAAACAATACATCTGGTTTAAATGCATTGAGTACTGTCAAAAATATTTATTTTTCCTTCTATGATGAGGAGCTACTAGAAATAGAGGTTGTGAAAAATCATTTCTTTGTGCCTTCTTTGCACATTGCTAAACACCTTTCTGTTCTCTGGAGAGACTTTTCTCTTTCAGTTTAGGTTTACAAGAAAAACTTGGACTGGAATCAAATATTTAAACGAATAAACTTTAACTGTATTATTTTTGGAGAAAGCCACAATGGTATAATGCACCATTTTCAGAACATACTAAATAATCCCACAGCCATTTGTTAGACTGCTAAAATGAGTTTTGCATTTAAGAGAAATCAAACGAAACACATCTGGAGCACCTGCTCTGAGGAGGCACGGTCCACATACAGGCCACTCTACTCGCCAAAAGCAGTTTAGAGTGGGAGGCTCTCCCAATGTAAACATTTTACAGAATAACTACGAAATGTTCTTACATCATGATTATGTGTTTAGCGTTGTGTTCATTCTATCAGAATTATTCTCAAACGCACACCCACACACACAGGCGCACTCACTGCATGAAATCATACATGTGCCACACTAAGATTTACAGCCTCCTACTATCTCACCTCTCTCATTCAACCATAGAGTCCCCTTCAGATGGCATGGCTCATTGATATTTATGCTCTGACAATTGCATCACAAAAATCAAATGGCCATTTCTTGAGACGCCAGACTCCGCTCTGTTCTTATTCTCTGTCAATTTGCACTTGAGTGATGGACTCTAATGGTAGGAAACCAACTCCAGTGGGGCCTAGTGGGCTTTTCTGCTTCACATGCTCTCCCAGTTGTGGTTTTGGAAAAGAATAAAGTCCTGACAGGAGCTGATGTTTACAGGGCTGAGTCATTCTTTTACGCATATACTTGAGTGTATGCACAGAGAGTGTACATCTCGTAATATCCGTATGTCCTTAAGTCTTTGCATGTGTGTGCACGTGGATTTACGCCTGTGGGTGTACGTGTGATCATAGCCCTGTACATCCTAGTACTAATCAGTCCCAGAATGCAATGCTTCCCAGTTCCTCTCACTCCGGGATGACTCAGGATGAGGAGAACGCGGTGAGGTGACGTGTTGAAATACGAGCAGAAATGAGGGCTCTAACAAGAGACAGCGGGAAGGAAGTGTCCATACAGAACGGTGATTTCTGATGTGGAAATGACTGGGTTAAATCAGAACATGTGTGGAGGCTTTGACTAGACAGGAGGACGACGCAGGAGGGAGGTCCAGGGCCTCTACAGGACATGATAAGTCAGACTTAGACCTGATGTATAATGCTCTGCCTACACGCGAGTCATCAGTCAAGTCTTATGATTAAACACTAAATTATGACGGTGAGAGAATGTAAATCTTTTTGGAGCCTCTGGTGATTCAGATCGGGCTTCCTGGAGTGCTACAGTTTTACTGCACTTTGTAGCAAAAAGCAATAAGAGCCCTTGGGTGCAATCATTTCAAAGCTCAACTCAGTGAGAATAAATTGTGGAATTTCTCATTTGAGCACATCCTGTTATTCTTATGTCCACGTTTGCCTAAACTGAGTGCATAGGAGTGTGAGCCTATCTGATACACATTGTAAATCTGTCTTCCTGTACTGTGAATAGAAAAATAAAGAGCATGCAACATTATCAGTCTAGTGTAAATGTATGAAACACAAGCTGCTTTAAAAGGACCATTTGCTGTGTGGTGTGAATGATGTGGCAGCAGGTGAATATGAGGCATTTAAGAGTGAGAGAAGTTGTGTGATTCCCCTTCATCCACCACCTACCAGCTCTGAAGAGGGCTCCGGCAGCATAATGCATGGCTAAAGCGTGGACCAGCTGCCTGGCCGTGGTGCACAGCGGCCCCCTCTCAAACAGGGAGAAGGAGAGAGGAGTGTGGTCTGAAGCGATGTACAACTTTAGAGAGGCGTGGATGCTGACCAACAGGTTGACTGGCTGGATGGTCAGTCTCTGCAGCCGCACAGGGTGAACCAACGCCTGGACTGACTGAAGCACCTAAAGGAAGTATTTATTAGTTTTAGAACTGACATAAGAGCCTCACCACAAAGAAATGCAAAATATTATGATATGGATAGAGCACCTGTTCAGGGAGGATGGGGGCTGATGAGGGTTCTTTACTCCTCTGGGTCTCCGCTGTGGCAGAGGCCATGGCGCTGTCAGGGATGTAGGTGTGAAACAGAGTTTTGATGTAGTAAACAAAGGTGTCTTCAAGATAGACTCTGGCAGGCTGGAGCTGGAAGGTAACCTGAGAAGAAAGCACACAAAGCTTCAAGTGTTACAAGGCAAAAGAAACACAACTGATTATGATATGATATGTGTTGCACACTGCCACATACTAGCAAGGTCTACTGCAACAAACAAAAATGCAATTGGAAGACAGAAGAAAGAATCCAACCTCATCCACTGTGCATCTGTCCCCAGCCAGCACCATCCTCAGCTGCAGGAAACAAGAGTGTTTGAAGTCCTCCAGGGCTTCAGGAGACTGAGTGGGGTTGGTGTCGCTGCTCCACGGACCCTCAGGCTCAGTTCCCCCTCTCTGATCCTGGCACAGCAGCACGGGGAAGTGGAAACTCGCTCGGTTATACAGCTGATTGTCTACTTGCAGGCTGGAGCAGTAGACCTCGATCAGAGAGGTGTCGGGGATCAGGTTGGAAATGGGTCCTACGCCCAGGGCGGGGTTGACTGCCAGCTCCGGGGGCAGGGAGCTGGGTGCTGGAGCCAGGCTGAGGAGCAGCTTGGTCAACGTGAGTCTCAGCAGCTCCACAGAACCAGAGGGACTGGTGATGTCGTCACTTAGCACCACACTGGCTTCAGTCAGCAGCACTCTGAAGGACAGCTTGGAGGACCTGAAACAAAACAAAAATTCATAATGTGAAAGTGTCATATAGTGAAATAAATAATGGACTGTTAGTGTTCACTGACTGTCATATGTTTAACTGCTCTTTATTGTGGTCATTAAGCAGGAAAACATCTCCATCTTTAAAACCTTAAGTCATTTACGATTCACATGATTTGTGCTCACTCATCTCGTGCTGATTTTTCAGGTTTCAATTTCCTACCACCGGAGTTGCAAAGTTCATTAAATGCTGTAATTTGTTTACATTTACCAAACATTTGATGATATTAATTTCCTGTTTTCCCAAAATGACATGGCAGCTATGTGTTGATGTAATGGAATAAAGCTGTAATATCATGTTCTACTGTACTAATTTCACTCATGACAACGCAGAGGTTTTATTGCCCTCCTGTGGTGAAAACGATGTCTGTTTCTTCATGTTTAGAGTTTAGTAACAACTGCTGCAGAAAAACATTGCTGTCAACAATAATCATAAAGCAATTTGGAGTGAGCACAGTAAAAGGCACTCGGGTAGATACCTTGAGGTTAGGAAGAACAACATGGGTGGGTGATCTCGTCTGGTTCAAATATGTAGGGAGCATAAAACGACAACAATTAAACCAGTGCCTGCACACACATACCTGCTGAGCTGGTTGATTACAGCGTCCATGCTGCCCTCTGGTGCCAGAGACAGAACCAGGGTGCCTTTCTCATATGCCACGTCTATGTAGAGACAGCCAAAGCCTGGCAGGAACACCACCTGGGTAACATCATAACACATATCTTTGGTGAGGTCGGTCAGTACATTTGGATACTCTTTATGGAGTGTTGAACATTCACATTTTCACCTCAAATAAACTCTGAGGAGGTAACTTTACCCATTCACAGATCCATCGCTCAGCTCAGCGTTCTCTGCAATGTTCTTTGTGTGTGTGTGTGTGTTTCAGAGAATACATGTGTCTGACTTTAACCTCCACTGCTCCAGGTTCACAGCCATTGGCCCCTCGTGACGAAAGGAAGCAGATCCCTGCTGAACGCTTCTCTGAGCAGTCATAACAAGTCTGACCTTTGAACTCTCACCCTTAATGCAGAGGTCAGTCTCAGACCTCACAGTAACCAGAGATACACAGCCTCAACCTCAACCCCAACCTGCAGCTGGCTAGACATGACACCAAACATCACACATACTACTCCTTAACATCTCGCTAACCCCACACTACGACAATGACCAAGCCAAAAAATACTGGCTGACTAGCTACTTAACCCCAATGCACACGCACACAAGAAATGTGTATGCACCATACATCACACCTATATACATTCCCCTAGATAGATATTAATATAAGTATAGTATAGCATAAGACAGTCAGGAAAATATAAAGACAAAAATGGAGTCAAAGGGAATCATTGTGGATGTGGCTGTTATTAGTCAGTTAATTAAAAACATCAATCTTTCCACCCTACCTAAATGCATGCTGTTACCTGAGTGCCGGGGCAGTTAATATCTATGGGGTCAGTCCAGTCGGTGGAGCTGTGGTCTGAGGTGGTTTTCAACAGCAGCGTAGGCAGCATCTCTTTTTGCCTGCACTCAGGGAAACTGGAAAAGTGGTGGTAGAGTTCATGATGCAGGGAGCAGTTAGCAGGCAGAGGCCGGCAGTACACCTCAGTCCTTGGAGTTTCTGTTAAAGATAAGAGGAAATAGTTAAAAAAAAAAAAAAACAGTGATATGACCATGATATGAGTGGAGAGGAGAAGGAGAGGGTGAGATGAGGTGAGTCCATTCATACCTTTGACAGTTTCCTTTAGCAACAGTGGGATAGGACACTTATTGTGGATCAACATGCGAGGAGAGGGGTCCTCGTTCAGAATGATGTATGTCACCCCAAGGTGCTCCTGATATGTCAGTACTATGCATCTGCAAAACACAAATAAAAACATAAATAAACAAGCCCATAAATAAAGTGTCCACAGATGGCTCATATCCCAAACCCTTTCTAACCACACACAGATAAGAGCTCACACACCCACTAACATGTCAAACGTCACATCACTGCTATGTCCATTTGCAAATCTCTGAGGTGCATCCATGGGCAGAGCCCTAACTGAAGCCAGGCGCTGACACCCTGTCGCTCTTGTGTGCGTGTCCATATTTGTGTTTGGCTGCACATGTTAGGTTTACACACAGTAAATGAGAGCCAAGCTGGCCGGTCACACACCAGAACACAAGAATGTATCAGAAGAAAAATATATGCTCATTAGTCTATGTACTGTATGTACTCTGTGTTTATGGTAATTGGAGGATGAAATAGCTTTTTACTGGGGCTAAGACTGAGCCAGAATCACACAGAAAGGAAAAAAAGTAAGAATGACAAAAAAAGAAAGACATGAGATAGGGCTGAGACAAGTCTAAGAAAAGCAGAGAGACTGACAGTGGAAATGTTGAAGGCATTTCTCCTTTTGCTTCATCTGCAGTATTTAACAAGCTGTGACCAGCAACAGTACCTCCTCGCTTTATGTCCTGTGCCAGCCAGGGTTCGGTACCCTACTCTAAATGGACTGTCACAGCCAGCAAACCACAAATGCTCTGCTTCACCCACCTGCTGCTCAGGCCACCCCCAGAGTCCCCAGGAACAGACAAACTCTGCCTGGGGAAGTCTGGTCGGATGGGAGCGGGGAGGCTCCACGCCCCAGATCCAACATCACCATCAGGCCTGGGAAACATGCTGAAGAGCATGTGTCTGAGCGGCAGAGGGAACTCCACCTTTCCCTGGACGCTGGTTTGGAGAAGGTCCCAGCATGGCACAGAACAGGGTTTGGCCAGGGATAATTCTGAGGGAGCCAAGCTGAAGATTGCTGTCTCTGGTATCTCACAGGCCTGATGAGAGCACAAGAGATAAAGATGAGGAGAGAGGAAAGGAGAGGGAACACAGGAACAAAAAAGAAAGGAGAAGTGGGGAGGACAGGAGAGGAGAGGAAATGAAAGGAGAAGAAAAGGGGAAAATAATGAAAATAAAACAAAAAAGAAACAGATGAGGAAGGAAAAACAAGAGCAAAGAGAAAGAAAAGAGAAATGAAAAAAGACAAAAAAAAGAATGGAGGTGAGGACAGCAAATGAGAATAAAGGAGGGGAAGCAGACAAAAGCCATGTCAGAAAAGGATATGAGATGGGACATGAAGGCCAAGAAGAAAAAGAAAGACAAGAGAGCAAAGAAGATGCAAGTCATTACAACAAAAGATACATGCTAAAACCACATTGTTATTGTACTCTCTTCTTTCTCCCACTGAGCTTAGTGCTAAATTGGTAGCAGAGAAGCCCTGCTGTGCTGGTTTAGCAGCCAGTGAGCAGCGAGTAGTTGAGGACTACAGGGATTAGGCACTAAGCATGATGAATAGACCAACTAGAAAGGCATTCCTAGCCTTGTTTGTGGTCTGTGTTATTGTTAAGCCCATCGCCCACTATTTAGTTTTTTTAAGCTCTCTCATTTTTTTTCAGGTTTTTCAGTCAATTAGTGGCAACTGGCAAGCTCTGCCATCCTTCTTTAAGAGGGTCTGAAGGCTCGTTAAATGACATCACTACATTGTTGCTCTCTTTT
This sequence comes from Nibea coibor, assembly GCA_023373845.1. NCBI lineage: Eukaryota > Metazoa > Chordata > Actinopteri > Sciaenidae > Nibea > Nibea coibor. Next base: position 4,522,071 of record CM041726.1, read on the forward strand.
GGGAACAAGCAGCAGATGAAAGCGAGAAGGGAAACCTGCATCCAATTCTGGGTGTTTGTCTAATGTCCCTATGAAGTGCCATTGCCACATGGTGAGAACGGTGGAGGGAAAGAAGGGGGGTGTGCGGGTGCAACATGATCTGATGGAAAACGGCTTACTACATCCGAGCAATGTGTACTGTATGTGCGGTAGTGCAGGGGTGGATGTGTGTGAGTAATGTGCACTGGGAATACGCTGCATGTGTGAAGCTTCAGAAACTCTAGCAGGACAGGACAGACATGATGCAGGGCCGTACACATACATGAAAACAAACACGCATACACGCACGCACACGTGCACGCACACACACACACACACAGTGCCTTATGGTTATGAGGTAGCACTGAGGAATTGAAGCTATGGGCCCTGGATTTACACCATTTCACAGTTTTATGGTGAGCTGGAGCTAACAGTTAAGCTGGTTGGGACTGAGAGACTGGGCAGGTGTTGTGATTTATGAAATGTTAGCCTTGTATGGCCTAACATCTCATATGGTCCAGCACTATGCAACCACAAGCAGTATGTTTAAATAAAGGTGGTGAAGGTATGATGTGTATATATATATATATATATATATATATATATATATATATATATATATATATATATATATATATATATATATATATATATATATATATATATATAAATCTGTATTTATGCTTTTCGTCTTTTAACAAAAATAACGCAGGGCTGGCATGACAGAAATCCTCTGTACTCTTGTGAAACTTCCTTTGAGTCACACCAACAGTTTACTTATTGCATGTTTGTGTGAATGGTAGTTTGAGAAAACAGAGTGTGATTCAGAAAAACCTTCAGTTCAGTGCACATGGAGAGAGAAGAGAGTGTGTTTGCATTACCTGGTCATCAGTTCCCAGTGCGTGGTCAGTCCGCAGAGGCCTGTACTGGATCGTGTAAGGAGTGTTGTTGACAAGGATTGTTCTGTCCTCTATCTGTAGGATCTGGATGCCATGACTCACCACAGACGACACACAGAACTGACACAGCTACAGAGGAAAACGAAAGAGGGGACAGACACTAAGCTGTCAGCTCTAAATCATTAAAAGAAAAATGTATTATTTGAAATCTGGATATCAGCCGCATGTGGTGAGATGATTAGGTTACATTCAAAAATGTGTAACTAAATACGTCTGTTTAATTCAATTTAAAAATGAACTACATTGTACAGCAAGTACTACACAACATTTTCATTGTACCCACCATGTTTTTCAGGCTATATTTTCTGGTATATTATGTTTATTACAGTTTCTTATTGGCAAGAGATTTGCAACAAAAAGAGTAAAACAACTCTTGTTTGGAAAGCCTGTCTGCAGTTCATTTTTTAGTATGCTGCCTTTTTGTGTGTTGCCTTGGGGCACATCTGACAATTTCTTCTTTTTTAAAATTTTGTCTAATAACAAATAATTCATATTTGTTTTGTATCAGTATACTTCTTGAAAGTAAACAAGCCTACAAGTCCGTTTGCTGTGGAAAAACAGCTGAAAACCATATGTAGTTCAACAAATACACAAAAGCACAAAATTACATGCCGGTAAAAAATGTGTCCGGACTTCCTCTAAAAACTCAACCTTGTCTGGAATACTTCCCTTTAAATTCAGTGACATTCACTTTCGACTGTATGTTGTAATAGATTTAAAGTCTGACTGCTGTCTCTCTCACCTTCTGTTTGCCAGGGAAGGCTCCCAGGGTGATGTCAGCCTCTACGTATCCCTCCTCATCAAGAGTGACCATCTCCGAGTCTGACCCCTCCTTCCATCGTGGAGAAGTCAGGTCATGGACCAGTTTCAGTGCTGTAGACTTGTGGACAGTGTTTGTGTGGGCCCAATAGATACCAATCTGGAAGGCTTCCTGGATGGTGGGGGACAAAAAGGCATGGGGAGTGAGGTGGGGGGAGATGGAACAATGAGAGGGTGAGGATAGGAGGCAATCAGATAGAGAATTAGGAAGAAAAATGAAACCATTGTCAGTCATGTCAGACAAAATTTACTATTAAAATTGACTATATTTGATTGCATTTTGGAAAGAGTCGCTTGCTCGAGTCGACTGTGGCTTCATTACCAACAACTCAACACAATGTTCCTGACAGTGTCCATGTTCCCTGCATAGCATTTCAAATAGTCCTGGAACTGAGGAGCATTGGCTTCGTTGGGAGAACATAATTTAAGTGCCCCACAGATTCTTGAGTGACACACTGATTGTTCATCTGGCTGTGCAGCTCAGCAGCATTATGAAACATGTCGATCAAACACCAGCCTTTTCCAATAAACCGATCGAGTCTGAAAGAGTTGCTGCGGAGACCAAACTCTTGTCATGCCATGATAAAATGCAGGGTGCCATGGAAACAATGCTTTATTTGTTTATATTTCACAGGCTATTACACATTTACAACTTTTTATTTTGTTTCTTTGTGCTCAAACATATCAGCACTTGTTCCATGATATGCTGCCTTCCCGCTTAGCTCTGGGTTAGCGGCAGAAAAATCTCTGTGTGTGTGTTATGTTCCACCGAGGGAAAACCATCTGCAGACCTCTTCTTCTGATCTCAGAAGCCAGTGTGAAGACATGCCTACAGTATACAATGACAGAGCTTGGCTGTAGATAAAGACTTAAGCAGGGAATATTGTTGTAATGCAGCTCTGATGAATGATCTCAGGTTTTGTGCTTATTAGTCAAGAGTGAAATGAGGAAAGAGCTGGTTTCATAATGAAGGCTGTCATACCGCAAAAAAAGACATATTTCCAGGTCTTGATCTAAAGATGAAGCATATCTTCAATGCAACAGGAGGACCACTGTACATCATACAATGACAAGTATTTGGAAAGTAAGCAGTAAATTAATGTCTTTCAAGATCACAATTACTTTTACTGTTCCTTTTGGCAAAACGGCTGCCCTGATGTGAAACAACTGAAAGCCATTCAGGCAACATGACACCTTTAATGTAGCATAGCAACGATGTAGCAACAATGATATGGGCTTGAAGGTCTACGCAATAACTGAATGTCAGGATATGTTGGCCTCTGCAGGGTCCATGTTGACTGTTCTTTTAATAATCTGTCTCTTGCAGAACACATATAATGTCGTGCTGCCTTACCTTGAAGTTGGGCGGTACAATGACCTTGCCGGCTGGAATCTGCAGTACGATGGTCTCTCCCTCAAAAAGCCAGAGGTCCCACTGGGAGTGGTTGGCCAGCAGGGCCCAGGGCAGCAGCTCTATAAGCAGAGTGTTCAGGCCAGACTTCCAGCAGGATAACTTCACCTGCATGGGGCTGTCCCACTGGGCAAGGGGCTCCGGCACTGACCTGTGAGGAGAGAACACACTATTATTACATTATTACAAAATTACAGGAATTGTGGCTATATTCTCTAAGACTATACGACACCCATTTAGAGCAAGTAGAAGCTTTTGTCTTTCCAGTGAAATTCTGCATCCATTTTAAACACAAGTGGACTGTCTGGGAATTGAACTTGTAATCCTGAGAGTGCTGATGCCTTACTCACAATACTTGTGGGCTAGACAAGGCTACAGACAAGTGGGCAGACATGTAAATCTCTCTCATTTTTCATTTAGGCCACTGCAGTAAGACTATGGGCACATGGCTGTAAACACTCCACACTAGACACATAGCTATAATGACATATATATAGACAGAAAGACAGACATACAGCTACCTGTAATGCACTATTGATAAACAACCTTTATTGTCAGATAAGCTTGGTAATAAAAGTCATTTATGCTCCATCACTAAGATACAGTAAAGCATATCATTCCCTCTGTCTGCTCATGTAATTTGGCAATGGACATGTTTTAAACACTGCCAAATGCAGAGAAGCATGCGGCCTTAAACAGGCATTCAAATGTGTCGTATATAAACAAACAACTCTTATACTGTTATACTATACAGACCATTAACACACTGACAGTCAGTCAGGCAGAACAAATACATAGAAAGAAAAGGTCTGCAAACAAGTTATGCAATACAAACAGATACAGAGAACAGTTGACAAGGCATCTGGGAACACACACACGGCATGTGGAGACACAGACAAACAGGCAGACAGACAGAAACACACAACCATTTTTCCACCAATGCACTGACACAGCAGTCATTTCACGGTAATCATGGTCTTCAACCCTAAACAGTGCTGAGTGCCAGAAGAGAGCCAAACAAACAGTTCCCTCAGACTTACTCTGAAGTTCAAAGCCATCAAAGGCGACCAAGTATTCCCTCTCCCCCCAAGGCCGCCTTGACTCTGCTCAACCTACCAACCTGCCATCTCAAACTTGTCACATACCCAAAGACCTTGCTGTGAAATGGGACTAAAAAAGCACAGACAATTTTTCTGTACCATATACTTGTGTGTGTGTGTGTGTGTGTGTACATGGGGTGGGGACATTGACCTCAAGACTGAGGGTGGCAAAGTGCAGGGCTCATAAATCACATTATAGAGCTCACAAAAAGGTAACTGAAAGAAATGTGTGCGACAACTTCTGTCAAAACCCTGATAACTCTGGAGTTAAGGTTTTAGAAGTGACACACACACACACACACACATACGCTGGAGCTTACCCCAATACCAACCACTACAAGATGTTTGTTTAATGATTGTGGAGGTGCCCCTCTGCCATTAAAAATCCAACAGAGAAAGAAAAATAACATTTACCACTTTCAACTTCCTCTGCCCCTTAAAGACACAATATTTACACACTCCCTGCCAAGCAGTTCAGTTAGTTTGGTTTCACTGCTGTGCCAGGGAGACTGAACCCTTTTTCCAGACACTATACTGTATCAGTGTTTTCAACATTAGAGAAAAACATACAAATTAAACTGTGGCTTTAACTTACGTTCCAAGTTCTGAGTGTGTTTAGAGATCGAAATCAGTACTATTAATGGTTTGATGACACTTTTTTTTAAAATCTACCAATAATTCGTTATTAATTCATTTTATGCTCCTGAGCATAAAACAGTAGATTTCTACGTTTCAGACCAACTGCCACTTTCATGATGGGAAATGTGCTTCAGGCTTTGACTTTTGACTTGCAAGGAAGAGAGGCCTCTAACGGAAAAACCTGAAACCAAACCGCCAGATAGCAAACTCTGCACTGAGGTGAGTGATATGTATAGTGGTGTGTGTGTGTGTACAGTACTATGAGTGTGTGTACACATATGCACATCAACATTCTGTTTGAGCGTGTGTTTGCGTATATATGGAGAGCAGAGAAACCCAGGCAACCACAGGCAGACATATGGCTCACATGTCCAGCAGATCCACTGAGACTCTTTGTAACTCAGAGCCTGTGGGAGAGCATGTGGCTACGTCTTTTACCACTGCTATCAAGATGTGATTGCTTTGTGACAAAAGATCATTCCCAGAGTGACATTTGTAGAGAGATTCACATGTGTGTTTGCTGCACCAATGGTATACGTAAACTCGTGCATGAGCCACATATACAGACTGTACATTTTGCAAAGCTGTGCCAAGTTTTAACTGGATGCAAGGCCCTGTGACTTGTGTGAGAAAGTGGGACTGTGACAGAGTGACAGCCTAAATCTCCGGTCTGTGGGGAAAGCAGTGGGATCCCCTGCTAACGTCTGATGCTTGGCTCTGCATTGTCTTTGGAGTTAACTGTTTTATTATGTGAACAAAGAATCAGCAATAAAGAGAAGCCTCGCTCATTAAAGGGCTCTCTTGCACAACTTCATGCTTTGAGGACAGATCCCGTATGAGGCCTAGAATTAGAAAAAACACTCTGGCGGGTCTTGATGAAATTTGTGTTATGAAATACTAACAGCCAGATTTAATGCTTTGCCACAGAAGTGCTATAATAAAGATGGAAAAGAATTATGCATACTAACTTACTACAAAGGATCACGAGGTGTCATGGAGTCTTTAGATGAGGCCTCATGCACTTACGATGTTGTGAGTGTGAATCTGGCTCACAACTTGAAATGTGTGTCATTATTTTTCGCCTTTTTTTGCCTTGCTTCACCTTGTTTATCCTACGCACGTGCTTCTAAGTGAAGATAAGGATTTGTTTAATCTCTTCCACTCTGAGCCCAAGCTCAAGTGGTATATTAGAGTATATTGACAATAATGGGTGTTTAGTGCAATTTCCTGACTTGCCATCCAATTGCTGAAAATTTGGTTCTTACAGAAATCTCCAAACGTTTTTGATACCTTGAAATACTTTTGATGGTGTTCGGATGGGGTAAAATTTTCGGAATGGTCAAAAACAGTTACATTTTGCACTAAATCTGTGTAACAAATGTGTAACCCAAAAACTTCTGCAACAACCTATGAAACATAATAGAGCAGGAGAGTTGCCATCATAAACTTCATGTGTGTCATAATGTTCTAAGCACTTATACACTCTAAAGAGTCATGAAAAACCTTAGAAAACTTTACAAAACACCAAACAAACAAACATCTCAAATTAATCTACAGGTTCTCATCTTTCAGATGACCACTTATACTGTCGACCTACTATCTTCCCATAAAGATCACTGGCCCCCTCTAAAGATCAACACTAATGAGGTCAATAAAGACTCAACAAGATTTAACATATTTTAACTCAATACATTTCAATTTCTAAAATACACAAATGCAGGGTGTAGTGAAGTACCTGTCACTATCTTTGGTGACGTAAGGCCATGGTGACTCAGTGGAGGTCTTTGGACCGTAGAAGTCAGCCAGGATGTGTTCCAGGTTGTCCTCATTTCCAGTCTTGTTCACGATCTGTTTGATTAAGCTGGTAGAGATTGGTACAGCACAGTGGGAAGCATCTTCATCCTCCCTGAAAGACACAAACACAAAATCATTGCAGATTTCTCTAACAAGACAAGCCTGACACGTGTTTATTTGTCTTTGTGGGAAAATGTAGCCCGTGTTCATTTGAAATAGATACCTCACAGGACATGTGCATTCTTAGTGATGCAGCTATCTTTGCCCAACAATCTGCAGCTCCCCCTGCCAAGCAGGCACTGTACCAGCTGATTTCATTTATCTTGATTATCTCCTCCTCTGTGGTGGATGGTGTGATAAGTGATTGCTGGAAATGAAAACCTACATGCTCTCAGGGTCATAAAGGCACACGGTTGTGAACCACTGCTGTATATTTTGTCAGTAAATCTGGCTTGGAAGCATGTTTACTTATTCAACGCCAGAAACAATTCAAACTTATTTTTTTATTTCACTATAGAACAAGACATCTCTTGACAGCAGCTGACTATTACCCATTGTTCTGTTCAGAACAATTAAAGTGACCTCCAGCTAAACTCTGCTTTTACCCTGAAACCTCCAAGAGGGTTGAATCTGCCTTTTGTTTTGGATTTTTCTTCCTGACATGCAGTCTTGCCTTACAAACACTAATTCACAAAGATCATAGAAAAAAGCTAAACAGCAGTAAATAATCCTATTGGATACCTCAGCCCCAGACATTGGTCAATTATGGCTTTGCAACAAGAAGAAAAAAGAACTAAATCCAAACACTGTAATAGCTTCTTCTCTTTCTCTGGGCAGAATCCAGTTCCACTTGGCTAAAGCAAAGCAGCCCCCTTACCCCCGAGCTGCAGTTTATTAATAGAGCTCATTGTGCTATAAAAGGAACACAGGGGCTATTGCTTATGGATCTGGGGCAAGACAGAGGAGAGGGACAAGGTGTTGACAGGAAGCTTTTCATCCAGAGCAGTTCCTGAGGGGGGAAACTGGAAGAGGCTTCTGATTGTAACCCTCAGCTTTCTAATGTGGTGGCCAATATGAGAAGAGCAGGACATAACGGTTCTGGTTAAGACTTGTCTGTGTCTCTTGTGTCGCAGACCGCAGCTCTGCTCTCTACCTCGTCCATTAGAGCCCACAACTATGTGTAATTACAGGAAGGAAAGACGAGCTGTTGACCAGCGAACATTCAAGATTGGATCCATCCTAGAGGTTTGGGGTTGGGCTGTGCGCTTGTGTGCGTGTGTGTGAGTATGTGTTGTGTGTGCGTATGTGTACGAAGGTACATTTACAATTGTGGCCTGTAGTGTGTGTGTTTGTGAGGATGGAGAGGGATGAGGGATGGATTGAGTTGGGGGGACAAGGGAAGCGGGTATGTAAGTTTGTGCGGTGAGAGGCGGTTTAGGCAGGGGACGGATCGTAAACACAAGGAGCATTGTGGTTGCAGTACAGAAAGACAAGACACTTGGTTGTTTCTGAGCTTGCTTTCTGCGCAGATGAAAAGGATTTATCTGCAACAACAGGGGCCAAATATATTCCCAGTCACTGTATGGCCACTGTGGTTCCTTTATGGCAGCTGAAATCAAAACAAACTTTGTGACCAGATATCTAAACACACAACGGTTACAGCAAAAAAAAAAAAAAAAAAAAAAAAGTTTCTCTCAGGGGGAGTCAATTACACTCAACGTTTACTCTGTTTACTCAGATCACCACCAGTTGCTACCAAAGGGGTGATTTTTCTTCCATGTATTCACATAAAACAACACAGATCACAGATGTACAGATAACAAATACAGTAGGAACAGTAACAATACGGTATGTACATGTGGTAGTTATTTCCCCTGGGGCCACCCATGCAGAAACATAAACACTCATGTTACTGAAAGACACTTTTGACTGAAGCATCTGCCATTTATATGTGGTGGCATGACACATTAGGTACCATGGTGATTTTATTAGACTACATAACCTATTCTATACATTACATATACATGACTACTAAACATTTTGACAATTGATTCTGCTCTGTGGAGCCTACCATGATAAACTGTATAAGGAGCTGTCTTTTACAAGAGGACGTGGACAATATGAGAAAGTGTGAACACACACTGACAAACTGGGACAGAGTAACAGGCGTAGGAATGATGTATGTGACAGACTCTGCCCATGATGAAGTGGCGACTGTCACACTTATCCTGGCACATGGCTAACCAAGACAATGACAGACACAGACCACACACAGATACGAGGACACATGTGCGAATACACTCCTCATCCGCCCACGCAAACATGTGTGCAAACACACATACGACCCTCTCTACACACAGACAAATAAAGAGCTGATATGGGGCCAAAAACCTGCTCTCTGTTAGGGCCTGTATCAAAATGAGGTGTAATTATGGTCCAACCTGACATGCTGGAATTGGAGCCATGTCTCAGCTGCTGCCAAGCTGGCTTCCTGTTCCCTTGAAAAGTGCCTGGATTCCCCTGGATCATGTCTTCATGTTGGCTCACAGAAACCAGAATGTGGTGTGAGAGAATCTTAAGTAAGTGTCTCTCCATCTTTGCTAAACTGAAGCATTAAAAATACCCATTACAGGAGACAGAGTCAAGCCTCTGTCCTTTGCAGGAGTATGAGCTGGTTGCTGATGACATAATATAACACTGGATTGAAAGAAATAAATTGTCCAGTTGATTTATCCTGCTGATAGGCACATTATGAGAAAATAGTGAGGAAACAGGAAGACCTGCCAGAGATGAAGTGGCAAATGAAGCTCTGCCCATGAGGACAGATGCTGATCATGAGATGTGTGGAAAGGTTTAAGTATTGTGGGTCATACATGTGAGATAGTTATTTTTTTAAATATAAATTTTAGACCTTGTGTTTTAACAGCGAGAACTTACTGTACATTTTATACAATCTTATGTACTAAATGTGTTCTCTCCCATGGGTATTGTCTTTTGTTTTACTTACCTGGCTTGGAAAGTGAGATGGTGGGTGAGGTCGGCCTCAGTGTTTAACAGGGGCTCCTGGTGGCCCTGTCCTTGTATCAGCTGACTCTCTCTCAGTCCTAGACTCCTCTTCTCTATGTGCAGGATTACTGGGTCTGGCAAATGGCTCCTCATGACAAACAGTGGACTGAAAACCACCTGAAACAGTGGATTCATCAGTGAGAGTTATCATAACAAGATGATAACCGGTAAAGCAGTACTTGCTCCCATCACCAAGAGCTTGAGTAACCTGTATATAGTGACAGACTCAAGAAAAACAAAAAAAAAAACTACAACTTTGAATGAAAGTGTGAGTGTGAGTGAGTGAGTGAGTGAGTGAGTGAGTGAGTGAGTGTGTGTGTGTGTGTGTGTGTGTGTGTGTGTGTGTGTGTGTGTGTGTGTGCAACATGCTCACCACTCTTTGCTGCATGTGAGAGTCAGGTTCAATTGTGATAAGAGTACACCACACGTAGAGCAAACAACCACTGGAGCAGGGCACCTGAAAGGAGACAAACTGGCTGTTACTGATGATCTCATTACATATAAATTCAAATGTCCAATTCAAAAAGGTTTTAGAAGAAAGATAAGAAAGATATTTAAACATTTTAGATATATTTATATAGAGGTCAACACTCTGGATAATATGGTGTTTTCATTATGCCTCATATTTTCCATTATTGTAAAGGGTTAACAAGAAAAAGCCTGATCAAGGACACTCAAGGGCAACTTGTTTGTGTTCGTTTGTGGTTAGAATATAAAATATGGATTTCTGATGACTTAAATGCCTTTGCTGCCTCGCACTCACTGACAGAATGTTTATTGCCTCCATCAGTAACGCATTATCATGTTTTGTCCTAAAAACTTTGCTTCTTGGCTTCTTTCAGTAGTTAAAAGTTAAGTCTCCCCTAAGCCCTGCAACACAATATCATGACTGAGGCGACTGACAACTGTTAGTGCCAGATAATGGGCCATTACAGGCAGTTAAATCTTAGCAAGATTTAAAGGCTGAGAATGTGCCCACCGAAGGCTGAGCGCTCTTAATGTGTCACTGGTGTTTGTCCCATTTACTCCTCGCTCCTCATTAAAGCCTTTGGATGCCAAGGCACATTACAAGTGGTCTAGTTTATGACAAACTGGGGACTTCATTTACTGGTGGGGACAGCAGAGTGGAGTGAAGAGACAGAGTGAACATTCAGTTTTAATACCGTGGGCCTTGCAAAACAGCCTTGCTAGGACGCGGGAGTGAAACAGTGGTAAACAGATAGGTCTGATCCACCGAAAAGAAAAAAAATCACTGCTGGGGTGAGGTCAAGATGACCTACTGTACTTTGTCAAAAGTAAAGAACAAGGGCAGTTAAAAAAAGATGTTGAAAAAAATATTATGGAGGAGGAAGGTGAGATATGAGAAAGAGGACAGACTATTGATACATATAATCAAGAGACAGATGAGAAAAGAGACAGACGTCGACAGGGGAGAGAGGAGTTAGAGCCTGGAACAGGTGGACGAGCTGAATACCAGAGGATGAAGTAAATAATAGAGAGGAGTTAACTGATAAATAAAGAGATAAAGATAGATGAATGAGCCCGTGTGTGGGCGAGAGAGTAAAAAGAAAGGGAGGAAACAAGAGAGTGAAATCGCAGGAGGCCGACAGAGATAGAGAGATCTAAGGAGCCAGCTACTAGTCCAGGCAGCTCTCTCATTCGGAGCCAACCCTTCATATGTGTAATGAATGACTGATCTGAAGAGAAGAGATAACAATGGAGGGTGGAGTGGAGTCAGATATGTTCAGACCCATGCACAGAAGCTGAAAGTGTATAGCTGTTAACAACATGGGGCTCATAAAGGACCAAAACATAGACAGAGGGACAGGGAAAATACAGAACAAGAACAAGAGCAGCAGAGATGGAGTGAAGGAGTGACTGTCTGGCGCTAATCCAGCGGTGTGAAAGTGCCTTCAAAGCCTCTCCCTGTGCCCACATATCAGCTAATGTTTCCTGTCTATGGTTAGTGTTGTTATGAGAGAGCATAAACTGTATTTTCTGCCTCTCAACATGGTTGGGTTATGGGTTGAAGGGCCTTTGTAAGCCTATCTGAGGGGAAGATCTCAATCTGTTTCCTAACTGTGAGTAGCAGCGTGGAAATTCTGCCACTGTGGCCACCCAGGAGAAGAGGATCCGGTCACAGTTGGTGGTCCGGTCACCAGCTCCAAACATGTGTGGATGGAGACCTGGTAGAAGCAGTGGTGTGTACAATATGTGTGTCTATCTGTGTTTATCTGGCTAGCACATTCAAGAGCCTGCTGTCTATAGTTTATACTCATGTGCTTTTCCATCTGCCTGATCTATATCAAACATGTCTTTTTAAAAATGTCTTTCCTGGCCAACCTCAGCTTAAAGATCATGTAGTGATGGTCTCAATTTAAGTTGTTGTGTTACCATACCTGCACAACAGAACTGCTGCTGCCCTTGTCCCTCCTCTCCAGTTGAACATCCTGGGACCAGTCTTCATCTCCTCGGGCCCTCACACACAGTTCGGTCATCTCAGCATCTTCTAGCACATAGGAAGGCAACTTGGCCCCTGCCTCCAGGCAGTCACAGTGTTCCCTTACCACAGTCTGACTGTCAGGACCCACGTAGTGCTGCACCACTCGCAGCTCAATGTCCTGGGTCAGGTAGCTGCACATAACCTGCCGCCCACAGATTATTACCTGCAGAGGAAGAGGTCACATTGGGAGAACTGCCACAATTAGAAAAAGAATAATACATCTCATGTACTGTAGGAGGCAATAGACACCGAGCCTAGAACACAGAGATGGCTGTAGTATTACAATGTCCTCAAAAGAAGCAGCTCTTTCATTCTCTATTCATTGAGCATGACTTAACAATAACATGTGTTCTGCTCAAAAACGAGAGTTTGACACTCTAAAGCATGTTTTTTTTGTTAACTATTAAAGATCACATTACACAAGCCCATTACCACTGGGACAGTATGCAAGGAATGCTAGAATGCTAAAATCCAAACACCCACCATTTGTCTAATAGTGTTCATAAAAAATATCATCCAGGTATAGTGTGTGTGAGAATTATTACATGAGTTCAATGTTTCATATGCTTTGACAGGCACTTCTGGTGAACGCTCACCTTTGAGAATAAAAAACCTGAGCTAGGGAGAAGTTAGGAAATAATGTTGCCTGACATATTTTGAGCTGTGACGGAGCAAGTCATCAAATGTCAATTCCCCACCACTGAAAGGTCACCAGTGGTAGTATATGAATGACACATTCAAGCATTACGCATCAGTAAAACCTCAAATTCAACTTTCACTAAAAAGATTTGTAGAGTGATGCCTCTAGAGCTGCACAGCTGCTGTGTGTGGTTTTATCAAAGCTTTGCTCTATGTATGTTTCTTCACCGATTGATCATTTTCAAAGGTCAATCTCCATATACAGTATAAACACACAAGTGCACACACAACTTTACCTTTCGTCTTACAGTACATCCATGTATCGCCGTTATGAACCGTGCTTGTATGCCATATGCTATGCGTGTATTGTACAGAAAAACATAAATGCACTCAAACACACAGCCAAGCCACAGCCACCAGGGAGCTCTCATCTGGGAGTGACACATCTAATTGTGCTCAGAATTGATTACTTCCACCACTCTCTGTGAGTGTGCGTGTGTTTATGTCTTTGCATGCACGTGCATGGCTGTGCGTGTTTTTCAGGTTGTGACACTGATAATGATCTTGGAAAGAGAGATCTTGGCCTCTAATGAGGGAAAACTCCATCAATCATTACTTTATATCCATATACAGACACACGTCAGCAGCTAGCTGTAATGTACACACACACAAACAACACCAAAACACACTTTCTTTCCCTGACCGCCCATCTTCCTGTTTTTTTTCCCCTGACAACTGTTAGTGCCATTTCCTCTGTTGACACTCGTCAGCAAAATGAAAAAAAAAAAAAAAAAAAAAAAAAAAAAATATATATATATATTCCATCTCTCTCTCTCTCTCTCTATATATATATATATATATATATATATAGATGGAATGATCAATCACGGATCAAAGAATCAGCACATTAAATGATCGTGACAGTAAGTCCATATAGTGCAGCTCTAATACCCCTGCCATCACATGTGTTCTACCACAGACATCAAAGTGTGCCCAGTGTGTGGGTGTGTAATTAGAACATGTATGTGTGCAGATGTGTGTGTGTGTGTATGGCATTTTTATGAGGGAGATTTATACGAGGGGGATTTTTTTTTACACCAGTCAACATAAGGTGCCAATATGAATGATGAACATGCCGTCACAATAAAAGACCATAGGGTAGCTAGACAGGGAGGGAGAATACAGCAGTGTGTGACATTTCGAGGATGACTCCCCCTCCTCAAAAAGAAACACACAAGATGAGGTATGCTCTCACAGGCAGGAGCCAACTTCATCTGTAGTGGCAGCCGCTGTCTCACTCTGAGGCTTTGTGTTGTGAATTGGATGTGACCAATGCTCATACCCTATCATTGGATTCAATGGGAACAAGATGTAAGCAAAGTCTGGGACAGACGGAGGGAAAAATGTGAGAGGCTGAGTCTGTTTTGTCTGGAGGACGTCAGGGAGACATGTGCGACACTTGACACTGTTTACATAACAAAGTGTCACCGCTATAATCAGATGGCATTGCAGCATTTTCAGGAATACAACGATTCAGCCTTGTATTTGTGGAAAAATCCAAACATGATCCACCACCATTCTTAGTGTAAAAAGGCGAACGCGGTTGGTTTATGATTTGGTTTATGATTTCCTGTGATCTTCTGTGTGGATTGATGGGGCTCATTGTGTTTTTGGATGGCTTCAGGCTCATAAGCTTTTGTTTTAGTGCTATAAAACAGATTACGAAAACAGAATACAGTCTGTTGTTAGCTGAGCAACAACTAAATCATAACATGCAAATGGAAAAAAAATTGAAGATTAAAAATTGCTCATCCCAAAATGAGTGCTGGGAAAAAGGCCAGGGTTCCAAAGTGACACACAGCAGCGGTCAACAGGCATAATGCTGCAAACAAATTCCTGCTTTCTGTGTAGACCTGGACCACTTACAAGACTTTTTGCAGATTAGCAGGAAGATAATCTACAGGATCCCTATATTCTTGGTTTTGTTGAAAACTGTGGTCCTTGTTTATTGCTGTGGTTTATTTGCACCGCAAATCTTCACTTGTCAATTAAAAAGCATTGCCAGTACTGTGAGTCTAAGCCATGGATTTTCTGCAAATGAAATCTGGGTTGGGTAACGCTCTCCATTGTCTCTCCTTTAATTGGTTAAACAAACTACAAAGTTCTTGTTACAATTATTCCAAATAAACTTGATGTGGCTATAGGACATTCACTTCTTGTATGTGAGATGATTCTTACCAGTAAATACCATATATGACAAATCTATGCTGTATAACATAATAAACTCCATCCAGTGAGACAGTGAGATAAGTCCATATCAGAACAAACCTGTTCTTTGAACAGCAAATGTAATACTTTTTATATCTGTGTCTTAGGTATAGTAGCAAATAACAGACATTTATTTAATGTGTTTTCAGGATGAAGAATGTAAATGATGTGTTTACAACTTTACTTTTACTGCATATTTTCTCAAGGCTTACGTTTAAGAGCTTTTGTATGCTTTTTATTACAATGACAGCATGACAAAAACAACCAAACAAACAGTAAGTCAGTAAAAACTGACTGTACCTGTTTCTGGACACCGTTGAGTTGCACCACCTTGATGATGAGCGAGGCGGTGCGTCCTTTGTACTGAATAGTCCTCAGCAGAGTCCCTACATTGTCCACGCTGAAGGCTTCTGACCAGCGCCAGTTTCCCCATCCCTCGATGCAGATGTGCAGCAGCTGCAGGATGGGATGGAGCAGACACACACACACACACAAACACACACACAAACAACCGAGACAGAAGACACCAGACATCAGAGGTTAGTCTTCTTGCCCTTTATTTATCCCCAAGCAAAAGGCAAGTAAACAACAAGATTCTTTGTTTAGAAGATTTTGGTAGGGGGGAGAAAGGAGACAACAAAGTTCCTGTTTACTGGTGCTGAACAGGCCTGCTGCTGTTGGAAGTAGAGATGGAAGGTCGCACACAATAAACTGGCTGGTGGAAAACAGCTGATGTGGAAGCTCATTATGGCTGTGTGTGTGTGCGGTTGGATGTGGAAGGCTCTGTTCTCCACACACGTCTAAATAAGAGGCAGATAGTTTGCCTCTCGACCTTTTCAGCTTCACCTCCATCACTTCAGTGTGGAGCACATCCATGTGTGTGGCTAGGTGGAAACACAGACTCAGGAGGAGAGCAATAAACAGATGCTGTCCTACCTTTTGAAATTTGAACAACCTCACAACAGTTGACAATTTTCCACATCATTTCTTGTATTGACAACATGGCAGCAGAGCTGAAAATATGTAAAGATGCACTATTTCTAAATAGCTGTTCTTCATTACACACTGTCACATGCAATACGAAACCTGGATTGGTCAAATGTCCATTCATGCATACAACACATCTGTGCTACAGTGAGGTCATACAAAGACTATCTGTCCACTTCTCACCACAGGATGCTGAGCACTACTTGACAAGGAAACTCATTTGTCAAACAATGTGAGTGTTGTCATGAGATTATGGTCACAATACAGGAGCAGAACCAAAAATACGCAGGGAGATCTAAAGCTTTCTCCCCTCCCGAGGCAGTGTGGCTGACCTTCCACCTGACTGAACTCTGTGTGTCAGCTCTGCTGCCAACACAAGTTCAAACTTTCAGCAGTTAGAAAAAGAGGAGAGAGAGGGAGAGAACGTGAGAAAGACAAAGAATGTATGTTGGTCTATAAAGACAGGGGAGACAAGGGGGTGTGGTACGGGTTCAATACTCTCCCAGAGGAGTAGATTGAAACCCTGAAAAACGCTTTTGAAGATTTACACTTTGGCTCGTTGCTTCAATGTGCCGAACATTTAGCCAATCTGTTTAAAGAAAAACAAATTACTCCCAAGGTCAAAGAGCATGGGGGGGCCCTGGTCAAGACCTTCTATGTTTCTCTCCACTGCCATCTTTCCTCACTGTTTGAAGGCAGATCTCTTTACAATAACATTCTTAATCAAAGCCTGAATTCACTTTCTTCAAGATCATCCCTCTTTCCCTGTTGGCTGACTGGAAATGACATAATTTCTCAAATCTCCTGCTCAGTGGACTTACTCACAGGGAAAGTGGCAGCATGGTGTAAACAGCCAGGTGGCGGAGGTTAAGGTTAAGCCAACGCTAAACCAGTACTTACATTATAAATAAGTCCGGTTAAGATCATGGTGGTTTGAGGAAAACTTTGAAAATAACTGTAATGTGGGATTTTCTGCCACCCTGCCTCCACTCTCTCCTTAAGTGACATGGTAATTGATGAGATGGAAACCTTTTAATTTGCATTCAACTTCAGAATCTTCCGTAACTTTCTAGTGTTAGCCTCTGTCTTTTAGATTTCGAATAGTACTGCATTGGTGTTAATTATGATCAAAATCATGTGGCGGTGAACCCGCTCTGCTGTGCCTCAGCACCATCTGCAAGGACTGATTTGTTATTTCAACACTTTTCTCTCCTTTAACCCCTCTGTTCCTTCTTTTCTTGCTGTGCACTTTATCACGCCTGTGGCTCAACTTGACCTTTAAGGGAGAAGTCATAATAATGTCTCTCCTCAAACTTCAAACAGCGACTGTGCTCTTATTTTAATTCATCACTGTTCTGACTCAAGCGGTGGAAGAAGAAAGAAAACAGCAGTGACACAGATGAACTGGACACGTAGGACAACAAGAATGAAAAATAAGAAGCTGTTTTGCCTCTTTGTGTCTTATCCAACTGTTGTGACACTGAGAAAACCCAGTCAGCCACATGTGGTGGTTTTATGCACATGGATTAAATCCTCAGCCCTTGTTCTGTGCGAAAATGCATTATAAAGCAAAGCTAATATGAGACTTCAGTGGTCTGAGTTAGACAAATGAAATGGGTATTGTCCAAAGTTACAGAATTCTTAGTACAACATTCCTGCTTTGGGTTGCTGTCGCTCTGTTGAGGTTCAGTAAGATAGCACTGTTCATGGAAGCACAAAGAGACTTGATTTATCTAACTTTATCTAACTACTTACCCTAAGAAGAACTGTAGAATGGAGAACAAGACTCTACTGGACTGCAGGACTGTAGACTTTGTCCCCCTTAACTTTAAAATGACTCTAGGAGCGGGTTTCTTTGCTGGCAGTGTGCACAGGAGGACCAGTTCCAGCAACCGATGTAAATATGGTCATGTCAGTATTGTTTTAAGACTTGTAAATATACTGTAGGTGACAACATGACAGTGGAGAGGGGGGACTGTATGATGAAAATTACAAGTGCTCATTGCACTCACTTTTGAAACTTAAATACAGTAAAAGTTTTCACTCAGTTTTTCATTTTGCTTGTGGTGCCCGCAGGCATGTTAAAAAAAAAAACATAATCACATCTGCTTTCAAATTTGAAGATCTCTAACCTCCAGAACCAAAATGATGAAATACCCCACAAAGCCTTACATGAAAGTAAGGCCAAAAGCTGCTTGTACTGTCTAATGCTTTGACAAGGCCAGTATGGCAAGGTGACAAACAAACTGGACTCAAATAAGTCAGAAATGCATGTAGCACTGTAAGTATAAATAATGTTTCAATTAATTCAAAGCTTAAAACTTTAACTATGATAAACATGCCCAATTCTAATCATTTATATTTTATCAGCTCTATATGTGATATATGCGAAATGTGATTGTTTTACTTTAATAGTGTTTAAGAAAAAAAATGACTTTATTTTGAGCAATCCCAACCATTAGCTTGTAACTTTAGATGAGAATTAAGTTTTTATATCATTTCTAAATAAATCTTTCATAAAACTCCTACAATCACCCTCAGTAACTGGCGCTGAGTTGAAGATTTTGTGTCCAAAACTAACTAAGAATCCATCCGTCATATTATGATCACTCCCCTAGTTGAGTATTGAGTGTGAAAGAAATGTGTAATTGAAATCTCAATCTCTCCTCGTTTCCTTTAAAACCCTGGGGAGAGATTGTGATTATGGCTGGCTGGTGATGGACGCTTCGCTTCCAGCACATTACTGGGCTCCAGCTTTGGTACTGCAGTGATCTGTTTGGAGATTATTAAACTGAATAATTGAATGTAACCGCACAAAGAATTTTCACTCTGCGCCTGCATTGTACTGTCCTGGAGTATTGTCTGTTATCTGTTGTGCTGATAGTGAGCAGGATGTGACCCGGTTCATGTCATACTGTTGCTTTTCTAATAACAACTCTGACCACAAGCCCTGGCGTTAACGAAATACAAGCATTTATCCAAATCCAAATTCATCTTAGTTCCATGGAGATGAATCATCTGATTAATTTGACAGTGAGAATGTCCATTCCTGCTTGAACTGAATCAACTCCATTCTTTAGTCTAATGTCCACATCAGATTGCAGGGCCACATCATCAGAGGAATGACAGGCCTTGTTGTGGTCAAAAATGGCAATGATGAAAGCTGAAGTTTGATATGGCTTGCATATTACCACATTACCATTAGATTTACTGGGTATGCCACAATCCAATCTGCTTGAATAACTGTAGGTATTTTTGAATGTTGAGCACATAGTGACGTTTTGACATGTGTTTTCAAATCACACAGTCTGCTGAAATTGTGACTAACCTTAATGTAACAAGGAACACCTGTCCACTAAACCAAATATCAGAGGGTCAGAATGATGACGTTAAAATCCCCCTGGATCATGCTGGGATCATGTACAGTGTTATCACAAGATCAGTACCACATGAAATAGTTGAAACACCATTACCCAGATTTCCTAGTTGCTATGGAAACGAAATGCAGAACCCAAACATGGGACTGACACATTCTGAAATTGTGTTAACTTCTGAGAATTACCATCACTACCCGCCTAAACTGTAAGTTATATTCAGTGAGTGAATCAACCAACCAAATTCCATCATGGGTACGATGTCATGTCTTCCTGGTACATTGCTTAATCCTGTCCCGTGAGAAAATCATTAGCAAGAAAAATTCCTGTAAAAGACGGTAAGATATCAGAGAGTCATAACCAAAGCAGTGACTATTAATTTCCTGGTAAACACAGAGTCATTACCTCATTCGAATGGCAAACACTCAGATGTCTGCTTTGATATTGTGGGTGTCAGGATGAACATAGGCACAAGTTTAAGTGGACAGAGAGACACATACTGTACAATTGGGTAGATACAAAACCACTCTCTTTCACAAATGCGTGCATACACACACACACCCCAAACGCTGTCCAACCCCTGTCCTCTAGCAGACAGAACGAGTCACTCCTGCCACTGTAACCACTATCCATCTATTGTCCTCAAGCAGGAATGTGCTTGGGCGCACATAACACAAATTAAGTGTCTGTCTGCAGTGGAGATGTAATCAGTGTTCCTGGATGCTGCAAAAATGGGCTAACAAAGCCGCAGTGGTTGCTGGTCGTCTACCCATTACTACCATTCCTTCATTCCATCTCACTCAGACTATAATAGGAGATTTGAGACTTGGAGACATGGAGTAGAGGTATAAACAACACCAGTAGCTTTGCACACAAGTTTCCATAACAGGCCCAAAGAGGCTGTGGCAGGTCTAAGATGGTTGATTACCACTCAATTCCACCCTAACGAGCCAAATTAAACTCTCTGAAGCTTCGAGGTTTTTTTTTTTTTTAAAAAATGCAATTTTTTCATATACAAAAGGTTTAAAAATACTCTGATGATTCTTTCTACTGCTAATCTTATTTAATGTCATCTGGGTATTGATGAGGATAGAGGGATGTGGAACACAGGCCTGTCTTGTCTGCTGAAATAACTTTGGGACCAGGGAGCTAGCTAGCCACCTAACAAATCAGAAACAGACAACAAAACAAAGAAATATGGATTACTTTGTCCTCTAAAAAGGATGAGTATGGGAAAGAAAGGAGAGGTAGACAGAGTTGAACTGCAGTGAGAGAGAGAGAGAGAAAAAAAGAAGAGCATAAATGAGTTTAAGGCAGAACAGAGAGACACAACAGTATCCTTGCCAGGGCAGTGAGGGCTAACCCATGTAACATGAGGGAATTATGGTGGCTTTAACAGCTGTCTGCAATGCTTCTCTCCTCCTTGGCTCCCTCTCTCTGACAAAAGAAGCAAGGCAGTGCAACATCAAAGCCCAGATTTGCAAGTCTAAGAAGCGGTTTGAGAGCTGGAAGAAGGTACAGAGAGAAGCTATTGTGTGGGTCCGTGGTTGACAGAGGAGATGTTAAGAGGTTTATGCTCGACTAACACTGTTCCATAGTTCTCCCTCTGGTTTCTACCAAGGCATCTTAGACATCCAGGGCCTCAAGGGTTCCAGGAGACGCAGACGCGGCAAGTGTTTGCACCAAATGAAGGCAGCTGACAAAAGGAGTACTGTCTGAGAAGGGAGAGGTTTCTAAACCGCATGGTGGGGGGATGAAGAAGTCAGTGGTCGAGGACCCTTGGAAGGACAGAGACCTTGTCTCAGTCTAAAAACACACAAAAAACAAGTTTGCCCTGGGTTGTACAAATAAAACAGAGAAACTATTGTAACATGCTGCACGCATACAATATACACATGTACAGCACAGACACAAGCCAACATAGCTTCACCCACAGCGCGTTCGGACTGATTTCTACCCAAACATCCATCATTTTGACTAGCTTGTTTCTGTTCAGGGTCACATAACATTGTAGCCTATCCCAACTTACACTGGATAAACATCAGTCCACTGTACATACTGCACATAAACACATTTGTTCACATAAACCAAAATAAACAAACACACATACTGTACATACAAGTGAACAAAAAGTGGTATGTTCTTGATCACAGGCTGATTAGGCAAGAGAAGACCTCAGTCACCCGTACCATGACCACAACTAGAGTGCCTCTAATCTACCAGCAACTGTGGGCTGAATGCAGTCTAACTCAGACAACGTGAATTCAATTGATGTCTCCAGTGGTTTGACAATGCAATGCATAGTGCAATGTAACACTTCACTACAGAGAGGATTGGTTCACTACAATGAAACCACAAGCTCTCCTGCAAAAGAACAAATGCAGCATGGGTTAACCCCATACAGCTACCACTAACCACAGAGTGGTAGATTGTGTAATGAAACTAAAGCCCAAGAAAATGTAGAAAACATCATCACCACAACATGGCCATATGCTAAAAAAGTTTTTCCTGCTTCCAATTCGAGTTACTGGTCAGACATGTGCATTAGTGTCCCCCACTGGCTCTGGCTGGCTGACAGCCCACACACATGAATGGCACAAGAGTGACATGTTGACACAACTCTTGGTAGCTTTCAAACATATGTTGAAAATATTATTTCAAATTTCGATCATTCAAATGATATTTTTCAATCTGCGTGATGTTGAGAAGAAGTTTTCTCTCAGTCTTACAGATGTTTCTTATAAAATGCTTTCATATTAGATGTGCTGTATAAGGTGAGACACCTCTCTGGGGCCTAGGGTGTTGTGCCACTTGTAATTCCTACTGTGGCCACTAAGGCCAGCAATCAGTGTGTAGATCAGTGTGTTCCTGTGGGACTGGTCATACAGCACTAAGGTGCTGTCCGTGGTGCTGAACCCAGGGCATCACCAATGGTTGTCTTTTGGTGTCCAGCTTGAGGGGGGTTATGATGCCCGATTAATTGCTGGGCTGGATTTCTGACATGTCTGAAATCTCAGTCTTGCAGTTTTAACAGTTCCACAGTCCATATTCTGGTATGTCAAAAGGTCTGTAGTGAGCTTGTTTGAATCTTATTGGAGTTTAAAATTTACATTTTGTAGCTAAATTTGTTATTAATATGGTCAATATTTTCTGTATTTTTCCATCTGCAGCTCCATATTTTTCTTAATAGTGGCTCTCTTTTTGTCAACACTGTTGAGCACACAGCCATCTAGTTACCATAAAGTTTGATGGAATTGCCACCGGACAGAACCATCCTATGTTCAGTGTGGGCTCCATACTGTATCATGGTTGTTCAGTCGATCTAAACAGTAGAGTAGAAAGACAGATTAAAACTTGTAGTTTAAACTTGCTTCAGATGTACGGAGAGGGAGGTGCATCTTCTGAAGCAGCTGACCTATCTCCAGCAATGGAATGATGGATGGTGGGTGGAAGCTAGTCCGGTGCCAGTTTCGAGAGTTCACTACCGAATGCATTCATGGCTGACATTAATTGAGTGTTCATGGGGTCGCAGATTTGAAACTTTATACTTGGGCCACATGTGACAACAAGAGGTTGTCAAAAGAAAAGACACCAGCTATGTAAAAACATAAAACACAGGGCACAGTGAGATCTCATTCTGTAACTGACATCATAGTGCACCAGAGGGTTTTGAACTTGTTAAGACTGGGATCTGAATAGAATAAATCTGCTGTCACAATGTGGCCCAGGGTCATTAAAACATACCACTTTTGTCATGTGGAGACCACCAGAAACAGTTCTGCTGCCCAAACAGGGTTGCAACCCATGGTTTAAGACGCTTTGTTGTAGTTTCAAGGCCAAAGATTTGATGGAGAGAATAAAACATGTTTTTTAAACTGCTAACACATTGGCATGTTTAAAAAGATTTACATAGAAAAACAAATATGAGATTCTAGCAGCTCAGCTCTCATCAACATGATAATTAAATTAATCTCCTTGTGTCAAACTGAGAACTTCCTCTGGGACAAACTACACAGAGAATGGAATTACTCAAATATATATACACACACACAAAGTCATGACAGACCAATGGCTCATCAGATATACAACATGGAATCAAAATAAAATCTCACGGCATGTCAGTGAGAGTGAGAAAACAAACTCTTCTCAAATATTGGGCTAAGTTTGGAGGGATGAACAGGAATTAACAGTACAAAGAGAAAAGAAAGAAGAAGAGAAAAGAAGAAAAAACGAGTGGTGAAGGTGGAGACTCACTGTCCTCCTTGCATTTCTCATGAAAATCTTGGCTGTGGCAGCTGTGGTAGAAAGCTGAGGAATGTATTGTTTTAAAATGGTTGGATGAGGCCCAAATGGTGGGTTGCAGAAAGATGAGAATGGGTCCCCAGAATATTCAGGAGTCATTGATTTCAAAAATTACTGGCAACATTATGTTGTTGAAACTTTTTCTTTGTCTTTGCAATATAAGTCAAACATGAGGTTCAGAACTTCTTGAGACATATCCTATTAATCACTAATCAAGCCTGCTCCCAACAGGCACTGCTGGGAGAAATAGTTTCAGCTCTCCAGTGACATATACAAAGAATAAATACTAACAAACCGCAAGTGCCACTTTCTCAAAAACAAAAGTTTTCACTTGGTGCTTGTCCTGCTGGGGGACAGTAAAGAGGAATAGGGTACAGGAGATTGGGTATGCAGGTCTGCTCACTGCTGAGGCATAGAGCCCTTAGGCGTAGGCTAATATCCCCAGTGAGCTGATAAAGATTTGAGAAAGATTCGCCTTGTGCAACAGAGGCCCAGTTGCTGGAATTAACAGAGACGCAGAACAAACCTCAGAGCTGAAGTGTCAGACCTGTGGCCTGGGAAGAAAATTTAATCAACCTGGGAACAATGAGATTACCTCTGATCTTTGAACTTTAGGTAATATGATGTGTGTATGTGTAATATGGCAGATTATCTGTCCTATTAAGAAGACAGATAAATCCTCAGGGCTGTATATTTGTTGAGCTGCCTTAAAGAGTATGACAGTGAACTACTGACAAAATAAATTAATCACAGAAACAGAACATGCAGACATATTATCACACAAATATAAATGCATGAATGAAATACATACTAGGATCAGTACATGGAGTATAGAACTGCCTGGTTAAAAGGGCAGATGGCAGAATAAATAAGAAAGAAATCTGTTTTGCTCTCTATGGACAAAGGCGCTGTACTTAATCTTTGAGGAGGCCAATATGCCATATATGTCTGCAATAATTTGTGTGGTAATGTTAACTTACTAAAAGCAAGCTTTTATTCATATTTCAAAAGGTTTGGGTAGGAGTGCTTCCTGGACTCAATTTGAGTTTGTTTGAGCTATTTGGTTAAGGATACATATGGACACAAAAATCATAACAAACTCCAAGGCACACTCTTTTAGACAATTAAAGTGCCTTTATTGTCACGACATATTCAAGTTAGACCTAAAGACAAATTCCGACGCATTTCGGCATCAAGCCCTCGTCAAACAGATCTCACAGAACAAAGGCCCTTTTATAGTGGTATTCCACCAATAGGACTCTTCCACTTTGACATGGTGTGGCCTAGAGAGGGTGTGGTCATATAAAACTCCAGCAGATGGCATTGTCTGGCCCACCGTATTCATCAAAACTAAATTAAAAGCAATACAAAACAATGGTAACGGTTAAAAACAAAAAGGAGTAGATGCTGAGTCAAAGCATACATGTTTGTATGTCTGTAGATCCAAGAAACTTCTGTAGGTTAGGTTTCCTTCGTCTGTCACTGTTTGTATGGAAGGTGGGATGTAGTCAATGTACAAAGGCTTTTAATGTGGATGGGTTACTGTAATAATGAAATGGCTGAAAACAAGTATATCATATTCTAGTACAGATTTCTGTCTTTGTCTTAAAAGCCTGGAAAAGATGGACTAGTGAATTTGTGTTTACTCTGATTCCTTCAGTGTTATATAGCAAATGCTTTTTTTCAGTGACCACTGAGGATCTGATGGAGCAACTTGGTCAAATTGTTTTTCTTTATGTTGGGGCATCTTTGTAGTTTACTATTATTATTGTTTAGTTATTTATTATTATATACAGCATTCTGGATCTAGCTTCATTCATTTATTCACTCATATTAGTGAGCAAGATGAGGAGGCGGAGAGGGTGGTTCTTTGGTGCTGGTCATAACTAAATCATCAGCTAGAGCTTACAGTCTTACTTTTCTCTTTTTTCCTTAAACTTTCCTGAACTTTATTTTTCTTGTTACGTTATTTGAGCTGACTATGAAGACCAAGCCCTCTTCACTCACCACATACATTTACTATGTGACCTGAACCAGGAATGTGAATTGTGCATAGTTTAATAAGGCTGTAACCTCGCCTAACGATGACTCTTTGTTTGTCAGAGGTTATCCTAGCAAAGAAACTCATGATGATCACGATACTCTCTCTCTAAGGACCTTAGACTTAGTTTCTGTCCCACTGACTCACACACAATTTGTATCCCGTTGTCATAGACACAAAATGATAAACTATCCAGTCCATAAAGTGTCTTCAAATTCAGTTATTCAGACATTCATGCAATGACAAAGGCTTTGCCTCAACAATCACTATGGTGACTGTACTGGTACATACTGAAGAACTATTATTAATGACTCAGTGGAGGTGAATGTTTCATGCATCAGTAGTTCATGTTACAACACATGACTGTGAGCTCAGACACAAACCATCATCAAACTCTGCAAATGGCCAATGTTTAACCTGTTCCTGATGATACAGTGTTCACCTACAAGTACATGTCAGTTTAAAAAAATCTTCCTTCCTTCAGGACCTAACCCAGCTCTGAGGATAAACAACAGGAAAGTGTAGGTTTTCTCCAGGGATCCAAATTGACAGCAGTCCCTTTCATCGGCTTGTCTCTCTTCCCCTCTCTGATCAGTCAATGTGTGGGTTAACCTGACTGGAGCTAATATCTCCCAAAGGGTCAGCCTAATCTACTGCAGTTAAAGCCATAATCTTGGATGAACAGCACAACTAAACCACTTCACTTGAGGGCAGTGTTTCTTAAACAATAGGTCAGGGCGATGAAATATGAAATCCTATTTGACACATTTTAAGGAATAAATATACTTATTTTGAATAATGAGCTGTAAAAGTTTAACCCTGCTGTAGGTTACAAAACAACAACCCACATAAGATTGACACAGCAAAGTGCCTATGACAAGTAAGCAACAGAAGACACACAATAATACACACATGAACAAACACATAGCGTACACTGATGTACGCTATGTGCTTGACACACACACACACACACACACACACACACACACACACACACACACACAAAATACCTCCCTGTCATGCCTGCTTCCAACAACACGGCCAATCTAACCGCAAACTAATAGTCCTGGGCTGCTATCTCCAGCACATTACCCCTAGGAACTACACACACTCACACACACACACACCAACACAACATTGACACACATTTACTCATAGAAAAATACCACACACGCACACAACACCAACACGCAAAGACACATATCCAGTAAGAGAGAGTGAGAGTTGCTCCTGGAGTAAATTACAATTTATTCAAATTGTGAATATTCCTTGTAGGCACTTAAAAAGTCCTTCCCAAATCCAGGGGGCTTTTTACGCCCCTCTCCCTGCTAACCACACTAACCACAGGGATTTCCATCAGCTAGGCTGCATCCTGTACCAAGCAGCCAGATATTTCAACCATCCACACCACACCACACGCCAGAGCCCTGAAAAACAGCAGGGCGGAGACAGTGAATGTGTTTGTGTGTGTGTGTGTGTGTGTGTGTGTGTGTGTATGAGAAAGATATAAACTATACTTAATTATACAGAGAGTGTGAAGTTATACGCAATACTATCGTGGTATTTTTTGATCGACATATCAATTTATCTATCTGTATTTATCTCTATCTTTTGTTCTTGCTCATACAATATATATGAAATAAGATTATAAAAAACATATTTGAATGGGGGAAATTGTGTGTGTTTATAAACTTCTTCACCTTGGCTGGTAAATGCTGGGGTGTGAAGGCATGCTGAGCCTGAAAGAGAGAAACTAGACTTAGAGGCCTGACAGACTCCAGGCCTTAGGAAATATTTTATCACAGTGTGTGTGTGTGGGTCTGAGTGTGCACGTGTGGGTACGAATTTGATCAAGTGTTAGACCACAGCGGACTCTTAGGACGTGACTGCCTCAATCGACCCTTTTAATGCATCTTACGGCTATGATTGACAGCTGAAACGGGGGGGCTCAGAGAGTGGAGGGGAGATGGAGAGAAACAGAGCAGCAGTGAGAGAGAGTGTGACCTGAGCTGAGGTTCACATTTCACTGCAAAAACACTCCATTTGAGTGCTCTTCTTAGAGAAGTGACATATATTCGGAGGTATGTCAACATCGTGGGAAGTGTACACTGGTTAGTCCGCTCAGGATCACACACATTAAGCACTCTTCTTTCACAAATGGACACACAAAGGCACACACAGGAGATTGCAGAATTTTAAATATACCTCCCTGTTTTAGTTCAAACTCAAACAACAGCAGGCCTGTTCATTTCGGAAGTTCTTTCCTTGCTCTACTGACTCTTTCTGATTGTGTATAAGGACTGGCAATCGCAGATTAAGATAGGATTAAATGGTTTAATGTAGAATAATAAAACATTGTTGGCAAATCTACTCATCTACTTCCTAAATATGTTGCTTGTGCATAGTGAACAGAGAGAAACAGGGAAGGTGGGAGGGACAGCAAGATAGTAAGTAGACACATTTTTGGCTGTGCTGCCACTGTAGTTGTCTAAGCCAATCTGTGAGTGTTAAGAGCATGGCTCATCCTTTGCCCCTGCTTCCCTTTTTCCACGTCCTCCTGTGTATTCTGAAGTAGGCCTGTACAATATCTTCCTCGACAACTCCTTGCTACCCTCAGTTTGACTTTCTCATATTTCCATGTCCATTCTGCCTTCGTCCCTTCTTCTTTACTCCCACCATCTTCCTCTATTCAAGATGATCTCATGTCCAGTAAGTTCTCAGGGGATCCAGAGAGAGAAAGGGGGACAGATTACTTTACAACAGCAAATTAGTAGCTCTGGCTTGTGTGTATGTGTGTGCCTGGGGGACAGGTCAACTGGGACACACACATCATACCAGAACCATGAGGACAAGCTGATGGCCTGCCTCCTTAACAGGCCCCAGGCCTCCTAGACAAGACATGATTGGTCATGAACAACAGGGGTGGGGAATGTGTACTTCAGTGTGTGTGTGTGTGTGTGTGTGTGTGTGTGTGTGTGTGTGTGTGTGTGTGTGTTGGATAAAGGGTAAAGTTGGAATTAAGATTAAAATTAAGGGAGTAGGAACCATGACCTCAAGTCAAGAGAGATTACAGCCAAACCAGGTGTATTGACAGAGAAATGTGACCATGTATGATGTATGGAAGATAAAAGGTACAGAAAATAAACAGCATGAATCCAAAAGAGATATGAATGGGATGGCCAAAGAATGGAATGGACCAGGCCAGATGTGGAGCAAGACTTCAGGGGTAATTCAAGGCCATGATCCCAAATGAGAGGACAGCACTTTCTGGGGTGTGACAGAGATAAAAAAGACAGAGTTGCCTTATAGCCAGAGTCCAAGACAGAACAGGATAGCCAGGCAGAGGCCAGCAGCAGGACACGCCAGACAGGGCTAATGAGCTCAGCCAGCGTAGTCGTAAACACCAGAACACAGGGCTCTGCTCAGGGGATTGAGAAAGGGACAAGGACAGCACTGGGAATCTGTATGCTGTTGTTGGAGAGTGTTAAGAGAAAGGCACAAATGTCCAAGTGAGATCCCAAAAACAGTGTGGAGGCCAGAGACTGTCCAGGTCTACTGATCTCATCGAGATGATGGAGGTGAGGCATCAGGAATAAAGAGAGAACTGAACCAAGCTGACGTCAAGGGAATATTGTGCAGCTATGTTTTCTAAACTATGGCTTAGGGTGTGTGGCCTGAAATTGGTTTTGGCCTGTGTCTGGTGGGTCCCTACAGTGCATGGCAAGAAAAGACACAGAATACTATGTGCAGCATTAGCATATCCCCAGTATGAGTGAGCTAATTGCACTGTGGGTCCCAAGCTGAAAAGTGTTTACTGATGTACTTGGAGGGGTTACAGCATTGGGGAATGGGGAGGGGATGAAGGGGTGTGAAAAAATGTGACGGGAACAAGACTTGGATATCATTATGAATGGAGCTTAGACAACATGAAAATAGTTGAAAGCTCAGGTCTGCTGGCTGGACCAGTGCAAGGACAGAGTAGACAGCTGACTAGACACAAGTGTCATCACAAAGTTGAGGGCCGTTATTCAAACAGCCAACACTGTGGCTGGCCGGTTTGGAGACACTGTGAGATGATGCTTAACATGGTTATTAAAGAGAAACTGGCCTATATCTTCAAGGATTGGGTTTATAGTGTCTCAAGAAAAATAATATAATGGGAGAGGGTTTGGGGTTTAGCAATGAGGTGAGGACAGGATTAGGAGGAGATGATAGGTTTATAGTTCAAAGCTTTGGTGTAAAAGAATTATATACTGTCTATGATAATATAGAATAATAATATAGCACGCATGCACAGCCTGAAAGAGTCAAATGTTTAGTGCAGGACAGGACTTGAGGTTAGTAACATAACTGACAAACTGACTAGAGGGCAGGAGTTAAGGGGAAGGTCTTTGGGTTGAAGTGGAGAGCAGGCTCACATATAAAAAGAGGAAAGGTGGCTGGGGAATGATGGCTCGTTGTGATCAGAGTTGTTTTAGACACTCCAAAGCACCATGGGGCTGAAGCAAAACAGCACAATCACTTATACTCAGTCTGGAACCAGATTTGTAAGAGCTACACAAACACTTGCAGGACGAAGTAACCATTAGAGAAATACAACCCTTTCTCTTATCAGTGTCACTATTTTTATAACCCCAAAATGTAATTAGCAGTGTGTGCTACAATTTGCTGAGGCGGACACATTGGCAGGCATTTTATCATCAAGCTCAAGAAGTTAGCTGAGTGTTTTTGGCAAAGTTGCGCTATTTCTTATTTATCTAGTTTCACAAATCATGTTCATCTTGAGAACACATATTTCATATACCACAAACACATAATGGAATAACACATGACAGAACCATCTTGGAATCACATTCTTCATCAATGATGACATTTGGCCCATTCGGACACTCTTTCTTCCAAAACATCCCTGAAAATACAGAGGTCATTTTGACTCGCTGCTAAAATGAGATGTGGTATTCGTTGTGCTGATATGCCAGATTGCCACTCTCCAAGTGTGTGTCTTTGCATTGCGTGTGTGTGCGTGCTTGAGTGTGTAAGTGAGAGTGAGGTAAGAACACAGATTAACCATGGTCGATGATTAATACAACTTGACTTACTGACTTACTGCGAGCAATTATGGCCATGTCTTTTCTCAAGCTTGACTTTCTCACACTCGCCGTGGAACACATGGGGGTCCTGAAACATGTGCGCACCAAACACACGCACATGTGCCACGTATCGCCACCAGCCCACCCTCCGCTCAACCTCAAAACCACAAAGGGTTAAATATAATCAATCTTCTTTAACAATGCTGTCAGGGTACTGTCTGAGAGCTTTGACAGAAACACACGGATAGTGGCTGCACGCTGCTGACGGTGTGTCTCTGTGTATACCTCTGTGAGCCTGCGGACAGAATTTCTAGTCTCAAGCCAGTGAGTATGATGAATAATTTCCCCCTGGGATTATTAAAGTATTTCTAATTCTGATTCTGAATTTGTGTGTGTATAAGTCAGTCTTTACATGTGTGCACATGCAGTCCAAGTGTATTTACTGGTTCAGAATGTGTGCATGCAAGTTTACGTAGGTACCATCTGACTGTCTGTGTGTACTGCCTGTACTAATACTCTACTACGCTGACACTGACATGTGTGCGAACTAATGTATATGTTCCATGTCAACATATTGAGGATGCATTTATGCCTTACTGGAAGTTTGCATGTGAGTGTGTGTATGAGCATGCCTATGTGTGTGTATCTACTCATTCTCACTCTACTCTCAACCAAAACCACAAGGCTGTGCGCCATCAGATATTTCCCAGCCCCTGGCCAGTGTGTGTTTGTGTGTGTGTGTGTGTGTGTGTGTGTGTGCTACCTGAGGGGACTTGTGGGATCTCCAGCTGTACTGGTGGCTGTGAAGGCTGGCCAGCAGCACGTTCTCATCTGTGTCCACCTGGCCAAAGCGCAGTGTCTCGTGGGTATCGTTACAGATCACATAGTGGCTGTAGACCAACTCCTCAGCCTCCGGGTTCCCATTCTGAGAGAAGATGGCGGGTAAGAGGTTGAGGTCGGAGGTATCAGCGGATGGATGACGAGATGGAGAAAGAGGAGGGGTGACATGAGAAAGAGAGCTTGTGAATAAAAGAGTGAGCAAATTCTTCCAGGTGTGTGTTTATGGTGGGTGTATAATGTACAGTGTGTGTATAAGTACATATGCAGGTGTCAACAATGCATGTATTCTCAATCTTAAAAATGGAGACTTTGCTGGTGCAGCTGTCAGCCAGTAGGAGAAAGAGATGAGTGATATCATCCATGGGAGCAACACCACTTCAACAGGGGAGTGAATCATATCACAGTCTGACAGCTATCCAGGCTAAAGCATCTTAAATGGGCTTTGGGGCCAAATCTACCCACTGGTCCCACATAAAACCTCCATGAGGCCTCTTTCTTCATCAAAATCTCAACCTTTACACTTCCTTTTTTTGAGCAGACAATTGTTGGTCACTGGTAAGATAAACAGGCTTGGGGATGTCAAGTCATGTTAAATGGCAACTCTGTTTGTGTGTGCGTGGTTTTTCCTAATATTTTCTCAATGCTTGGAACAATGTGAGCCTTTAAGTAGGCATTCCTGTTAGTAACAGTCATCAATATATTGTGGTTTGTTAGGAGAAAACAATATGGTGGAGTCTGGCCCACCTACAGCAATGGGTCAATGAGAAAGCCTCACAGAAAACTCAAATCATGCGAATCGTACAGGGTTGCTGTCCACTCTTACGTCACCTTGCATGCAAGAGCGAAGAGCTCACTGGCCTGCTATTGAAAACACTGGTTTAACAGGGAGAGGGGAGTGTGTCATGTCTCCTGCATACAGGAATTCAAGTACACAATTTCAAAACAGCACATAGTGTGCATGTGAGTTGGATTGCGAGTGCGTGGGTGCAAGTGTATGTGTGAGTTTTACTTGAGCTCCTTCCAAAGGCTCTTAGGCCCTGATGGGATCTCTCCTGCACACCCCTCCCTGACTCTTGACGCACATGACTGTGGTTCAGACAGCTTCTCAATAACTACTCAACTATCCCAACAAAGAGGGACCCCAGCCTGCTGTGTACTTTTAAATGGCAGGGGGTTGATGGTTGATGTTTAAAAGAGGCTGGCAGTAAAAGCTCAGAGTTTGACTGCCAAGCACGTTCAGGGTTCTGGGGTTGTTGATGCTATTGAAAACGGATGGGAAAGTTTACACCATTAAAAAAGAACACTTGATGATAGATGTGAGAGAGAGGTAGAGAGAGCAAAATATAGATGGGACAGCTGCAACGGTGGGTTCAGTCCATTCCAGTTTTATAGTGGAACACTATCTGCGCTGCCTTTCGAATCTGACACTGCGATTTACAAACTTCCTGCTGCCATCTTAAGATGCCAGAGCGAGTCTGCTCTTTGATGGTATCGTCTTTCCACTCCACTTCATGAGGCAACGTGATACACACATCAGAAAAGCTTCCTGCAGTAATCATAATCACTCTCTGTCTATCCAGGGATTTTAAGTGGACAAATATTAAGACAAAGATATTTAAGCAGTCAACACATCTTCCTTGTTAAAGAGGACAAGATGACAGCTTCTTCTTCAGACGCAGTCCTACCAGGAATCAAAGTATCAATTTCACTAATCCACTCAGATACTATTACTTTAATTTTCACAGAGTCTGGCCCAGATCTGCATGGCAGAGTGGCACATATATAAATGGCACGGTACAGTAAAATGTCTGGAAAAGAGATTGTAAATAATGACACCCACTCAAGAGAAATGCTCATGAAACATGACACCTTAGAGGAGATAGCGAAACCTGTAAAAGGGACATAATGAAACAATAATCAGATCTAAAATCACCCATATACTCCTCTATAGGTGACCCTCGCCCACACATCTGTTACAAACAGGAACCTGATCTCTCTATCACTTTCTTTCCGGTTGCAAAGGAAAGCATCAGAATCATTTAAACATGGGAGGAACGGGGAGAGGAAAAAAAAAACAGGAAGAAAATTCCTGTTGTCTCAATTGCACATGTAACAGCCTGTGAACGTTCTGTGAGAAAGTAGAGTGTGTAAATACTACTGGGCTTTTGTGTGGCTTTCCACCAAAGCCACTTCCCTGGGGTTAGGGGCTTGGAGGGGGGGCAAAGATTGAAAGTGGGGTTGGGGACCAAAAACTGAGAATGGAAGCATGGGGCCTGAGGTTAGACTGGAGGGGGGCTGAGGTTGGGGCCATATGGGGCTATCGAGCAAGGAGAAAGGGCAGAAGAGGAAAAAAAGGTATTCTAAATCAATGTTTTCTCCGTCTTTGGAACTAATAAATAATAATAATAAAAAATACATCTTGAATTCTGAACTGTTGGTTGTGAGGACTTGATTGAAGGTTAGAGAAAGCAAATTGTCAGGAGGAGGAGGTGACCCTGCTCACTTGGGGACATGCTGACAGAATATACATTCATGTTGATACTAATGAGAAGTCATTAGACATGTGTTCACTGCCAGAAAGGTCTTGGGGATGTTTTCACAGATACAAAATCAGTCCATGTTACCATGACTACAACTGTATATCATAACGTATTATGGCTGTATGTGAATAAATTGCAACCATATACCAAGAAGTGTCTTTTATTTCTATTTATTGCTCTGCATCTGGAAGTGCTCCAGCTGTTCTGGTTGTGGTGGTCTGGTATGACCATGCCTGGGTCGTGAGGTTTCAATTGTGTGGTAGTTGAGGAATCTTCTCCACGGTTCAATGCCGACCCTACAGGCCACATCACAACAGGCCTGGCTGCCAGCCTTGACACCAGGAAACATGAAAATCACTGAAACAATTACACACGTTAGGATACATCCTTCTGTTGCGGAAGGACAGAGCCTGTTAGCATTTCCAACTGCTTCTGATTACGTTTTCAATTACAATCATTTTTTTCTATGTGTGGACAATGTGTGCATGAGTGTCTGGAATGTGAGCTGCTATCAGATCAAAGATATGTTTTAGTTTAACTGGGCGGTGCTTTACATCCATCCCTATAGTGCACTGCACCACCGAGCAGCTTGTGCTTAATCGCACTGATACACGGTTTTCTCAGTCAAACCCCCAAAAACGGAAAACAATAATTTCATGTAGCTGTGTTGATCAAGTGTTCACAACTTTCTGAAGTGGACAAGTGGTATTTAAGACAAGCATTTTTGAAAGATTCTGCTTTTGTACTTGACCTCTATCTACCCCTTACTCCAGAACTACTATACCCACATGCAGCACATTTGCCTTATAATTATGGTGTGTTTTTCCCCTGTGTTCAGCAAAGTGGTAAAGGCTGGAGGTAGTTAAAAGGTTCTGTACAAGTTACAAGGCTGCTGCTGTTTAAACCAATCAAGTCAATACAGCAGGCTTAATCATTTTATGAATCAATCCCATACCAGTGGACATGTAAAGGTAGCCTTCAGGGTTTGTTTGAGTGTGAGTATGTCTGCCCAGACTATGTAGTACACAAGTGAAAAAGGGTGTGCTGTGTGAGTTTGCATGCATGCGCCTTGTATGCCTTATGGGTCACAAGATACTAGGCAAAGATATGATTCTCAAAGCCAAACATATCACCCAATCAGTATCAGAAAAACCTTGGCTAAGAGCACATGACCAACTAATAACCTAACTAATCATGCTTGGCATGTTGGGTAAAGCCCACCATGGATACCAACATGTCCAAAACACTCCAGTAAAGCTGCAATATGACCATTCATTCCAACACCACCAACGCTCTAAAGTCTTATTTATGGCTAAATTAACCAGCAGAAATAGGGAACATTCACTAGCATGCGCTACATGATGCAATGATGAAGCCAAGGGTCAATTATGAGCCATCATCCAACACGGTCGGTTAAGAGCTTTTGATGAGTCAATGATGCCACTGGGTGAAAACAAAGGAATTAAACCGCTAGCCAGAACAATCATGTTATAGTACGTTTTTCTATATAGCTTGTTTAATTTTATTTTCCACAGGTACAAGACCACAGCTGTTCCTAGAAAAACACTAGCTATTATTTCTCTCACCTGGCAGTGAGAGTCTGTATGCATGTAAAACCATGAGAGTGCCTCACGTCTCCAGAGGCCAGTATATGAGTCAGCACAGCCACAGCTGAGCCGAACAGAGCCATGATAGGGCATACAAAGCCAGGGAGGCCAGTGTGTGTGTGTGTGCGTGTAGTAGACAAGTGGGTGGAGGAGTGGGGCCAGATGAAGTCTTGGCAGGTGTCACCACTCAAGTTTTACCGTGTTTTCATGGGCATCACTTCACACACAAATATCCTGGCTACCAGAGGCAGTGCTGAGAGCTGAGAACTGAGAGATGACGAGGACCATAGGAGTGGAAGCCCAAGAACAGACACACTGTAGCCTCTTAGTCAGAGTTTACAGCAAACTGAAAGGCAGTTCCATCCTGCAAATTTTATTACCACTGGCATACAACCCAAACCATTCTCATGAAATCCACTTTGTTGTGAGTTTGTTTAACTGATACTCCATCTGGGACAAAAGACCGTCTCTCAGCATTTTCTCTAAGTGTACGTACATTTTCTATGGATTTCCTCAACGGATTTACTAGCCCCTGGCTCCAATATTACTATTCTGTAATAGCTATATACAAGTGCTAGTGATCAAACAGCAGGGGAAATCCTGTGTTACCTTAAATGTCTGAATGTATCCCATATTTTAAATGTACAAGGGAACAAGTCATACCCCAATACTTTGCACCCTAAATGACCAAACCACTGACTATCTTTGGCCAATTCTTCAAGCAACAGTGGAAAATTGCCCACAGATTGTGTTTGTACATTCTCATGTACGAAATCAATCGAACTCATTTAGCTGTAAGTGTGGAAATGAAAAAAGAAATGAATCATCTCAGTCTTCAGGATCCATAACATGCTACATTTTTCTGTTATTAAGTTCTGTTATTAAGTTCTGATCTGTCATTGACAATGGGCCTAATTTCAGTTCATAGGGTCTGGTTAAAAAAAGGGTGTGTTCCAGTAGCTACAGCCTAACCTCAAGTTCAAGTTCATTTTATTACCACACATGATAATTATTTGTCATAATAACGGTAATTATATCAGGTTAGGTTACCTGTTGCCAGCTGTGCAGGGCGGTGTCCACAGTGTGGATGGAATACTGGCTGATATTGAGGAAAACTGGGTCCACAAACACATTGACATCTAATGTGGTGTTCTGGGGGCAGCAGGTGGCTGCAGCCTGGCCCTGAAACACACAAAAAATCAAATTATGAAGTTAACTTGTTTCCACATTTCCTGATCAAAAAGACATGAAACCAATATGATTAGCTGAGTTCTACCTGTAGTACACAAGGCTGGAGGAGCTGAAGGTGCGTTAGGTTTCGGTACTCCAGCAGCTTGCAGTCTAGTTGAGTAGAGAAGCTGAACTCCTGACAGTGACGTGGTCCAGTGCTCCACTGGCGTAGGAAGACCCGTGGCTCCCGAGCGCCAATCGCCATGAACTCTTGCTCCTGAGGTAACTTCCTGTCTGGCAGGAAGGGACGAAGTTGTCGAGATGGAACTAGAGGAACAAGACACAACATCCGTTTTCAGAGACTAAATGTGAGACATATTAAATCAAAACATAACACAACTATGAAAATTCGTGATATCACTCAACTTTTTTTGGATAAAAGCAAAAAAAAAAAAAAAAAAAAGGAATAACGATCTTGCCATCTGGGTCTGAGTCAAGTCAAGTCAAGTCAAACAAAAATAAAATACACGGTTCCAGAAACAAAAGTAAAGTTAGAGGTCAGACACAGTTCAATAAGTAAAGTCATCACTGGACTGAGATAATCAAATAGAAGAAAAGATAATTATAGATTACTCCTATAGTTTCAGGGTGCTACCACGATCAACCAAAAAACAAGAGAAGACTAGATGTTTTTTTCAAAGCAGCTAGCCTACTGTGCTAATAAATGCAATACTAAAACCTAATACTTTGTGCCTGTGTATTATGTGTTTACCTGTTCCAAGCTGTTCAAGGTGGTGGCAGAGGTGAATGTCCAGCTGTGCTAGTTGTAGGGACACCCCCACGGAGGGAACAAACCAGGGTGCAAAGCAGGAGTCCACACGGGTGCAGGCTGCCAACGCCATTGGAGATACCAACTGATCACAGGGCAGCTGGGACCCACAATCACTATCCGAACTGGATGGGAGGAGGAGATACAACCAAATGTGTTCACATCCAGTGGTGTTAAAACTAAAAACACTAAATTAAAAGGACAAATAAATTTTAAAAAAAGTAAAAAGTATTAACTGAAACAGCTCTGTGAATATGAAATGATTTCATATGGAATTAATAATGGAGGAGTAATGAGTAATATATGACTGTGATTTGACAGCTTTAAGGGAAAAACTAGCAAACGGTTATTGATTTTCTATCAAACTTTGTTTTGCAATATCAAGAGCATAGACCCAGCGGTAGAGTAAGGGCCAGAAATTCTCCTCACTAATTAAAACAGTCTGATTCTTATTTGTAGCTGAATGCTTTTACCCCTTGCCCAGCGAGTTACAAATTGTGTGACATCCTCATCAGACATCTACAGTGAGACAAAAGCTACAACTATTCAGACAAAAAAGAATGAAAAGAGACAATGTATAGAGGGCCTTCTCGCTGTCCGAGGCTGAGTTTAGATACATTATTACTGCTGCGGTTTCCAGGAGAACCTCTCCATGGACATTAATTGCATGTCATGGTTGATGATGTTGAATGGAAGGTAATTGAAGTGAATGACCATTTGCTCTGTAATTTGCTGCTACCATGATCCACCATAAAAACTCCAGCAGGAAACGCTCAAGACCTGAAAAATGCTGGTGCAGCAGAGTGCTCCTTAAAAAGATAAGCATCATATGTTGACAATTTTCATTACTTCCAGTTGGCAGGACAGCCAAGTTATTTTTCTGGTGGAAACTAAAGTAAGGCAGATGAAACAAGCGAGTAAGGAAAGGGGAATCAATTTTGATCAAAAAAGACAAATAATTTAAACATAAAGGAAATGTAGTGTTTGGAGTATGATTGTAATGAAACACAGATGTATATTTTGCTTTACTCTGTATCTGGTACTGAAGAGTTTTTTCTCTGTTTCTTCTCTTACATGTTTTCTTATTCCTCCCTTTCTGCTCCTCTGGAGCTCTCTAAGCCACACAGAATGTAGGCTTGGCAATTCCCTTTCACTAAAAGTTCCCTAAATCCCAAGAGGAAGTAAAAGGGGGGAAGAAGAGAGAGAAAATTAAGACGAGGAAGGAATGAGAAAAAGACTGAAAGAAATGAAAAATGGGTGAAGCACAGTAGATGTAACAGGATGCCGGGTGAGACATGCGAGAAATGAAGAGAGGAGGCAGTGGTAGCGAGAAGAAGGGAGTAAAAGCATGCTCTTTGAGGTGTTACAGAGCTTGGCAGACCCAGCCCAACCCATCCCATCCCAACTCAACCCAGCCCAACCCAGGCCAGGCCAGACCTAAGAACTTAGGAGCCAACCCAAAGGGGGCTTTAGTCTTCTTGCTTCCCGTGAGCTTCCCCTCGATTAGATACACTCAAGGTAAGCAGGAAGGAATCCGGATGGGCCTTGACAGGCACTTGGTGTGCTGGGAAATCTCATTAGGCCGATCTGAACGCCTTCCAAGCCCGCTCCCTGCTCCTGCACACCAGATGTGGGGCGAGGGACACATTGCTAGCTCTTTGTGCTCGGTGGCCAGGGTGCACTCTCCCTCCGCTTTCCCTAACACTGGACGGCACACATACTGTAGACCCACAGACATATTTGTGTGGAGGTATACACATGCTCTTATAAACAAGCTGTGTACAAGCATGCATACAACACATACATATACCTACAAGCACAAAGGAACAGCACAACACGTAGAATTTCTCCTCACCTCTGCTCATCTCCCCCCTCTCCGTTATTATTGAGAACTATCCTCCACAGGTCTGAGGCCACCAGCTCCTTCTGCTGGTCGGTGAGGCTCAGGCTGGGCAGCTGCAGCTGGCAGGCACTGCTCTCTGAAAGGCTGAACTCCCGGTATGGAACAAAGGCCTGCTGAAGCTCGTCCCAGTACTCTAGGCTGCACGGTACCTGGAAGAAAAGACACAGTAAACAACTTACAGATGTAACCCCCAAATGTGTATATTTTTATTTAGGTTTTAATGCATCATCTCTATCCATTTCAGAATGGTAATTAATTCACAGTACTTACTGTTCTTCAACTCAGATTCAAGCACACGTAGTGGCAAGCAATTAGTCTGTATGAAAAGTGTAATGCTAAAATGATAAATACCTGTGGCACCTTTACAACATACTTGAAAAATGTAATGTGAAGTACTACAGAGAGGGGAAATAAAAGTCTATTTTTGTTAATCGTAGAATAGCTTTTTTTCAGTTACTGAGCAAAAACAGGGGGAATGATGGACACTGTCAAAGAGGAAAACACCTCATCCCTGTACATTATGCGAGCCAAACAAATTCACTGCTTTCTCATACAGAATGAGAGTGAACAAGGTATTTCAAGGTGCTTCTTTGCATCCCTTTGAGTTGCCTTAAATAATTACAATGAGCAACTGCTGAAGCACATTTTCTACTAAGGTACTAAGTTAAACGGTTACTGCTGCTGTTACTACTTATCAGCAACAAGCCAAAGGATGTCTTTATGTATGGTTTCGAAATTTCTACCAATGGATCAGATATTCCTTTCTTAAGGTGCTGGCTTTGCTCCATCAAATGACAGCAGTGTTTTTATATCCCCCAGTTAGTCTCCTCAACAAACAGACTTCAGTGTATTCCTCAGTTGTTCATCACTTTAATTTGAGGATCCAGTTCAAACAAACAGACGATTGTAACACCCTCAGTGTAACCGTGATTACTCATCAGCAGTAGGATTACTGTTAAGCTTTGTTGCTGCACAACAGGTATTACTTCAGCCCTGTGAATCCCCCAGTTACACATAAAGCACTAAGCAACTGTAACGGTTTGCTACTCATCAAACATTAATGCTTTACTGACCCTTTCAAGTCACTCTGAGTACCTCCCTTGGAGAAGCAATGAACAAGTACATTTTTATGGCATCAGTATAACAACCTTGAATTTAACTCACTTCAATCCAATCTTCAATTTCTTGTCTAGTCGGAAAAAAGTACACTTTAACCGCAGACCACCTACGCAGCAAGACGACAACTCATCTCCGTAACAACACTGCATGACCACAGCATAACTAAACACCGAGCAACTATGCACTACAAGGCATCCATTAGCATTGAAGTCCTGGAGCTGTTTCTCAGACTGAATAACAATCAGGCCTCCATCCATTCCTCTCACTCTCTGCCAAAATTAGCATAAATGTGTCTGGTGCTCCTGTGTGAACTAAACCAGCTTCTCAGGTTCCCTCGACCACCTGCACAACTCGGCTACTGATGAATCAGGGGTGGCAGGGAGCTCTTAGCAGCACACCTGAAAGATGCCAGGCAGTAAGACATGAGAGTGTGTGTGTGTTTATGTGAATATATGTGAGCGAGTGCTTTTCCCTGCACACATATATCTGACAATGCAATTGTTTACCAGAGGTACAAAGCTCCCCTGGACAATTACCAAACTCATGGAGCTGTCAACAAGTTGGTATGTGTGTATGTGAAAAGTTTTGTGTTCACAAAATGTGTGTGTCTGTCTATGCCTTCATATGTGTCAGGCTGTAATGTTAGGCGGGAATGCATGAGGTAACTGAAGCAGCTTACATCATGTATAAAATGCCACACAGGTCTTCCTGGAATCAACTTCTCATAATTGTACCTGACAGAGTGGTGCACCCGCAACCCCAGCACTGAGCCACCGGAGCGGAAACTCACTGAATTTCCGCAGAGAATTCCCAGAACTGCGTTGCTAAAACACAGAGGGTGTTTTTTTTTCACCTGTGATATTCTATACACATGACGCCATTCAGAAATGAATATGTGAGGTACATATATGGTACAGTGGAATACATTTACATGGTTGAATTTGCGTCATGTTCCCTTTGACTTGTAGCCCCGGCCTTGGAGGAGAGTGGAGATGAAATCGATAACCAGTTAAAAAAAAAGTGAAATAAATTATTTTTCAGCTATGTTGAATTGAAGGTCTGGCACCGGCTTCTGGGAGAAGGAGGCACCTGTGTATATGTCAAATGGATTGTGTATATGTGTGTATGTGTTCAAGAGAAAGACTATATTTAATTGTACGTATGAAAGACAATATGCATGCTTACATATGTGTATACACAGGTGTGTGTATGTATGTGAGTGCTTGATATAGTCTGGGCAGTGTCAGTTTCCGCTGCCTGATTGTGTGTGTACCTTATCTGATAAACAACATGTAACCCTGAATAGCTGACATTCCCTTGGCTGGATGGGTCCAATCTGTATTTTCTTCAAGTGCTCGACAAAGTAGACCTGGCAGCTAGAGCTCAGGGCAAAACATCAGCCCAGGGTTATCTTGAATGTTATCTTAATTACTGAGACAAGGTTCCACTTTGGAGGTGAGTCAAAGGCCTGGAAAGCTAAGTTAAGGACTTTTCAATTAGTTTAAATATTCAAAACTATTTACAAATATATTCAAATCCAGGACTGTTGGCAGAGTTATGTATATACAGATCTGATTTCCATCCCTGTCACTCGCCCCTGTTTTTGCCAAACCGCAAACTACTATTCTGCATGGATTTACTTTTCTGGGACTGATTGACCAATCAGAGTCTCTCAAAAGGTTAACTAAAGGCAGGCAGGCAAGCTAAAGCAAATACACAACACAGAGAAATAATTTCAATTTCCATGATCGACCCAGGTGTGATCACTACTAAAGTTTAAATATGTCTCTGCAACTGAAGACTTCCCTAGCTCCCTCTGTGGCTGCTGACATCCACAGCCTAGTCTGCCATTACTATTATGAACAATATCAACACTATTAGGTCTTTTGTTATTTCACTGATGCCTATATGTCTAAAAATTCCACTGCTAGCTACCTCTTATCAGCCAGCAGACAAATTGAATTGACATCTGCTTGAGCAAATGTTTACCCAGGAGATGTAATGAAAATTGTTCTGAAAATGACTCCCGCTATGCTGTCTCAGGTGGGCTAATATACGTTAACATTAATCAGTGTGGAAAATCAGAAATAAGCCCATGCTGAGATCTTCACGCTTAACTTTTTTTTTGTTTTTCCTCTGTAATGCCAAACTTTTAAAGAGGGGGACTGGAGTTTTGGTGGATGAGGTGTAAAAAGTCCAGATCAAATTAACCACATGGACAGTCTTTTATTTTTATAGTGCATTAGCTGTGACTAATGCAGGTCTGCTTGAGCTCTGTTCCACTAAAATAATAGTTATCTTGGCTAAAATACACTCTCGCTCTTTCTGCTTCAATGTGAAATACCCCACTGACTCCCCTCAGATTCTACTTCCCAACAAAAGGCTGCATATTTCTACTAATTGGAGGAAAAGTGTACATCAGAAAAAATGGGTGTGCCGTGGATGTCAAGTTGACGGTGGACCTGTGTTTCTCATAATAACAACAATGACAGAAACAACAGCTGCAGCAGTGGTCATGGCTGAAGGTTGCCAGTTCATCTCAGGCCACAGAGGCTTTATGATATCGCTCACAGGCCATCAGGGCCACGATGGCAGTACAGAGCCCTGATGGTACATGAAAGGCTATCCCACAGTGCCATGCATGAAAGCCACAGAGGAGCAGATGGTGTGATGTTTGTCTGAAAAAGTCAGATTGATTTGGGCTCTGTGGATGATCAAATTGATATGTTTACATATTGAGACTAGCATTGGTAAAAGGAAAATATGAATGTGCATGAGAACACAACAGAACATTTTTTAGAGTATATGCTGAGGTTGAACTTAAGTTGTTGCTTAAACAAACTGTATCTCCTCCTCCTGTTCCC
Source organism: Nibea coibor (assembly GCA_023373845.1). Taxonomy (NCBI): domain Eukaryota; kingdom Metazoa; phylum Chordata; class Actinopteri; family Sciaenidae; genus Nibea; species Nibea coibor. The sequence continues at coordinate 4,565,953 of CM041726.1, forward strand.
CTGATCCGGGGTCAGGCTGAATCATAGCTCCTGTGTTTACTCCCTGTTTCTCAGGCTTCAGAACCCCACAGAGAGGCAGAAGGAGGGGAAGACGAACGAGAGGGATGGAAAAAGAGCAGTAAGGACACCTGTTTATGATTCAGAGAACTGGACCACACGGCGGTGAGAAGGTGAGAATGAGTCACCTTCCTCTTTCCTTCTATCCCTTCAACACTTGGGCCCTCTACAGGTGGGAACCTGCGGATGCCCTGTCAAGGATCTGCCGATGTTAAGCTTGAACCCCCCCCTCCCCGCCATCACTCTGACATTGCTCCCCTTCTACTGTATGTAAAAACAGCGCAGAAAGAAATTTGACTTTGAGTAATGGAAGGAGGTTTGAATTCCCCCTCCGAGATACTGGAACCAGTTGGGAAACCACAACTATTTAAATGCAGGAAATCTTGATTTTATAAAATGTTAATATGATCTGCTCTGGGGACAAGCGAACAGAATGGCTCAGAGAACCACCCCCCCACCCACCACAACCCACCTTCATCTATTCAGAGAAGTTGAGACAGGGAGGAGAGGAGGTGGTGGGTATTGTGACAAAAGGAGGGAGAAGAAAAGGGAAAAGAAGATGATGAGGAATAAAATGAGGATATGGAGGAAATGTGGGAGATACCCACTTTTATTTCTATTTTTTTTGTTCACCTCATGCAATCCTTTTCACCCTCCACCTGCCGGTAAACCGGTGCAAACTGGAAAAACATTACTGCCTAAATGATGGAGAAGAATGACAAGACAGCTCACTGCTAAATATCACTCTCTCCTTTCTTCTTATTTCTTTTTCTTTCCCTATGCCTCTCACTTTCCATTTCTCAAAATCTATCAGCCTCCATCTCCGTGGCCACATGGTAATTTTAGAGGCCTGAGAAATTATGACTGCCTTCTTTCTCTTTCCTGCTCTCTCTCTCTCTCCCTCTCTCTCTCTGCACAGCCTAAATGTAAAGTAAATGAAATTCCTTTGGAACAGAAACTGAGCCATTACTGTTTTTTTTTTTGTTTTTTTTATGGCTGCATTTCCGTTTTCTGTAGCTCGACTTTCTTCCAGGTCTTTGGAGAAATTTAAAAAAATGAATTAATTGGGACTTTTGAAGTTCTGTAGGAAGGAAAACATAGTCTGCCAGAGGCTGAATTCAATTAAGTCTGGGATCACAATGACTTTGGCTGATGACCAAGAGGTCCTCTTAAAATAACCCCTCAGAACACAAGCCCTCGCCTCACACACAACTGGTGTAATGCTGTGTGAGTGTTTGGACAAAAATATGAGGTAAGAAGCACTGTGTAACATATCAGTAAATTGATCCAGTGTCTTATAATTACTTTACAATTAATCCTTTCAAAACATCCATGACACACGATACTGTTTTTAGCAGTGCTGACAAAATGCATCAGAGAAGCTTTCAACAATGGATTAAAAACAGTTTATCATATACACTTTGTAAATGATGTTTTTCATTAATGGTACCAATAATACCTTTGTTAACATGGCCACAGTTATAACTGCCCAAGTGTCCAATTACAGACATGTCTGCCTCTGGCCCTGGACAGAGGTTTACACAGATGTCACAGAAACACATGCAACAGACTTAGAAGACTCACACCTGAACTATGACTCACATATGGCTGGTACAGTGGTAGATCGATGCAAACATTCTATGCAAAATTCTTAGCTCCCAATAACAATGTAGTTTGCCTTTCTTGCTCTTCTTTACAGGCGTAGAGTATCTGACCCCACTGCATCTCATCTCCACATGATGTGGCTGCAGTAATACTTGGGTGCTCAGAGCCTCCTCTTTTCACCACTTCCCCTGTGGAAGTCTCATCACCTGATTCCTTTTAACAGACTTGTCAGAAGAGACAGGACCAAGCCAGATGACATGAGGAGACGAGTAGAAGATGTGGAAACCACATGTTCATCAACCACTGGTCCCACATCTCATGCTGTGTATTACACACCACTCTCTCTCACATACTCATGCACACACAAACACAGATATGTACGCAGTCACAGGCATCCATATTTATGCACATTCATAGATGTACATATGCAGAAATAAATGCAGACAGCCAACTATCCCCTCTCAGACATTTGATACACTACTGTCCAAGTATATGACAGACTGTGAATACATGAACATGACATGCTGGAAGATGCCTGCCAGTTTGTTGTATCTCCTGTCAGACCTTCATCAGCCCATTGTTTCACCAGCTGGAGAAGAATCATCTCTCTCCTGGACTAGAAAAAGTAGATTTCCCACACAGAGGCATCTGTAAGCATTGCAGAAGACACCACCTCCCTTTGTGACCATCTATATCCATCTTTCTTGACCCACTCTTCCTTTCTGTCAGTTTATATATCCATGAACCACTGTTTCCCTGTTTCATCTATGTCCATCAGTGCATCTTCCTCTAACCCTCCCTCCTCTACACACCCCAATTCCCTCCATTCTCTACTGTAACACAATATGTGGCCAATCAGCTAGAGGCCTTAGAGTTTTTGCTCATTACAGACTTTACAGCTGTGGAGCCTTGCAGGGAAGCCAGACATCTGCAGCACCTTCCAATATCTTGTCTCTCCTGGGCTGACATAAACAGACGGAAGAAAACATCTGTACTGTAGGTGAAATGCTTGTGAGAGTCCAGGAAAGAATCTGAGAAATAAAGGGAGGGTATGGGGAGATGAGAAACTTCTGCTGCAGATGGAGGAAAAAAACAGAAAAAAAGAAAGAGGGAAGGTAACCTAACCCCAAGGCTTAAGAAAATGTAATTAAAAAGTCTTCATAGATGGGCTGGGTTATGTAACGAAAACCTGCTACTGCCATCAATTTCATGATAATGTAATTATGACATTAAATTGTGATAAATACTGTATAAGGACTTTATAAGGAATGAGTCAAGGTAAAAAGACTGTTAGGATTTACTTCGTTACAATGACATATTTTGACAATCAAACAGTTGTTACATTATCAGTCTCTAGAGGGTTGCTTCTCAGCTTCTGCTTCTCAGTGTGACTCATAAAGACCTTTTGCTACACAGAACTGAATTCAAAACCACAATGCCACAAGAAATTAAAATTATATCTGACTAAACATACAGTAGGTACAGTAACACAAGCTGTGAAACTTAATATGAGTGGGAAAATAACAGGGACCATTTTATTGTTCACGAACATGACTGGGTTAAGCTGACAGGATGACAAAAACATGTTTGAATATTGTATTAACAGAAATTCCTTTCCTAATTGCACAGTCAAAAAATAAGACTCCACTAGAGGGAATAGCAAAGACTGTGTCAGGCAATTTGACCTAAAAATAGCATATTTCTGGTCCAGGGAAAAAGAAAGATTGAGGAGGAGGGCGTGAAAGAACGTGATTTGGGACATGGCTTGCCTTCGAGGATGATAAGCTGGAAAGTAAGGCGGGGGATAGAAAGGCGGAGGATGAGTGATAGGAGGAAAAGTGGGATGTCCTGTCCCCCACTGAGGCCCTGCAGACCCAGTAGCTGCTACAGCCTGCCAAATTATAACCTCATCTGGGGTTGGAGACACCTGGCTATTCACACCAGAGCATGTAAGATGACTTCCACAGCTGTCCGACCATGTATTACATGTTTGGAGGGACAGCAGGGGTCTCTGTCATTCAATAACACTTTGGGTATGGGAGTTCTCATGACTCATGTCATGGGAATTAGAAAAGCACACAGCCCAAGTCCAAGAGAGTTTATTTCTCTTTCATTGCAGGTGATGTTAAAACAGGGAGCAGTGAGAGTTTAGTTTACGCCTCCTTCACCTTCTTTATAGTCTTCTTTATATATTTCCATATTCATTCATAATATGCTGTGTGTTTATGTTGGGTAAGGATTTTCAGATTAATGGCAGATTAATGGCAGAAATGGGGAGTATAAAAGTTTACTGACTGTGGTATGTGTTGGCAGTAGAACATGCTAATATTTTTTCTAATGAAGAGCTGTGTGTCATTGTATACCTGCAGGATGTCCCCCAGGTCAGCAGTGCTGATCTCAGGGTCCTCTGTGGTGTTGAAAGGGATAGGAGTTATCCTGACAAAGGTAAGGACGCGGGGTTCAGGGTACCTCCACAGCATAACCCCGGGGCTGTCCTCCGTCTCGCTGTAGAACACCACCTCATGGGGTCCTGGCAGTCTACGGGAAGCTGCGAGAAAAGAAGAATTAACAGTAATATCAGAAATAACTTCGCTCGAATCTGTCAGTGATCTAACAGCAAGGCTTAAAAGAGGAAAACCATATGTTGGGGGGCTAAGAGAATACGAAAATGAGGCGAGGAGAATAGCTGAAAGGAAACAAAGAAAATGGGAGAAAAAGATGAAGCATGATAGCTGAGTGGAACAGATAAAAGATGATGTGACTGGAAAGCAGACGATAAACTGGAAGAAACCCATGGATTTTATGTTGTAGGATACAGTAGATTCCTAGTTTAATGCACTACGGTCTTGTATCACACTGGTATCATAAAAACCATGACTACACAAAGTTTCATAACAAAAAGCCTGTTGAACATTTTCAGATGCTTGTGTAAGAAAGAAACACATGGAGTTTGAAAATATGATGTATGATGTGTATTATTCCTTTCACATTATGAAAGTCACCTTTTGTGGCAAAAAAATACTTACTTCAACTATGGGTGGAACCTTAACCCTCCATATATATAAAAGAGCAGTGTAGATGTTTCCAATATATGTGTATATATATATATATATATATATATATATATATAAAAGAGCAGTGTAGATGTTTCCATGCTTTCACAATGTTTATATGCATAAGAAGCCGTATATAAACAAAGTGGCTGAGTAAACATTTTTGCTATGGAGTAAACAACCATTGATTGAACCATGCCAAGCACCTGCAAAAGCCGGATAACACTGGATCTAAACTTCTGAGTGGTGTTTGACTAAGTTGTGGCTGCTGTTTGGGATTCAAGTCCTTTGGAAAAATGTTTATTTGAAAAAAACAGTCAAGCAGAGAACTGCTGCTCTGTTTGGCCCCTCGGGGTACAAACACTGAGAGTCTCTTTGCAGAGAACACATTTCAAGGGGCAGCGAAATCTGTCTGTGGTTAATTTTTCCCTTTAAGTGAAGCGGTGAGCTGCCCACTCGAAGGTGGACAGTGTATTGTTCTCTTGCGCAAAGGCTTGATGAAAGAAAAAACAGACACTTTCATGAGGTTTTGCTTTAAGATTGAACTTAGAGAAAGTGAGAGACAGGGACAGGACTTCTCTCCATCTATCTTTCATCTCCTCCTCTGTCCATCTATCCCATCCAGCCCTGTGTGAGGCCGCAGGGGGCCACTCGCTGTTCTCTGTACTTCGGGGCCCGGATTTCTCTCTGGCTGTTGACAACATGTTGCCGACAGATTGTGCTCTCTGTTCTAGTTCACTACTGTACGTTCTCCTGCTTCAGCCAGCATATTAAATGCATCAAAGACCAGTGGAACAGTGCAACAAACAAAGACTCAACCACAGCTGACAGAGTGGACGGCTGGTCTACAGCCAGAGAGAAGTTTGATCCTCTGTGTATAATGTTCCTGTGTGTGTCTGTGTGTATGCGCACGTAGAGGACAGCACACACAAAGCACAAAGAGAGGGAATAAACAGCATGTTACTCAGAGTGGAACCAGGCAGACATGTCCGATGAAACTTCTTTCCACAGAGAGCTTTGATCTGACTTTGATTTAAGGCGATGTGTATCTTAAGTGACATCTCACTTTGGCACAAAGATTCTTCTTCTTTTTTTTTCTTTTAGTTAGTACGAACTCAACTTTACGAGTTTATGAATGCTTAACTATGGTTACTGTTCATATGGATTCAGGGACAAGTGCTTGTGACTGTTCCAACATATTTGGAAAACCTTGTCAAGAAACCAAAAAAAAGAAAAAAATCGTGTCCAGGTAATATTTTACTCTGACCCCTGGACAATACTCTTACACACTAAGAGTTTTGTCTGCTTGAGATGACTGCTGATAAGAAAAACAGCTGTCAATCATTGGGAGTCTGGGCTACTGCTGAACATCTATTTTTCTGAGAAATGAAAGGAGGATTTAGAGTATAGTAACCAACGTTTTCCCTCAATTTCAGCCTGGTTACTCTGTTAGCCCCTTGTTATGTTCACCTGAGTCCTGAAGGTATTGAAAATGCCCTGTTCTCAGGTCATCTGAGCTGTGCTCTGTCCGAGGAGAGGGAGAACCTGGAGAGGGGGGTGGTTGGGTGTGGCAGGCCTTGCCCATGGAAAAGCTATCGACCGAATCGTCCTTCTGGAGGTCTAGGGACACACGAAGGTGCTCCTCTACCAGCTTCAGGCAGTTTAGGTGTTCCTGGCCCCAGAAGACCTGGCAAGAAAGAGAGAGAGTAAAATTGGTTGGGAGAGAACAGCAAGTAAAACGTGTGGGACAGGGAGTGAGAGGAGACAGTGGCAAGTCTAATCGAAGATGTAGGGCTTAAACGACAGATATGGGGGAAGTTAGGAAAGAAAGTAAAATCAGACTGTGATAAGAAAAAAAAGCCAGACAGTGACACAGATTCACTGCTGATGCATAAACATCTACGTCAATTTATTTTGAATTCGTTTCCAAAACAGGATGAGCAGTCAGGGTTACCCTCGTCATCACCCCTTCACATCCTTTCTAACGTTACCCAACACAACCTTACATCCTCCTTACTTTACCCACGGCAATCCCCTTCCCGTGTTCCATCAAAGCGGGTCTGCCTGGGGTTTGGACCAAGGACCAGGAATCTCTGAGTCAAAAACTCTTCACACATGGAGCTGCCTGCCTGCTTGCCCCGCTACTCACTAGCTTGCATGGGTGGATTATGACTAAACTCTAAAAACAGGAAAATTTGGGGATTTTTTTTCCAGGTTTTTGGAAAGAAAGCACGAGAAGAAGGAATCGGAAGGAATTCCGGTGGTTTTTATACAGCACTTGATTAAAACACCACAAACACCAATATTTACAGAGGGAGATGTATGGTTACGTATTAAGTGTTGAGTTGCGAGTCGTGTTTCTGTTAATGGGCACGCAAAAAAAGCATTGAGGGAATCATTGAAAAATTGGGTAAGGGGTAGGGGGTTCCCCCTGACGAAGTAATGTGGAATAATACATTAGTAATAATGCATCCAGCAAGTCACGCTGAAAAGGGGGTTTTCAATGTGGACATTATGTAACTTCTTACAGGAAAAAAGACACACATAAGATATAACCCCTCTAAAAATAGCCTTATAATATTCCACCACTTAAACAGCAGAAGTGACTCAAATCTACAGTGGAATTACAGCATGCAGTTTCTACTGTCAACACTTGAACTGCAGAGGGGACAGAAGCCATAGCAGGGTTGAAGAGGAACAGCAGATTTAAGAGCTGTGCCTGTGGGTGTCAGCTTATGAATACTGTAAGGATTCATTTGGAAACCAAAAGCACTCAAGTTGAGGTGACATTTAAGTGTCATTGCCTCATGATTAGAGGCTGTTCTTTCACCAAAAGAACCCCACTCGGATTCTCAGGGTTCAAGTGTCCTTGAGCAAGATACTCAATTTTAACCAGGTGCCGAGGTGCTGATCTGACCGTGACCCTTGCAAACTGAAGCTGTGCTGGATGATAAATCTTGTGATTGAGGATGCTGAATTGATGTCATGGGTATGCAAACCTGCAGCAGGCCTCCCTTCAGGTCCAGCAGCAGTTTAGGGGGACCTGGCTCAGGTCCAGGGCTGCCGCTGTGCCGACACCACCGAGCCTCAAGAGAAGAGCTGCAGGAGAACGGCCCCATCAGGTGTCGGCTTCGGTCCTTCAGCCCTGTCCTCACCAACATGTCTTGCAGCTCCAGCTGCACAGATGCAGCCTGTACTGCATCTAGAAGGACAGAAGGAGTAGGGGGGGTTCAAATAGATGGTTCAAAAAGATGTCTAAAATAAGTACTTGTTTCAAAGTTAAACATTGATATCTCTAATTATATATAAACAATAACACGATTCATTGATACAAATGTGACTGAACCAGATGAAACTGAAACGTATAAACAATTCAACCTCAAAATTCAGTTGCACGAATGCTTGCCTTTGTGTTTCTACTAAGTTCAACTGTGACATTCTGGCTATTTGATGTCAAAGCAAAACATACCATACAATTATACCAACCACATCACTGGCCTCTAAACTACTGTACTCATTTGACGTTATTAACATAAACGCTCACATTCTCTGAAAGAGGAGAGCATGATTTTTCTTCTTTAACAGCTGTGTGCACACTATATGTCTCTGACTTTTGGCTCTGGCTTTTATGTTTCTTAATCAATGGATTGATGAGACCCTAAAAATTAACATCACGAGAGGAAGCTATCAATTACATTTGTATTGTCAAGTTGTCAATGATGAGGATTTAAAAAAAAATGTTATTTCAGTCAGCAGGCTAAAAATGTACAACACCAACACATAACCATCAGTTAATAAGAAGAACAGATGTGAGTCCTCTGTGTCTCCTTGAACAGGGCTGTTCTGGGGTCACCAAGCTGAACCTTTACAGATTCAAGTTCAAACTCAGTGTTTCAGTGATTTGGTAAACTAAAACGTTTAGCAGACATGATCACAGTGAGAAAACCCTGATGGGATCCAGACAGAGGAGCCAAACACCCACTCATCCTGAAAGAACCAAAAGTAGCAAAACCCCCAACTTAATAAGGACAGGATTCTCTGTCCTTTCCATTAAAACAGAGATGTGTCACTGTGGTCACAGGCAATCCTGAACTTGGCTTGTTGGTCCCATAAATCACCAGCCTGAAGCCCCTTCTACCAGTCGCTGACATGGGAGGGCTGATCTGGTCAGTTAAAGCTACAGCAGCAGGAGCCCATTTGGAAACCTCAGCCCTAGATGACTAATAGTGCCCTGAGAAGCGGCTCCTTAAACATGCCTTTTAACTCTAGAAATTCTCACTCCAGTCTGCTTGGCTGTAAGTCTGGGAAAGTAAAAGAAAGCAGCAGCACACCTGTTTCAGTCCCTAATTTAAGTTATATATCATAGTTCCTATTATTTAATTGTTTATTTTGGAGGGCATTTTCACTTTATTTTGGATAGTGAGAGAGAGGAATTGACATACAGCAAAGGGCTCGGGCCGGTTCAAAACTGTGCCACTGCGGTATGGCCTTGTTATGCGGTACATGTTCTACCACGTGAGGTACCAATGTGCTCCGTATTTCTGAACTGTTTGACCTTTAAAGATTCAGTACAGTAAGACTGAATAACGTGGGACATTTAAAGAGATCTATTTGTCTGTCACATGTCTGTCTGTTGACACTGTAGCAACCACTGGTATCTCTTAAACACGAAGGGTTCAAAGAAACTAAATGTCTAAGAAAGACGGTTTAGAAGTTTAGGACAGAAGTGACCTAATGATTAATAGCCTGGGCTTTTATTTGCTTCAATCACTAAAGTTAACCTGCTTACATTAGGGACATTCACAAAATTGTTAGAGAGATCTAACAATGTATAGCATGGCCATACCAAGAAAAGTTCACACATTTATATTTGAATGCACAATTTAAGCTTAGAAAAGCTTAAGTAGGAAACTGTATAGGAAATCTGGTGAGTAATTTCTGCATTTAAGTTTTATGGTCAAAAAACTGACTTGTCCATTTACAGTACAACTCTACAACAGAATGTGTATTTATTTCTAAAATATTGTCTTGTTATTTCCTGTGTATAAAACGGCTGGCACCATATTGCTTCGTGTTTTTGTTTTTCCTTATTTCTATTTCAGGAAAGACTTTGACTACAGTGTGCTTTGGGTTCATTTAGGGTAAAGCACGATAGATGGAAGAGATGGAAAGGGAATGGGGGAGGAAATGATAAATGAGGCGACAAATAGATATAGACATGGAGGGAGTGAGACAGTCAGTGTGAGAGACAGAATCAGAGGGTGTGTGAGAGAGAGAGAGAGGGAGTTATGATATGATGAAGATGTGACACACGGGCGCACACACTTTTCAGTCTTGGTAAACTGACTAAGGAACATCTTATTCAACATTAGAGCCCAATAACACAACAGGGGGGGTTCCAATGAAAGAGTGCTCCTCTTATATAAATCATTCCGGGGGAAATATTACACTGGGATGACTCATTTCTCTCAGGAAAGACGTTGTTGATACAAGTTGGCAGTTTACCTGCTAATATCTTCTGGTGTTGCGGCGCAAAGAGAGCTGTTAGAGATTACTTACTGAACTGTGGACATCGGGTTTATTTTCGTGGCTAGGATTTATTAGACATCGCAAGGGGAACTCCCAAACTGGCTTGTTAAATTGAGAATCTTTCATTCACACACACATATAAAAGCAGACATAGACGCATAAGACACAGAAAGAGAAAAAATAACGCCAAATGGCCACATGCATACATGTGTAAATGCAGACAAACCACCACACACACCCAGGTGAACAAGTGGAAACAAATGCACCCACACACACACACAATGCATATCAAAGCATTCTCTCCTGTCTCACCATGCGTCATTTAGAGCCCAGCTGACCGCAGCATCCTGGTGTTTAAGCCAGCAGAAGCAGCCAGCACTCTTAATAATCACCCTAATTGGGAGTGGTTTTAATGAGGGGGAATCCCTTTCTTTCTTCATCTCTCTCAACTCCATTCTTCCATCCAGAGTCACATTTCTCCATGCACTCTCCATCCCCGTTCTTGCCCCGTATGACTATTTTTACAGCTATGTAGGTTTGTCTTCAGAGATGTGTCAGCCAGTCAGCCTAAAGACATTACACTGCTGAGCTGTGAAGTACTGCCGTAAGCAGGGAGGAGCGGAGGCAATGTGAAGAAACAAAAAAAAAGGTGGGAAAGTATTAGAGGATGAGGCGGGCGGTACCTGGCACCTGTGTGCCTATGCTTGTCTACAGAGAGCATGCAGCATATTTATAGATCATGGGTAAAACCACAAAACCCAAGGGGGGGGGGGGGGGGGGGGGGGGTGTCTTGACCTTAGACACAGAGCTGCAGTGAGAGGTGTTAATATTGGAGGCCAGTGGACAGACAGCTCTCATCCACTCACAACTTAAAACAGCTCTGCACCTTCCGAGGCAAACACACAAACACAGATACACGTGTGTAACACATGTTGAAGAAATACAAAGAGCCTTCACAGAAACCAGACAGAATAGCAAGACAAGAATATTGTGATGCGCCACTGTTAACTATGCGGTTGGCCCATATGGCAAAGACATACACACTCACTTGCTCACACACACAGACACTGGAGTAAATGGACAGCTGTTGTTTGGGGGGTATTTGAGGTAGATCCACTTTATATGTTTGGGGTTTAGAGAAGTGGCTCAGATGGGGCTGAATGAAATAGATCCTGGCATATGAAAATGGCAACACACACACACACACACACACACACACACACACATTTATCCTTTAATGGTTTGTGTTCACAGTTGAACAAGAACATAAACAGTACAGTATATAACTGTTTGTTGCTTTTGTATTTTTTACAGATACAACTATCAGTCTATTATTACACTGACCATGCCAACCATTTTGGTAATTGATTTTTTACTCTATTTTAGTTTCTTAAATCTTTACTGGTTTCTTGTCCTCTTTTACCATAAATTAGATTTGAGGATGTCATTTTGGGCATTGGGAAACAGTGATCAACATGCTTCACTATCTTCTGTCATTTTGTGTACCTAATTGATTCATCAAGGAAAAGTTCAATAGATTAATTGAGAATACTTGTTAGTTGCAGCACACACACGTTTTGTGTGTGTTTTCAATGTCACCAGTTAACTTTAATAAATTTTACAGACAGGAGTATCCTGTCAGTACCTTTAGACATCATTTAAACAGCCACATGCTCCACAGTAAAAGCAGTCTGCTCAACCAGCAGCACCAACTAGGGCAGGTATGTTGTCAACTTGGAGAGGAGCAGCTTCTCCAAACACACAAAACACTGATAGGAAAGAAACCTGCATGTCCAAATATTTTTTATAAAATAGCAAAATCTAAAAAACAAACAAAAAAACATGCACATTAAACACACAAACCATTTGCATGGCTTCTGTTTAATCAGTTAGAGGGGATTAGTGTAATCCAGGAAGTTTGGTCTATGTGTGAGTAAGTGAGCTAAAATAATGGAACTACTGTTGAAATCCTGTAAAAGATAAATCAGAATGAACTTGGCTCCCACACAGACCTGCACACAAATCTACACCTGCACATATCTCAAAGAACTGCCAGTAAAACAGTGCACACAGGCACATCCTCTGGAGGCTAATGTACAATCTATGACACACAAGGAACAAAGTGGGTGGTGGAGAATTGGGTGGATGGAAATCTTCCTAAAGTGAAATACATTTCTGGCAAAGGCTTGGGTAAGATTAGATAAGATCGGAGACGTTGATTTACTGGGTCGGTTTCTCCCTGGCAGCCGTTATCTGACCACTGCCTGGCTGATTTATACCCCGGGACGTACTGGTATCAATTAGAGGAAACCTAAAGGAGTCATTACCTAACTAGCACAGTCCCCCGATGACTGTCTGGGATGGTAAGAGTAATAGTAGTAATATACTGTCACTCACCACAGAAATACACTATTCACTCACCACAAGACCACTATAGGACACTAGAGGAAACTGGTTTCGTAGCAGGGGACACTGACGGCCAAAATGGCACAACGCAGGGAGCTGTGCGTCATCCAAGCTGTTACACAGTCAATGATGAGTGGTGATGAGTTGCATATGGCTTCAATGACAGTTGTGACATGTAAGCAAATGGCAGATATGTGTTAATTTCTTCATATTCAGTTCCAAAAGTGAGCTCTTTATATGAAGACATGCATGAAGATAATACAGCAAGTAGAGAGATCATGTTTGCACAGTGTGCCGTTCAGTTACTGATTCTAAGCATGATGGATTCTGACAAATTATCGGGTTTTGGGTCAAATGCAGGCCATCTCATTTCATACAGCTTCAGGCTGGTTCGGTTTTGGTTATTTTCAAATGTAATTTAATAAGAAATTGCTCTCTCTCTCTGTCTGGCTGCTCCAGTGGACTGTCTGTACGGTATGTACTTGTGTCTGTGTAATATGCTGTACAGTAGCGCCCAGCAGGAAAAGACAAAGACACAGAAACAGCAAAACCTCTAATATCAAACTAATATTATGCCTTACATTCACCTGGAAAACTAACAGAAGTAGTAAACACTCGTAGTAAAGCTAATATATAATATATGTACTACAGCTAAAAGAAAAGTACATTAATCGATTAGTGGACAAAGTGAAAAAATGGACAACTATTTGGAAAAAATATTTTTCAAGCAAAAATGCCACACATTCTTGTTTTTATGTGATAGTATATTAAATATGTTGGTCTTGGAATGATGGTTGGACACAGCATAGAAAATAAAATAACAAAATATCAGCTTTAAACATTAAACAAAGACTCCTGCAATCTATTGATCATGACGCCTCTGATATTCAGCTACAACCATATCTCAGTGCTCTAACACTTCATGTCTCTGACCAACTAACTGCTACACCTGTACACCTTCATCTTGACCAGCAGCAGCCATGTGTGTCAACAAATACCTTGCTAGACAGCATTTTTCCCCCCCTTGACTTCTCTGTGATATATTTCTATTATTAATGCATTGAAAACAATTTATGTGATGGGTTAACATGCCAAATCACAGCAGGGTGTATTTCCAAATATAAATCTCTTTTAAAGTTTGGCTTTGCTTAGCTCTGCTTCTTCATGACTATCGAAACAGAAATAATATGATAAATGGAAAAAAGTGGCTTTCTTTCAGCAGAGTAAACAAACTGACAGGATCGTAATTCAAAGATTGGCCAGAGAAACAGAATACAACTCAACATAAAAAAAAAGAATGAAAAGACATAAATAAATAATGGGTAGCTTTCACTTTCTTCCACGAACAGAAGTTTTCCTTTATAAGTGTGCTGGAGTAAATCACCGTGAAGAAGTAGGGGGTCCACGGAGGCAAAGGACAGAGGAGAGAGCTTTGTGTGTGTATGTTATTATATGCACATGATAAAGTGTGCACTAGTAACAGGGTCTGTCGATGCGTATGTGTGTGTGTTCTTAGGAAATCGGGGGCACTCTATGGGCAGTCTGACGGAGAGCTGAGAGATTAGGGAGGGTCTTGTTTCATGGACCTTAAGACATATGTTCTCTCTTTCTTGCCCACCTCCCTCCTTTCTTTCATTGAACTATAAATGCCCCCCTACCTTGGGGAGTGGTGAGCCATGGACGGAGGGAGGAATGCAGGGCTTCCACTTGCTTTTCATTAACACAGGATCTGGTAACACACCTCACTGTCAACCTAATCCCCTCTCTCTCCATCTTGTCCCCTGGCAGAGAGGGGGGGGGGGTTGGGTGCCGTGACCAGGTACAGAGCCCCAGATGTTCTACGGATGAGGGGGGAGGATGACAGGGTCTTCACCCCATTGCTGCTATGGATGTATGCTGATGAAGACAACGTGGGGTGGGGTGAATGGCATATAGTGGAAAGACCCCTGTTACTGCTCACACAGTAATCCGGCGGTCCTCTGTTTTCCAACTTCTGTCCTGTTTTATATCTCCTTTCTTTCTCTACCTCTACTTCTGACTCAACTTTTTTCAAATTGTATTTTTCTTTTTGTCTAACCATGGGTGTGGTTGAACAGTCAATTTTGCTTAGGAAGGTTCCTAACTGAGTGAAGTATTAATGTAGCTGCCATGATAAGAGCTGTTTGAATTCTCTAACTGTTAAGAAAGCTGAAAGAATGCTTTATTATCTCATTTAGGATAGGATACATCAAACCATCCTTTCTGAATGGAAAGGAGGAAATGTCATTCCAGAAAAAAAGAAAGTGATATAAAACCTTCAATCATGAAACCTGTTCTGTGTGTTTTGACAATAATCTAGCATCAGGCCAACCATGAGGCTCATTCTGATGCGCCATTGCCACAAAGATGTGACCATGTTGGACTGGCCATTGGGAGCCCTGAGACCCTCTGTGGGCCGCTTGAGCAGCCCATGATACAAAAACAAGAGCGAGAGAGAGATGTGCTGTCAGCCCATTTTGATTATGCAACAGCCCACATCCTCCTCAAGATCCTCAGTACTAGATAAACTGTCCAGATTTTGCAGCTAAAGCCATAAAATAGATAATTGTGATAAGATAAGCACAGCCTGGGTTTGGCTGGCTGGCTATTTCGCTAGATCGAGTGCTTTTTGTTGAAACATTTGTGTTCAGCTGCGATGTGGTCATCAGTTTCACTTTTCGTGAACCAGCCAATCACAGCCTGGATGGGGCGGAACACACAAAAACTCATTATAATACATGGACGATAATTATTGATTATTACAGAATTATTATTTAGAATTACTAAATTAAGAAACATTTAAATAAAATTAAATCATTCTAAACCAATGTTAATGCTTCATTACTTCTGTGGACTTCATATCATTGTTCTCTTTGATGGCATTGTTGCCCCTGCGTTTGGCTTTTGTTCCCTCAAAAAACTGACAAGTGGCCTGCATCCTTCTCCACTTTTTTCTCTCCTACTTCTCTATCTCCATCACCCTCCTGCTTCCCTTCTTTCACAACTCTTCCCTTCCCTCTTCCTCCCTCTTCTGTTTCTCCTTGCACACTGGCATCATTCTGAGATCTGCTCAGGATGTGGTCCATCAATCTCAGCCTGACACCGAGGACCCAGCAGAGCAACAAGAGCAGCAACAGTAGTGGTACATACTGTAGCAGTAGTAATACTACATTCTCCTGTCTTACATCTCTCATGTACAGCCTCTCCCAGGGGGGTCATTCCCTTTGACTTATTGTGGCAGCTCAAACGCTCAGCCTAACAGAATGGGAATCCTAACCTTTATCTTCGTAAAATTCCAAGGTATCCGTTTTCTGAAGTACGGAGTGGAGCGGAGAGGCCGGAGTGCTGAGTGATGGAGGCGGTGCAGCTGAGGCTAAAAGTCAGCAGATACATCTATTGTCACTAGCGATCAGTCAGCGTAATTGGAGACAGTTTGTCTCCTTTCGATGGCAACAAATCTGGAAACACTATGAGAAGAAGCCCGCAGGGAGAACAGCAGTGTGTGTTGTGACAAAGATCTATAAGTTCTAAAGTTATCGAGCGGGAGAGAGCGAAAAAAACAGAAGCAACTGAGTGAGACAAACATGTTATTCAGCAGGATAATTTGCTTAGAAAAGTTTTACCCTCCCATTTTGGGCATTTGGTGCCATGTAAACTTTTCAATCTTCCTCTGGCAACATTTACAGGTGTTACTCCACATGAGGTTTCAACATGCTCTCACAGACGAGGCAAAGAGATGAAATATCAGGACCCATAATGAGATCTACATAGTGGATCTTAAACCTCTCAGGTATTTCAGAGAGCACTCAAATATGATCCATGAGGAGCTGAAAGAAACTTTTGCTGCACATGATGACAGCATTAGTTTTATGGCAGTTATTATAATGTCTTGTACAGAACAGACATACATGCTGTTATGTTGTTTTTGGGACGTAACAACAAAGTACAAGTATTTCAAAGAGTTTGGCACCAAACTAGAGATGAATGATCCAATGGATGTCAATAAACACCAGTGGTCCTGATTTTTTTTTTTTTGTGCGTCCAGTCAAACTGTAATGTCTTGAGAGCCATCGTGGTTCTGTTTCAAAGGTGCTGGTAATTGTGGGGAAAACAATATCCATGAACAAAACAGTTAACTGCACACTAACTCTCTATTTCCTGTGTTTACTGTAAACAAATCAAAGAAAAACTATTAACAAATCCCTTTTGAAAAGGATGACTATGTGCAAAGGAAGAGCAATCACTATAAATAGAGTCATTTGAAGGCAAAGTGAGTGGGAGGGGATTAGCTTTCATATTAGTTCAATTGTATCTAAACTCCATTTCGTTTTCCATTGCACTGCACACGCAGTTTCAACTGTGTTTATCAAAGTCAACACATCAAAGATGGATGAAAGCTGAAAAGCTGGTGAAAATCAGAGCAGGGCAGCAGCGCTGACTATTGTGTCACTGTGCAGTTATGCAGATTTGAGTAAACAAAGTGCAAATTGTTTGAGGTTTTAATTAACATTTTCGACAATCATTTTATCTGAAGTAACCCAATATAACAACATCTGTCAAACATATGCAGGCACTTAAGGAGCTCAGTTCCAGTTCTGTCCTCGTCCCTCTGCAACCTCAGTCAACAGGGGATGTGTTGCAAGGCGGTACGGAGGTACAAACCAGTCAGGAGTGTTCCTTGTTATCTACTACATGTGGCATGTCACTCCCTCGCTCTTTTTTATCCTTCTGTTTCCATTTTCTGTCCAATTTGGAAGACGTGCCAAAAAAACAGCAAAAATTGAAAAACAAACCAAAAATCCCAGATCATCTGTTACAGCGTGTCGGCTCACACCCAACGACACAGAGAAGTTGGAAGCTTTTTAATTTACATTAGCATTAGCAGTTCTGATTGTCATAATGGAAACACTGTGATGCCTCCTGGATAATAGTCAGTGTTGATGAAGGCAGGGTTTGGTTCTAACACGAAAACAAACATCTTGCTCTCACACACACTCGTACATAAACTCATGAAAATGTCCTCCTCTCTCAGGCCCAAATACACACGTACCCATGCAATCAAATATACACAGTCTCACAACAAGTTTAGATCCAAGACTAACACAAACATCTCACTTTACAGTTTACTGACAAAACTTTTTTGGCAGATGAGAGAGTTAAAAAAAAACAGCAATATTTCAAGTTATACTGAAAGCAATAGTGGTATTTGGTTCCCAACGTTTCCCAACAGGAGTGAATGACAGAGTGTCAGATCTTCCAAAAAGGCAGAGACATCACATATTTTTCAATAAATAAGGATGGAAAGTGGAAAGTTTGACTAAGTGCTATGAAGTGAGATACTAATCACTACAGTATTAGAATGGAATTATACTTATTTTCTTTAACCTTCTGTTTAATTTAACACATTCCTGAGGGTAACTTGTTACAACATGTCAGTTACATTTTAATCTGAATGAATAACAAATGTTAAGTGTGGGGCCACTGGGTATAACACTTTGGAGTTTTTCCACATCAATATTTGTTTAGTTACATAATGATATGAAACAGAACAATTTGTTCTTAACTACATTTTTGTATTGGATATTTGGGGCTCTGTGTAACTGTGCTTTATTTTCAAAGGACCTGGATTGGTTCCTGTTGGCTGACATGGTGAACTTGGGTACTACACAAATGACACGCCACAAAAAAAGCATGTACATGTAGAGTAGTGTATTACTGAGTCTTAAACTTGTGGTTTCTTTAAAAGATGATAAAATCTGCCAAATGGGGTGAAGTCATGACAGTTGTTTCCAATGCAACTCCACCTGTTTCAGGAATTTCCTTTAAACAAGTGGCAATATCTTG
This sequence comes from Nibea coibor, assembly GCA_023373845.1. NCBI lineage: Eukaryota > Metazoa > Chordata > Actinopteri > Sciaenidae > Nibea > Nibea coibor. The sequence continues at coordinate 4,584,465 of CM041726.1, forward strand.
AAATGCAGCAGAGTAAGACGGATCACATCACTGGTTTGATGTTTTTCACTTTTCACACGAAGAAAAAAAAAGTAACAATGACTCATTTAAAGCCCAGGCCCTTGTTACTTTGGGGTATTTACTGACTAAGCTCAGAGTGATATTAGCAGGGGGTGTGAGAACAGAAAAAGGGAAATGTTTTGACTTCAATGTTCTGAATCTAAAGCATCACAGACTATACAACCAAGAGTTAGCTATAGAGATCTTATGAAACAGTGGCTTCCTCTTCTACTTTGTCACTGAAGCTCCCTGATCACAGTGTGAAACTGATGAAGTGTGCCTTTTACTCACCTTCTATCCTAGGCCCCGACTTGATGTTCAGATTTCCCGTCATGGCTGACACAGTTACTGTCACACTAGGCTTTGCTGGATGTGCCTCTGTTTCCATGACCACTACAATCTGGGCAGTGTGGAGAGAGACCTTGTGGAAGGTGAGAGCCAGGGCCCTGATACTACTGGCTTTGCACAGGGCAGAGGCCTGATGGTGTGGTTCTGAATGAGAAAGACATGCCCTGGGAAGCGTTTTCGTTGGAGAAGAATGAGGGGTGGAGGACGCAGACGGTGGTTTACTGGAGGTATCCCACGTGTGGTCTGGTAGCACCTTCTTCAGGTAGGCTTTGACCTGCTCCAGCTTTGCCAATGTAGGGTTGACTTTCAGTGGGCGCGACAGCTCAACATTCAGCTCAGCTGTGGAGAGAGAGACGAAAGAAAGAAAATGAAGGAAAGAAAAAGACGAGAGACAGTGAAGACAAGAGACAAAATAAAATGATTTTAAAACTGATAGCAACTCCCCCTATGGACAGTGTCAAAGCAGTCTCTATTAACATAGGGAGTATCTCTGACTTATATTTATGAAGTGCTGAGTGAAAAAGCAAACAGGGCAGGAAGTGGAAAGAGCAATGCTTTTGGGCACGCAATAAAAACATGACTTTATTGTTTGGAAAAAAACAAAGCTACCTCATGACAGAAGTACACCGGGTAGTAGTGCAATCACTCTCCCTGGGTCTTTCTGGAGTGCTGTGTATGTTCCATCTGTATTTGTGAGTGGGAAATTATTTATTTAATCTTTTTTTTTTTTTGATTAGCAATCCAGCGACAGACTGTTTAGTCTTCTGCAGCACTAAAACAGTCCCTCTTAAACTATGTTAAACCCAGCACACTAATTGAATAAATTCACTGTTGCTCTTTAAAACCCACTCTTGACATTTGGAAACCCACATAAACTGGACACAATCCATTTTAAGAAAAGGCAGATTTGCACAGTGTCTCACTGAGCAATATCTGTTGCTATCTAACTCATGGAATACCGCATGGCACCATGTCTCATAAATCAAACTTTGAATTCTTTTCTCTTCTTCTAGCCACTCAGCTTTGCATGCAAGGACCTGTTAAAGAACAGCTTGGTCCAGTCTTAATCTTCTTCTCCTTGTCTTATATGCACATGTATGCTCACACACACAATTACTGGCTGTCTCACAGTAACATCCTGACGTGACACTGCCGTATAACAGAAGAGAATCTTTTCTTCATGCCAGCCACATAAATCCAAGACTCCTCGCTCTCCTGTTCTGCCTCTCTCTCACTCTCCGGTGCACTGCAGCCTTCAAACACTTGACTGGAATTTACAGAGACACATGAATTAACTCAATGCCGTTTTACACCACTTCCATTATCCCATTTTTCCACTTGGTCATGATGATGGGAGAGGGAAGCAGCCGAAAACAAGCGCAGCTGTTTTTCATGGTCTCATCAAGGCACCAGTGTTCGGAGGGTTTTTAAGGGTTTTAGGCCTCCCGTCTGTCTCCTTCCCAGGTAGAAGCACGGGATGACATGAGCAGGAGTGCTGCCAAGAGAGGCAGGCGAGACACACACACACACACACACACACACACACACGCTCTCTTTCTCATTTAATCCAGTGAAAGAAGTGAGGCACATGGTCAAATGGAAGGATGGCTGAAGAGAGGAATTGGAGGAAAGATAGGTGGAATTTGCTGTGCAATGTAGCTTATCATTTCCACTTGACTTATCACCAGGAAACTTTCCAGTGGTGGAATAAATAGCCCGTATGCAGCTGTTCATCCATGCTCCCTTAGCTCCTCTCCTCTCTTCTTTCACCCTTTCATTTACTCCCTCTGTTATTATGCAGCCCATCCTTCTGCTTCTTTTTCAGTTCTTTCTATCTTTTACTCTCCCTAAACTCCTCAATCTAATCAACCCCTCCCCCCACCGTAATCACATAAAGCTGTCTCTGATCACCCAGTCAGGGCCAGTGCCGGGGCCTTGCTGGCTCTCCGCACAGGGAGACCTGTTCTTCATTATCGATTGTCCTCCCTCCCGAGGTCCCTCTCTTCCCGCGCCTTGAAAGACCCATCATACCTTCAACACCCTGCCAGTTCTGGTGTGACGGTAAGAAATGTTTCACCTGTTTAATCAGAAACTCATCTGGCCTCAGTGAGCAATGCCATGGGTATGACTTGCTGTACCCCCAAGGTTTTAATACTTAACTTACATGTAACTCTTACCTTATCTGGGACATTAATGAAATAAGTAAAGTATAAAGTCTGATGTACAGCATGCTTGTAGTGGCCTGGAATCATCCTCACCTCAATCATGTAACATAGTTGTTTCACATATTATGTTATCTTGAACTTTGCAGCAGTAATCTCTTCCTATGAACTGAGCTACCACATACAGTTTTAGCATTCATGCAACAAATTGCTTTTATAAGTAACAAAGAGCAGATAATGATGCAGCAACCTCTTGTTAACTACACATCATGCAAATAAAGATATTATAATTTTCTTCAAAATGATTTATGTTTGTTGGCTAAAACCATTTTTACTAACAATAGTTACAGTAATATAATGATAGATAAATGGGAAAAAAAGAATGTAAGAAAGTACAGTCTGCAGCTCATTTATTAGTTCAATCGTAATCCATCCCATTAAATGACTTGAGACATGTAAGATACTGCAGTTCAGCAGACTGACACACTTCATCACTTGTAGATTTATGGACTCCTTATGGAATCGACAGACTGACAGAAAACCTATCAAAGGGACAGCAGGGTAGTGTGTTTCTGGAATTTAAATTGTGGAAACTCGGAAAGAACACTCCATGGAGGACCCTGGAATTGAAGGGGAACATTGCATCTGCACAGTTTCCCTCCAGCTTTATTTGGTAACCGACGGAGCACGTTTTTATTGAAGTGGCGCAATGTCAAAAGATGAATCTTTTGAAGAATTCTAATAAAATCACATCACAGCATTATATGGCTTCAAGTCAAGTACATCCGTGTCATTTCCCGACGTTTGATTGTTTCTCTGGAGTTGATATGGGAGTGTGTGCAAGCCTTTACAATGATGTTCCATGTGGTTTCACTATTCCAGGCAAAGAAGGCATAAAACGAGGAAACTAAAACCTCACAACAGAAAAATAAAAAAATAAAATATAAGCTATTTACAAGCCATGACAGACTTATAAGTTTTACAGAGTAAGCTGCAAAACCTATATTTATGGATGAAGATGTAACACGGCACTATGACAAAGACTTCTCTCAACCAAATACAGTGTTCCATCTCTTCAACACTGCAAAGTGAAGAACGGAGAATACCCAGCGGTACAAATGGCATGATTGATCACTGGTTTCAATTGATTATTATGCTATGCTTTAGGGTGGCAAAGAAAGACTGCAGATATAAATATATATGTATATATTTTAAACAGGAGGAAATATTAATTGTTGAAAGAAAAATGGTGGTGCTTTCATCGCCAAGCAGGGGGTGTCAAAAGAGGACTTTTCCAGCAGTGGCATTCTCACACATCTGAATGTTTTATTGGGAACACCTTGACTTCAGCTGTAAGACTAAAGGCTATTTTAAGATGGAGACTGTCAGTGGAAGGCCTGTGCAAGGAGCAAGCATCAAGCCTAGAGGTTGAGAGGTGACGTTGGTGTATGCATACCTTTAAAGAACAGGACTTAATGTGAACAGGCTGGGGGGAATCATAGACTGGCCCTTCTCAGGTGTCAGGCTCTATTAGCGCTGGAGAAAGTGGGAGATCAAGGTCTGACAGAGGCACATACACACACGTATATATCTCTGCAAAGTGGTGGAGGAGATCAAATATGCTTATTACCCAGGTTGCTGTGCCTTTTTGGTAAGGTCAAGCATGACGCCGTCCCCACTTTGAACCTGGTGTTGGGTGTATGTGTGTGTGCAACCACCAAGAACATTGTTTTCATTCCGACCCAACCTTTGATTTCTCGAGCTGACTTTTACGCTTGACTCTTGACAGCAGAAAGCCTGTGGCAGACACAGGTGGCAATGTGTCCAATTACACAGGGTCTGTATGTGAAGGATATGTGTGTATGTCTGTGTTTGTAAGGGCCAATCATTTTTTTGCGCGGTATCTGTAGAATCCCAGTGTCACAAAAGAAAACAAAAAAACACCTCATACCAAGGAAGGCCAGTGACACGCGCCTCATATGCCATCTGATTTGAATTAGAGTGGTTCTGGAGGGTTCGGAGGGGCACAGGCTTGTATACAGTAACTGACAACATCTCTACGAACCCATAGCTTGACGGGAACCAGGGACACGGGAGAGTAATGGTTCCAATTTGTTCTAGCTAATCTATCACCTGTTGCTTCTCTCTTCTCCAAGTGGTAGCAGTTACATCTCTGGACTCACTCACTGACCCTCTCAAAGACTGGAACTGAGCGGGAAAGACGAGAGTGGGAGGGATGGAAAGTGTGTGTTTGTGTGTTGGCTGGTCAATCACTGAACCCTTGCTCATGTTTAAAAAAAAAACAAAAAAACACCCTGGGTTTTTTCGTGTACGTGTTTGTTGGTCAAGCCTTGAACCCTCTTGGTTCTGAAAAATGTGGCTTCCCGTGTGCATTAGTAGTGTTTATATGTATGTGTATGTGTGTGCGATGAGCGGCTGCTGAGTGAGGGTCAGTGCTGAAACACCATCCAGTTTACAGTACACATGTTACAAGTGTTTCCCACTCGACATCCTTGGGAGGGCAGCTTTGATTGGTCTTGCAGAATAAATGCTGCTGAAATTGCGAGCATATTGCTGTAAACACACAGCAAGACGTGGCCTCATGGCGGTCTGCACTCCGTTTGCGCCTCGTTGAAATAAATCAAATGTGAAACATTGTTGAATCAAAGTAGAGCCGCCAGACATGATACATAGACATCACAGGACACACACACATAGAGACAGAGAGTTATAAAGACTTGCACATGCAAATAAACCATCTGTGAAAACACCAGGGGATGGATAAATAAAATGCTGGATGCACTTTTTCTTCCTGATCCTGTCATCGATCTATGACTGATCCCCCCTTTATTTTTCCGTACAGTCCTTTTTGTTTCATATTCAAATTAGCTGAATACAAACAATTAAACTCAACTGAAGCATCACAACATGTCTCATCAGGTAAAGAACTCACTGAACCTTTTTACACATGATGCCAATGCTGAAGTTTAGACTGATAAACCTTTCAGGCTCAAAAATGATTCCTGTTTGTTCCTGTCTAAACAAGAGGAATTCATCAAAGCATCACAGCACTGACTCTCCTGCTCTATGTAACTTCTTCCTTTGCTCCCCAGTCCCCGAAGAGGAAAATTATCTCCACCAGAGAATCATCTAAACACACAGTTGAAAATGTGTGTGTTGATTGTGTGGGTGAACGGGTGAAGGGGAACCAGTAGCATGTGTGGTCAATTCTAGATATTTCCAGCAGAGCCTGACCCGGGGCAACCTCACACTGAGTCTGGATCCTGTCTGAGTCATTTGGGAGGGTGTTGTTTATATGTGTGTGTACGTAAGCAGAATGAATGTGAGTGATTATGATTGAAGTTATCCTACTGAGACAAGGATAGTTCTGCTCTTTACTAGTTCAAGGGAAGCACCTGACTATAATTGCACAATGTCGACATCTGTGCTTCAACTAAACACTAGAGTCAGATGTAACCACAGCATAATGTAATTATCTTTAGAGATGTAACAGGCAGTAACCCTGTCAAGGAGTGAAACAGTGAAACATCCTGTTAATAAATTGCATTAAAGCTGTAAAATCAACACCGCACATTAAGCAATTTCTAATAGATAAATAAACCAAGTGAAGCTAAATCTATTTATGTATTTATTTAATCATGGGAAACAGAAACGACTGCTGTTCTTATTTCTTGCTCCTCTCTGTAGGGAGCCCAGAGGTCAGTATGTACACTTTAAGTTGATAGACAGTCTCTTTAGTCACTACAGCAACGTGCCTCTCTGGAATACAGTGACCTCCCATCAGTCGTACCTACCATATAACCCCAAAACGTGATGCATGATTCATAGGTCATGCTTCTATTAATTTGACTGCTGGCGTCATCTAGAATGAGCAGAGGGGTAGATGGACACTAGTGATGTGTTTGCTGTATTGTGTGACTGTTGCAGTGTACAGAGAGCAGCATTGTGCTGTGTTGTGTGATTCCAGGTGGACAGAGAAGCTGAGGGCTTTCCGCTGACAGCAGGAAGAGATGCGTGTGGGGGCGACAAGGCTTTAAGCTTCCCTGAACCATCATCTATAGCACCTACAGTTTGGCTCTGGGACTCATTTTTGTATACCAAGTATGTGTTCATGATCACATTATATGCATGTGGAAGAAAGGCAGACTTTATGTCAAAGTATGTCCATAGTTGGGTGTCTGTGTGTTTGAGTGTGTGTGTGTATCTGCAGCATCTGGCCTGCTGGGTTCAGGGAGCTGAACTCTGACGGATGTCCTGCGCCTACACACACTCTCCATGAAACCCTCATAGGGATAACAAGGTTGTGCACACTCATACATTCAAAAGCCCACTCACACTTTTATTTATTGCGGTTGTGTTTGGGTAGGATGTCAGCCACACCCTTAGGTCAACAACCTTAGCTTTAAGCTCATATGGATATCATATCAGTCTAAAAATAGACATCCCTGTGAAAGGCAAATCCACAGGAGCCTGACATTACACACACACATTAAAATCCACATGAGCTTCTAGTCTGCTGTTCAAAGTGTGTAATGTAAGTGATATCAGTGGCCTACATCCGCAACGTCATTTAGACTGCTCATCATCCGTGCACACAGCAGAAAGGTCAACCTTTGTGTTTGCCTCTAGTATGTTTGTACATGTGTGTGTGCTGCATCACAGTGGTAAACATTTCCCCAGAAATGGGATCACATGTGGACTAGATGCTTTAAAATAGTAAATAAGCATGTTATCATGTGTGTACAGAAGCTGCATGTGTTGAACAGTGTGTGTGCATGATCCCCACCTGGTCCATTCAGGAAATCTTTGATCTGGAGGCAGAGCAGAGGGGGAGGGATGCCTGTTTTACTGTCCACCTCTCCTGCTACTGTCTGCAGCCAAAACACATTGTAGTCCAGAGACTCTGGCAAGGTCTTTCCTGGGTCTGGATTAAAGATGAAGGGATTAAGACGGAAAAAAGAGGAAATGGCATGTAACATGTGCAACATTAAGAATTTTTATATTTACTTGTCTGTTAGTCTTCCTTTATGGGTATAATGCATATGGGGGATGCAAGATGAAGTTACATCCCCCAAATCCCACCTGTTACACTGACAGGCTCTTCTGATCTCTCTTACCCAGACACTTGTAGTCAGAAGCTACTCCTCTTAAGGCCACGTCAAACACAGACAGCTCCATCCTCTGCTTGCGGTGGTGGCAGCTGAGCAGAGCAGAGGGTTGCATCACCTGGAGGTAGAGGAGGGGTTCCAGCACCTGGTCCCCAGCCCCTCTTCTCCCTGGCTGCCTCACTATAGTCACTCCCAGTGCTTGGCGGGCTGAGGATCGGCTGGGAGTTGGCAGGCCGTCCAGGGAGAGCAGACTGCCTCTCAGCAACAGGGAGGGCGACTGGGAAGTGTTGCTGTTGAGGATGTCCTCGGCAGTCAGTCCAGCAAGGGAACCCTGCGCAGCTGGGTCTGGAGTCGGGGAGGCTGATGCTGGAGGAGACTCCGACTGAATGTCTGGCTGGTTAAGGGCACTCTTTCCCATCTAAAGTAGAAGCGTACACACACCGTTTAGTAACATGTTAAGCCTCATTTTCCCCAAAATTCATTCCTTCAATGATTGGAGACACTGATTCAGTGTGTTCATGTTGTGAGCAAACATTCTTATTATCAAGAATGAAAACTTCACAGTTCTAAATGTCTGTGACAACAATCCGTTTTTTTTATTTTTTTATTTTGAGTGGGATGGCGTTGAGCCAGTTCCCAGACGTCTTTCACTTTTGTACCTGCCTAGATCACATTACCCATGTTATGAATTGACTGGACTGTACGGAACGACTTTCATCAACCACATGAAGTAATTTCAAATTCTAATGTTGATTTCAAAGCTTTGTAGTATTAATCCTTTGTACTTATACACTTAATACAATCTTCACATACATGACACATCTCACTATTGTGTGTGGTATGAATAATTATACACATATGGGCAGCTGACAAATCCAGGAACTAACTCATGAGAGAGCCTCCATGTCACAGGCTTTTTGTTTACCTTATCCCCGGGCTCCTTCTTCTCGGGGGTGCTGGGGGTGTCTGATGATGAGGGAAGGGCCTTTGGGGGACTGGAGCAAGCATAGGTCATGACAGACAGCCTACTAGCTGTGAGAAAGATGTCAAAAGGGATGAAGCTGAGGTTCTTGGTGATGGTGGATTGGTGGGAGGGCCTGGCGATGCAGTGATGGCTGGCCCCACTCTGCTGCTCTATTTGGACGATGCGAATGCGAGCGCTATCGCTGCCGAAGCCGCTGTCCTGCCCGGTCCCGCTGTGACGAGATGAGGAGTCAACACCTGCTGCAGGGTCTCGACTGCCACGCTTCTTCTCATATCGACGCACCTGCACAAAGAAACAGTAAAAGGTAAGACTGTGTTTGCACTGACACACATTTACTGAGCACTGAAGTCAGCTGGAGATGACTGCAAGTGGCCTCGCTGTAAAAATGTATTTTATTTTTATTTTTAATTTTTCTTGCAACATGAAGAAATTGTGTTTTTTTAAAAATTATTATGAAAATTGAAAAAGAAAACACAATGACAACACCTAGCAGCAGGAGTTCATTTATGAGAGCATAAAGTTTCTGTTTCTAGTAAAAAATTTGAAACTTGTACCTATCATTTGTACTGCACACTTCTCTAAGTGCTGGCTAATGCAGTTGGCGCACATCTGTTCTGTTTTCAATTTAGTTTTTTTTTTTTCATATAAAACTGATTGACAGTGAGAACATCACATGACATTAGATACACCCCCAGAAACCAGTCACCAAATGACCCCAGAGACTTTTGCAAAGGTAGAAACTGAAAACTAAACTCTATATAATGTAATTTGGCTTTATCAAATTTGTTTTGTCTAAATAAATAACAGCCAACACAAACTTCACGACCATTTATACATACAGTACAGTGCCCAGTTATGAACTATAAAAAACAACAATATCATCTCTAGATACATGAAAATACCCATATGCACGCATGCACACATGCATGCACACACACACTCAGCAGCTGCTACCTGCGTAACTGCACAAACAGCCTTCAACACGTGCAGCAGCTTGATAAATGTGATGAACATGAGAATTCAATTTAAAACAAACTGCTTTATCTCAAACCAAACCAAGATGCTGTGTTAGAATTGCCGAGATGGATCATAAAATGGATGAGAACATCTTTTTTTTTGTTTGTTTTTTACAGAGTTTGTTTCTTGTTTGGATCCTGACTTTACAAGAGGACACAAACCAAATAACTAGCTTGATTGAAACCATGGACAAATTGACCAAAGAGGGAGAGCATCGTATAGCCACAGAGACATTAAAGGCATGCTTTGGGACTTTTTCTGTGGTCTTAAAATCATTTTGCACTTCTTGCAATATTGGAAATGTCTTTGAAAAAAGGGCCTCTCCCCAGCAAATCGAATTGTTTCGTGCAGTGACTGTGGTATTGTGTATAAAGCAGCCTAGATTTTATGCTTGGCTCCAACTAACGGATGTCAGGAGAGTTCCAGCCGTTGTGGCAATAAAAAGCTTTCAGTGACAGATGATATAAATCAATGTGAGTAGGTTGCTGGGTTTCAAGCGACAATGAAAACAGGCATCTTTATTCTGCTACCAAAGCATGCCATCTTCAAGACTATAAAGAAGCCGCCACTGACTCCCATGGGACAGGAACGAGACAAACATATAAAACTAAATGCTACCTACCAAATAATAAATTACTGGACATGTTTATATAGAACTGACACGTGTGGGTAAAAAAAGCTGGAATAAACAGAAGCGTTTACTTTTCAAAAATTTCCCAAGCGCATGGAAAATATTTTGTAGATGCTGAGAAAAAACACTTAGAGCCACCCCCACAAAAGCATCCCTTTGCACTCAAAGAGCAGAGCTGAGACCATCAGAAAGACAAGTAAATATATATATATATAAAAAAAAGACTGCAAAGAGAGCACATGTAAACATGTAAGGCCATTTCAGTTCAACCACTGCATCACATTAACTAAACAATATAGCTGCAGGCTTGTCAGGTGCATCATGAAGGGACTTGGGCCTATTAATCATCATTGTTTCCAATAATGCGCAACACTGGCACCCCATTATTGTACCAAACATGGTCTTTCCCCCATGTTTCTCATCCATCTTAATGGGTATAATGTCGGTTTCAATTAGCTACTGCTGCCTTTACAGACATGATTATGATTAACTGAAAAATAGAGTAGACATACAGAAAGAGTTTTCAACAGACCCAAGGTACGTCCCATCCTATCCCACCCTCATCTGCTCCTGCAACCTGCACATGGTTGCTATTAGAGAATGTACTCTCAGCTACCCCCCTCTTCTCTCTCTACATCGCTCCCTCCCACCCACTCCATGAGAATTTTAAATGTATATTATTGCTGTGGCGGAGATAGTGTTTCAAGACCTCCAGGCAAATACTAAACCCACTGGCAGCACATTAGACAGAATACTTGACTTATTAGATATTTCCTATTCTAAACAGTGTCATCAAAGGCTAAGAACAAGAGCCATATAAAACGCCGCGGCATGCCTGCCCGCCTGCTTGTTCTGTTCTGTTCTGTTCGTCCAGGCTCATGTGTGGGGCTTCCATAGGATCGGCCCTGCCAGACCCTCTCCTTTCCCTGGCTTAATGAGGACAGGATGTGTGCACTTCTTTTCTGTAGAAATGTAAGATTTTCCAAGCAATGGGGAGGGGAGAGAAAGCAGAAAAGGGCCTGGACCTGTCTCCATGTGTGTTGTGTTAAGCTGGTGAAACTCGTACTGAGGTAAGGAGGTATTTGAAAAGTATTCAGCAAAGGCAAAACGTCCACTACTAGGAGCGCCCCATGTTGAAAGGGACAAATAAGCTGCACAGCAGCTGGAAAAGAGCGAGAGCCAGGAGAAACTGCCAGATACTCTTTACGCGTCTCTGTCTCTCCTCCCAAACTTAGGCTGTACACATGCATTTACAATTACAACAAATACCCCGTCTTCTCTTTAAGCACCACTACTAAGAGAGTGCCCCCTAAGCAAATTCTTGCTCTATATTTAGATGTGCTTACAAGTGGAATAATGGATAATGGGGAACACAATTGGGGGCATAGAGGGAAAGAGACAATGAGAAAGCATACCACAACACACAGTTCTTCGTACAGTTTGAATCAATGCATGCAATCAGTGCATTCACAAACATGTTCACATAAACACACATGAAGTCAGTTGCTTTCCCAGGGTTTGATCTCAGCTATAGTTTTAAAGCACATAAGTAGATTCCGTCCTGTGTTTCTGAACTTAGTTATATCCCCATTGTGCTTACACACTGTAAAAGAGCACAGGTATACACAGAAAACATAAACCTATAGCTCTGTAGTCTATATGCTTTAACCTTAACCAATTTATTCATTGACAGAGGGCAATAAATTCAGAATACAAACATGCACTGTAGCTGCAGGCCTGGTCCCAGCTGAAATCCCCCTTTCCAACCATTACTTTCTATTATATTATATAATAGCTGCACTGAAGTGCTGTTTCCAGATCCCAATGCAATCTTTCTCTGGACTTAGTTGATCATGATCATGAACGTGCGACTGCGCACACATTCATACAACCCCCCCCAAAAATCCCCATCCCCCATCCCCCATCAGCCAATCATGAGGTCATCCCCGCAGAGTCTCTAGGCAGAACATTCTGGAAAATGGAGGATAATCCCCAAAGTGTGAAACCATGAGTCTCCCAAGTGCCAATCATATCAGAGTGCATCTGTACGACTTCTGACCCCTATTTCTGTCAGTGTAACTCAGAACAGCTTGGCTAGAGGAAGGCTAATATGCGGAAGCAAATGTCACATCATCCAAATGCCATCCGTTTACAGTGTTGGCTGGCTAGTCGAATATGACAACATAACTTTTACATCTGAATACCACATATGCAGCTGATTGTTTCCAGATGAAAGAAAAGTAGGTTGCAATTCAGGTTCAGAGATCAGGGAACATGAAAATCTGGATGTTTTAAGATGGTGGAGGAGTCCATGGTAGTCGACAGGAAAAAAAATATAATAAATAAAGTAAGTAACAAAGGTGACTGCTTTTGAAAAGGGTCCATTTAACAGGCACATGTCCTAAACTATCTAATAAAAGCCTCAAGGGTGCCCAGGTTTAATATATATATATATATATATATATATATATGAGCAAAACACTACTAGCCTACATATAGTAATGAATGATGAACTGCATGAGTACAAAACACATGACAGAAGACAGAGCAATTATGACAGCAGAGCATTGATACTCAATGGTAAAATGTCTGTTGGTGACCTAATCAGTGCTGGTGAATGGAAAGGTTGGCTGGGTGACATCACAAGGAAGTGACAACAGTGCTAATTGTTGGAGAGGGTCAAGGCAGCTGCACAAAAAGAACTTGAACATTAGTGCTGAGTGAAACAGGTCAGCAACTTGACATCATTAGAGAATTACAGAGTTGTTCAAAGAAAACTTTGAAGTATGTGGGGACAGAGTTGTCACAGAGAGCCAGAAAACAGATTACAGGCAAAATCTTTAACAATATCATCTTTTCTTCCAAAAAAAAAGTTATTGCACATGTATTGTGTTTCCATATTTGGCTTTCACCTCTTCAGGTTTTCCAATCCCTCTAAAATATCTGCTTGTTTATTAACTTTAACAGATATGACAGTTACTGTGGAGAGAAAACAAGCTGCAATTAGTAGCATTTCTGAACCTAAATGAAACCAGTGGCGGGCGGTTGCAGTAGTCATAGTAGTCAGGTGAGGTCAGCTTAAGAACTGAGCTGCTTTTCATGCACTTCATGTTGAAGAATTGTTTAATGTTTATCACAGTTTTCCCATGTTCTCTTGTAACTCCAGTAGAATTCCCATTGAAAAACATGGAAGTCATATTACTAAATCTTCTTGACAGTACTATTCAGTTGAGCTACTTGCTTGCAGGACGCCTGTATGGAAATTAACTTCTGTATCTTGACTACATCAGAGTTTACAGGTTAGGCCCCTGCTGTGCTACCCGCTATTGTTTACCAGAACCATAAAGCTGATAGCAGGCCTCTGTGCTTTTGTGCTAATGGAAGAAAACCTCAATGCAGAAATACCTCATCTTAATCAAAAATAATAACAATAATACTTAACCAAATGCCATAAAGGCAGCAATTCATTCTCTCATTTTCTTGTGGAAAACAGAGGGGGGAAGACATTTATTATATGAAGTCACCGCTCTTTGTGCACCATAACAGCGGCCACAAAGCAAAAAAGGGCATCAAAGGCAGTCATTTAATACATTCAACTTTGTTTCAATAACAAAGGCAACCTGCTATGCACTTCAACTGAACCACAACAAAGAAGCAATGGAGGGTCGCGACCCCAGAGCTTGCAAATGGATGCCGAGTGCTTCAGAGTGACTGTCAACTGTATTTTAAACACAGTGTACTCGAAAGCTCAGGGCGCCGAGTGGGGTCATTTTAACAAGCTCCCTCCACCCAGTAATGCTGGTGGGTGGGTTTATTCCTCCAGGGTTTAGTGTGTTTCTCAAAGGAGCATGAGAGGCAATATCTTTTTCGTTTATCTCTCTTCCCACAATCCAGACCCCTAAGCATCTCTCCTCAGTCCCCCAATCTGTGCTCTGGACAGACAATGTGAAAATATTTTGCTTATCATGTCAGACACTGTCTTGTTCCCCCAATGCCACATGACATACAGGGGGGGAGAAAGCAAACATCCGTGTGACAGTAATAATTTATGCATGTTGACATTCCTAAAGCGCTGGGTCAGTTGGAACACTTTCTGTCCGGAAAGACCTACTGGAGGACAAGTGAGGAGAGGCGAGGACTGAGTCTGTCATGACCGGGCTAAATAGAGGAACGCCTGTGAAACACCTCGCTGAAAAAAACAAAGGAAAGATGAACAGACAAGAAAACATGAAGACAGAGATGATGTTCTTCAGTTCTCGGCTGCTTTATGGCTTGGAAAAGCCCTGGCTCAAAAACAAAAGATGCGAAATGATAAAGGCTGGAGAATGAAAAGAAAAATTGTGAAAGCGTGAGTTAATGTGGTCCATCTGGGGAACTACAGTATGCTGCTCAACAAAAACCTGGCTCTGAGAAATGTGGCGGCCTGTTTTGTAATTGACCGAACTTCAAACTGGTTCTTCTCTACCCCTGCACATGACATTAGTTTGCTTACAAATATTTTGCCACAAATAGAATGTGGATTACCATAGCTTAGTAAAGCAGAGCTGGATCCAGAGATCTGACATTCAGCAGGCAGTACAGTTGTGCTCAACACATTGAGCTAAAGACCGAGGCCTTCCCAGTACGACTCCAGGCTTTTGGAGGAGCTCGCCAAACCCACCATGCCCCGCTCATAAGCTTAGGCAATCAAGAATGATTTAAAAGGTCTGACAGACACCACCCTTAAAGCTCAACAGGAGACTTATTGCTTCAGTCATCCTCAACAGATCCACCAATCTAAACCAAAACCGTGATTCAGATCCACCAATCAAATCCAGTGCTTGGATTAGAGGTGATTGTGAGGACACGCAGGAATTACCCCATATCACTACAATAACACTGGCTGTTTGTATAAGCAGGATGCGATGTAGTTGTATTAGTCAGTGAAAGAAGCGTTCAAAAATGCCAAAAGACATTTTCTAGATTAACACCATGAGTGTGTTAGTGAAAACAAACAAAGGAGGAAAGTGCCTCAACCATCATGATGTAAGTATTCAGCAATGATACACAGGCTTTCTCCGCTCATCCGACATAATCTCTTGGCTGGAATCAGATGCTGCTGAATGGACTTTATCAGTAAATGTTCCCATCATTAATGATAAACAAGATATCAGCCATACGGTAAACAAAGTAGGGACAGTAAAGACAGTGACAGTCTATGATAAAGTTATCAGGGGGCTGAAGCTAGATGGAGAACTTGGCAAAAAGAATGTGGCTGATAAATAGATGAATGGCCTTTGTACATGTTATACAAAAACATCCATATCAACTCTTACGTGGTCGTACATTTTTCTACATCCTTTCTACATCCCTGGAACACTGCAGCCAGACTCCTCACATTTTATCTGGTAACTGATTAAATGAAGATGAAGGCCAGATGTGGAGAAAGGTGTGATTAGAAGACACACCACAGCAAAAGCCAATGAGAGACAGATTCACAGAATTACTGTGAACCTGGCCTCCGAAGCAGCACAGTCATCATCAGACTTTCTTTCCTTTGTCCTCTCTTCCTTTTTTCCATGGGAAAGGGGGAGAGAACAACTGGCTCTCATTAGCTGTCATCGTCTCTATTTAGTTTTGAAATTTGCGTGGGGTAATTTTCTAATCTAATATTCAGGCTCCACTCTTTACACATGCCAAGACTCCTTCGGTGAGTTGGGCTGGATGGTGGCGGTGGCGTCTGAAAGTTGTGGGTGTGAAGTGTTTGTCTGATGTGGCTGAGCTACTGTGAGAAATCCTGCATGGGAGTGTTTCATAGAGAACGTGTAAGCTTTAGAGTGTCATTTGTATTTGCAGTTTGTCTTTGAATCTCTATTAATTGCGTCTTTGGTCCACAGAACGAATGAACTGTAAGATTACTGACCCAGTGTAATTCTTTCATTTCATCACTGTTTATATTTAGTGGGCAAATCGAAGTGTGGCAATGGACCGCAAATTCACAGGCACGCACACAGTGAAAACACATCCTCAGTACAACAGAGAGCTATGCAGCAGGGTAATCATCAGGTTTCAGCCTGGCCCTCAAGATCATTCATCCAAGCTTTCAACTTAACATCATTAGCTTTGGCATTATGTTTTCAACAAACAAACAACAAAAGAGACTTCAAACTGCATTGTCTTCAGCATGAGCTCGGCGGTTCACGAAAGCAGACGTCTGAGAGACTTCAAAAAGCAGCGGAGATGCCTTTCATTAGGTCATAAAGTGTTCTTCTGAAGCGCCTCCCTGCGCTGCCTGGCGGCCATGTCTGTATTCTCTGCTTTAGTAACAAGGTCATGGGGAAACAGCAACAGCAGGGAAAACAACGATGACCTGAGGTGAGATGAGGATGTTTGGAGCAGGACAGGGTGGGTGTGTAGGGTTGAAGGATTGGGGGGCGGGGGGCAGATGAGCCCCAGGTGGTCTGCTGAGGACTGTGAACGATGCTGCTGCGATCAGCCCACACCCCGGGGAGCAAACACACACACTTGCAAGGATACACCAGTCCGGTATACACGTTCAAAAACAAACAACACCATAAACACAAATCTAGAAATAAGATTTCCATGCAAATTCAAAGAGCGGTGCGAAGACAAGAACAGTCCTGGCTTTTTGCCTATTTACAGAGCTGAAATTAGAAGGGGAGGATTGAAGTAATCTTCCTTTAATTTCTCTCTGGATGTGCTCCCAGGGCTGAATGAGACCAAGGCTCTGATGTGCTGTATGTTAGGCTCTCAAAGGAGAGTGATGCAAGACCCCCTGTCCCCTCATAGGGTTAGCGGGGAGGGGGTCAGTACAGGGGACATAGAGGACAAGGCTAGAGGACACAGTACATTGGTACAAGAAAAAACTAACCTAAAACTATGGAAGAAAAGACATAAATGAGCTGCAGAGTTCAGACTATTTGGGTGAGTTACACAAACACAGTTAAAGAAGACTTTGTGGGAGAAGGATCAATTTCAGGTGGGCACACGCGTGGGATTCAGTTTAACATGGAAGGAACACCTGTAATACTTTAAACTGCAAAACTAACTCATCATCACACACTTCCGTTATGTTCTGGCCCGAGTACTGGCATTTTAAAATACTGCAGCTCAAGTGAACACAGTATCAAGAATTGATTTTAGGCAGTGGACTATTTCCAAGTGTTGGAATACGTGAGGTGTGTCTGATGATTCATCTTTGTCATGCACATCTGAACCACTGGAGCAGCTCCAAACAGACAAACTGAAACAGGTGAGGAATAAAATAAAATAAAATCAAGCCCAGAGCTATGTTTTTGAGTTGGGTCTCAAGCGGTTGTATGGCACTTATCTGTGCATATCTATCATTGCTTAGACTTCATTTGGGTTTACATGCCTCGATCAGGTTTCAGGGCCAGTCACAAGTCTTAAGTCCAAAAACATCATTCATTTATTTCACACATACAGTACATTCATACAGCAGATAACAAACGAAGTATACAAAGATTCATGTAGGGTCTTAGAACATGCACTTGTAGAAACAGGACACAGTTAGGGTTGGAACTAATAACTACTGACATTATTAGCTTTTGTCTCGAGGATTTTTTGAAATAACTGATTGTTTGGTCTATAAACTGTCTATAATAGTAAAAATGTCAATCACAAGTTTCAGAGCCCTCAAGTTGCCTGTTTTGCACAACAAACAGACAAAAAATACTCACATGCAAGAAAACGTAACCAGTAAATGCTAGAAAATGCTGTTTGAAAGAGGGTTTAAACAATTAATTGATTATCAAAATTATGTGATTAATTTTCTGTTCATTAATCAAATAATCATTTAAGAATAATGTAAAATCTTGGCCGGCTATGATTAAGACCGAGTGTGGGGACTCACAATAGTTAGCCCTATGTGGCCTGGATAACAAAGTAGCAGCGAGACGTGGAAAAAAAAAAAGAAGAACCGTGCCTGCACCCATGGAAAATCCTCCAAAAAGCCTGGAATGATGTGTGAATTTTGTTTTAGGGTAAATATTTAGTTTAATGAGAGCAGTCCAAGAGGAACTCAGTAGTACTCCAGTCAACCACAGGACTTGAAAAATCACAGTGAGGAAGAAACAGACACTGTACATTCGTATAGTTTAATGCAAACATTTACATCCCTGTATGTGTATGTACGCATATACGCACATGAAAACCCACAGCCACTCTCTCACACACTTTTACTACACAATCCAAGTTACAGAGAGAGAACCCAATACTCTCCATCACCTGTTATTCTAGGTGGAATCTTGCTTATACAGGTGTAGAGAAAAAAAAATCTGTTTCCTCTTTTCACCTCTTCAGACAAAAATTCTGTTTTTTTTCACTGAACAAAGTCTACTATGGTGTGTATACATATGTGTCTATGTAAAAAAAAAAAAAAAAAAAAAATGTTGGCCTGGTGTGCCCTGCTTTTACTAGTCCCCTGGGTGTGTGACCCTGTTTCCCTTGCAGGCAGAGAGAGGGGGCACTCCTGACTCCTCCTCACCTGAGTCGACACCCGATCCCAGGGTTCACGGCGGGGGCCTGCTGCCTCTCCTCAAAGGCGCCGTTTGTTTCCAGGCTCTAATAGAATTCCAGCCTTCGTGATTTTATCTGGAGTTTTCACGCCAATTTTGCCAAAACCGATTGAGGAGAGAGCAAATTCAGCTGCTACTGATCTCAAATAGATTGAGTTTCCAAGGGGCCAATTTAAGAATGTGCCACGGTTATGCTTTGAGGAGAAGGTTGGTAGTAGTGTGGGGGCTGAACAGGGAAGGTGAGTTGTTATGACTGGCTGTCAATTAGCAGTTGATTCACACAGGAGGGTCAGTGAGACATGAACAAAAAAGGGAAAAAAGAAAAAGATAGATACGGTTTCATAACAAAAGAAGGGCAGCGAGATGAACACTGGCTCTGAAAATATGTATGTTTAAGATAAGCTGAGACAACGACACTTACTTAACAGATGTAAGGCAGCCAAAATGGAAAAGGAGATGGCTGTGCAGGGAGCCTTATTTATTATTACTCTCAGCAGCAACAGGGCAAAGGAAAACAGTACTAAACAGGATGGGAAAAGGTCAGGGTGAAAGGGATCTGGCCCTCAGAGAGGGTTAATAACCAGGTCGACTGGTTAAGAGCTGACCTCTCAGGAACGTCAGCTCCCACATTTACAGACAAATACTTTGGACAGAACCAGGAATCAAAGCAAACACTGGACTCTGACTCTCTTTTTCTCACTGTCATGTCTCATCTCCGTGGATTTCTTCCTTACTCCTCATTGCCTCTTGCATTCTCTGTCATTTGGCCATCCCCTCTCAAGCTGTCTCCACTCTCTTACTGTATGCTCTGTTCCTTTTCCATGCTTCAGATTTTCGCTCTCATCTTATGTCTCCCTATTTCTGTTGGCCAGCAGAGCACATAAAAGCTCCTCTGACACCTCACTGTCCTGGAAAGATCGGAGGTCGGGAGAGAAACTTCAGTTCTCAAAGCTGAACAGCTACAAGACAATATGAAACACTCATCACAAAGAGGAGCGGTCTTGGAAACGGTTTACTTTAAACATACACAGACAAAGATTCAGCCCCAGGTCGCTAACTGAGCCAAGCCTGTCAACAACACCATGGCTTAGATAAGCTGTCTTACGTGCTTTTGACATACAGCTAATACTCCTACATGCAGGAGAGCTAAATTGTTATACAAGAGGGCAGAATAGGTCACCAAGCTTCCATTCTCCCACAGTATAACATTTAGTAGCATTTGGAGTGAAGACTGCAGTGCAGAAAGGTCTTTGCGTGTTTCATTATTTTCTTTGTCTGCAAGTGGAAAAGTTAGTTTAGAGACATAAAGGTGTCTCTGCTGACTGCTGACTAATCTACATCACAGTAAGACCTGTTATCAAAAGACAAACAAAATGTTGGAAAGCTTTCATTCTTCATCAATAATACACAACTTTAAAATCGATGAAACAATAATAATTTAAAAGAAAAAACCTTTACTGTCCAAACATATTTAACTGTAGCTGAGTTTGGTTTTGTGGATGACGTACAAATATCAGTAAAGCACTGCCTCCTCCCCACTAATAACCTGAAACTGCTGTCCAAACCCACTGACAAACCAAACCAGCTACCGACCAGCATGGTCGTGCCTACTGTAAATTCACTTCTCACAGTGGTTCGTCTTGGCTGAGGACCTGCCCTCACTCTCTATAGTACTGCGTTTAGCCCAGCTTTGCGTGAGAGCGCGGCTTGTGTGTGTCCTTACAAAGGCGTTTAAGACAGCACAGATGTAATAGTACAGTAATATCATAATCTACAGACTGTCAAATTCTATCTGTCTCCGGGGGTGGAACCCTCTCCACTGTCAGCCAGCTAGCTACTTTGCTATCCAGCTCTGGAAGCACCAACACTTTTCCAACCAAGAGTTGTGCCAGTCCCAAGAGGGAAAAAAAGAGATGAATGAAAGAAGACAAAGTGCATGGAAAGGAGAAGAAAGTGATAAAAAGAGGGATGAAGAAAGAGTTGGATGAAGGTTAAAAGCAGGAGATTGAGAATTAAGACAAAGTAGGTGGTAAACAAAGATGCATACAGCCTTATGATGTCGACTGATGTGGTAAGTGATACAAAAAGGAAGGAAATAAAAGGAAAGAGAGAGAAAGGGGGGAGAGGAAGAATGGAGATAAGGCAGGTAATGGGTGATTGAGAGGTTTTTTCCCATATGTGTTTACTAAAATCTGTAATTCAGCGGTTCCTGTGAGGCCTGATACCTCGTCCTGAACCTGGGTACTGCCTTAGTGTGTGTGCACTGGCATCAATGTGTGTGTGTGTGTGTGTACATGAGTATTGGAGGAAGTCTAAAGCCCTGTTTCCCATGCGTGTAATCATCCCAGGATGAGGTGGAGGATGAAGCCGAGCGGGACTTCCCCTCTACCAGAGGGTATTTTCCTCTCACACTGTGGTACAAGCACATGGCTGACCCGGGCTGCCTCTGTGAGTGTATATGTGTGTGTGTGTGTGTGTGCACATCAGAGAGAGTGAGAGAGAGACATGCCAACGTGGGACGAGGGAAGCAATTTCTTAAATATCCTCTATTCCTACTCTTTACCAGTTTGGTGGGACATTACTAAAATACTTCTGGAGCTTGTCATTGTGGCAACAGCCAGACAGTGATGCCAACAATGAGAGCTTACACTGTAAATCTCAAGGAATGGATGGCATTGAGGTGGCAAATAAAAGAACGATATGGTGTGTGTGTGTGTGTGTGTGTGTGTGTGTGTGTGTGTGTGTGTAGAGGAAGACGTGGTGGTTGAAGAGACACTGGATGGAGAAGCTGCTGGGAAGATGAGAGATTTGCACACTTTCACACAAAGTCATTCACTCCTCTGTCGCTCTTTCTGAAGAACAAATAACGTCATGGACCCAGACTGCAAACACACACACGCAGGTCAGCTGTTCAGTCATAAAGCAGTATTACAGTACTGGCTCCCAAATAAAAGGCTGCAGGCAGTTACCATGCAGAGAATGTGGGGGCCATGTGTGTGTTTGTGTGTGTGTGGACATATGTGTGTGTGTGTGTGTGTGTGTGTGTGTGTGAGGGTATAGACGTCTGTGTTGCTGGGTGACAGTGCCGATGACAGAGCAGTGAGATAAGTCCCAGAAGCCGCTCTATCATCTATTCATAGCTCCCTGGCTGTGGTACCTCCTGCTGCTGAAAGCTGCCTGATCTCAACCCAGCCTCACTTTATCATCATTAACATCAACCAAAAAATACAGAGATGAAGTCAAACTGTGACGGACCGTGGCTAATGCTGCGATAAACATTATAATAATGCAGCGACTTAAAGAGCAACAAATCTGCTTTTGGACGGCTTAGAAATCATTTTACATTTGCTTTGCATCTCAATCATGATCTGATTCTGGTATGGAAACTGTGGACAACGTGGCTATAACGGCACTGACAAAGAATGTAACAGACTATAAGAAAATAATAATGTAGGACAGCCTCTGTATATATGTATGTATGGAAGGGTCATAAATGTGTGTTTGTGAGTGTGTGTGAGGACAGATTCTCTCAAAGTACAACTCGGTGAATAGAAATGACTGAAATCATACACAAGGCTCGCACAGATTGCCCACGCGCCTGGCTCGCCTCACCACTGCCAGGGAACCCAAAAGCCCCTACAAAACAAATTCATTAACCCAGACAATAAAACACAGCTGTGAGGGGCGATGGGAACTGTTTGAAATCAGTGCCCGGGATTGTGGAGAATCTGTTTGAGGCAAACAGCGTGTACTCAAAATGTCTAGGCAAGAAAAAAATAAATAAATAAAAAAAAAAAAAAGGAAAGAGAGGAAAGGATTTGGAAATAAGAGAGAGTGAGCAATGAGCAGTGTTTAATTTAAACTCTTACTGGGGACAGTGCTGACTGTGAGAGCGGAGATGCTTTATTGAAGCTCAACAACAAAAACAATTCCCCTGCACCAGATGCTCGAGATCCAGGACCTGTTTTTAATTGAATCCTTTGAACAGGTTGTATAAAGGAAGTACAAACAAAACTGTCAAATACTATAAATATCATCACGGAAGTTGGGTTTGAATTAAAAAGAAGAAGAAGAAGAAGAAGAGGAGGAAGAAGAAGAAGACAAATACATGCTACAAATCCAGATTCAGATATTGTGGAAACTGGCAGTGGAAATACATCTGCACTTTATGATTATTATTTGTGACCTGTTAGCAGGGGGTGGACAGGCATCTGTTTTGTTCTATCCAGTTAGTCTATTCTAACTAGATCAAAAGTCCTTACCTGTTCCAAACTCATATTCCAAACAATGTCAGAGCACATACTACTGATATTACTTGATGGTGGTGTGTCTAATGTGTTAGCAGGGGGTAGACAGGCTGCTTGGCAGAGCAGACTGCAAGGGAAGAGAAGCAGCTCTCACGAGCTGGTCTCAGGCTGGAATCACATGATGTAGTTAAGTGCACCACTAGAGGGCTCTGCAGCTTGTAGAATGAGCTTCTGCAGACCGGAACAGACCCTGACCATGTTTTAGTCATACTGACCTCCCTTCTTCAGGGTCTGCGCCAAGCAGCCGGACAGATGCAGTCGCCAAAAGACTTACGACACTCAGATAGATGGAGGTACAAATAGTTTTACGGACAGTGTCCAAAAAGTCAAAGCCAGACCACATTTATTGAGAGTAACCTCCGTGCTCTGCAGCTGCACAGAGGTGAAGACACACACTGCCTGACCTCAGTGTTAATGATACTGTTACGCTCCATAATGGCACTACTATAAAACCAAATGAGTAAAGAACATGGTATAATTCACCTGAAATTAATATGGTATAATAAAAAATAAAATATTTCCCAACAACTGCGACCAAAAGGCAAATATTAAATGAAAGCAGGGATATTTTCCCAAGCATATAGTCTTCATTTCTCAATAGTGGATGCATGATCATTATATTACATCACTCTGGACCTATGGGTCATTTCAATTTCACTTAATCCAGCTGAAGGCAGCAATAACACAGTGGTTAGATGTGAATTTCTGAACAAAAAGTTGACTGTTCCCATCACCCAGATAAAATGGGAAACATGGCTGGAGAAAAGAACATGACACTTAGCAGCTACTGTCACAGTGCCCTTGAGCAATATCCTTAATCCCCAGGTTCCCCAACCAGAGCCGCTCAGCACCAATGCACAAAAAAAATCATAAAAGTTTTTTTTTTGTGTGTGTCACTATAGAAGTAGTTGTTGTGAAGCTAGTTATTGCTGGAAAAGATGCTCAGTTTACGTTGCCTCAAGAAATAAAATTTTTGTTGGGGTGGGGGTGGCAGGGGGTTGACCGCATTTTCTAATTTTTAAACTGTTGCCAGTGGACCTCCCAGAATAGCTGCTTGTAGAATGTTCACATCCTGCCTTGGACCTGGATGAACCCTCTGCAGCCGTTAGCTGCCCCTCAACAGAATCAAGCCATGAATCATTACAAGTCAGGGGTGAGGGCTCCAAGATCACCCTAAATCAAAACCAGATGCACAGCAGGCACCTCCTTAGGACTAACTGTATAAATAACTAAATAAATGAATAAATAAAGAAGTTAGCAAACTTCACACTACTCTCTTTTCTTATTTGTTTCTACAGCGTCACAAATCATAGAATGACTGTAAGATGTCCATTTTAATATTTGATTCTATGCTGGATTTCTTTTAGGTGACAGTGTGCTCTGTGAATGTACCGTGCATAAAAATAAGGTAATGCTTGTGGTTAATGCACATTTGAAGTTCTTCTAGGAAGCCGACCACATCACTTTACAGAAGCCTGTACGGGATCTGAGTCATCTGAAGCAGCCACTTCACGTCAGCACACACATCCTTCCGTAAAGAATCTCAAGAAAAGTAACAACAGTAAAATCACTCTGTCAACTCACTTAATTTCATCCTATTCCCCCACCTCCTCTCTCCCCTGTCCCCTTCCCTCCTCTCTGACTCCCATCCTCACCACAGCTGGTAAATATTTTTATATTGTGTTCCATTAGAAAGCTTTATTAAGCGGTCAGACGGGGCAAATGGCGCCTGGGAGCTCCCTGTCCTGTAAACAATAGGAAGGGCCCTGAAAGCTGCAGCTGAGCACATCGCAGTAAACTAAGGTCACATTAGAGAACTGCCTTGCTCTGAGTGAGTAAATATTTAAATGTGTCAGATTCACCCAAAATACTCAGGGGCGATAGTTAGGGGCTCTGTATCGGGAAAACAGTTGTGATGGATCTTTGAGTGAAACTGGCACGGCCACACAGCGATTTGTAAACGGATGTACGTCAAACTGATGTTAACAAAATATTCAAGTGAAGGTGTGATGTGCACTCATATTTGTTGGTTGTACCTCAGCACTTTTCTCTGGAGCATCCATCCCCACTATGTTGTCTCTGAGAAGCTGCTGAAGGAGTTGCACCTGGGCGACACTGAGGTAAAAATCCAAACTGCTGGTCACGTTTACCTCCAGAGAGTGGCCACACACCACCACCTCCTAAAGAGAGATGAGGGAGATAGCAGAGGGGGAAATGAAAAGAGGGAGGTGGGTGGAGAGAGCAGGAAAGACACTCAATAACACATCAGGATTGTTTGTGACCTCATGCCTTGCTTCTCTCTTTCTTAACTTTTATACACGTAGTCTATTTACTTTTCTATCTCTCTCTATCTTGCTCTGTTTAGCTCAGTTGTTCCCTATTCCCCTTTTCCCTCTGTCCTCTCCAGGGTCCCACCCACAGCCAGCAGTTCAAACCTCAGCCTGGAGGCTACATCTAACAGGATATCACTCACTAACACTCTGGGTTGAACCACACACACATGGGCCAGACCTACAGTAACTACACACAATGGTATTTGGCCACTACTGTGTAAACATAATCTACTCAGACCCACTGTTTAAAAACATAAAGGGGCTACTAATATTTCATTCAATATCCAATGTAACATCAATTAGTTTTTCCACATTTAGATGTATAAAACATATTAATATTATCAGCCTTATGGTTATGATTAGTAGTAGTAGCAGCAGTAACTGTAACAAATAAGGTCATGATATCATGAGGTTACAAAAATAGTTACAGAATATGTTCTGGGGGTGAAATGAAAATTTAGATTGTAATAAATAACTTTTAATTTAACAAAGATATATACATTGTTGTGGTAGGGATTCATAAATGAATATAAATTTTACTATAGAAATAGTTGTAAAATCTTTTAAACTATGCCGTTCAAAGTCTTGTTTGTGTTGTTACTGGCTCTGAGCCTTCATATCTGAGGGAGTTATACAAATCACATTGCGTGTGTGTGGGGGGGGGTGTGTGTCACAGTGCAAACTATGGATTAGCTGTTACGCATTGTCAAGGGGCACGTTAGCGTGGACGGACAAGGCATCAAAGAGGCAGGAAGTCTCAGAGAGCTGTGCCAGAAAACATCAGCTGTATAAGCAGAAAGGTTTGAACTCTGTGGGTCAGAAGCCTCCATTACAGGGCGGACTGGCCCAGGGATTCCTAATACGTAAGCATACTGTATGCTAAGAGGTAAAACCTAAGCACTTCTGACATCTCACATAATCAATGTCGATTTTCATATGGGCAGTGGATTGAGAGAGCAATGATTACAATCATGGTTATAACAGGTCATGGTCAGGGGGGACACAACGTCAATATAAGCAGTGAACAAACCTGAACATGAACCGACACCAACCAGTCAAGTTGCAGCTTACCTCCACATCTGTCCAGACTCATAATATATGGAGTGAAGACTTTGAGGGAATTCAATAAAAGGTATTAAGTGTATTTTTTGGCTATCACTATATTGACATGTATGACTCCAGTGAATAATTTTCAGTGAGAAACATGCTGTCTTCACTTAGAGACTATTTTTACAGACGAGTACTGTCAGGGAGCTCCATCACATGATGCAAAGACAACCACCTGAGGCTCAATGCCAGTAAAACCCATGAGCATGTGGTGGACTACTGCTGTCTACTAGTGTGTAAGTTCATTGAAGAGTCAAATGCCTTCTATGTGTTCCCATGCTTGGCCAATAAAGCTCATCACAGTAGACGATGCTTCAAATATGGATGCGGCTGCAAAGAACCTTCAAATTCTAAAATATGGATGCATTACACACATCTTTAGACAGAAGGTCTGTCACCCCAGTTTCAAGGTGGGCACCCAAGATTAGTGTCACCAATTCTGTGAATAACAGTCACAATCTCCCTTTCTGTTCCTGAAATTTAGTGTTGAACCATGGCCAGATGAAGCCAAAAACTGCAATTTCCTGAGCGGCCACTTGAGGCTGGCTACAGAACATTTCAACCTCCATAAGTACCTGAATTAAAATGCAGGTATTAAAATAAACATGTTTACAGCCTGGTACAAAAAACGGTTTTGGTCTCTACAGCTAATTTCCCTGTACATGACTGAATCATGAACTGTACTAAGTTTAAAACTCATCTGTTATTGAGGTGGTTGTCTTTACAGATGCTTTGAACTTTTTTCATCGTGATGTTGCAGTTTTGGCCTTTCACCTTTTAGTTAAAAATGTCATCACTTCATCACTTATTAGATATTTCTTTGAATTCTTTTCATGATTAGCATGTGAGTCCAAGTGGATGTTTGTACCAAATTTGAAAAAAATCCCTCAAGGCCCTCCCTAGATATTGCATTCATGAGAATGAATAACCATTCATGGGGCGGTTGTACAACCCGAAAACATAATGCCTCAGGCCACGGTTGTCACCAGCACAGAGGGATAAAAATATGCAACCTCTGACTGACTTGAATTTCTGAGAAAATCTGATTCATAAACAGCTGTGTTGAATCGATACTGACCTCTGCTTGTCCGCACTCAGGGGACAGATTCTTGCTGAAGATGATGGCTGGGGCAGCAGTCACCCGAACAGAAAAGTCAGTCAGGATTGGCGTCAGGATGGCCCGCCGCTCCTGGTGCCTCCTGATACTGAACACAAATAGATACAAAATCAAACTGCTTGCAGACACTTCTTCATACATGTTACATAACTTGTTTGTTGCTGTTAGTATTCTCTTAAAAACTGAGAAAAACTATGGGATGCATTTGAAGACCATTGTTTGATCAAGATTCATTAGACAGAAGTCAGGAGCATGGGTAATGTACCGTGCAGGAATTTAGTTTTCATCTAAATGGTCTCAAATACTTAAGTCTATTTTAGTCAAAAGTGTATAGTCCTGGTGTTAAAGTGATGCTAGCATTACAAACAGCAACCATAAGGCAACGCTTATTCACTAACATTCCCCAACCTTTATTTACTAATAATGTGTTATGGTTACCAGTTGTAAAATATTCCTAAGACTGTCCCATCTGCCTACGAATGACAAGTCGACACAACACAGTCGAAACCACAAAATGTTCAAAACTGAGCTTTTGTTTTGCCCTTAGCTGACAGGCAGACACACATTTCAAACTTGCTCTGGCTTTTTAAATTCAAACCAGTAGGTTGAAAAGCTGAACACACAATAAAAGACTTCAAAATAGATTTTCTCTCACAGGGCAGACCTGTGAAATATCCCCATAAGTGAGCTTTTTCAAATTTCTGCTCTAACACATTTTAGCTTGAAGCTTGAATATGGTTACAGAGACAGAGTGAGACGTTATTTGACAAGTCTCAATTGGGAACACCCCTTAATTGTATACACAAGATCAAACAGAGTCCTTCTCACATCAGCTCTCTCCATTTCACTAATGTTCATTCCCACAATCAAGTCATATTTGTGGGAACATTTGTTAGCAGTAAAACAAATATACCAGTGGGCTTTATAAGGTGGTGTTAATTGCCACATCTGCTGCTATTAAAACAATCAAGTGGTATGGCTTCCAATATTTATAGTTGGCAAGGATTATAAAAGGCCCCGTTTCTAGGTGGCCTAGAGTACAGTACTTAACCAGAACCAATATCATATTCACTTCTGCTACACAAATGTGCATTACCAGTGCCCTTAAGGGATTATTTTCTGACATATTTCTTTGCGTAGAGAGTTTGAGGGAGGCCTAATTCGGAGGTGAAATGATCTGTGAGGCCAATTGGTGTTGGCTAATCTCCCCTCAGACAGGGATTGAAACAATGAGTGTCTCGTTGCAGGGGACAGGTGCTATCATTCACCAGCAAGGCTAGAGGCGTGAGGCTCAGTTTACTAGCAATATGGGGTCCAATGACTGGGCAAGAGAACTGTGTGCATGTGTGTGTGTACCTTTGAATGGGTGTGGTGTAAAGATGGAAAGAATGACTTTGTTTTCATACAAAGCCACACAGTGTGAACAGTAAGTGTAGATATCCGCGGCATGGACAAAAAGAGAGAGGCCTGCACTGGGTGGCTGACAGGAGGGGTGATGGAGAGAGTTCACAGCTCTGTGACACAGGGTCTTTCCTAGCCGGCAGCTACACACTGTGACGAGGACAGATCCTGTCAGTGGATCCATGGTGCTGGAATTTCCTCGCGAAACCTCAGGAAGCCAACTGAGGCCACTGCAGATCCGCAACTACTGGAATTGAACCCAAAAAACTGCAGAGTGAACATGCCACGAGTCCAAAGCTGGAGAGGGAGAGAGGGGGTATCGATGTAGGGAATGAGGGAAAGGTGTGAACTTTGGAAGTGGTGTGTGTCAAAACTTGTTACAACCGAGGTGGTGTACTTTTGCGGGTGATTGCAGCAGACAAGTAAAGCTGTGAACTTGACTCCCCTTTCCTCAGTGTGTTGGAACATTCTAAATCACATGTTCAGTTATGACTTGGTCGTGGTGGCTGAGGCTCGGGTATACAATGTAGCACACAGCACTGCAATACAGCAAAGCCCATTTTCTTCTCCTGCCACAGCGAGGAACAAGGAGGTAACCGCAGCCACCCTGAGTGATTTGTTTGGAAGCTAAAAGTGAGAGTTCGGCTGAAATTCAAAAACCTCAACAACAATAGCAACCCTGACCTTCTCAGCATGAGTGCACAGAAGCATTCTGACTTACTGGAATTTAAAATATTATGGATGTGAAAATAAGAAGAGATGAAGTTCAAATCGTATGATTATCAGATTAAATAATAAAGAAATAATTACAACACTCAGCATCAGCAACAAGTTATCAAAAGTTATCTTTACAGAGTACAAAAGTTACTGTTAAGCTTTCATGTTAGGTCATACCGTGATCAAGGTCCAAATAAAAAGCCAGACCTGCAGCTATAGTACGTCTAAGAAAGTTGAGTGTACTCAAAAGGCATTCAGCATCTTCTGGAGCCCAAAGTGTGAGCCCAAAATCTCACCTCATTGCCCTGTCAGACAATCTGGCCTTGGCGCTAGGCCCAAGCAGCCCTGTTTTCATCGACAAGGAGACAAATTGAGAGTAAAAAAGAAAAATGTGACTGGTCTGAGCCTCAGTAGTCCCTAACTCGTCAGACTTGGTAATAAGAGTGTAAGACTCTAACGCGGGTCCAAGTCAGCTACTTACTGTAAAAGGGCTGTTTTACAACAGACCCTGGCTGCTACGGTTGGAGAAGGTCAAGACAGAGGAGGATTTTGGAATAGAGGGTCAAACCCGGGGAAACAAAGGGAAAGTAACAAGAAATCAGGGTGGTCTTGTGGTTAGAGACACCATCCCATAGGTCCATTCCTCTGTCTCAATGAAATGTTAAAAACTAAAGCTCTTTTTGCTTACTCATTCTGAGTTAGTCTTGCTCGAAGTATCAGAATGACTGCATGATCGCTTTTACTTTTCTTGTAGTACTTGTAGTCACTGTAGTACGTATGAAAGTTTGAAAGTTTGAATCTTAAAGCACCTCTACTTTACTTTAGTTTAATTCTATCTAAACATATGTGTTAGCTCAACCTGGAAACAGTAAATCATCCAACATTTCGTATTCTGGACATTATTTTAGACAGTGTACAGGAGGGAGCTGACAAGAAATGAGTGGAGAGAAAGAGAAAAGGCGCAGGGGGTGGGGGGCGACATGCAACAAGTTGGCTGTTACAATAAAAGGGTCTTGCACAAGGTCTAAGAGCTGAAGACTCAGCATCAGTATCACCAGCAGCAGCAGTCTGTGTTTTGTTGGCAGGGCTCCAAACACATCATACTGCATGAGTATGTGTAAGACATACGGTAAAAAAAACATCAGCATTCATGATGAGTATGTATGATTGTTTTTGTGAGTGTGCATGTTTGTGCATTATAGTAGTGTCTGCATGGGAAAGGTGTGTGTATCTCAGCCAGCCTCACTCTAAGCTCTGATGACCTGAGAGCTCTCAGTCT
Source organism: Nibea coibor (assembly GCA_023373845.1). Classification (NCBI taxonomy): domain Eukaryota; kingdom Metazoa; phylum Chordata; class Actinopteri; family Sciaenidae; genus Nibea; species Nibea coibor. The sequence continues at coordinate 4,615,574 of CM041726.1, forward strand.
CAATCAGGCCTGTGTTGATTCTGCACTGCATTCTTCCACGACGGCTTATTTTTAGTTGACGGGGAACAAATCTGGACTCTCTGCCTGTGATTCTGTGATTTTTGGGCCTGTTCCCTCTCAAAACATGAGTGGAAAAAAAGGATGTGGGGCCAAACGGGCTGTTACACTTGTGCTTGTTTTAGCTCCCGAGTCTATAAAAAAATGACAGGGTTTGTAATTATGACTGTGCATGGAGAGGCTCCATGATAGGGAGCTAACTCAATAACTACATGCTGCTCCCACATCAAGACTGATGAGATAAATTTTGGGACATTCAAAGAAGGTCTCACAGACACGCACACACACACAGCACCTGACTCTGGGTGTAACGATGTAATCTAGCAGCAATGCAAATTATACTTGTTGTGGTCATTGTAAGGGATTCATACAAATACAACAACATGGTTCTTGTATATGTTTTTAATAATTAAGTGGCAAAGAGGATTAAGATCAGTATATCAGGCTTTGGCTGCACATATGATATGTATTATTAGTAAAGAATTATTGTTGTTTTATAGTCAGCTTGTTACTGATTGTTTTTTTTGGTATTTGTTTTGCTTTGTTTGACAGTACAATAAAGGGAGACTAGAATGGCCAGGGGGAGAGATGGAAATAACAAACAGAAAATGTCCCGGGCTGTACTCAAACCCGGGCTGCTGCTGTAAGGACTCAGCTTTGATACGTGGTACGCACTGTGCCAAGTGAGCCACCAGGGCGCCACATGGGCGGTGAAACATCAGTTCTGATGTATGAATGTTTACGATTTTACACTGGATGCAAAATATTTATTTATTTTCAAAACCAATCAACAGTTCTTTTTTACGAGAAAAAAGAAGAAGAAGAAAAAAATGTCGTGCCAATAATTTCATTGGTGCGTACAGTACCAGTCATAAGTTTGGACACGCATTCTTTCACCTTCAATGTGTTTTCTTCATTCACGGATCATTTTTTTTTCGTTACCTTAACACTAAAGACATCAGAACTAACATGGAATTAAGTGGTAAACCCAAAAAAGTGTAAACAAGGCAAAATATGTTTTAAATTTTAGATTCTTCAAAGTCGCCACCTTTTGCTGTGATGACAAATTTAAACACACTTGGCATTCTCTCAGTCAGCTTCATGACTGTCACCTGAAATGGTTTTAGGTTAGGCCTGAAATGAAACACATTTGCCTTCTCAAAAGTTGATTAGTGATTTTTTTTGTTTGTTGATCAGGTGCATTGTTCACAGGTAGTGTTGGCAGATAGTAAAAACCCCATCTTCCCCTCTTCAGTTACCTCTTCTGCAGAGGATGAGTTCATTACAGTTAGCAGCCTCAGAAATCGCTCATTAGAGCTCACATAAATTGTGCAGAGTTCAAGTAGCAGACACATCTCGACATAAACTGTTTGGAGCAAACTCTGTGAATTAGGCCTTCATGGTCAAACTGCTGTAAAGAAACCAATACTGAGGGATGCCAACAATAAGAGAATTGCTTAGGCCAAGAAACACAAAGAATGGACATTAGACCAGTAATCATCTCAGAGCATCACCCTCCCCTTTAGTCTTTAACATGTGATCACTGACCTGCTGGCCATGTTCCACTCCAGCGCTGGGTTCTGGGAGCTCCTTTCACTCTCTGCTGACACACCTCCTTTAATTCCCTCCTTCTCTGGCTTGAGTTGCTCCCACTGAGCTGTTCCAATGTTGATGGACTGAAGGTCGATCTGGTACTGACGGTCCTCCACCTCTGAACCTGGGTCACGCAGGATGCCAAGGTTCAATGCACGTCTGTAGGGAAGAGAGGGAAAGCGCCATTTGGTTGAGATACTTTACAAATCATGCAGTGCGCTAATGACTTAAATTAGGTGGACAGCATATAGTAGAGAGTAGTTCAGCAGGCAGGTGTCTGACTACAAGTCCAACTGAATGCATAAGACATCAATAGGTTTCATTTATTGTTGTGGGATTCACATTGAGTCAGGCTGTACTTTATATAGGCAATTACGATGAAGAACATGACTTCAGGAGTAGACCAGGTAGTCTGTTATAGTGAACCAGCAAAGAGGTTCTGGCAGCATGCCCTAACCACTGCTGACTTCTTTCCTCCCTCTGGTTTAGTAGCAAAAGTTTCTTACAGCATGATTTATGACTAAATCGGAGGCTCTGGTACTTGTACAGCCAGGTCTCAGATAAATAACCCCAGGCCTCAGGTGAAATCATTTGCCTTTTTATAAAGTTCTGATTTATGCCAGCTTATCATTGGCAGTAAACAGTGCTTAAACCCCTTTCTGGACGGCACAGTAGTCTGGAGACTGGAGCTCTCACTGCCTCACTCTTTCTATTTCTGTCTCCAGAAACACAGGACTTCTACAGTATACACAAACTGTAATATAGTAGAACAGATGTAGAGATATGTCAGGAGTGGGCAGCGCTGTCTCTGTAGTCGAACTGCTGCAGTCAAGGGAGCAAACACTGTCGCATGAGTGCCAAGAAAAAATTATGTCATCTATTTTGCCTTTGAGAGACAAGATCCTGACGAATTCACGAAGCTAAAGGAATAATCAAAATTCAACATCTGCATATGACATCAGGGCATATGTTTATTTGTGCTGGTGAATTCAAATGAGAGCTTAAACGGTATAAATAAGGGCTTAAAATGGCTACAGATGTAGCAGCAGCATGAGTAGTTTTATTTGTTTCGGCAACGTCAATGGCAATTTTCATATAGCGTTTCCCTCCCTTAGCCACACTGAGAAGGCCTCTACCAGAGCGTGATGTTATGACAATAAGCACCAAGTACAAAAACAATGGCAATGGGAGATCAGAGGTGTATAACTGGATTTAGCTGGATTTGTTGACATACAAACAAGTGAAACAGATCCTTAATCAACATTTGGAACCACATTTATCAACAGAGTATAATATAAATCAAACCAAGAGCCCTGTAAGATTTGGGTGGGATGTGTCAGTCGAGATTCATTAGGGCTTTTGTAACGGTACCTCCATCACCCTCCCCAACCCCAAACTGTATTTTTCACATTAAACAAACCACAGTTACCTCATATGCTTTCCAAATTATCTCTCAACTTCAGCTTATTTAGGACTCTCTTACTCACAATCAACATTACATGAGAGTCTGCAGCCAACTCTCTGCATTGCTGAGCTGCAGGGTCATCTCCAATGACATAAATAAATATGATAAACATTTGTCTTGGTCATGCAGCCAGTGGAAACCGGTGTGATTTAATATCAAAAGACATATTTCAGCCAATCGCAGGAAACGAGAGAGCTTCATTTCTGACAAATGAGGAGGGGAGGAATTTTGGAAGTTCCCCTTGGGGTGCAATAATAATTGAAGCCAGATTTTCTTGTTGTACATGTGGGGGGAAAACACTGGCGGTTTGACATATTTGATTGGTCATGTGAAGACCACACCGCTTGGCCAAGAGGAATCAGAGAATGTCTTGGGAAAGCACGGCACTCACTTTGCCCACCATATACACGGACGAACTAAAAACATACAGAGCGAAGCAGGTGGAACACACCCTTTTGCTGGGTCTCACGTGCCATTATCAGACATCTGCCTGCCACTGCCATGTGGAAAATATGGAGCAAAATGAAAATAACAAGTCATAAATGACATGGTTTCGCAGATGAGGGAGCGAAGGGTGAGGGGAGGCCGAGAGAGCGGCAGAGAAATTTTTCTCAAACACAAGTACTTAGTTTTGCCCTTGTTCCTGAGCCAACCTTTTTTTAATTGCAGGAAAAGACCACAGAAACATTATTTTTTACGACAAAATTCTGCTATTTATAAAAACGGATCAAAAGCTCTGCAGTAAGAACGCTCTGTTTCATGGCATTCATGGCTATTATTTTAAAAAACATTTCTCCCTCCTCTGACACAATTTAAACCCAATTTGAGTCCGAAAAGCCACTGGGCCGATTTCGCATCAGAGCTGAAATATGAGGGCTCCCGTCCAACATTATTATGGCTCAAAGTCAAAGCCTCCATCCAATTCAAGCCCTCCAGTGGGAAACAGCAGACAAAATAGTCAAGGCATGGCAGTGTTATGTATCTAGTATGCAGGACTTGGAAAGAGCGATTCACTGGTACTTCATCACTGTGAAAAAAATAATGATGTTCCAAATTCCTTTGAACAGAAGATATGCAGACAAATTTACAAATGGACAATTAATTGCAAGTTATGTTCCTCTGTTTAGCATTCTTAGGGTCTACGCAAGTGCTGGGCAGAGCATCAATCATGATTTGTGTTATTAAGTAGACGTGTGGGAGGACTGAGTGCTTAACATGTAGCAGATTTGGGATTGTGTGCTGAAGTGGTAATAGGATTCAAGGAGGAACCTTCTGGGCACATGAATAACACACCAGTTAGCACACACATTAGCTAATGCGCATGTATATTCTGATAAACAGCAAATGAGCTCATGCGGACACACACTGCTGCTGCATGCCATGGAGGCATTAGGTGTAACCAGCGACAGATTTACTTAGCTGCTGCACACAACTTTGAAATAGCATCCAGACTTGGAATATAGAACTTGCACGATAGGAGACTGAATTGTAAGAAAAATAAAGTGAAATATGTTTAAAGAGTGTTCCATGGATACAGAATCATATTGAACAGAGCCAGTGGGTAAATAACTAAAAGGGCTTGTTGAAAAAGAGCAAAAGTGGAATCTTGGGAGAGCCTGATTACCATGCTAAAGTTTTGAAGGCTAACTGTGGTTCAAGGTTGTAAAACAAACCACAGTGGGATCTGGTTGAGGCTGAGGGCCCGATGGTAGGAGTGTGGGAGCAGTGAGCTGTGTTAGCCTTTTGCCGAGGGGATCCTGTGGGGCAGGGTGTGCACCCCCCCCCCACCCGATCCCCATTCCCTGCCCCAAGGCGGTGGAGCAGGAAGCACCAGGGTAATACCAAGTGCCGTTGGCTTCTGGATCTCGTCACTCTGAAACCCGCAACCTGAACCCACAACCCCAGACCTGTTTTTCACTCCATTTCCCCAACAATCACATGCAATACATGTCTGCTTACACATTCAACAGAGGCAGGAGTGTATGTAAATGCATATGTCCATGTGCCTGTAAGTGAGTGTTTAAGAGAGATGGGGCCCTGTTTCTACTCTCCTGGTAGGACATACATACTGAGTAGAAATTTCATTGAGATCTCAGGCTTAATTTGGTCAAGTCAGGCTAAATTAGGTTTTTACACAGATGTGCTATATTTCATGAGTGTTCCATGTTCTTTGTTTGGGCAACTACTGTATATTTGAACTGAGAGAGCACATGCAACATGAAACACTAACGGCACACGTCTTGCTGTGTCATTTAATTTTGTGGCGGGGTCTCCACCGCTTCGTTCAAATGCAAAGAGCTTTGGTGAGACCAGCATAAATAGTATCACTCATCCATGAATTCTCAAAAAGAATTTATTCAATTGAGGTTTTGATGTTCTTTCTCTGTGGCTCCAAATGTTATTAGCCAAACACCATTAGCACCCAGAAGCTCCTCCATGGCTGCACAGTGGCTTCTCAATCTGCTTGCTATGACTCCCAGTGGCTTAAAGTGGAGTCCCACTGGGCCTGCGTGTGTGCCGAGGGGAATTCATAAGCATTATGATTCATGAAACTTGCAATTACTTAGTAAGTTAAGCACCCCTGCATACGGTGGTCCGCTCTGAATTGCCAGAAATTCTGCAAGTTCTGAGCTGTGGATTTATGACCCCAGTCAAGTCCAATTGCTGTTAATTTGCATCTACCAATTATAGTAATTAAGGCTCTGAATTAGAACGCTGAGCAGCCCTCAGAGTGAGAGGGGAAAATGATGTCGTGGAACATGACGAGTCAGCAGAATATAAGACCCAGTCACTCAGGGACTTTTAAACCGCTGCTACTAAAATGATTTTTGATGACTGGAGCATTTTCAACAGGAGTCAAACACTGTCACAAAAACAACAAAAAATCCAAGACAACAAAGCTGCGACATTGCTCCAAATTTGTCACACTTGGCAATAACAAGGTACTTACTTGTGGCCAAGTACAACAATTCCAATCTATAGTTGTTTTCTTTTTTCTCTCACTGGCACAATAAGCAATAAACATAAATTGACGCTTTCCTGAACTGTGTCTAGGCTTTGATGTACTGACAAATTCCCATGACAAAAACTCAATAATCTATTCTTTTTTAGCCCAACAGCATTACTCATCTCCACTGCTGCTCCCAACAGAAGCCTGTTATTCATTAGGCTGATTGCACTTTAAAGACACTCATGCTCGACCAATTATATCATATTTACACAAGATCCTAGGAGGAAACTATTACTTCTATATACAATACAAGCAGGGCTTAACTTGAGCTCATACCACCCTCATGACAATGGTACATGGCAAAAAGGAGTTGAAAGAAAGCGCTAGAGAAGAAGGCCCTCTGTTTACAATGACATGGTGTATACCAAAAGTCGGTGTTTGCACTTTGATTTCAACATATCTTAATTACAGGAGTCATTTATCTGCTCTGCAGTTTACATGTCAGAGAAGTTATATTGTTATAAACATGGCTGATATCTGAAGTGCTGCTCTGAAGACACTGGCTAACATGTGCTTGTCATGATGGCCTGTTAAAGATGTAAGTCTGGCCGGTGTAATTTATACGCTCATCATGTACTAATTCAAAATCTGCCGCTTGCATCAGAGCACCATGTTGCAAAGAAGCCATGAGTGAAGACTGAACAGATATTTCATTTGGCTTTGGCTGACATGCATTTCATGGAATTCACACATGCCAGTGACTATATGAATTAAGCTGCTAATCTTTCATCATATTCCATGATTCATTGTACAGTAAAAACATACACTTTGCTACAATTCCGTAGCGAACACTTGCTCATTTATTAACACATTATGAGAAGAAAGTCTTTTTAAAGCTGTATAATATCACATATCCTTGGCTGTGCATCAGTCGGAATGTTGATGCAACGCCAAACTTGCATTTCAGTCTGTAGTGCTCTGCAGTTTGTCCCTGAGAATAGCACTGCAAGAGCCATTTATTGGAACGTCCAAATGTCGTCTCATCTCCACTGCTTCTGTTCTGCTTCTCCTTCAACACACACACAGACACACACAGACACACACAGACACACACACTTTGCCTGGTCTGTTTAGCCTTAACTGTGCTCTTCTTCTGCTTGCAAGTAGCTCTAAGCATGGAACATTCCTGGGTAACAGGGGCAGTAATTCACTGGCTTTTTAAAAGGGCACGGACTTCTCACCATACAGTAGGTGCACCTGCAATATATCTGCTGGAAAAGGTACCTAGGATCTTTATTTGTGAGTAATTGACGTTGTGGCTGTTGCTGAAAATGGCTGACCAGCTTGTGTGTGTTTATGTGTCCATCTCAGATGCTCAACTACAACATATTAACTTGAAGTTGCTTCTCAGAATTACTACGAGTCATGTCTGTGTGTGTGTGTGTGTGTGTCACTGCAGGACAAAGCACCATTTTTTCCCCATAAAACTGAGTGGGCCAGTGCTTGTGAAATCACTTCCTCTGTTAGTAGTCCCAGATTTGATATGCTTCCTCCCCGCTCTGAAAATGGACATAATGCTGCTTTTATAAAACATGTCAGGCAGAGTTTTTGCAGTGGGTCCCTGATGCAGAGGTGTGAAGGGAATGCCTCACTGACTTCCTCAGACCTCAGATTGAAACCAGATTTGTGTCCCCACCAAGCGATTTCACAATGATGTAATCCCACCACGATTTTAATTTGAGGGTCCTTATCTTTAATTAATCACTAAACACATGCGTGGAATAGATTATTCATAACTGGCTGCAGTAGGAGTAGCCAAGGATCTGGCTTGCCCTCATATGCAGTCATTTTCATCAAGCTAAAGTAGAACAGGCACATACCTCAATGCTACTTTTACACTAATTAAAGGAAAATGATCCTTTTTGCTGGGGGAAGATTCCATATCCAAAGTTTGTCCCTGGTCTCTGGCAAGGCACTGAGGGTGTTCACTGGTCTGACTGACAAAGCCTGAAGTGAATCAAACCTCCTTTGAAACATAAAAGTCAGAATCACACAGGACCAAAATCATTTATTCCAGCTGACGCAGTTTCAAGTAGATTGACAATAATTGATGATACAGAGAGCGCAATACTTGTACAGCTGCGCCTCACATGTTGTATCAGACACGCTGCCCAGATTGTCACAATGGAAGAATATACAGAGTGTATTCCTCTTATTATACCCGAATCTTAGAACTTACAACTGTCTAGTAGACATACACAGGCTCATACATGTGACTACACACTATAAGGACAAGCAGGCATGGAAGAACACGTAAACACACAAAAAATCTATAGCAAAGCCGGGAACATATTATGCCTCAAAACATAATGATCACATGCAGAGCCACATGCAATATACATTCATTCTATGATATGAGTCTCAAACCAAGATGGTTACAGTCTTCAGAGCATTCCTTGTGATTTACTCCTGCACATAAATTGTTCAATTCGTGCTCCGGCAAGGAGAGTGTTTTATGGAGCTGTAAAATTAGGCCCCCTTTATGGATCCAACAGCATGAACCACTACTGTTTTTTCCACTTGATATTGATTAAGCGGTTCAGTATTGCCAAGCTGGTTCACATTACTATACACACAGGCACGTTGTGTGTATTTTTGAAGATGCTCATTTTTATCTGTGAAAATGAGGGTCTTTGGCAGAGCACTTTGAAGTTGATTACACATTGTTTACAGCAATTATTGAATTCTGACAAATGTTTAAAGCAACAAGATTGCATATCAAGGCCTTATCCTTCTTCGGATAAAGAATGAAAATTTTCCTAAACAAAGTCAGGGAAATGATGGCTATGTTTGATTAGGTGAACGTATGCTACAGGTTTAGAAGACAGGCTGAACAAACATGTAATCGGATAGCTAAAACAGTAGGTCCGTCTCGTTGACGTTTGCCTTGACCTTAAACAACATTTTGTTCTAATTCAAATTTCCTTCCAGCAAACAAAAGGCAGAATGAAACTAAATACAACGACTTGCTGCTGGAAGCTCCCACATAATGGAATTAAAAACTTATGTCTAAATCACAAGCTTTGAGGAGAGACAGGTCCGACTTTGAGAATATGAAAGCAGCTTAGAAACTTCTGGTGCGGCCCGGGACAACAGGACTACAACTGCTTTCTCATGAGATAGTGTCCAAATACTTTTATGTCAGCAAGGAAAAACAGCATAAAATAATTACAATAATCTGGGGCACACATGCTTCCTACATCAGCTAATTCTTCCTCCTCTGTAAATGACTGCAGAGCCAGTGTTTATAATTCTAAAGCGGATCTCGAATTCATCCAAACCGCTGAGTGTATTTATACAAAGTGACATTTCTATATGGGAGATTTCCCCCTTTTCCACCCTCTAACTGAGAAAGTCACATGGGGAGGAGTGAACTCCTGTGCTTACCTAATTCCAGTAGTGATACTGTCGATTTGGGAGGGGAGAGGGAGGGAAAAACGGAGAAAAGGTACAGAAAAAGTTTGGGAGAAGACTGTACCCACATTTAAAATTATCAAGAAAGACTAAGTAAATGTAGCATGAATGCAGCTGATATGAATGAGGGAGGTCAATAGACTGAGATGAATGAAACTTGGCTTTGAGTCTCAAAAAGTAAACTGACGGTAACTGATATGAGTAAAAAAACAACAACAACAAAACAGCTTACAGTGACAAGGTTAACTGCTCATTGAGGCTCATCGTGTGGCTGCCACCCTAATGCTGGCTCGGTAGCTAAACTCACAAGAATCCATCTTGTCACGTTTCAAGCTATGCACATGTCCAAATACTGTAGCTTTGTTGTACTATGAGGAAGAACTGGCATCTTTGGCATGAGCTACATGCATGGTATAATGCTAGGTGAGCATTATGGTGTGTGAAAGTGCCTGTTTGATCAAAAACAATGGCAGCTTCTAAGGAGGTTAGTGTTAATACTGCTAGCATGGGTTCTATCAGAACTGTTGAGATAATTCTTAACAGAAAGAAGAGCAAAGAACGTTTTCTCGATTGGCTTTAGTCAGAGTTTCACTATGTATGTAAGTAATTCATTCAATCACCTGGCAAGTATTTTTTGACAGTGCCCTTTTCCAAACAGTTTCCACTTCCCAGATGGTCTCTGGTGCAGACTAGACTAGACGCAGACTACCACCATAGGGCAAATTCATTCAATCATTCATTCAAAAAAAAAAAAATCTACAGCAGAGATGTAAGAAAACCCTTCTAGTTCCTCATCAACACAAATTACTACTAAATGGCTGTGACTGTTGCTTTTGTGTTCTCTGGCTGATTTCTGTTGTGTCAAGTGGTGTCATCAAATAAATTTGCATGTCATTCCACTAATCCCACTGCTTAATTTGCAAGTCAAATGATCCAAGTTCTGTGGGTTAAATGAGGTGAATGCTCTCTTAATTTATAAATATAGTGTGAAAGAAAGAAAAGAAAGAAAGAGAAATTAGGCTAGCATTATAAAATTACATTATAGGACACATGTCACATGAGATTTGGTGTAACTGGAATGCCCTCAACAGGTTGAAATGGCTTCATCTCAGAGACCTACAGGAGGTGAGAGATGGAATAAAGGCTGCATCCAATCAGCATCATCTGGAGTCTGCCATAGTGAACATGTGCAATGACAGTGTTCTCCAAGAATCAGCCTAAGCCTGGTTGTTTCTGCATTTGTTGGCACCGCATCTTGTTCCAATAAGCAAAAAGAACCATGCAAAATGTGAGAACCACAAAAGGGAGAAAGAAGCATAAGGGAGATGGAAGTCATGGAAAGTGACAGAGAAGAGGAAACTGAGACACAGAATGAGTAGAAAGACTGAACTGTTGTGATTAAGAAATAGTGCATAAAACCCACTGAGAGATGATGATAGAGGAATTAAAAGAGGCATGTTCCTGTGGAAGATACCCTCCATAAATAGTTCCCAGCTCCTTGCTTTCCATTCTCTTTTCTTGCTGTTTGCCTATACATCATCTTTACAAAACTCCCCCCGCAATCATGTTCTACTAGTCTTTTAGTATAAAATTCTTTTTTTTTTTTTGCTCACTCCCCTCTCCTCTCTTGCCAGTCAGTGTTTTGGTACAATGACTCCAGAACAGTGGGGAGGAAGTGGCCCCTGCAGGCCAGGCTCCTGACAAACCACAACTCTAAACAGGCAGTGCTGTGAAAATATGGCATTCAAACAACACAATGCCAAAACTTCTGACCACCATGCCGACATCCAAACAGCTGCAGGCAGTGGGAACCTTTAATGGGAAAAAACAAAGAAAGAAAAAGATTGAAAAAAAGGACAAAATAATAAAAGAAGTAGCAGGAGGGGAGAAAACATGCAAAACAGAGCTTCAGGAGTGTCTGTGTTGAGCTGGAGACTGGACAGGCCTTGTTTTTATTAAATGGAACTGAGAGAGTGAAAGACATGATGATAATATGTCAGCCCTCTCTGCCTCTGAAGAAAGTTTCGACCCCCTGTAGAGGTCTTAAAAGCATGTTGTGAAGCAAGGGGCTACAGGGAGAAATCGAGTGGGAGATGCTATGGGAAGGAAGAAACAAGGGAATGAGTAGTGCTTCTGTTGAGCAGAAAATCTGCACAGAGAACAGTCCAGGTGTAAAGAATTAGAGGAGATGGCACATCAAACGGGACCGAGCTCGGCCTCTTTCCTGTAGCCCTGGTGGCAGGAAATGCTCTACAGCATCCTGTGAGCTGACCAGGGAGAAACTGATGAGAGGGAACGACGAGGAGACCAAATAAAGTGGGAGGTTAAGAACAGAAGAGGGCACATGTAGAAACTGTTCAACAACATCCTGCACAGAAGAGGGAGATTAGGGGACAGACGGTGGGGGGGTGAGGACATGGGAAGAAACAGGAGAAGGGGGAGAAGAAAGGCAGAACAAGGGAGGGACTAAATGGTGAAGAATGGAGAGAGTAAGAGGAAGCAGAAGAAGTGAGGAGATGGTAGGAAAACCTCTACAACATCCTGTGAGATGACTTGGCACTGATGGGCTGGGTGGAAGGAAACAAGAGTATTGTGGGATACATGAAGACTGAATCATGGTTAGACGGGAGCAATACAAAGCAGGCATGAAGCTGAACTAGGTCTGTTAGGGTTGGGTGGAGAAGAGGAAGAATTAATTAAGTAGAGAAATGAAGCATACTGGAGAGAGAACATTATTTGGAAGGGATTAATGACACAAAGCAGAAAATGTTACAAGAGCTGGGGAAATATTAAAAACTATTCTCCAGGCGAACATTCACTTACATCAGTACCTCTATATTTAAGTCTTTCAAATCACATTACTGTATGGTACAGTAGAAATAATAATCTGAAATTCAATATATCAGCTCCCTCAAGTTCTTGGTTGGTTTCATATGGCATACAATAGTCAATATGACTGAGAAGGAAGGTGACAGATAGTAGACAAGTCAGGATGAATCATGGACAGAAAAGACAGACAGTAAAATGTGTGTTATGTGCTTGACATGCATGGGCCTAAGTGTTTGTGCGTATACTGCTTGCACAGTGTGTGATATGGTGTGTGTGTGCGTGTGTGTGTGTGTGTGTGAGAAAGAGCGTTTGTATGCTTGTCAGGTTGTGATGTGTGCAGCCTCTTGTCTCCCTGTGCTGCCTGTCCAACATGTGTCTATCAGCTGGATCTCTGCCTCAGCCTTTAAACCAGCCTTCTGCTCCTCAAAAACTCTTCTGTGGCTTCAAAATGTTAATAATATCAGTCCATTACCAGGCTGCACATAATGTGAGACCTTGAAAAAACCTCCTTTCAAAGCTCTTCAAATGACTTCTCAGTTGTTCAAGGAGATGGAAAAATATCAAGGGGGGAACATTGATGCTTTAAACACTGGCTATTCGTCATTACTGAGGAATGGAGGCACGGCTTGCCAACATTTGGACATTTCATTTCAGCATAAATATATGGAGCAAAGCATATTTGCTCGAGTTAATAATTTTTGCCCCGGTTACATGTGCGTAGCTAGAGCTGTGCGTGCGATTGGAGGGCTGTTGTGTGTGTGTGTGTGTCTGTGTGTGTTTGTGTGTGTGGGGTAAGTTATGGAGAAGAAGAAAAGGGACCACCGCAGTAGAGTTGTCTACACGGTGGCTTCACATTTCCCTCTGTGGTTCTATCAAACCTGCAGCTGAAGTAACATGACTGACATTCTTATGCACGGACACACACTGCATTCTGTTGAACAGCTTCAGCCTCACACTGTACGTACCTGCCAGCCTGCTAATCTTGATCCAATGGATAAAAGCTACAGTAAGTTTTACAGAACAGTTAACTAAACTACTGTGACTGATTTGGACAGGCCTCAAAACACATTACCTGTAGGTGAACATTCATAATACAAGCCTGATTTTAAAAAAAAAAAATGAGGGTGCAATGAAACAGAGCTAAATTAATCCAAATACAGTAAAAAGATGAAAGAATGATGATGAAAGAATATTTACTGTTCAAACGGATCAACTTTGTTTTTTTGTAAATTTACACTCTCTTCTGAATTTGACGCCTCCTGTTTTTATTTCCATTTTACACAGCAACCCAGCTTTATTTGGAACCAGGTTTCTAACTTAACTCAATAGCCTGTGTGTAACACTGGAAATGGAAAGATCTACATTTGGTCATTTGATCATTTTTGCCATACAAATATTCAAAAATCTGGACAAACATGTAGGCTGGGATCAAGCTGCAGTGTGGTACTCGAGGTACACAGACACGTATACAGTTATAGATGCATTAGTAATGGTTGTTAAGCAACCCACAAAAACACAACAGATGAAATTCAATTACCACATGTTGTATTTGTTTATTTAAAAAAGAATACACTAATTCTGAAGATGGTTTAAAAGTGGAAGAACGAGACTAATCATATTTGGTGATTGATAATATAGTCTACATGAAATAAGCTATTTGTTATTTAGTAAAAACAACTGGTAAAGACCAGGAGGAAGACAGTTCTGAGACCACTTTAGTGCCAGCCTCTGGTTCTTTCAAGTCTGGTCGGGCCTCCTGGGGTTGTAATGTGCCTCTTATTACACAAGCATTAGGCAATTACGCCACTGGTTGCACATTGGCTTCCCAGAGCCACAGAAGAGCTTGTGGCTTCACACATGGACATTTGAAAGCATCTGCACATTCCTTCTTTCTTGAGGTTGACTTCTTTTTTTTCTCTGTCGTACTTCGACTCAATCCTCCAATTGACTCTGCGCTGGTCTGATGTTCTACTGTGTAACCTACTGATAAATGCCACTTGGCAAGAGACTACTGACCACACACAAACACGGGCACATGCCTGTTTACAAAGAATTGTACAGCATATGTACAGAAACTCATCTTAGTTTCTTTGCCTACTGAAAACAATTTTACAGTACAATAACACACTACCATATTTATAATCCTGTAACCGTTCTGTATAATTTGCCAAAGAACTTAACCGCTGACAACTTTAGGAGCACTACATTGTAACTACACACAAAGCCTTACAGCTCACAAGTAAAAGCATGTTGCCAAAAACTCTAGACAAAGTGGAGACACACTGACTATCAATACGGTATTCCTGAATTCCCTTGACAGTCCACCTGGCGTCCGCTACTGCTGTGTGACTGGCCTGTCAGAGTCTCCCTGTCAGTACAGTGACAGCTTCAAACCAACCACACAGGATGCCAGAACATCAACATGTCATGAGCGGGAAGAAAAGGAACTAAAACACAATAACGCACAAGGCTGGAGTTTGACTACACACATGGCCACATACACAAAACATATGCACTAACAATTTCTCTCTCTCTCTCTCTCTCTCTCACACACACACACACACACACACACACATCTGACTTTGACAGGGTAACACTGGTAGAATGCTTATATCGCATGCTGCAGTTGAACACAGAGCTTCCTAGGTTGGTGGTATGGGTGTATTCTTAGACCTTGAATATCCTGCTTCAGGATGAACCATTTACACTCACACACACATACACAGACAAAATCATTGAGCATGGAGCCCTGTGGCCAGGCGGTCAACCCCTGGATCAGGCCCTTTTATGAGTGCTGGACAGCTGAGTGGTGATCCCTCTCGCCTCTGTCAGCATGCAGCCCGACCTGACTGACAGCAGTATGCCAAAACACAAGAGCGTTTTCCGGGAAGCTCTGAATTAAGGTCTGTCACCTTGAGTGCCACCAAACAAAGAATGTAGGACTTGGTCCTGCTTTAAACAGCAACAGATGTTAACGAAAAAAAGAACAAAAGAAAAAAGGAGCAGGCAGTTGTTGGGAATCAATACTGACGGTTGTTTCGACTTTGCAGTGAAAAGGACTAACAAGAGAGGGGAAAACTGCACCACGTGCATTCAGGGTTAATGAGGTCATTTGCATGTAAGGACCATATTTGGGCATTTCCCAAGGAATACCTATGTTGTTACCAAACAAGGGTTTATCTTCCAGTGAGAATGAAAATGTGCTGCAGGGTTAAATATAATAATAATAATAATAATAATACATATACAACTTATACTTTTAGGTGGATTAGAGTTAACTCATTTGTGGTTATGCACCCATTACTTTTAGAAATCTGAACTTACAAACAATTAAAATATGAAAGGGTTCATCCTTTGGGCATATAACTTCCTTATCAAATATAACAAATTTCCAGATTTCTTGTGTCCAAAGTTTCAAACAATTTCATCATAACATTTTACCCATAATTTGTGAGCAACAGAATTATCCCAAGCAAATTTCACACAAATTGAACAGTCTCTGTGACCTCATGATGACCCCACAAAAGAGTGAGGTATTCTGAAAATCTAAATTATCCTCTTTGGGCAATAGATGTCTGTACCACATTTCATGGACATCTATCCAAAGGTTATTAAAATATTTCAGCCTGGACCAAAGTGTTGGACAAACGAACCCAAAGACGAACGGACCAACATCACAGTCCCAACAGCCCCATCACTTTATGCCAAAAAGCAGAGGGAAAATAAGTTGTGGTTTACTTGTTTGATTCCCCTGTGGTGAGTCTTAATACCCCCTTCTCTCCCTCTTCTCGACTTTCTCCGCACACTACATCAGAATCATATGCATTAAAATGGCCATAAAAACGTATAGCAGGGCCGGGGCTGGGGTTTTCTCCCTCCTAATCCCCCTAAACCTCTAACTGCAGGCCGAGAAATACAAGTGTTGTGGTGCAATCTTCTCACAGAGCAGAGGGCCTGAGAATAACATCACAGAGGCCACAGATATTTATGGAATGAACCACAGGCTGTACACAGAAGTCAGCAGACACCACAACACAGCACACAAGACGCTGTATACAGCTCCCTACTCATATACAGCACAAGACACTGCTGGCTAAACACAAAGTGTAGAGCTGTGGTCAAAAGCCCTCCAATGATGGATAAGTGGAATTAGAGGGACAGAAAATGAGATGATAAAGATACAATATGATATATCGTTAAATAGATTCTGCTATAAATCATTGATTTTAGCCTGTATTCATGTGAGTTCTACTTGTATAAATCTGTTCAAGGGCTTTGAGCAAGACAGAAAGAGGGACGGCTGGTGGACAGCGTGGAGTACAGCCTTAAGAAGAGTAGTTGTCTTGATTGAACACAGATTAAAGATCAAATCCACTAACATTCATCTAATTTCCTCTGTTGTGCTCTTGTAACATTAGCTCCGCAAAACACAAACCAAGTCTTCCCCTCTCTCTTATGGCTGTACAAGCAAATGACATTTTCTGCCCTTGCAGGAAATCAGCTTGCATGTCATATGATATGTACTCTGTATCAACTGGGGGACAGAAATCTATCTATAATACTGGTTCCCACAGAAAAGAACGATAAAAAACACTTCATCTAAAGGGGAAAAAAAAGGTGAAGGGGAGATTGTCCACCTCAAAGCCACAGAAGTATTCAGTGGCTGAGTCTAAACTTCCTGCTCACATTACGACACTTTGTTTGAGGGCTGTTTCGACATGAGCCCTTCTGAACCTCCAAAGTCTCATCTGTCGGCTCTGTGCAGGCCATCCTGTCAGATTCAAAACATAAATTCTAGGGTAAACTTTAATAAAAAGGGGCGTATGATTTACTCTAGGTAGCGGCTGTCCCCATTTTTAAAACAATTTGATGTTGCATTAATCCTGAGTGTCAAGGCGATGTGAAATATGTCCACTGCGTTTACCAGCACCAGGTGTTTCATTTGCTGGACTGACAAAAAACAATGTTTATTCTGGCTGACCTTCCAGTCCTTGCTTATTTTATCTTCTTTCTCTGCAGAAGAGAGGGAGAACATGGGTGTACATCTAAACTGAGGGAGTAGAAGAGAGGGTTAAAAGAAAGGGAGAGAAACAAATGGACCTAAATGATTTACAGTGGACCAAGAAAGGTCTAGCTCTAATCATCTCAATTGGACGCCTCTTTCCTCAGCCTCCCAGGTCCAAACAGAGCACAGCAGGAATGAAATCTTTCGCACTATTAGCCACTTTACCTCGGTTTGACTGCTGGGTGCGTCTGCTATAGGGCTCCTCTGTTGGCTGGATCAGGTTCAACAAACTTGTGTGGCTCTGTGCCATTTCTCTTTTTCTGCTCTAAAAGCTCATGAAGACCTCTTAATTACATTATAACTGAATATTCACCTGTAACGTACTATAACTACTTTCCCTCGAGCATGTAGTATCGAATAAGATTGCTGTAATAATATACATTTAAGTCACAGTCCTAAGAGGCAGTAATGACATCAATATACACATGAACCAACGAAAAGATCAGAACAGCTAGTTCGCCAAAAAAGGACCAATGCAATTAAAGAGATTTACTAAGTTGGTTTGGTTTTGCCCACAGTTCTGTGTTAATGACACACTGGCATATTTTCACAAAAAGACAAAATTTAGAATACGAGTGTAGACTAGAGAATTAAGATTCTCTGATTATATTTTTAAAGCCTTAACGGAAAGACCAAAATAGATAAAGAGAAGATTCAGATGGCTCATGTTTGGCTGGGTAATCCCCACTGACACCACTTTTACTGTTCCAAAATGCTGCTCTGTGTACTGTGTAGCAATGTACTACACTAGCTGGGAGTAAGGGAAGTTTTACAACAGATCTCTTTTCAACACTGCTACTACAAAACTTAATTCTGATATACAAAATGTTAACTTGTGAGTGTTCATAATTTAGGCTGATCTTCAGCAGCAGCTTAAATAGATTATACAAATTCTTTTATGCTGGCAATAGGGATGTTACAATCATTGCCATCGTTGCCTCTGAAAGGAGCTTATCATTAAACCTGCTCAGCAGCCAGGGGAGTTTTTAAAGCAACTCCTAAATCAGTATATATAAGTGTAGGTCCTGGGTGTCACTGTGTGTGGCCTGAGCAGCTCTTCCCCTCCACTGCGGCAGCAGAGCAAAGCCCAGCGCACTTTTTGCTGGTGTAAACAAACGGGGAAATGGGGCACTTGGCAGCCGACTAAAGTGAGTGATGAGGCAAGTGTGCACTGAAGCATCTAATGAATCATTTGCTGAGAACTTTGGGTTTTATGAGGAAAAGAAAGATGAGGAGGAAGACAAGAAAGAGGGAGACCAGCTGAGAGCATGAAAAAAAAATGGCATTTCATATGAAAAGGAAATAAAGTAAGAGAGACGCAGCTGTCAAATGCTTGAGAGGATCATTCAGCGTTTTGCCCTAATGTGAGGACAAGAGATTAGAATGCATAAAATTGCAGGATCTCCTAATCCTCCTACTAGCACAGCAGCAGCAGTATGTGAACCTCCGTGAGTGGTGGTGAATTTACTGAGGTGACCGCTGATGTTGTGAAAGGTGTGAAACCTTTGAACATAGCTTATATGCTGAGGGCCTATAAGCTAGAAGCTTTATTTTACATGTGGCCTTCATCGTAAAAATAGAAATATTACCTCTGCCTCTCTATACAAACAGTGACAAGAGGACAGATCTGATGCCCTAAAATATAAAATGGCATTGTAATTTTCAGTAGAGCTGAGTGTTTATGGTAACCAAGCCCACTTAGTTCTATAGAATTCTTCCCATCTATCTATCTGCACACACACAGTGGTTAAGTGGTTATTGTATCTGTGAAAAGTCATAATTACTGATTATATGTTATGAAAGCAGTTTTCTGCAACAGTTCCCACAAATACCATGGTAACTACAGACCGACAGTTTACCACAACTTACATAGTTAACTTCATATTAACTGGGTTTAATAGTACGTTTATCTGGAAGACTTGTAGAGGTTAGCAGCAAACCAAGTTTTACTTCTGTAAATAAATATCACGAAGGACATGGATCCATTTACAACAGAAACAGAAATGCAACTCCCAAAAAATCCTGAGCAGGTAAATCAGGTACAGTAGCAGTAAGTAGAATTAGAGTGCTAGGCCTCTCTCCCACCTTTTGCTAGACCTGTATCACTATATCCACACATAAACAGCCACAGCAAGGATGTTACTCAGGGAGAAGGGTGCATATAACATACTGCCAGGAAATTTTATTATTAACAGGCAGTGTCTTGGCTTCGACAGGCTGTGTTTATCTGTGGAGGGGAGATCCCCATCACAACCACTTATTAGGACATATATGAGGGCTTAACCAGGCAGCCATTCAACAGCAATAAGGGGCTTGCTTACTGACCACAGTGTGCTGGGACTGGGACCAGTCTAACCAACACTGGAGTGACGGAGAGGAAAAGCGAAGCAGGAAGGAAATAACAAATACACATGGAGACACAGAGAGAAAAAAATAGAAGGACAGACATGGGGGGATAAAAAGGACAGCAGAAGGTGAGAGAGAAGGAATGTAATGGATGGAAGTACTTATATATTATAGACATTATAATAGACATATACAAATACTGCAGCCAAAAAGAGAGAGCAGAAAAGAGCAAAAGAAGAGGAAAATGACGATATTAGAGAAGGGTAAAAAGAGGGCTTGACAGGAAATAATAATAGGAAAAGACAGTTGTATTTAAGATTTAAAAAGAATGTTGGAGTGAGAAAGCAGGAGAAAAGAAAGGAAGGAAGAAAGAAAGAAAGAAAGGTGGAGTTAGGGAAAGATGGAGAAAGTGAACAGAAACAGGGAGAAGAAAAAGAGAGAAAGAGAATTTCGCAATAAAAAAGAGAGAAAATAGAATGAAAAAAAGAAACCATTCAAAAATAAGAAGTTGGGTGTTGAACTACTAAAGAGGTCGAGCGGGTTATAAACACCAGATGCAAACAAAGTGGGGTGAAAAAGAGAGATAGACAAAAAAAAAGAAGCTACATTAAGAACAGACATTGGAAAGTGTATAAAAAATACTCAGGAGGAGGTAGTAAAATAGTCCATTGATACGGCCACATCATGTTGACTTGGCTCTGCATCACCACTGACACAGCAGCCTCTGTCGTTACCGTAGAAACGCAGGCATGTGCGCTGATCAAAACAAAAAAACAAAAACCATATTTTGCGGCAGCAGGATGCTCCCTGAGTCTCCCTCTGACAGACCATGAGGTAACCCAGCATGTGATGGAATTTAGAGCTGTGTCATCTAGGTGTGGGGATGTCGGGAAATGTGCAGGATATTTTGAGACACACATGCGCGCGCATGGATGCACACACTCACACACATAGAAACGTGCAAAGAGCTAACATTAATCTTTCATCATTTAAACTTTTCTTGCATAGTATTTATTTAACTATTATTATATAGTATTTATTTTACTTTTCACTTAAAAAAACATTTGTTCCCATAATATTACGATTAAATGTCCGGCATAACTTGTCTTATTACTTCTAATTAATTAGGAGGGCTATCCTGTCACCTATTTTATATATTCAGAATTAGTCAGAAATCAAGAGCAGAAACAGAGGGTCAGGGATGCAGGGATGATGTTTTTTACAATAAATAAATAAACAATAAAGTGCTTGTAGATTATCAAATGGTGTCTGAACCCCAAGGCTATATATGTTTTACTACCAACTATTTAGTCAGCATTGGAAAAACTAACCACCTAAAAAAGTGTGTATGTACATATATGTGTGTGGGAAAGTTTGAAAAGTATGTAAGGATATTTTGCTTGAGATTTACTCAAGCAATGTAGTACATCTAAAACAACTAAGCCATTAGTCATGAGTGCATGTAACTTCATTTAACTTAATTAGAAAGTAATGTGCACAATCACTCACTGTTAAGCTATTTTCAGAGCAGTCTCATCAACAGATTTGTATGCCATGCTGATAAAAGTTATTGTGGTGAGATACTGGCAAACGTACACAGTTTCAACCCTCACACCTAGACATTTTAACATGTGTCTCTGCCTCTAAAAAGGGGACACCCAATCTCCACGTGGTACTTGAAAGAGTGGTCCCCATTAACCCCAACATATGAGAAGCTTTCAATTGTGTTCCATAAGTGAAAAAAAACATCTCACTGGAAAAAGGAGAGAGAATGAGAGAAAATCAGAGTGGGGAGTAAAAGATCTGTGAGATTTTACAGAGGGCCCAAACCACAAGAAAGTCAGGGCTGAATGCATGCTGGACATTCCCGGGGCCGGCGCTCATGTACTTGGAAAAAGCCCGCTTTTTCAAGACAGGAAAATGATTTCAGCTGTGTAAATTGACAGCGGCCTTGTAGCTGAAGATGGAGAGGGAGAAAGGGCGGAAGCCTGCAACTCTGTCATAATTCCTGCTTAGTGAAGAAGCCGCTGGGGACCTACTTCTTGAGGGAAACAAAATTCAACATTACATGATCAAATGAAACTGTTAATTGTTACCAAATGAACCTGGTGAGGGATATCAACTTAGCGCTACAGCTTTTACGCTCAAACAGGTTTATTTTACCTTCTTTGAAGAGATCTACCCACTCTAAATGAAAAATATGCACTGTACCCTGAAAATGTGGAGGCTGAAAGGGAAGCCGAGGAGCTTTGAAATGTGCCAGAAATGGTGTTAGTTGAACAGTATCAAGATATGCTCCATCAGGATGTTTACACATGCTCGCTATTTTAGCCTTCACTCTTGTCTTCTCTCCTAGGGTGGCATTATAGTAAATCATGGTTAAAGACACTGTAAGGCAGTCATTTCATGTACAGTAGACAACAACAGCATGGCTGCTTAGATCAGTCATTCAATTATGACAACGGATGTAATTAGTGGTGGGCTTTAAACAGAACTGTAGCAAATGGCTACCGGCACTCACAGACATATTTCTTCCTATAGCCACAGTTGGTTATAGATTGTAAACATACATGGGTTTGCACGATTACAGACTCTCACTATAACTTACTCTATACGACTTGGGGGAGCCTATTCGCAGTAGAATGCAGCACAGATAAAGCACATAATGGTGCTTGGTAATGGTATGCCAACAAGTCCCTGATCTCAGGGTTATCAATCATGTGACTCAGAAGTGTGACCATCCTAAATTGGAGGGCAGATGTGAACAGGGAAGGTGGTGAGGATAATTCACGGTTAGGAATGGAAGAATGAACACAGAGCGCGGTTTGTCATAATTCCTGGGTTTCACTGCAGAGAGGGAAGTGGTGACTCTTGGCTTCTGTGTGTGGAGGTTAAGGGGGTGAGTGTATGTGGGTGAGTTTGTACACATGGCCATGCCTGCTGCTGGTGCTTGTGACAGGGTATGTATATGTGTATTTTTGTGTGCATATGTCCAGTGTGCACTTGTGTTCACTGCACATTTGGGTGTGAACGCACGACTGTGTGTAGACAAGTCATTGTGTTTGAATGCTTGGCTGTGTATATTGCATGCCTATGTGTGTGTGGAGGGCTAAATGGGAGTATGTGTGTGTTCAGGCCAGGTTGGAGTGTCGTGCGAGGGAGTCCATGTCTCTGAGTAGATGTGGGCACCACAGCCGCAGAGCCACCAGTCATCTAACTACCAGAGACAGAACATTACTGGCCAATATGGGGTGAAATTGCATGGCTGGTCTAACGGTTTTTGGGGTGAAAGTCTGAGAAAAACTCCAGATTATTTTCCAAGCCCACAAGATCATCATTTATCATCTGACATGATAACAACATGGCCAACATGTCAACAAAATAAATCTTGGCACGGTTTCCCTGGAAACAGAGTAGTTACATCCCATTAACTGTACTAACTTGTAGCAAAACAAAGAACATTTTTAGCACTGTACACTGCGTGAAACTGGTGGGGATAAAAAAAAAAAAAAATCCCAAAAGTCCCTGCAAAACAGTAGCTATGGTTACTGATCAATACCATCCTTGCTCCAATACATCAAATGACTAAATGAGAGACCGTGAGGGAGATAGCTTAGGTACTCTGGAAGAAATTTGGACAATGTTGGACAGAGTGTGGTATTCCCCTCCATCTTGCCTTGATGGTTACAGTCAGACATGCCCAAGGCCTAGACCCCCTCTGCCTCGCTGCTCGCTGCAATCTCCCTGCATATGACATTTCTACCAACTGAAGGCAGCATGAAGCCTAAAGTGGCCTCTCCTCTCCTTATGTTGTCCACCTTCTTCTTCCTTTTTCCATTTTGCTCCACTTCACGTCTTGTGTCAGCTCACATCTCACTTGCAGCTGCACAAAGCATTTGGCACCACTTTTATCTCCCTCATTACATGTGTTTGCCAGCTTCATATCTGCCCATTCACACAACTGCTCTTTCTCTCTCTCTCTCTCTCACACACACACACACACACAGACACACACACACACGCCGTGGGGCTGCGGTTTCGAGGCAGCTATGACACAATCCAGATTCTTTTAGCTGCCTATAGCAGGGAAATGTGTTTTGTGCAGAGCCATTTCCCTCAGAAGTCCAGATTTTCCCTGCCTCGAAGCTTTGATCCACATGGCACAGGGGGCTTGTGTCAACAGTCTTGTGTTTCAGCTGGAGGGCCCTACAGTCCCTCAAGGTGTCACTCACTGCTCTCTCGTCATTGCTGGGGCAGCTTAACCACTATGTGGCGCTGTCACTCGCTGTACCCTACAAAACCTCTCATGGGACAGCAAACATCACGAGGACACCCATGCGCACACACAACAGGTTTTATGGAGTGCGACTTGAGTGGCACCTTTAATGAACTGTGGTCAAATAAAAGGTTTTGTGGTGGTCTAATACTGCCAGCGGTGTGATAAAGCTGTGTGAGTGTGATGAGATCTAATAACGGCAGAGGCGTCAGAACCGACAGTTCAAAGTGTGTTAAGGTTGTGACCCTGGGACTCAGTAACGAACGTCTCCTGCATTATCTTGTACTGGAGAAACTGAGGATAAACATACACTATGTGCAAACATAAGAGAAATAGTGAAACATTTAAAGTTTTAAATTAAGTGAAGATTTTAAATCAACATGCTGTTCAAGTAATGTTATTAAGAACTGGGGAAGGAGTTTGATCATTCTCCATGTATTTAAAAATGCACTGACCTGCTAGATGGTACTTGTGGGTGACTATACTACTGTTCACTAAAGTAAAACCATAAGTGGTGGACTTTAGAATTGCTTTTCTATTCATTATTATTCTATCCATCTTTTTAGTCTGATGTTAATGTTAATAACGTAAATTCAGCAGAGAGGTCGTAGAGAGAAGAGAGTTTGTCTTACTGGTAGATGTCTTTTCGCAGCACAGTGCGGGTCAGGGGGTTGTCAGCCTGTGGGGCCATGCTGAGTGAACCCAGCTTTAATACCAGGGTGTCTTCTTTTTTCACATGGGGATCTAATGGACACAAACAAAATCAAATCCACTGAATTACAGAGGAACTATACCATTAACAGTCAATGAATACACATATCCTACATGCACAATTTTACAAACTCTTAAGCAAATATGAATACACACACGCACACACACACGCACACACACAAACCCGCTGAACCTTAAAAGTATGGCCCTCCCACTATTAGTCATTACTAACAGCAGACAAAACAAACCTCCATCTATGACACTGCCACAATTTTATATTCTGTAGGAGTGTATATAACTGTGGTTGGTCCTTCAGAACCTCAACTATTTCTCTGAGTAAATGTCTCTGCATACTAATGTGGCGGCTCTGCTATGTCTGGTTGGCCATGACAGGGACTTTCATGCAGGCACCACAGACAAAGAATCTAAGAGACCGCCTGTGACATTACACTGTCCCATTGTTGTAAAGTTTTCCATCTGAAAACAAGTGTGCGCTCCACAGACAAAAGTAGTTCTCTAACCTGAAGCTGTATGTCTGTCTTGTGCCCCGGGACAGAAGACCCTTATCACACTGGTGTTGATGTAGATGAGAGGCAAACACCGAGAGGTCAGTGTGTGGCTTCTCATAGGCTGACCCGCAGACTTCCCACGCTCTCTGTAGCGTCTTGGTACTGTAGCCTGGAAATACAAAGTCAAAGTCAAAACATATAAATAATAAATTCAAGAGATCTTAACCAGAACCAAGCAAAAATCATCAAACTTCATCAAATGTGTGAGTTAAAATTATTTTATTATCCTCAATCTTAAAAGCTTTTAAGTTGCACAATATATTTCTTTCATTAAGGTCAAAAAATATTTAGATGGTTTTCAGTTTTCAGTTCCTTTAACAATTTATACTGACATTATTATTGTTCCTCAAATCTCAGCTAAATTCATCTAAAATCATTGTTTTAATACAGTCATTTATTCATGTAAGCTACTTTGCTGTTGATTCCCCATATGGGTCAAGCCTCAACACACTTTACATTCAGACACTTCATTTTTACTACCTGGAACACCCCTGCTACAGTTGCCAGTAAGGGACAGGATAGCACCACATCAAAAGGCTGGGCTGTCAGCAGGATTTCTCTCAGGTACTGAGGTGAGCTGTCTGCCAGAGGATCAGTGGTCACCCGCTGGCTGGCAGTGGTCACACTGCAGCGTGTTGGCCGCTCAGGCCTGGTGGTGAGTTTGTGACGGACATTTTTGGTCACAGCTTGGGTGTAGGTGATGGACAGGAAGCCGTGCTGCTGGTGTGAGCCCTCTAGGACCTTGGCTGCCGTCTGGCCAGTAGTGAGATATAAAAAATAACACTGATGACAGATGTTATTACACACAGCACTTGCAGAGAAAACCTTACCTGTTCAGCGTTATTTTAGTCTGATTTTTTGGATGAGGTTTAGGTCTGGATGAAAATAACATCATGAGACAATTCTCAGATTCAATTACTCTTTTAAAAGATAGCCAGATATGGATTCAATTTGGATAGATCATTTTGGAAAAGTTAACTTTACCATGTCAGCTCTCTTAAAATTTGGGATTTGGAGTTTCCATATCAGGAAAAGACTTAACCTCAGCCAAGAAAAATCATTCTCTCTAAAAAAAAAAAAAAAAAAAAAAAAAAGCCAAGCTGAAGCTACTAGCTAAAACAAGCATTCTTGATCAAATTTATTCATATTCTGTGCAGTAATTTAGACTGGACATCAGCCCCCTTGTATAGAATACATAAATTCTTAGAAAACCAATTATACCTGCAGTTGAATTGTTTCTGGTTTATCAGAAAGCCAGATCTCCAATCTTATGAGTGATTTGCAAAGCTAATACAAAGTGAAAATCACAGAAATACCCATTAAGCAAAAGAAAACAATCTCCAACTGTTCCATGATTAAAAGAAAGGCTTTTTGAGACATCTGGGTGAAGTCTACAAAAACATCCAGTAACAGTGGACTTAGTGGTGGATTCAAAGGCAGAATATCTGGACATCTTTACTTACATTCTGTAAAAAAAATGTAAGTAAATGCATAAAAAAAACAAATTCTCCTCTGAGACCAAGTGTGTTATATAACTGCTCATAGAGGTATTTTCCTTCAGATCATCATGTGATTGATTTTTATTCATTTGTGTTTGTTACTGTGACTACAGTAAATTTCCAAGAAACACTACAATGGTTTCAGCCCTGGCATCAGAAGCATCTCTGAGGAGCACACAGATCTCTTTCAAGCCACTGTTAATGGAGGTTAAGGAGAGTCAACTAAAAAGAAGAAGAGCTGGATTCTTACAGGAGGGAAAAAGCCAGAGAAGTGGCTGAAAGTATCTTGCTTGCTGACGGGTCGAACCAACACAGTGCGTCTGTTCAGCTTGTCAGTGCAAGAAAGGACCACTCCTCCACAGCTGCTTGAGATCCGAACACCCTCCTCCATACTGGAGGTAAGGAGAGGGAAGGAAGAGGAGAGAGAGAGAGAGGGGGAAAGTAGATGCCATGGGGACAGAGAAGGATGATTGCATATAGAAATAGAGAAGGATGGGGAAAAAGACAGAAAAGCATGAAACTTTAAGATCATTTTGGAAAAATTTATATAAAGTGATTAAAACCACAGGAAATTGTGCCAGGTTGAACCAACTGAAATATAGTGGAATGGTCTTATACTATCCAGTAATAAGAACACTGAAGCAACTGTTTGGTTTTGGGATTAGTAGTATTTTGAATGGAGAATTTAGAAGCACTTAAGATCTGTGACCTGTACACAAGATAAACACTGAGAAAAATACTTCATATCATTCTATTGATTGTACTTTGTTGCTTAATTAAAACAAACTTTACTCTATCCAACACATTTTCATTTTGATAGGTACCAGTATAAGACCATAACCAGAATAAGGTTTCATTAACAAGAGAATGGAGGCCCATGTCCTGATCTCCTCCCAAATAGAGACACACACAGAAGAATGGCTGTCACCAGATGTCATTGGCTTGATTATTTAGCCAATCAGAGCCACTGGAGAGACAGGGGAATCTTATACTGTGAATGAAATTCACTTGCAATTTTTTTCTTGAAAGTTTTAAGGTGTAGCAAAATATTACACCTGTGGACACCCTGCTTTGTAGCCAAAAAGCATTTTATTTTTATTTTTTCTTATGATTTCCTTTATTTTCCTGTCTGTCCAGCATAAGCAGAGTTGAGGGACATTGATTAGGAGCTGCAGAGTGGCAGAGGCACAGTATATAGAGGCCTAAGGCTGCTATGGCTGGTTTGGAAGGCTGGGGCCTCACCACGGCTGTCTCCTTGCACTGCAGAATGAGTCCTTCATAGTGGCCAGAGTGCCAGCCCTGCCCTGGCCTGGAGAGACACACAAGGCTTAACTTGGGCATCTGGGACTACTCATACTGTTGTGGCAGGGACTGATAATATCTCTTTAATAGCAACAGTTAGAAAATTGCATCTAGATAAGTGGACCGCAGACGGTTATAAACTATTTTATAAAACTGTCAGCACCCTGGAGGCATATACGCATGACCATTTCTACTGAACTTTAGACAGTGCTTTGACATATTAATAAAAATGAATGTGTGCATTAACTTAAGGAAATCTATGAATAATATGTTTCATAATTCTTTTTTGATTTCCATTTTTTTGTTGAGGTCATCCAGGAGAAGCAGAGAGCACCTGTAACGCAGACATCAAAAGTTGTTAACATGAAGACAGGCCCAACAGTTTTCATTCTTAATGCAGCACAACATAAACACTAACATCGACAGTACATAAAACACACACACAGATATTACAGTGTGTACTCTAGGACTAGCGAATCAAGCACAACACGTATGCCAAAATGTTTCACACAATGGTTCAGCAACATCTGCATCATTTCTTTTACGCCTCCCTCCCGCCCCCTCTTCATTACACCCCACCAGAATTACTGGGAGTTCAGTGAGACAGGAGTAGGCCTACTGGTAAGTGTGTATGCATGTGCGTGTGTTTCATGCATCATTATCTTGTGTGCGTATGTCAGTTCCTTGTGAGTGTGTGTATGTCGATGTGAATATCTCTTTGTAATCTCCCCTCTCAGCTGTAAGAGTGACTAATACATATGGACCCCCCACAAGGCTTCATCTCTCCCATCATCCCTCTCTTTTCTCTCTCTCTGCTCCAATCCAGTCATCCTTCGCTCCGAGCCATTTGCAGAACAGCTGGAAGACATCAGCTCCAATTTGTGTGAGCTGCTCCTTGGAGCGAATAAGGGTGAACTGTCACCGGCCGTCCTCTCTCGGGGGGCATCTCTGCCTTTCGGAACAGTTCAAGGAGCGCCGTTGCTAGGGGAAACCTGGCTAAAATAAGGAGGAAAAGAAGCTTCCTAATTTCTAAAACCTCCCACTGGACAGGAGAAACCCTCCCCTACAGAGTTTAATACCCAATCACCCCCATCACTGCCTTGCTTCTATGCTTTCCTTTAATTCCACTTCTCCATGATGAGTGAGCCCCACACCTACCAGGTTCAACGCCCACCTATTTCGTACTCCCCCAGGGACATCCTCTCTGTCACTTTCTTTCCTGCCTCCACCCTCTCTTGTCTTCCTCCTATTTTGATATGATCAGGGATTCAATTATATATTCACCTCCCATATTTTCCTGACCTATCTAACTTTCCATTCATTTTCCAGCAGTGAGATAGCTAAGGCCATATGAGACATTTTCTCTGTCAAGCTTAATTTAATCTGACCCACTGCACACAAATAACCTGGGCTGGGTGATGAAATACCTAACAATTATCTGTTCAGGATGATTAATATGGACTCCAACCCCTGTGGGCTTTTTTGTATATACGGATGATACGGATTAGAGTGCGCCAGGAGCCCAGAGGTCCTCCACTGTGTCCTAAACAGTCATGACTGTAACCTGGCTTGGATGATGGAGTGCGCCTGCCTGCCAGAACTTTGGTCGGTTAAAAGTGTGTTGAGACCATGTTGTTAAATGCACATTAAACTGAAATAACCTAGAAATGAGAAAATTGACCCATTATCTACTTAGGAAGGCATAGAGGTCTACTAAAAAGATTAAGGTTGGCTCTGTCTCAGAAGCAATTGGACACACACCTGTGGAGAGCAGAGTAGTATGATATAATGACCCACGACACCTCCACGCTCTTAAACTGTCTAACCACTGACATTGTCCTGGCTTAGGTTGATACTCCATACTGTATGTAACACATGTGGTCTGACAGAATATAAATCATCCGACTACAGTGAAACAGGGAGGTCTGCGAGAAGTTTGCTACACGGTCAGGTTCAAAGCCAATTTGATCGTCTCAGTCCCTCTCTGACCTGCCCAGGACACGGCTAAGGTGATTTTAAAATCTGGCAAATCAGAATCAATATCTATTATGATATCAGTGGTGAGAGTGTTGATTGCTAATGATGGGGTCTGATACCGGCTCACAGCCCAGGAAGGTCAAGCTCTCTTCACTGTCTGGCTTGATCAGAAAAGGAGCCATTTATATAAACATATCTACTCACATATTTATTCAGGCACGTAGGCACACAGACCTGAAAACACAGACACACTCAAAAACTCTAACACGCTCTGGTCTGCTGGATGCAACATGCTGGAGTGTTATAGATCGCTGTTTCATTATCTCCTCACACAGAGACAGGGGGAATTGCCTCCTGCTAAGTGGTCTCTTCCCAACAGAGCAGGACCTCAGGCACGTACACAGTGCACAACCGGAGCTGCTGATTCCATCACAGAGGAATGTGATTAAGGAAAAGAGGGGAGAAATACGGGAAAAAAATAAGGATTTAGATATTGAAAATGAGGCCACTCTTTAATTGATGGGAAAAATGTGTACAGGGCATAAAAAACCTTAGTCACAGATTTAGTTTCACCCTGCTGTAATACGTGCTTTCATAATTTCAGAGCCCAGAGCTAAATTACCCCATTTTGACTGGAACTTGACGTGGGGAGAGATTACCATAAGGATGCAGTGGAACATCGCCCAGTGGTTTTCCTCCCCTAACAACGTGTTAATGTTTCTGTGAATCGATTCAGACACCGCAGGCTCAGAGAAAATGACTGACGGACTGATTGAACTCCTCTGCTTTGTGAGTCAGAATTGGGCCAGCCCAGAGCCTGTACAACTTGTCCATCTAGTCTGTTGGGTCTACTGTCTGTCTGTCCGCCTGCCTGTCTGTGGTCACTACCACGAACAGCTGCCTGGAAAGACGATGACGCTGAGGTGATAATCCGAAAAATCACCCATACGAGCAGAAGTGGGAACAGACAAAGTGTTCGTGGTATTGGTGGTAAGTGTGTGTTTAGACTCTGGGACTGTGAGAGTACAAGTGTATGTGTGTGTGAGTGTGTTGGGGGGGGGTGACCTGGTGATAGAGACACCGTCCTCAAACTGGAGGGTTCCAGTTTTATCGCTGCCTCTTGTTTGTGCCATATCGTTTAGACATGACATTGCTGCCTGTAGACTTAAAGATTAAAGACCAAAAAAACTGGATGCATATACTGTATGGGTCAACACGTATGACGTGCACTTTACCTGCATTTGTAGTGGTCGATGTTGAAGCTGCCAACTTTGCATTTGATTTTTGTATAAACATCCTGGACATCCACCGAGGCACTCAGGTCTTCTAGTTCACTGATGACACAGATCTCTGACAGAAACAAACAACAAAAAAAAAAAAAAAAAAAAAGAAAATAATGTTGTTTTTAACATTCTGAGATCATAAAGTGAATCATAGTGGAAAGACATACATTCATCAGGCCAGCATTTCTCAGACTTTTTTTAGTCACCCTAATGTACAATGTACAATAGTCCACAATTGCTGTACATGCTGGTGCTATGATCACCAGCATTTGTAGTGTATGTATTCAGGGTTAAAATGCACATAAATAAAACTGAGTGAAAAAATAATTTCCCCATTGAGGGATTAATAAAGTATCTCTTCTCTATCAGACATCATGGAAGAACAGAAAAAAAACTGTTTGCTTTGTTATTAGTATGTAGTGGTAAAGACAATTTTAAAGGCACCCCTGACAAAGCTAGAAGCCATCCCATGGGGTAATAGACAGCTTAAATGTGTACAGTATCAATCTTTAGCTAAAAACACTGCATGCTGGTTGTTTAACTCTCTGTTTTTTTTGTCTTAGCATTCTTTGTGGCCACTAATTGGCAAACAGGCAATAGAGCTGAACTTGGAGGTCAGCAGAGGAAGTTTCATGTGTGTGTGTGAATTTCATTTCTGTGGGCAAGGACCTGCACTGTAGCTAACCCTGTCCAGGTCCTGCCTCTGGTCCTCATCCAACTGCTGTGGTCAGCTCCTGCACAGTGGACACATAGTGTGTGTGTGTGTTTTTTTTTAAGCTGATTAAGGTGAGAGCCTGTGTACACGCATGCATGCACGCACGCACACACAAATGTTCAAAATCATACACACTCCCTGGCTGCCTAAGGGATTACGTGGGTATGAAGGCAAAGCATGAATAAGATCATAATGAGGAGTGTGTGTTTGTGTGTGTGTGTGTGTGTGTGTGTGTGTGCCTGAATGCACTGCATGTTCATGTAGACTCTTCAGTGTGTGTATTCATTAAAATGTATGTGCATGCTTCAGTGCACCTTGTGTGCATACAAACCCACCCACTCCAGGCAAAGTGAGTGAGCTTCATAGAAGGACTGATTAACTTTGTATTGAACCGAGCCTGTGAGCTTAACTGTTGGTTCTCTCTCATTGTTTCCACAGAGAAAGTCCCACAATCACAGGGTAGCTTGGGAAAATGGACTTCATGCATGTGAAACTATGGTTGTTGTTGTACTGTTGCCTTGTGGTGATTCTGAGAAACGCAGAGGTTCCTAATGGCTTATTAAAAATGAAACACAAGGCTTGTCAGCTTTATTGTGGATACTGTGTGGAAAGAACTCTCCCAAGTTGTTAGATACTCAGAAACTCATAGTCTCCAAACACGGTGTTGATATTGATGTATGAGTTTTCTTAACCCACCCTGTAAGAGTCCTGGAAACCCTTAGTCCCTTCGTCTTAAATGGCTCATCTTGAAAGAAGGAAAGTGTACCACTGATTTGTGCCTTCAACAGAGCCTCTGGAGACTCATGCTTGATTTTCTACCTCTAATCTTCCAACACATAATAGCATAACATTATACCCGAGAACCAATACGTCTGGAGTGGCTGTTTTTCCATTTCTCTGGAGAGACAAGAATCTTATTTCCTTTGCAGTTGAAAAACACATTACATCATAGCAGATTGTCTGCACTCATATCTGTGGCAAACTTATCTCCAAGAATGTACTTGTGATATTAGGCATTTAATATATTGCATACACACAATTCTTGTTTTCAATAACATGCTTAATGTGGTGCACAGAGAGAATCCAGTGGTAAGTTCATCTCGCAACTCAGATGGCACATATTAAGCCCAAATCCAAAGTAATGCCTATTTAGGATGTCTCTAAGTTAAACCATCTCTGTGATGTCCTCCAAAACATTCCGTTTCCACTATTAAAGACCTTAAGCTGGGCGATCTGGTTGGCAGATGCTAAATATTACATCCACCAATTAAAGGTAAATCTAGCCTTTCATCGCACCAGTAAATCTAAAGGGGACAAGAGGCGGTTCGCTTGGGATTCATCACCCATTTATTTATTTGTCTTTTCCCTCCGTTCTTCATTCCCTCCAGCTGCTTTTCCCTCCCGTGTGCTCAACATTTGAATGAGAAAAAGAGTCGGGAGGTTGATCAAGGGTTGTTAATTCTGATACAGCTGACTGTAAAAACTCTGCATGGCCTCTTGCACCCTTTTACACTGCACGCTGAGAGATCTGCTTTAAAAACTGGTCTCATTTTACAGTAAGTTTTCTCTTGTTATCCACCCAGTTCTTCTTTAATTATTCCATAATTATGTTGTTGCTACTATGAATATAAAGCACAGAGACTTAACACATTCCGTGTGTTTAGAGAAACAATGCATAACACGAGCTATATAAGTTTGAAGACCACAGTGTATCATCAAGAGAGAATGGAAACTGTATTACATCATAGTTGGGATACCTGTTTTTTTTGCAGTTGGGTCAGGAGCAAACAACTTAACCGTGACCTTGGGTAACATCCACTGCATCCAAAGGCTGACCTTCCCACTGGTTCCACCAATGCTGCTCGTCTTCTGCTCCAGAGTCACTGTGTCGGCAAATGGACCATCATCTCCAGCAGGCACAGAGTCACCCTAGGGAGCCAAAAGAGGATCGACTCAATCAGGGTTGGTAAGATTGATAACAAGCCATGATTTCAGGCAAAGGATAGCACTACTACCTAGGCTTGAAGACATTTATACAACATTTATCAAAAATCTGTTGAATAATTCTAAAACTTAAGGGCAGAGAAATGTCCTTTTCTCATCAATGTCAATGAGTAGTTGACATCTCATGTTTTAGTTAATAGGTTTGCACAGACAGTTTAAAGATACAACAGTGTAACAGATTGAATCAAAGGTGATATTTTATGAAAGAACATATCCACTAATA
The DNA here is from genome assembly GCA_023373845.1 of Nibea coibor. NCBI lineage: Eukaryota > Metazoa > Chordata > Actinopteri > Sciaenidae > Nibea > Nibea coibor. The sequence continues at coordinate 4,649,912 of CM041726.1, forward strand.
CAAAATGTACCTTAACATTCAGATGTTTGTTTGCTTGTTGCTGTTTGTCTGTTTATGTGTCCATCCAACCATGTGTTCGGCGAATGTGTATGTATGTTTGAAAGTGTCGTCGCTGTGCATGTAGCCATAACAAAGCAACCACCAGCTTTTGAGTCTTTTGGTGTGTAGATGACATCAGTGTCTGGTGTGCAGAACTCCAGCTCAGAGCTGAGCGATATAGGGGGGTGGGGACCATTGTGTGGAGCTGTCACTGGTGTTAACCCCAAACTAAGCCACCAGCACCCACATGGCCTGCTTTCACTCAAGTGCGCCAGGACACACACGTCTTACAGCCTGGGAGAGAATGGGAAGTGAAGACCGGAGGCGGAGGTGGGGGTGAGGTGGAGAGGAAAGCAGGATGCGGCGGAGGAGGCTGCCTTCTGTGAGCTCTCATCTCATTACTGAGGGTTTGGCAAGGCACTGAGGATGACAGCACTGGGGACATTTTTTTTTATTTTGTTCACTCTCTTCCTGGTAAATCTGTTCTCCAAACATGTATCTGTGTGGCTGACTCGAGAAGTGAAAAGCCTACAAACAAACAATATGGCAATTTGCAGCTTTGGCATTGCAGGGTTTCACTTTTTCCACAGCTTCTCTCATCACAGCGTGGTAATGACAGATTGTGTCATGGTTATCGAGCCTGGCTGTGGTTGGTGAGGAGGTTATCAACCATCTCAATTAGAAACCCCACAGCTGCTGGACTGATTACAGTGTCTTAAAGAGGATCCAGATGAGGAAACTATGTCCCTGTTCCACAGCTGGGTGGAGGGATGAGGGCCCCACGCTAATTTGCAAATTTAATATAATCGCGCAGTTGAGGGTGGCTGACAGCAGAGCTCAATAACAACGGCTGACAATTATATAAATAAATTAAGGATTATGCCGATTCAAAAATAGATTCAACATTACAGTGTATGGGGATCACTTGAAACTGATGGAAAGCATGTGCTCCATGGGAAGCATTAGCTCTCAGAAAGTATGAAAAGTGAAACAAACCTGTTAGGGTATGTAAGGCTTAAAATTATCAGATAAAAATAAATAAAAATGTACCAGTAACATAACATTACTTCCCCTGTCTACGCAAACTGTACAGGAAAATATAATCTAATGTACAGTCTATATACAGCATGCAACATTACTTACAACTGCCTAACAGTCAATGTAATGTACAGTAAAATGTATATAAAAACAGAATGCAATGCTTTGCAAATCTCGTGAACCCATATTTTGTTTCCAATAGAACATAAACAACATATCATGTGTTAAAACTGAGACTTTCTAACATTTCAGGGAAAATATTAGCTGGCAGCAACACCGAGAGCGATGTTCACCACTGTGTAGCAACCCCTTTTCTTTTAACTGTCTATTGGTGAAAGGTCTGGACTGCAGGCAGGTCAGTTCAGCAGTCATGCTCTTTTCCTGCAAAGCCATGATGTTGTGTAGGATGCAGTATCTGAGGGCCTGAAGATCATGAGCATCCAGTTTTGACCTTTGACCTTGTCCTTTGCACACAGAGACTCCTCCTGATTCTCTGAATATTAGATGATATTTTACATTGTAGATTAGTGTAGTAGTTTTTGCAATTTTACATTGAAGAACATTTTTCTGAAATTGTTACATTAAAATTTTAGACGTAGTTTGTAGCAGATTGGTGAACCTCTGCCCATCTTAACATCTGAGAGGCTCTGCCTCTCTGAAATGCTCCTTTTATACCCAGTCACGTTACTGACTTGTTGCTAATTAACCAAATTAACTGTCAAATGCTCCTCCATTTGTTTTTGATTTGTGCTGTATACTTTTCCAGCCTTTTTGTTCTGTCACAACTTTTTTGAAATGTGTTGCTGCCATCAATTTCAAAATGAGCTAATATTTTCCATGAAATGTTAGAATGTTTCAGTTTTAACACGTGATATGTTGTTTATGTTCTATTGGGAAAAAAATATGGGTTTGCAATGATTTGCAAATTGTTGTATTCTGTTTTTATTTTACGTTTTACACATTTTCCCAATTTCATTTGAATTGGGGTTGTACTGTAAATACTATATATGTGAACAAAAACGTGAATATTCCAATTAAGTATCTAGCACTGTCATTATGTGTTTCCATGGAACCAAACTCAAGGTGTGGGGGTGTGTGTCTGTGTGTATATGTGTGTGTAATAACATTGACTGGCAGTGAGTAATATGAGCCTGGTAGTAATGGTGTTCAGTCAGTCTCAATGAGAGATACTCCTCTGTCAACCACCATTTGGGGACTAATTATTGTTGAGCTGGAGTCAAAACATAGCACTGTGTGTGTGTGTGTGTGTGTGTGTGTGTGTGTGTGTGTGTGTCTGTGTGTGTGTGTGTGTGGTTAGGACTATTTAGTTTACAGTTCTGGCCAGTCGGTAGGATTAGGCTCTGTAATGTCATGTGTGGAAACAGGAGCCAGCCGCTGGCGCTGTGGGAAGCTCAGACCACTGTGTACTGCAGCGTGGTTATGCTGGAGCATCGGACACCCGACTGCTCTTGCTTCCCAGCCAGAACCGCTGCTGTCACTTAAAAACTCTCTTTCTTACAGGCTGATTTTACCATGGTCAGAGGAAAGAGAAATTGTAAACAGACTGACAAACCAGATTTTTTTAGGAATCAACAGAAAAAATAGATAAAACCAAAAGGTACATTTGATTCTTACTGTTCTACACCTGAGTTCAAAATCCAGAGTATCTACAAAACAAAGATGTCCATGACATTTTTAATGCATACCAGGAAATCTAGACCAGCTGAAGAAGAACACAAACAAGTTATTCACTGCACCGTGAATTACTGCAAAAATAATTTTTAGGAAAAGTGATGATATGTAATTAAGGGTCAGTGATATTGTTGAGGCAACAGAGAGAGAATAAAACAAATTGAAGTAAAAACTGTAAGACTGAATGTTAAATCACTTTATAAGTACCAAAAAGTTCCTGTTTTTATCAGTGTAGGAAAATCCCTCCTCCTCTTCATATCAAGGTGAGGCCTTGAAGAACAGATGTGGTGGTGTGCTGTTGGCAGAGGTGGGCTCTGCCACGTTCCTGAGCTTCCAGATTCGGGCCCCAAACACACACATATACACACTTACACAGACATTCTGAGAGGGAGCTATTTTCCCACACCTCCACAAGCCAAGCTGTAAAGTATACAGTTTAATTCCTGGGCCTCTGCGCTATAAACGGGCTGAGGATCCGGGTTTATTTTCTTTGCAGAGTTTGTCTTTGCTCATCAGAGAGACCCAAACATTTGAAGACAACAGCAGGCTGGAAAGTGTCAAAGAAAGATGGAGGGAAATGCAGATTATAAGAGTGGAAAGAAAGAGAGAGAATGATTTGTGGACAGGTGGAAGGATGGAGAAAAGTTAAGCAGGAACAAAGGACTAGTTTTAGGAAAACAAAAAAACAAATTAAAACGATTATTTCATTTTTCTTTCCCAGGCAATGGTCAGGTTCCAAATTTCATGTCAAGGATTAGGGTTGGGGATATGAGATGACGCTCAGGTCTCAGGTTGAGATCAACATGAGAGGAAAGAAAGACAAAAAGGTATAATGAACAGAGGTGCAAGGCATAGGAAGAAGAGAAACAGAGTAAATAGAAACTCTGTAAATAAATACTAGCAAAACACATGTATATGAACAGGTCAAAGAATATTGTGTCAAAGGCCAAAGGAATGGTAGGCTAATGTTGGGGCTGCAGGTCAGGGGGGTTTGAGGGTGTGGTGGGGGGGGAAGAGAGAGACGGCTGCCACTGCTGAGACTTATCAAAACAGCTCCTACATTCTTGCTCAATCACCAAGCCTCCCAGAGGACTAAACACTTCTACCAGTGTTTGTTCTTAGGTAAACAGTGACAAGTGGGCTGTCAGGGGCCTCTGTGGCCTTGTTACAGATGCACTATACCATAGGGCCTCCGCTGCTATAATGAACTGCTGCCACTTCTGTGGGTCCACACATGACGCAAGAACACACACATGTTGATTGTACGGAAACAAATGCAGACACAGATGCACACTGACATATGAAATGCTTTTTTTTTCACACTCTTTATAGCCTCTCATGGCGGTATGATGGTTGTGATGTGATCCCAGGGGGGGCCAACATGGCTGACAGGGCCCCAGTGGTCTCAGAGCATTAAACCCTGGGCTGGTTTCCCCAGAAACACTTGTCACAATTATTTTTATGCATCCTACTTCACACGAACATATGACGCAAGGTATTGGTGGCTGAGGCCCCACCACCATAGACCCCCAGCTAGTGGCTGTTGCTGCTACTGTGCAACACAGGAGGAAAAACTCATGCCACAAGCCTAGGATAAGCATCACCTAGGGACGAAAGGAAAAACAACACTGAAAATGTGTTGTTGCCCCCTAAAAACTCTGACTGTAATTTTTCCATTTGGCTTTGCACATTCCTGCACGTACTGCTACACTACATACTTCATTCTCTGGGTTTGATATTTTATCTGCCTGAAAAATGTAAATACAGGTTATTGTTTTCCCCAAATTAAGAGGCAGGTTTATACTCAATCAAGACCCAGCTTATACGAATCAAACAGAGCTCACAGCCTATCTGGAGTATCTGTTCTGGGTAAGAAAAAATAATGAAAGAAACACAAACGCAGATGAGATTTTTCCAGCTTTGAAAAATCCTTCCCAAACAAAACTGATTTTTTTTTGACAAATTGCATGTGTTAGCACTGACTCAACTACTCATAACAATAAAAAATGCAATATTTGCACTTAAAATCATAAATCAGCTGCAGAACTATGTATACAACAAAGGCTTTCATAGCACATACTAGTGAATGACTCATAGCACCTTAGATATGAAAAAAAGCTCTTAGTTGGGTGTTGGCAGGGTTTAGTCATTACACCTCTTATTAATCAAGTAGCACAACATGAAAGGACTGATGAAAGAAAAACAGACTTGATGGCTAAAAAGTTCAAACGTGGCTGATACTGAACTGTACTGTATGGTAGAAGGAGCAATGGCAGCAGTAAGATCACAAATGGATAAATTAATTAACTAATGAGAAAATTATGTCCCGTTGTGTTTTTCTGATTATGAAAAGAAGTTTCTCCATGTGAAAAAATACAACTCAGAAGAGCATAATCATTGTCAGAATTCATAAAAAAGACCCATAAAAACTGTCAGTATAAAATGTGTAGCTCATGTGTAAACCCTCTACATGTGTAGCTGGGTGAGAAAAACAAACCTCTGTGGGGGAGCCAAAATCAGCAGAGGGGCTGCAGGTGCTGGTGTCTGGTAGGGCGGTGCCAGCACTGCTGCGCACTGGAGAGGATGGGGCACCTCCGGCAGGGGGGTCTGGGATGCTGGAGGTCTGGCGCAGGATGCCATGCCTCTGGAGACGAGCCCATGTAGAGCTCCAGCTGAGGAGGAGCTCATACAAAAGCTGAACCTGGAGAGTGACAGAAGCAGAGAAGAAGAGGAGAAGAGGAGTTAAATTTAAATTTAACTGGAAAAATAATGACTATGAAGGGTGAGTATTTGAAAACCTTTGACTCTGAATATGTCAACAAAATGAAATGAGAATTTTGAGCCTTGTTTTATCCAGTGTTTACATTTCTGTTCTGGAAATGTATGCAAATAGCTCATGCATGAGATAATGCATTCATTGCAACATTTTCATAAAATGTGTAATTTAAAAAAATGCCAGGTAAGTAACCAACTGGGGAGGTTTCATGGTAATTTTTATCCACCTGGAGTGCCTCCCCTAAAGTTGTAATGCTAAATACAGCATTTAAAAAGGAATTACATTTTTAACACTGACTGTGTTAAAATGTAATATAATGTAGTGTAATGTAAGGAAAAACTATAACGTAGGACTCCATGTCAATCAATCCATTTCTCCTTTCTTAACACAACCCCCCCTTTCTTCTTTACTATACACAGAGCAGACAGCTTTGACCATGGCAACACAGCTGAATACATTTTCAGTATATGAAGTCTACTGTGCCAACTGAGTGCCTTAAAAGATAAACTGAACACACCGCAAGTAGTCTTAATATTTGAAACCAGATTCAAATGTATTTTTTGCCAAGGTCTGACTCAAACAGCTGCACCGGGGAGTTCTCATGTAGTTCTGACTTCTGAGGCCATTACCATGATTTGGCTTGGCAGCTTTGTAGTTATGTGACACTAAACCTAGTTAAAGTTGAGAGAGAACGAAAGAGAGAAGGAGGAAATATTAAGCAGAAATGGACCACTATCCATTCCCATTTCTTTCACTCTACAACTTAGCACTCTTTTCGACTCCGTATTTGTCATTCAGGGAGGCCTCACTTCACAAAAGTCATGTCAAACCTATGTGTTCATGTTTATATTCGATGGATGATTATTCGAAAGGCATCGTGTCCTTATACACATGTTTCACTGTACAAATTTGTTATCCATAACAACAAAACTCCCAAAAAACACCCACAGAGGAAAGTTAAGTTGTGTCATCAATTTCCCCTGAAAAACTCACCACCGTTAGGAAAAACTGAAGGCTCAGCGTCAAGTGTTCTCAACTATTTATCATGTGTTCACATGAAAAGAGGCCTTAGCTTTAAACAACAACAAAGCCAAAAACAAGAGTGGAAAACATGAGGGGAAGGCAGGGGAATGTGATGTGATGCTTTCAGTTATTCATGCATTCACTCAGTGTTCTTTAGAGAGGAGAGAAAGAGGGAAAAGAAAGGGGGGAAAGCAACGCTCTTTCACAGTGAGCTAATTTCTGGATTTCAAATGCTTTGCTTCTGCAGCCAACTAAACCCCCCACCACCTCACCACTGAGGGTCCCTGAAAAGTAAAGGTGCACAGACACATGAGTACACAGACACAAAATAGCTTTCTCTACTCCAAACACATTTTTACTCGCTATTGCTCACTCACACACATGCACGGCTGTTAGCGCACACATTACAGGGAGGCCTTCCATAAATAAGCATAAATCAAATGAAAAGCAGCACAATACATTACAGCTGGGCCATTTCAAACATGTCCAGGAAGAGCTGCTAACGCCGATCCAGCAGCCGTCCAGGGACAGGGCCAACAGCTGTCTGCCATACCCAACTGAACTGCTCTGCCGACAAGAGAGGTACAGCTCCGTGCTCTCTTCCCTGAGAGTCTGGGGCCTGGAAGTCCAACCAAGCACAACAAGGCCTACTGCACTCAGCAGCAGATGTGGAGGAAGAGACGAAAGAATGCCGAGGAGAGGGGGAAAGGGAAGAGGGAGAGTACAGTGAGGCTGAGATGAAGGGTCGATACATGACCTCTGTTTTAGTCAGGGGTTCAAGTCCCTCTGATTACTTTCTTGGGGAGATTTTTAGTACATTTCTCGGTTACCTCATTCCTTTCGTCCACCCTCTCATCATTTGTCCTCATATTTCATTTCGCCCTTCTCGCCATGCTTATCACACTCCATCCTTCTTTTCTTTCATTCCTTATCTCCCCCTGCCATTTGTTCCATCCAATATCTACTTCCTGCTCATGATATCCATGATTAGTGAAAAATAGGGTCAGTTGGTTCAGCTCAGCTACTGTTGTCAGGCCAGTAGGCAAGCTGGGCCACACACACACACACACACACATATATATATATACACACACACACACAAATTAACTTGCTTGCATGCTTACATGAGCTCACAATACATATGCCACATTCCGTGAGTTGGGGAAGTGAGCAGAACATTTGGAGGGCTGGGTTCTCCAAAGACCTGTCATCTGCAGATCAGGAGGCCTGCTAGGCTGCAGTAGTACAAACTGGAGACTGAACAGAGGCTTCCACAGTCATTCATAAAAACACACAGATGAAAAACGGGAGAGCATGCAGATGGTGAGTGCTCGTGTGCCTTTATCTAAGCACACTTTATACAGAAATGTTGCTAATTTGACATATTGTTGGGTATGTGCGGTGAGTACACACATGCAGATATACACTCACGGGTCACTATATTAGGTACGCTTGCACAATGAAATGTGATCTAACACAACAGTTCTGCTTTATGAGGAGAATAAGGTTCAGTTTTGACTCTGTCAGAGAGGTATTCATTTAACTATATGTTTGTTCTTGAGTTGTAGCCCTCAGGTGTTGAACAGGACTGCATTATATTCAGAGGTGTTTTTGAATATTTTGATCACCACATTTACATACATGACATGGCCATAGTAATACAATCTAATGCATTCAAGTACACCACCACCCACTACGACCTTAATAACAAACATAAAGTAGAATTATGTCCTCTCTGACAGTGTCAACAGAAACTGAAACATTATAAGCTTAATAAAAGTAGAATTTATGGCAGAGCTGTTGTATTGGATCACATTAGATTGGAGAGGTGGTCCTGATGAAGTGTCCAGTGAGTCCATGTGTGTGTGTGCATATGTGTTCACTGAAAAGCTGCACAGTTAGGTGCCGAAGGTCAAAGCAAACTGGTGGTGTGTGTATGTCTGCTGGTTTCAAGGTGGTCCTGATAAGGTAATAGTGCAGCTACTAACCCCACCTTCTGACACACATATGAATCATTCACACACACACACACAACCTCAGAATTGAGACTACACATACGACGCAAAGCGAGCACACACGCAAGTTCGATGTGATCACCATTTCATTAAAAGTTAATTTACGGCAATTATACTATTTTGATAAAAGGAAAAGGGGAATGATGCTATTGAAAAGACAGTGACTGTGTCCAAACAACAAAACAACTCTCTAAACTCTGTAACTAGAACTTAAGTGACTTTACTGGCATACGGGTGTGCTTATGTGTGTTTGTCCTGCTCTGTTCCAGGATGTGACAATTCACCTTGGGTGTTCTGCGTTAAAATGAAATGAACATGTGTTGGAAGCGTGTATCAAAGCTGAGTGTCCTGTGTTTGCTCCTTCAGTTTTATGCATACATTATGTGCGTGTGTGAGCACACAACTGTATCTTTGCATGGCCTGGTCTTTTCCACCCCAATATTTACTCAAAAAACTCACTTTTTCATGCGTAAAGTCACTTTCATAGACAAATGTCCGAGCTTTTCATTCCGTGATACCTGTGGCTACACTCAACCGTTTCACCCTGTTTCTAAAAATACCATTGTTTGTGCCATGAAGTAATCCATCGCATATTACGGAAAATCTGATTTAATGTCACAAAAATGCCGTTTAAATGCCAGGAGAAGTTAAGAGGCCAAACTCGTTGGTTTCATGTGTTGACTTTAAATGTATTAATGTCTCAAAATTAGTGCGATAACAATTGATTTTCAAACACTAGATAGAACTCCACTGCCCGTACACCCAACACAGTGTTCTCAGTGTGTTGGTGGTAATTTATTGTGCAGAAACTGTGCAGTGCTCTGACATCCCCATATACATTTCCACAAATGGCAGTGCAAATTAGAAAGAGGAGTAAGTAGTGTGAGGTCTCTTTTGTTCTGGGGAGGGAAGGGTTGCTCTGGCAGCAGTTCTCAAAGCGCTGCTGCATGACTTGAAATGGTACAGTATTAGCTTATAACCCCCCCTCGAGTCAGAAATTTATACAGAAGAGGGAAAGAAAGACAGAGGAGGTGAACAGATGGGAAGAGAGAGCTGAGGGACCACAATGAAAGAGAAGAGAAGAGAAGAGAAGAGAAGAGAAGAGAAGAGAAGAGAAGAGAAGAGAAGAGAAGAGAAGTTTTCATTGGACCCAAAAACTAATAATGACTCATCATATAATCGCAATAAGCCTTCCCAGCTTTGCCAGACACAAGCACTCCATTTGAAAGGGAGAACAGAAAAGAAGAAAGAAAAGAAACTTTCCCTCAATAAACGACCAGCTCTCCTCATCTCTGGGAAAGTTTTCACCACTAACAGATTAAGGCCTTTCATTTGTTTCTGGTACCAATTCCCCTCAATATCACCATGGCTCATCACTGTGGTCGGAGACATTTAACAGTGTGACCACTCAAAAGGTCGCCCCAATTAAGTGTTTACAGAGGAACCTAATTCAATACAGCTAATTCAATTGTGAAAAAACAAAACATGTGTAATGGTACATGTAGATGTGATTATAGCGCTGTAACAGCGCAATGAAAAACAACGCAGGGACCTAACCGGGAGACAAACATGTTCCGCTTCCAATCTGTCCATATTCATCATGCTCTCACTAAACATAATAACACACTGTAAAACAATGATGATGAGTCTTGCAATTCCCAACTCCCCTTGACTCAGACCTCAGAATGTTTGACCAAAACAAACAAGGCAACACTCTCTTGTTTACACTTTCATTTTCATGAAAATTACACTAGGTAAGAAGATGAGGCAGTTTGTTTATTGAAGTCAATCTATATCAGAAAATCATGCAGAGGCAGGATCTTCCTGCCAGGGTTCGTGTGTTCATGTTTCAGGAAAGTTTACAATGGGATGATTTGTATAAATATACATGTAAATCTGATGACTACTTTGTGAGATTCAGGACTGTCTGACTGACCTGAGGGTTGGAGCACTTGACGTGGATGGGCTGCAGATCAACGTGGAGGCAGACTACAAAGGAGTGCCTTCCTTCAGAACAGCTCTGCAGCTTATGGGATGTGACGGCCAGTGTGGAGGTACAGCCCATAGGCTCCAACAGGCTAAGGCTTCGCTGTTGTCCCAGTAATGTGTACACACTGAACTGACTCAGGCTTACCGTCCATGGGAAGGCATCACCTGGTGGTAGAAATGAGAGAAGGAAAAAGAGGACACATTAAAAAAATGCAGTAATGGGATAAAATCGTGGGAGAAAGAGGATGAGAAATGCAACAGAGACATATTGGCAGAGATTGAAAGGAGCAGGGAGGATGAGAGAGAAGGGAGAGAAAAGAGCACAAGCCAAGTCATTGTGAAATTGAGAGGAAGACAAAGAGATGCAAGAAAATGCAGGAGACATTTAGAAAGAAGAAAAAGGTGCAATGGATTAATGTATGTCAGAAGGATAAGTCAGAAATGTTCATTATTAAAACACTATGACAACTAAATCATTCCTTCCTCGTACCTTTAGAATTAAAGCCAATTAATCTTACATGGTACAATGAAAAACATTAAAAGCCCCATCAAAACACAGGATAAAATGAGGTTGTTTTCTAAATCTGTGGGTCTGAGACGGGATGCCACACTGGGAGAGCTTGAAGTTGTTAACTTGCCAACTCTGGTAGAACCATCTCAGAGGGAAAAGGGAAACTTGTTCGCTAGCACAGGGCCATGAAGAGCACATTTCCCATGCACCGTGGGCAGTACGCTTTGATCCAGAGCATTGAAAATGAGAGATGAAGAGCTTTTCAAAGGGTAGGAATGAATTACTAAATGCACGGGCTGTTAATTTTAACGGCAACATTGACAAGGCTGCTGATGTCACTGTTTTTGCTGTCATTTTTCTTTCTCCTCCGTTTTTGAAATCTGTATGCCCAATGCTGATGTCATTGAAGAGTTGAGAGTAAGAAAAAAAAAAAAAAAAAAAAAGGAGGGTGGCCCCTTTTTTTCTTCTTCTAAAGAGAAAACACTGCTCACTCGTCTGAGTGTTTCTTATGTCAACTCTGCCAGGTGTGCATGCCACATGTGCAAGATCTATCTCTCAAAGTCGCTCTACTTAAGTTTGTTTGTCTTTTGTCATGGTAAATGAGTGGTAGTGGGTCAAAGGTTTGCTCAGTGTTGAAAAGGCCATAATGATGATGAATTCACAATATGTAGCCTATTACTATTATGAAAGCATTCATTTCTATTATTAATAAAAGTAAAGTTGATTTTTCCCACCCACTGAAATTTATATTCCAAGACTCCCATTTTTAACCTCTGAACCTGTCACCATCATTGTTTTCCAAAATGTAACATTTTGTTTTCCCATTTAAATCTTCCAATCAGTCTTTTTGACAGCAGGTCATTTAGTGTTCTCACCGAGTATCTGGGTGTGTGTGTTCTTCGCCCAACATTTTAATCATTCTAATTAAAGTTGGGATTTCATTAGATACAGTACGAAAGCTTACCTTCCTCCAAGATGGGCTTGGAGACCACAAAGGGGAGCTCCTGCAGCGGTTCCATGTACTTGTGCCCAGCACTGAGGACACTTATCTGCGGCAGACAGACGACCAAAGTCCCGGGCATGGAGGCCTGGTTGTGATACCAGCTACGGACGGTGCCAGGAATGTCGCCGCAGATGATGGTGCTCGGGGAGGGGAGGCTGTCATTAGGCAGGAACACACAGCATGACTGCAGCTCCAGCTGGAAAGGGGGGAGAAAAATAAAGGATACATGAAATCATGTAAATCAGTTCCGTGTCATTTGATCACTGACCACCCACCTGCCTCGGCCTATGTGATTTTAACTGAGCTGCTCAAGGGAACCCGCCGTGTGCTGACATTAGAGGACTTGGATTGCATTAGAAAGAGTGCGTGCACGATGCAGGGTGTTGTTGGAAAAAAACATGCTTCATAAACCTTTCTTTGATTTAAAAAAATGGAAACAGTCCATCTCACATTTAGTCATACATGCTGTTCTGCTTGATGCCTAAGATAAACTTTGTTATATATTTTATGTTATTCAATTATTCAGTCCTCACAGTAGGAATTTCCCATTAAATCCCATTTAAACCCAATATGGAATCCCATATCCACGAAACAAAACACTTTTTACAATTTCAGATTGTAAAAAGAGATTTTGAACTGTTAAATCTTGAACTTAAGTCCATTTAAAAGGTTTTGAGATAAATTCCAGCTGCATTATGTCACACATATTTCTGTACACCAGAAAAGCTAAATTTACAAGCCATTAGGTCAGTAACCAGTAGCCAGTAAGTGTACGAGCAGTGTCTTTTTCCATTAGACTAGAGCTGTACTGATTTAAAAGACCAGTTAACAGAAAAGAGGAGTCCAGGGTCCAGGGGGCAGACAGGATGTGCTGCCAAGATAATATGTGAATTGCAATAGAGACCGACTGTGTGAGAGAGCAGTCAGAGAGCTGCTCTGTTTAATGACTGAGCACCGTTATACTGTAATATGTTCAGTGTACAACACACACACACACACATCCTCCAATAAAATCTGCATACACTTGGGGAGCATTCTGCTAATATCACACACACAAATGATGGAATGCCTCTGACAGGCCTGTATATGGAGGCCAGTTCTTCCAGCTTTGATGAGAGTTGAGAGAGTGAGAATGGCAGAAACTGAGAAATAGACAGAGATAGAAAGAAAGAGAGGTGAGAGAAAGAGAGAATGAAAGGGAACGAGAAAGAGGGAGAGATATGGTTACACATTCGTCTCATGCCGCTTCCTCTTTTGATTACTCTTCAAAGGGGGGTTTGAAATCGGAACACTTTTGCACACTGACACATAAGTCTTGGGCCTTTTTTAAGAGCCGACATGCAGGAAGAAAATCCATTGACACTGGCTGGTCTGCTGCAGACCTTAGCAGGGTTAAGCTGTAAAGCAGGCAGACACACGGAAACTGCTGGGTTTAACACTCTCTGGTCTGCACCTTGAGCTCACAGCCTGAGGCTAATGCTCTCCTGCTGGACATCTTGGTTCAGTCATGCACATTACGTTAAATTATTACACATTACCTACTGCATGGGCTATTCCTCAACCACCAAAATATTTTTTTGAACAATGGCAGTAAGGCAATGAATGGGTGTGTCAGTATGAAGAACATGAGGACGACGAAAGGGAAAACCCAAGAACAATGACGCTCGATTATTTAGTGTAGGGCTTCTTCTACTGTCCTGTACCGTCCCTACCTCTAAACTGTGATATCAAATATTATCTTTTTTTTTTTTGTCTTCTCAAAACAATAAAAAGTCGTATAACAAATTACCAGAACTCAGAGAGAGGTCTTAATTGTACTTGTTTGTCTCAACATCTTAAAATAAATCACAGATGCAATGGAGAAAAACAAGCACATATTCACATTTAAGAAGCTGTAACCAGCAAATTCATGGTATTTTTGTTTCACGAGAATGACATTACTAAAATTGCCACTGATTGATTTCCCACCAAAAGTTTGATTCATTGACTAATCATTTCAGGATTAATTTCACCAAGATCAAAGGTAGTTGAAATGAACGCAGATGTATATTTCTGTATACATGTGTAAGCTTAAGCCTATTACTGTTGAAGATGCAAATACATACCAGGCTCAACCATAACAAATAGAAAGTAATCTTATACTTAAACATTTGCTGTTTCAAATGGGTCATGTCAGAGAACAGCTATGCCACCATACAGACCAATTATTTTAGTTCTCATACTGTGCCTGATGGTTGACTAAATCTGTCACCATATATCAAACTTTTATACATAATCATAGGAAAATATCAAACACTAAAATAAATTCCCACTGATCAAAGTTCACCCTGGTGATGGAAACTTGCCTGTTTGCGTTTGAGAACACACAGATGTAAGACTCTCACATATTTTATATGAAACTATTTGTTAGCAATTGCAGGTTATTTTTAGAATTTAATTAAACATGAATTACATTTTGCTTTTGGGAAGGCTTAAGAGTTAATTGTGTTATATACTTTTTTTTTCCTCACAAGGGAAAGGGGACTCGCTATTAAGAGTAGGTTGTACCTTGAACACGTATCCAGAAATCTTTCTTGTACCGTAACAGGGTAAATAAAAATGAGATATAAGTATGAATGACTAGTATAATTGCCAGCATAAGTGTGTACAATAACACATAATGTAATACCTTTTAATGGTGTTTGCTTAGACTTTATAATGCTTTGCTGTTGTTCCCCATGGAAACACAAAACCAAAGATGATGTCAAGTGTATGGTAGCTACAGACTTGCCACATCACACAGTGAAATACTAACAATAATCAGATAACATCTCACAGATGACAACAGAGGAAAAAGTTTAACAATTGAATGGCATTCACTGGGCATAGCGACCACTGTTTCTAGATGTTTACACTATAGCAAAAAAGGCTCAAAATGCTTCAAAGGACCTTAGTATGTAATGGAAAAGAAAATGGCCTGTCAGTCCTAAATCTGGGTGCTACAAAACTAATCTTTAGTCTGCTTTTTTCTCCTTCCTCCCTCCCTTTGGTGACAGCTAATAAAAGCCACAAAAAACACAGAAACAAACATGTTGTAATTCACAATGGCAATGGCGCATTAGTCTATCTGAAGGCAAGGGGCGGTGAATAAGGCAACGTTTACTTTACTTTTGAGTGAGGGAGTTTAGGTCAACAGGCTAGATAAGAACAATAGTGAACTAGGTATTTCACACGCGGTGGACCAGAGGCTGCAGCCATGGATGAATATATCTGGGTTCAAATCACACAGTTGCTGGAAGAAGGATGACAGCGCAGAAAGACAAGGGAAATAATCCTATACCAAAACAGATGAATAACTGTAATGTGAGTCGAATACCTTGCCAGGGTCTGGATTAAATCGTGCTAAAGTCTGTGGGGCCAGTGAGTCCATGAACAAACTACTTATTGTAATCTATACCTACTCCAGGAGGCAACATGGTTACTGGCTGAAGTTGTATCCAAGACAAATATGGTAAACAAGTAAGATCAAAATATAATGAGAAGTAGAAAGCACTCAGAGAAAGCATACCTCTGCCAAGGCTGCACAATCGTCTGCGTTTGTTATTTTAATAACAGAAATTGTTTAGGAATGTTTAATCTGCATCTGGATCTGAAGCAAAATACACACTATAATAGACAATCATGGGATAAATGTGCCAGAATTTTTTGATTCGAGTACAATAGTTCATGAGAAAATGGCGAAAATATTGAAAAATGCTGTATCTTCCAATGTTGAGAAACCTGGTTTAGAATCCTTGTTCTATGAGCCACTTTTTTCGTGAGTGGATGATGCATCAGGACAAGAACAGAACCTCCTTGGCAGAGGCAATGAGAGAGACTGCACATCTCATATGGGTGTATAGAACTCATTTCCTTTGGTAAACCCAAAATGCGTGCCATATTTCTGATTTTTTTTTTCATGTGAGGGCAATGAAAAGCTGGTTCTCTGTGAACTCTGCACGACACTCAGAAAACAGGAATGTTCAATATGACTTCCAACCAAATGAATTCATGTTCAGTGACATGATGCCTTTGTCGTGGAAACCTTCTGGTTTCTCAGTCACAGCAAACGTCAGTATATCAAACCTTCATGCCGAGATGTCCTCAGAACATGAGTCAAACATATTGACAGGAAATTGCAAATGCCCATCCTCGGTTCCACGAATTGTGTCACTTCTAGGAACGTGAACTCAGAACCCTCTGAGGACCAACTGGCTATCCTCCACCATGCTCTCTGCGCTACCGCCGGTCACCCTGGTTAACCTTGCAGACCTCTCCAAGGCTACCCTTCTGTGGTCTCGTGTAAGCTGTGACTCACTCACACACACACACAAACACAAGGAGACATACAGTATCCAAACAAAGACGAAGGGGTAACAAAGGGCAAGAGAGGGAGCCCTGGCACTGCCGAATAGTGCTGACAGATACGAAGAGAGAAATAGTCTGAGGTCACAATGTCCCGAATGCATCATTGCTTTGACTGCTGCCAAAACCATTGACAGCTCTTCCCCCTGAATAACTCTATATCCCTCCATCACCCTCTCATGCCTCTGTCATCTTGTCCCTCTTATTGCTGAGACCAGGCTGCTCGTGTCCAGATCTGTTGCCGTGACCATGCATTGATTTGGAAAGTCTGTGTAGGGATGACCCAAGCAAGGGGGAGCAAAGAAAAACATGAAGGAAAGGGGAGTCCAGTCTGTGTGTGTGTTCAGTATTATTTAATGGATGCAAAAAAAAGAAAAAAGAAATTTCCTCTGTACTAACAGGTAGAAAAGCAGAAAGTGACACTATGTGTGTGTTTCATGTCACAACTTCAGGTGTAAAAGTTCACTTGAGGTTGTACAGGGTCATGTTTGGTATTCCACAAAATTGTGTTTAACAGCTCTGTAACAGGCCAATAAACACAGCGCTGGAAGCAGTTAGCCTGTGTGACAATGTCCCCCTACTGTGAACTGATGGGCATGCCAGGTTTGTGTATGTTTTTGAGTGTATGCATGTATGTGTGTGTAAAAGAGAGAAAGCTTGCACAATGTCCTCTGACAGAACAGGAAACTAACCAGTATGTCAGGTTGACCTAAAACTCATTTTGTTGGGAGGCAAATGGCTACATTTGCAGTGTGTTACTGTACTTACAAGCTACACTCACTCACTCAAGACTTAGTAAACTAAATTCAATTTCTACCCGTAAGAGGATAGTGAAAATAATTTTCTGTTCGGGCAGACCCGTGGAAAGGCAGCTTTTCCAAGTGTAGCGAGAGGAAAATTCTGAAATGAATTTAAAAATAGAAATGGGCACAAATAATATCTGAAAGCCAGAAGTATAATTGCAGTGTGGAATATCTGTTGCACAACTTTACCCTCTGTGGGGTTCAGGGTAATGTGGAATAAAACTCCAGCAAAAAATGACAGATAGATGGCTTCTGGAAATGACTCAGGTACAACAAACAGTAAAGCACATGGTTGTGCAGGAGTGGGGGATGTGGGGTATCTGGAGCAGAACCACATTTATTATTATATAGGTTTTGATTTGAAGCCTCTTGTTAGAAGTTCAAGAATGGCAGGTGTGTTAATATAGTGTGTATGTCATTATAGTATGTTCTTTGGGGAAAAGAGGAGTCAAAGAGTCACAACTATTCATTCCTTTTTTCTAATGACATCATGTCCTGTCAAAGTGAAACTAAATCATTAAACATAACAAACGGAGTTAACTGTCAGCGGCATGGGACTGCTCTTCAGTTACCCAGTGCCTCTAATGACAGATTAATTGAGGAAAACAAGCTGAGGGACAATGCGAATGTGTGTCTGTGTGTGCATTCAGGGGCAGGGAGTATCACTCGCAGCACACTCTATTAATATACTTCAAAAACAGCGGAAAGACTTTTCAATTTAGACCAGGAAATCTCTGTTAAAAAAGGAGGGGGGGGGGGGGGCAATCAGGTCCTTATGAGGCTGCACGTGCCGGGCTTTAACTGAGAAAACATGCTCAGATGACATACTTACACATTTACAAAAGCACATACACATACATACATCATATGCGTGCTTGGTGTTCACATACGTTACATGCAAACCTGAACACACACACAAAAAACACAGATCATATCACCCCTCGCAACTGCAGTAATCAGTCATTTAAACTCAGAATTAAAAAGTAAAAAAAAATAAATACATAAGAACCATATGGCCTCAAGCCAAAACACCTGAATTAACATCCCCCCACCTTCGTTTTCTTCAAACAAGCGCTGCTCTGAGTGAGCACCCTGTATCTTTTTAATATCCTTGTTGAGACTTGGCGCTGTGCTTACAACTTCCTCTGAAGGATGGCACCTGCAACAGCAATGAAATGAGTTGCACAATACTGCTGCAGCTTTAAAGTTATATCACCCCTTACCTCAGCTGAGTGTTTAGTTAGGCCAGTACAACAAGCTGAGGCCCAAAGCTGGACCAATGGGAGAATCAATATTTTTTACACAGTGTAGTGAGGACTACTGCTCTTTGGCATAGAACCATCAATCCGTGTGTTTGTATGTCTGTGTTTGTACTAAAGATGCATTTTACTCATTGCTGCCTTTCATCAGTACATCCTGGGTATGTAGAGCAAATGGCTTATTCAGAGATGACAGTGACAGACCAGACACGCAGCAATCAGGGGACAAAGTCTAGCTGGAAATAATATAGGAATAAAATCATGTAGCATAACAAACGAGTGCTCTTCAGTTGTATAAGTCTTGGTGTGCACACTAACAAACATGGGATTCTGTAAAAAGCCTCACGGCCTCAAAAAATGAGTGCCAGTGGTTTTTGAGTGACAGTCTGGTTATTTAGTAGGTGACCATTGCTTATCCAGAGACTTAGGCCTTGATCCCTTCCTCTTAGGCCTCTAAATGAACAAGGATCTTCTTACACTTTGATCTACAATCACTCAGGCTCTAATTCAATCTGGATTCTGGATCAGGAAGCCGGCATATGCTGTCAGGAGTAAATAAATACTACTAGAAAAGAGACAGAACAAAAAAGCTTGAAATGTTAAAAAAAAAAAAAAAAAGGAAACTGAAACATATCCATTTGGAAAGTACTTTGATTAAATGGTAAGATGCCTAAAGACACATTTTTTTTCTTTGTATATTTCTTCCTTCTCATCCTTGCTTGGCGTCACATCACAGAGTTCTAAATATGGGATTGTTCCATTTTTTGTGGCAAGTTCTGCTCAGTTTTATTCCTGATCACTTCCCGCGCCATCAGATAGCGTTCAGAATCCAGCCACATGTGTGGACCCTGTTTCAAATCTTTCGGTCTTAATACCCCCACAAAGCGTCCCTTACTTCCTCCTCTTCTGAGCAGCATTGGGAGTGTACGCTCTGTCTTGTGTAGCATTTCTCCCTTGAGTCTTTGTGAAGATGGTTTATCTGGTTCCAGCAGAGCAGGTTCTAATAGAGAGGAAGCTGAGGGCCAAACACACTTAGGCTTTAAAAGGCTAGGGCCATGTGGAAATGGCCTATATAACCACAGGAGGCTCTTAGGATCCGCCGTGCCTCGCCAGTAAATGACAGAACAGTGAGTTAGATGGAGGACAGCCTGTCTCCTCTGAAGAGCAACTTCAGCTGAGAGTACATTATTCTCAGATAGTTCTTCTTAGAAGTACAGTTAAATGTTTCAAACATGAACTGACAGATTGCAGGAAAGGTAGAAAGATCTGCCCTGTCTGAAAGAGAGATCTGGAGCTCAACAACTAGCAAGACTATACACAGTGGAGAATGTTTTAGAAGACATCTTTAAGCGCTCTGTTCTGTGAATGAGTTGGTGTACATCAAATAAAATCTGAATGAGTGCAAGTGTAGAACCATATAGTTCAGAACCACCTTTATTTTGTGTAAAATGCTTAATTTATAAGAGCCATCTCTTTTAACTAACCTGACCATAAACGTTTATGTCCAACTTGCCTACTCTTCTTGGAAAATATTTTCAGCAGCACAGCTGTATTGCTGCACCATTCTGACAGCACTAAATGCAATCTCTGTCACAGTCATCTAACTTGGATCCAGGCAGTGAACTACGTGTCAGACATTTGTCCTGTGGTGCTTTGGTCAGATCCGCTGTTAGCTTTATTGTTTTCATATCACTGCAGGGAAGAGAGGCTCCAACTCTGTACAGGCCTCAGCACAGCACAAATCCTGTGGGCCAAGATCACCTCTCTGTGGAGCGACCCCACAACATGTGAAGCACAGACACACTTGCAAATAAAAGTGCACGTTCACGCATGTATGTACTGACACATTTTTCCCCTCATTTTCTCTACTGTGGGCTCTTTTTCACACACACACTGAAAACACATACACAATAAGTAAGCCACGACACACAGGAAATCACCCAGAGATAGAGCAGAGGAAATTAGAAACACCCTCCCAGCATCCCGGGTGAAAACATTTGCAACTCTGGAGCAGAAAAATCTCATCGGAGAGATCGGCAGCAAACGGAAAACACATCCCTTTGTTTTTAAAAACCTGATACCTCTCCAAATGTAATCTTCCTGTTCCTGCACCAGACGGGACAGTGTGTTTCCTAAGTGGCCGGTCAGATGAACAGAAGGTCCACAGAGCGCCCTCCTCCCCCCTCAATCCAATCTCTCTGGATACCCCACCCACTGTTAACCTTCTGCTCCCCCTCCTTCTGCATATCCTCCTGCATTCAGCTCTGTCCAAAAACACTTTTGGAATAGTGAGTGTAATAGTAAATAGAGTAAAAAATAGTGTAAATAGTGTCTCTCTGTAAATTAACATGATTAATGTGTGTATCTGAAGATGTTACACCGTGCAGATGTGCGTTGTGGTGCATAGATGTACACAAATTAAGTTTTTCCGGCAACCTCAAAAAGCAGCAGCACCCCCACCCCTCCGATGTCTATGAGAAAGGCATCTAAGCGTGATGCCTCCTGACAACAGATAGGCTAGGTCTCACCCACATGCCACCGCAAGCAATAAGCTCGTGGCCTGGCACAGCAGCATAGCCAGGCAGTCAGCCATCCCTGTGGCCCTGCATTCCTCTTTTCTAACACTGCTTACAGAAGCTGACAAGCGCTGGAGGTCTCCCTGGCCGAGGTGGAAATCTGCAAAAATAAACGCTTTAGGTGACATGAAGGCTTTGTTTGTTTCTGCTGGCCCGGCTGTTTGTGTTAGCGCGGTGGGTTAATTGCGACTTTGATCGCTGCGTTTATTGATCCAACAGTGGCCTTAGGAGTGCGGCTGGCCTGGCCTGCCTCGCCTGCTCCCACCCCCCGATCCTAAACAATCACACCTCCACCCCCCTGCCTGGTGAGCCACTGCAGATGGGGTCTAAGGGGTGGCCACACCAAAATAGGGCCATTCTTGGAGATGGTGGTCATGACTGAATACTCTGATGTGATAGCCAGGGTGTTGGCTGAGCAGGGCCAAGAACAATTAGGATAGGGTGTCAAAGTTAGAGCCTGCCCGAAATTGGGTGAATTGGAATGGAATGGAGTGAGCTCAAGGTCATACAATGGGGTAATGCAAGATTCATGGTACAGCTGAGAGCTTAGACAAAAGCACTTACATACAAAGGACTAATAGTAAGCAGGCTGGACTGTCGTCTGATCAGATGTATGAAATAAGCTTGGCTTGGTTTATCTACAGTAGTGGTATGGCCAGACAATTTTACTCTAGTCCAGCTAAAGTGAGTGAAGGTGCCTGTGATTATGTTATGCAGTATGTAATACTAGGCCAAGTTGGATCAGATGGTGATGGACTGCAGATGAAAAGAGCTTTTATTGGCTAACTCTGGCAAAATTTCACCACTATTGATTTACGCAGTGTGACCGAATCCAGTAGGCCAAAGTGGGCTGTTCTGAACCTCAGCTCATCTGATTTGACCTGTGTTTGGCACCGCTTTCTCCTCTGTCCCAAGACAAAGTATGCATGCTCCAACAATTTAACCAGATTCACCTCCAAACAAGCTTTCCAAAACACTTCCAGAAGATGAGGTTGAAAACCACCATCATTTTTCCCTGACAATTTTTAAAACATCCCAATCTTGAAATTGTAGCTGCTGTGGAGTTTTTATCCTAATGAAAATCAGTTCCAGGTCTCTGGGCCTCCAAGGTTCAAGAGGTTACAGACACAAGAGAATCCTGGTAAGCACTTTTCCAGTGTAGCCCGGTGAGAGGGTCAAATGTGTGTGCGCGTCTATAATGGCTGTGAGGTCATCAGTGTATTGACACAGCAGCAGATGATGGAACGGGATTCTGGCCACACATGAGTGCTCCCGTCAACATGTGCGTGCGCGCGCACACACACGCAGTGTTCTCACTCGATAAACAGCTAATGACACATCTACTGTTACACTGTGAGGTCTTGATTTAGATCTTGCGATACCAGAGAGGATGAGTGTGTAATCAGGAGAGAATGTACACCCTTTCTCTCACTCTCCTCATTCGTATTCCCTCAGCACTTCTGCTGTATCCCTCTCTCTGGTATTCTTTCTCCTTCCCTCCAATTTGCTCTCTATGCGGAGATATTTGTGGAGAGACTCAATGACAGCAGAGACACACTGTGTTCTGCCTTCAGCATTAACCCCTCTCTGTTTGCACTACACCCAATCATTACTTAGCTTTCTATTAGACAACCAAGAACTGCAAGCTATAATAAAAGCACTTGAAACATAAACATCACAGCATGCCAAGCATATAGATGCCAAGCATACAGATTCATCTCAGTTTTAGCCTGACTGAAAAGGAAGTCTTTTTGGCAGCTTGCAATAAGGTGTGTTAGTAAACGGAGATTAAAAGGTGCCATATTATCAACTTTTCATTGTTGATAAAAACAGTTAAAGATGCTGATTCCAGTCAGAGTTTGTGCATGTGTGGTTTAGCTGCCAGTCTTAAAATCAAACAAGCATGCAATGTTTGAAAAAGAGTATTATTAAATAGTCAGGGGACCTCTGAGGGAATGCACTGGGAATGAGTGGGTAGCTTTTATTTGAGAGGGTGATTACAGATTGACTGAATTGCTGTTTTATTACATTCCATTTATTCTAATATTCTCCTGAATCGTTCTGATTTAAGTGTCCTTAAACAAACACATTTCCAAATCTCAGCTTTTAAGTCTCAATGGGCAGCTTATGGTCCTATTCCTTGCTGGAGCTGGGGCTTGATTTCATTTTCACCAAGGTTGATCATAATCAATCATCATCAGCAGTAAAAAACACCTAAATTTGCAGCATTTACTAAAAACATTTGTTATGATTTACATGAGATCCTCTGGCTTTGTAACATGACAATTTATGACTACAAGCCACAAAGAAACATGGTGTTTAAAGTGGCACAATATGAAAGGTGTAATTGCAAATCATTGGGAAATTGCGGGATCTGACAGACAGGGAGGATGAGGTGTTGAGTGGAGGGATGATAGGATGGAGGAAGGGGGGCAGAGGATGAAGTAATGTGCCTGCAGAAGGCACTCCAACCGGGGTCAGATCCTGTTCATGGAAACCATCTGGCCAGCTCGATCTGAGCCACACCAAACATACAGTGCACACGATCCTCCTTTCTGTCTCTCTCTCTCTCACTATCCTCCTGCATTCAAACTCACCTTCTGCCCATTTTTTTCTCCTTCTTCCTCGCTTCCTCAACTCCCTCTCCTTTCCATCACTTTACCTTTTCTACCCCACTGCTTTTTCTCTTCTTTTTCTCTCTCAAAAAAATATCCTACTCATTAATGCATGGCAGCTGCAGGGAGCAGTGTTACTTCATTTTTCCATGGCAACGGTCTCTCTGTTTCAGCGGATCCCATTTCAGTTTTGGTAGCAACGTGCTCCTTTGCCAGCTCTGAACACATTCATGTGTTAAATAGAAGGAATTATTGCAAAATTCCTGAAATAGAATCACCATCCTGATCACTTACAATTATTATCAGGGCCCAGAGAGAACATGGGTGTCCTCAGGGAGACTGGGGCGGAGAAAAGGGGATGACAGGATGAACAGAGGTAAGGTTAAGGGAGGGGGTAGAGTGGTAGGCAGGAAATACGTTGATGGGGGAGAAATTCAGGGGACAGAGAAGGATATGAGAGGTAAAAACGCAGAAGACAAAGTGAGTTTCAGAGATGTACTGTATGTAAAGAGAAACACAATGAGTTGGCAGAAGAGAGGAAAGTAAAACTGAGGGTCAGAATGTCAAGGCTGAGGGCAAGTGGCCATTCTGAAATGTGCCAGCCCACTCTGGCCAGGGTGACAACTGCAGTATGACCTTCAGCCCTAACGTGATGTGATAATAACACCACCTACACATATTATATCCATGCATGACTGAAAAACTTAACTGCCTCTACAGGAAAAAACACACATGCTCTCTCTCTGATCTGTGCTTTTCATAATGTCAAAGAGACTCCACCATCTTGGGCCTGAGGGACGGAGTTTGGATTAGTAACTAGCTTTTTTGCTCTTCTCTTTTTCTCAGTCCGTCCTTACTGACAAGCATCTAAACTAATCAACTACAGTCAACTACAGAATGTGGGATGCCTATTTGTCCAAGCAGTGATTCACATAGCTGTAAGTGTAAACTGAACCATTTCTCTTTGAGCCAGCCGGCTTGTCTGTTTTCAACATTAGCTGCCCGTCTGTCTTCATCACTGAGAGTTTCTTGAGGAGATTAAAGCAAGTTCTCTAATGGATTTGAATGGATTATGAATAATGTTTCGTCCATTTTCACTGCAGGGCTATCATTCCTCGTGAAGTAACAGGAGAAGAGGGTCTTACAAACAGAGATAGATAGGAATGTACATGATTTTAAGTCACATAGGAACCATGGCTCAGAAGCATTTCTGGGGTTTGGTTGAAGCACTCAGCCACAGATAGAGCGTGACACTCATGGATTCAGATAATAATCTGTGCCCTAACCACGCATGACGGCACATCACCAGGAATCAATGCTAACTATGTCTGTCATTGAAAAAGACAAGTATAGTGTAAAGAACGATTTTAGAGCATAACACTACAAATAGAAACTGTGCATGTTCTGCTTTTTCCAGCTGCTATTCTGGTTATAGACTTTGAGTGGGATATGTGTCTAAGACATTACATAAGCTATATTCAAGTATAGAGTCACACTGTAATGAAATGCACAGCACAGTGGGACATAATTGCTTACACAGATCTTTTGAGGTTATGCTGTTTCTTGAGGGAAGATAAGGGATGATGCAGCAAAGTGCATTAGACCTTGAACAAATTCAATGCGTAATCCAAATGCATGATACTAAAATGAAAATTCACAGAGTTCTATGCTATTTGTGAACTGCTGATATTGGTGGAATAAATGACAACAGACAATGGCTGACTGTACCTTTTCCATTCTGCATTATCACGATTTTCTTACCTAGTCCTACTAAAATGAGCCCACAGTCTAGCATCTGCTCAAGACCTCTACCTCCTTACCTCCTGCTGTGAATCTGTAGGAAAGAATTTATGTCACAATGGGAAAGCATCATGACTGAAGAACTATGGGATTTTTTTAAAACCAATTTACACAATCACCAGCTATCACGTGTCCCCATTCTGTTTAAACAGCCTTAAGTGGTCTCAGCAGCCGTAGAATAATAAATACTTTTGTAACTTTCTCTCCCTCAATCTCATTCGCCCACCTTCGCTCTATCCCTCTTGCTCTTCTCCCTCCTTAAAAGATGGAGAAAGCTCCACATGCCAAATTGGGCACATGTGCAGCAGAAGTGTGAGCCATTAGGTATTCTGTTTACACCACACTAAAATAAATGGAGTGGTTTAAGTTTAGGGATATCCAAGGCCTGGGGTACCAGCTGTCGGGTCGTTCGGTTTGGTCCGCTTCCACTCCCATGTCAACAGGACAGACTGTTTCCTAATTACTGCTACAGTACGTGGTGTGGTCCCAGTCGCACTGCCGAAGGGGACAGAGGAAAGTGGAGGCAATGACGGGCTCAGCAAACTATTAGAAGGTTGAGTTAACTTTTGTGGAAGTACTGTAAACAACTCAATGGGCTGACATGGGACCTGGGCTCTGGAGCATTATTTCAATTCACATGCGTCATGCTCTCTTTCATATTTGACTGACGTCAGTTTGTGTGGTCTTAGCAATAGGAATTAAGATGAATTAAAGATGGTTGTTGGACTTCTGCAACATTGGTGATTGTTTACATGCACAAAGAGGCTTGTCTATGAGCCATATTCCAATTAGAGACTAATTTAGTTTACCTGGACTTTGAATTTGAATCCCCTGCAAAAGTATCCCTGTTGCCATGTTCTGTTAAAAGAAAAATTCTGTGATGATCTGCCTGCATATAAAACCGAAGCATACCGATGGAATGTACAAAAACCAGTGAGGTTATGATCTGCGATAGTCTATCGACATCACAAGTCTGAGTTTGTGCTGACAGAGAAAACCAATCAAAGAACATAATCCACACTCTTCTCATCATGAGAACAGGAACCTAAATGTAGTATTTTAACACAGTTCTGATGTCTGCAGTGGACGACCAAAAACCAGAGAAACTAAAAATACAAAATTAATACTCTGGGTAAATGTGGTCACCGTCTTCACAGTAATGTTTGCACACTGTAGACCAGCAGTCATAAATGAACTGAACACACTACTGAAGACAAAGGCGTCCATATGCCCCAATCAGTAATTTACCACATGAGCGCCGTGTGCGTAGACACACACACGTGTGCATACACCATGACGTCCTGGGTCCTGCATCAAGTGGAGCTCTGTCAGAGAGTTGTCAGCACTTCCTGATGCACTTCAGATGGGACTGGTTGTGATGTGGGCTCTGCTAACTGGTGCAGTCAAGATGCAGCAAGCAGCCACACAATGGGAGCACTTAACTATCCAGTTAGACACTTAAAACAGACGGACAGGGACATCCAGTCAACCAGAAATTCAGTCCGCCACAAAGGGACATGAGACGTTACGTATGCATCTCTATGTAAAATAGGCTAATGAGCTAACAGCTAACAGAGGTCCCTGGAAGCCATATGGCCACAGTCACAGAGAGAGCTAAGCTGGGCTGAGCTAAACCTCAATACTTTACAGTAACAAAGGAGAGACAGAGGAGTGCAGGGAGAAGGGCTAATGGTCTCTGAAGTAGATTTAAGACTGGAGTTTGCAAATGTAAAGCTGCTCCCGGACACATGTGGCAGCCAATGACTTCTGTATGAGGTCAAATCAAAGAGCAATATGTCAGTACTCCTGCTGATGCCTGAATACCAAAGGTTAAGACTGGTGTGTGTGTGTGTATGTATGTATGTATGTATGTATGTATGTATGTATTTATGTATGTATGTATGTATGTATGTATATGTGTCACTATTTAGAATAATTAGTGATGTTTACTGCTTCAGTGCACTGATTTTTTGTTTACTGTTAAACTGTAGAATATTTTTTACAGTCTAATAGTGCATTGTTTGGTACCTGTAGAGTAAGGCGTTTAACAGCATCCCAGGCATGGGCAATGAGCTCCTTCATTCTCTCCTCCGAGGTTGTCCATGACTCCTCTTCTGTAGTGTCAGGCATGACCTTCATTGGGATGGAAAGGGGACGTGATTCTGTGAAAGAAGGAATGCAATGAATATAAATGAAATTGGATTCACAGGCTGTTTTGAAATATCTTTTCTTCCACGATCCATTGCATTATGATTGTGTTTTCCAGGCATGTACCCAGTATTGATGTGAATTAGAGTTGTTTAATTTTGGTTTTGTGATAAAATAACCACTTCACCACAGGAGCACCCTGTAACATATCACATAAAATCAATGTATGCTAGATGAGAAAGCGTACTGTCCTGTGGATCCAACTCCCATAACTCACTGTTATTTTCATTTGCTGTACAGTATCATCTTATATGATGTCTAAGTGACACTTCATTGAGGTGATGTAATGTTGGTGCTCAGGTTTCTTGTCTCTTACACTGAGAGAGGGAACTATGAGAACAGGGAGAATGTGCACACACACACAGTGTCCTAGACATTACATGTCCTGCTGTGGTCCAGACGCAGGCTGATTGTCTGCGCTGACACTCATGGCAACAGCCAAGCACACAAATCACACAGCAACAACTGCCTCTATTAGCCTTTGCACTAACCGTATGAACCTAGGGGTCTAAACACACCTTCAGTGTTGTGGAGACAGATCTTGTGAGAGAAAAAGGCAGTCAGGTGAAGGACAGAGGTGCAGAAGCAGAAACAGAGGGGACTGAGACGGAGGCGTATAGACAGAACACACATTCTACCAGGTTAGCCTGAGGTCTGTGGATGTTAAAGCCATCAGGGCGTCAGAGGTGAGGGAATGGGGGTCTCTCTGAAGACACATTAAGACATATTCAATGATTTACAGGTCTGCCTTGCTCAGCAGCTCTGTCCCACAGTTGTCATGAAACAGTGGTGATGTCACAGCACCACCGTCCCTCCTCAGACACCATGCTCCTAAATATCACTAAAACAGCCAAATGGGTTGGCATGGCAACAGAAGTGTGTTGCTGGGGGAAATGGACACAAAAGAACGGTTAGTTACCTTGGTTTGTGGCTGTCGTGGCAACCTGCCTAAAACTTGTGAGTGGAAGTGTGTGTGTCTGTGTGTGTGTGTGACTCAGTGACTAAGTTCACAGGTGCATGTGTGTAAGTGGAATAAAGCAGACTGAAGGCCGAGATCATCGTGTCTGGACTCTCTTCCAGTCTTTTCTCACACTCAGCATCCAGGTGCCTCTGGCATCTAGGGACTATGAAACGGTCTGTATTTGTCATGATGCCTACATTCAGTGTTGCATCATCACATACTAAGTACAGTATTTTGGCCAAACTGTACATTTTGTGCATTCAAAGACCCATATTTTAACATTATCTGCTTTCACACACATTCTTATTCCTCAGTTACATTGTTTCTGTAAGCCTTGTGCAAAACCAATTCTAATGCTCATGTACTTTACTAAATATCCACATAGTCACAGATGGCAAAAATTGACTTTGACAGGGCAGATTGTGTTTCATGGACTGTCTTTCATTGAGTAATGTGCAGAGTGCTGCATAAACCGCTGTGATATCATTGGGTTGTCAATAGTGTTTTGTTGTAGAGGGCTGTGTGTGTGTTAGAGTATCCCTGTCACACGGCATTAGAGAGCTGTTTCCTGTTCAGCTCTACGGGGGATCCATATAGACATGACAGAGCTCTGTGGCTGCTGCTCTCTGTCATGTGGCCCAGCTGTCTAGACCTGGAAGACTTTACCCCAGGGACTGGGCATACTCTGTGTGTATATACGTGTGTTTGTTCATTCCACAGAACACATTGTGACAATGCTGTGTATCTGCATGTGTATGTGTTTTAAGTGTGTGCATGAGTCAATGTCTGCACCCACACTTGACATCAATGTGAGTGTGTATGTGTTCATGTGGGTGTGTATGATTTGAAGTCCACTGGTGGTTATCACTGGCAGTACCACAGTCTCACTACTTACGTCAAAGCGCTGGTTACCATCTCCCACCAAAATATCCAGAACACATCCTTGCCCAACAGCACCTTACCACATCGGAAAATACAACGCAAACATGTATCCACGCACATTTCCCTGACAACACACAACAGAAAAAACAAAACAAAAAAAACCCACTACAACAGACCCCAAAATGAGTTCACACCCTCACCAATCATCATTGATGAATTCTTAAAATAAACAGAGACCACCCTTCTGAGCTTCAAAAACATCAATCCTGGTCACAGACTCGCAGGAAAATGTCTTTCCAATTTACTAAAATAATCTATTATACACCACAAGAGTGTTAGCATGAGGGTGGAGTGGACCCTGCATGGCTAGAAGTTGGAGACTATACACAATTACAAATATGCAAGCTTACGTGACTAGGTGTGCAGCAAGCAGCATGCCCTCACATTAACCTGCATTACTTATTTTACAATGGACATTTTTGGCATTTCTGTTTTATTTGATAATCTCAGCTAGAGAGAGGAAACGCAGGAGAGAGAAACAGGATTACATGCACCAAAGAGATCAAACCTGGGCCGCTGAGTTAAGGACTGTTGAGCCTTGATATGTGGTACAAGTTCTACCAACTGAGCTACTGGGGAGCCCTGCAGCAATATTATTACATGTGCACTGTACTTGCGGGCACACAGACGTCAGCCCAGAGCTTGAAATTAAGCCAGCGGAGAGGTCCACGAGCAGTTTCACCAATTACCATTAAATTCAGCTTATAACACGCTGACCTTCTACTACCTTCACACCTCAAATCAATACCACCTTCAAAAATGTAATCAGAGTCATATACTACAGGAACCATCACTCTTCTTAAGATTATTACTTTTTGGGCAGGCCTCAAAGGTGGTACTGGCTGCAGTTTTCATCTAAAAACTGCTTATTGCCCCGCTCCTTTAGGACCTCATGGCTAACCTTCACCTGAAACCTTTTTTGACTTTGGGGGTAGGCCAGGCTGTGAAAGTCCTTCCCCAGAGAGAGTCTGGTAGGCCAATCAGAAAGTGTGTTAAAGTACAGCATAGGCAGTAACAATGCAAGGCCAGTCTCCATGCAGCTCTCCGCTTTGTTTTAAATACCATTCCAGGACTCTGTTTGTTAATCCTGGGGTCATTATTTGGAATGAAACTGCCATATCTTGTTATAGTGACTTGGCGCCCGCCATTCCTGCAGGGAGGGGATTGAGAGAAGGAGTGAGGCAGGCAGGGACAGAGAATGAGAAAGACAGAGAACACAAGAGGTCTAAATTCAAATGAAAGAGAAATATGACAGGAGCGCCCGAAGCTCTTAAACCTGCCCAGGCCTAACAAGTCCTGAGAGTCCTCTTAAAGTGGGGTTATTCCCCCTGTCTCGTGCCATCTCAGCCATGTCCTCATTTTCACCCTCTGTTAGGCCATTAGGCTAATATCTTATTGGCCAAACTCTGACCATACACCCTTCCCTCTCCTTCCCTCCTCCGTTTTGTTCTCACTCTCTCCAACCACTCCCTCTGTCTTTCTCTCTTAGTGTTCAGCTGGTGTGTGTGGAGCTGCCAGTTCAGTCCCCTATAAACATTCTAGTGTACTGATGGTGATTATTCATCCTCTTTAACAGCTCCATCACATCTCCCAGCAAGTGAAAGGCCCAGGTCTTTGAAGCCCACAGCCTGAGCATGTGTCAAGTGATGAGAGAAAACACAGAGACCAGACCCATTGCAACACGTTGACTTGAAGGCGAGAAACAAATCAGTGTTGCCTCATTTCATGATGTGCAACACAACGCTGCCGCAGCACAGTTACACTGCTGTAAAATGTGTGAGGGCGGGTGCTGTGACGACTTTAAATGGCACATCATACAGTACAAATGTGAGGTTCCCGCTCACAATCGATCAAAACACGCACGCAAATTCATTCGGATACACCCGCAGTCACCCAACACTAACATTGTATTAGCGCCAGTGAAATGTCCACTACAGATTTAACAGTCTTCACAACAACAATGGCACGGAATATCCATATGTTCTTTCCGAGTGGTTGAGCAAGTCAACCATAAAAACAGCCTCATTGAGGGATCTCGGCATTTCCCCCTGCCGACTGCTATCTTTCTGGTATGTTCCCTATTATAAATGGTTTACAGTGAGTTGAAGTGTTGTATATTCTGTTACAGCTGCGTGCAGAGGCAGCAATGGGGCTCTTTAATAAACCTGCCCGCCTATTTGTTTTGGATGCAAGTCGGTGTTTATTTAAATATTTACGTGACTCCATTTGTTATGGCGTTATTGAAGCCGCCATGAAAAAGTGGTAGTATGGCCAGGCTGACTGAACAAGTGAGGAATGATGGGAGGACTGTTAAAAGTTTTACCTTGTCCATTTATTTCTACTTCCCTACAGTCATCACAACCATGTCCAGAGTGCATTGTAGCTCTTTCTGCCAGCTGTGCTTTAGGAAGTCTCCTAAGCAGTCAAGGTAATTGTGTAGGGAAAACTTTACAAATCAGGCATGTGGAGAAAGAATCTGATGTCTCTGGCAAGAAGAAAAGCGAGAACAGGATCACACGCATTTCTCATAGCAATCGTCATCACTTTCATCATCATTATCATCAAAGTTCACAGTGATCATACACAACGTGGCTATCCAATCTACACAATATTCAGTTCAGATACTTATCTAAAAAAAGAGAGTAGAGGGGAGAGCTTCTGCCAGCCAGAAAATGACACAACATGTGAAGAATGAAAACAAGAAGACACGTCTTCCCATTGTGACACCAAGACCCTTTGAAACATCCCTTGTGAAATCATCATGAAGCCAGTTTCCAATCCCCTCCTCTTCCTCTGTCATCTGAACTAACCCCCCTCCAGCCTGCAGACTAATCCACGCTACGTCTAAAGAACCACAACTCAACCCCCTACTTCCCTCTCTGCTCCTTTCACTTCAACCTCAAAAACCACAGCCAACATCCACAACGACTAATACCCTTATCATTCATGAAAGCAGAAAAAGGATACATAAGGACAAATCTATTCCCCACAGACTGCCTTGTCTGTCCTGGAATGTCAGGGAATGGTTCGGACTGGCTCATCAGTGTGCACAGGCCAAAGACCTTCTAATCTAGCGAGTAGAGTCCCCTGCAGACCGCAGCCATTCTTCTTGGGGGGAGCCTCCTATCTCATTATTCCTGCATTTTCTTGTTTTCTTTCCCCACTCCAACCATCATTACCTTGATAAATTATTGACTTTACCAGAAAAATTAAACTATATAAATAACTCCACAATGAAAATATTATCCCCTTCTGAAAAGTGCACAGCAGCCAATAAAAACCTCTCCTGACTTCCATCAGGCTACTTGGGTTTGGATTATAGTTATGTGTGACTGCGTAGTTCTGCCTGAAGTCCTCTCATCAGTTTTCTCCCTCTCTTATATACGTGTATATATGTTTCTTTCTCCAAAATATATTAATCTATGTCTTTCCAGAATATATATCTCTCAACCATAAAACCTGGATTTCTTTTCTGTTCCCAAACCCTCCTTCTTTTTCTTGCTCATGCACCACGGTTGAGATCACAGAAAAGTCATCAGTACGAGAAAGTTTTTGTGAGGCCCACGGCCCCGACCACCACTAGATATTGTCTTCTACCTTGCAGACTTACAGCATGAACAATACAAATGTTTCCATTTCTCCCTCTCTTTTTCTGGTCCTCGCAGTAAACAGGAAAATTACATCTAATCCCATCATCCAGACCACTAGCAGACAGGAACTAAGGCAACAGTTCTCGTTCCAAACTTTAAGAAACACAGCCAGATCGCAGGATAGGTTTCTCAGCAAAAGATGTATGCTCTCAGAGCGCCAACGGCTAATTTTAGGATTGAAAAGAAAAGCCAGTGAGATCATTACTCTGGTAGATGTTAGAGAACAATGAGAAGCTCGGAACTTGGGAGGCTCTCGATCAGAAACACAGTGCTGCTGCCAACAAGAACATTCATTAGGGACAAATAAAGAAAATACTTAGAGGCTAGTTTTATGTGAACCAATTTGTGGCGTAATTGTGCGGGCAGACAGAAATCGACCTCAAACTGAGGAGAAACAACTTGTTTTCAAAGCCGTCGTTCCACGGCCTTTCTTGTAAAGGATAATTACACAAAAACAACCGTTAACACTTCGGTGATGATGTTACTAAGCAACATTCAAACAAACCTGTGATGTGAGTTAAATGACCAGTCTGTTTAGTTTGTAAAAATGAAGTCAAAAACCTCAGCCTCTATAGTCTATCCATCAGATTATTTAGTCGGACCATGTACTCTGACCACTAACAAAAAACCTAATGGACTGACCAGAAATATTAGCCATGCCATAAGCCAACCAGAGCAGTATAATTATGAAAAGCCTAGAATGTTTTAATATGAGTGTGTCTGTGTGCACAGCTTATGTCAGTATAAAGGACAAATTCAAAGAGAAATCAGACTGCTTACGTGAACAGACCTGTGTGTGTTCAGGAACATGAAAACATCTATAAAATCTTTTACCCATTGCTGTTTCTGTCTCTGCCGTGCACTGGAACTGGCTTCAGTCCAATTCAGCCAATTCTGGTTCTGAAAGTCAGCGGTGTCTTGTAACATGTACCCTGTATATTTAACATGTGCAATGACCAAAACCAGAGAGGAAGAGAGACAGAGTGAAATATTTTGT
The DNA here is from genome assembly GCA_023373845.1 of Nibea coibor. NCBI lineage: Eukaryota > Metazoa > Chordata > Actinopteri > Sciaenidae > Nibea > Nibea coibor. The sequence goes on from CM041726.1 coordinate 4,684,192, forward strand.
TGCCAAATGGAGCTGAGTGGATATGGGTTCTGAGATTCGAGCTGGGCAGCCCCACAGCCCCAGCATGATATCACCTTGCCCTCAGTGCTTTCTGGGGAAATGATCTGTAGTGAACTGGTTCTCTGTGTCTCTGTACATTTGCCTACACATTAACAGGCACCTTACAAAAGCCTGCAGGAAAGTCCCACTTGATTACTACGAAACTGTAGCTAGGCTGAATGTGGTAACAAAACAACATAACACTCTCTTTACATCATAAAAGTGCCAGGCATGCGTTCAAATGGCCAATTGGAAGCAGGGACATCTAGCGAGTGCAATTGTTCTGAGGAGGCTTTGAACTGCTAAAAACTCTGAAAATGATTTTCTTCCAATGGATTATGATTTTACTGTAATTCCCTGAGGTGATTTCTGTGGGGAAATCAATAGCTCCAGTGGAAAACTATGATAATCAATAGGCACAGAAAAAGACTCCTCTGGCCAGTTTATAATCAGGTGGAACAAAACACCGCTCTATATCAATATTCCATATATCCAGCACATCGGGTCATTTCATCTTATAATAGTATTTCAAACAACCACACTCTGGACATGTAAACCATTAACTTATATTTTTGAAGTGAGCACTTTAATGCATGGTTAAAATACACATTGTGGGCCTCAGGGGTGGGCAGGGGGCAGCAGTATGTAACCTGGAGCAGAAAATTTGTTGAAACAGTACTGTACCGTTAACACAGTTTCTAAAGGAACCTTCTGAAGCATGTGCATTGTCTCGCACTTTTCAGTGTGTTTCAGTAAGGGACTAACAGCAGTGAGAGGCAGTTGGAAATAATATTGTTGTGGGATGAAAAGTAGTAACTTAAAAGACCTAATTTGTAACATGTTTAAAATCAGCAGCTCTCAAGGGAAACCTTGAAGGGAGTATCCAGGACTGTGGCGCCATTCAAACATTATGAGCATTCAGGGGCTAAATATTTGGGTTGCACACTGATGGTAAATTAATTTGCAACAAAATACCAGCGTTACGGTTCCTATACGAACCTCATGACGTCTTTTCCTGAAGGTCAACCGAGTAGCAGCACCAGTGGCAGTCCAGTTGGCTAACTGCCCCTGTTGAGCCCGAGTCAGTCTTATGTGTTTATTCCCCATGCATCCCATTGAATGGCAGTTTGAACACGTGTTGACTCCAACTGGCAAACAACCTGCACATCTCTCCTCTGTTTACCTAAATAGATGACTGAAGACTGAAAAATAAAACGTCTGCTGCAGTGATTACAAACCCCCTTAGAGTCCCCTGAGAAATTATATGCCGGCAATAAACCCACAACTAAAATCGACCTTGTCATATATCTGGAGGTTTATTTGGAGTCACGTTAAAACAAGCACATTAGAGCTATCGAGGAAAATGCCAAATGATAATTTAGTACAAAGAAAAAAAGAATGTCTCTCTGTGTACCCGCTCCAAAAAGGGAAAATGAGCTGGGCTATTTCAATTCATTTCTTACAACAACACAATTTATTTCTCAGGGCAATTATTAATTTGCCTGAAAACCTTGCTGCGTCACAACTGATGAGATTAAGGCCCATCAGAAAACACAATGGTCATTTCTCAGCCACATTCACATCAGCTTTACCCTTCAGTAAATCATTATGTCTTATTGATTCAACTTAAGCTAAACAGCTGGATTGGATGTCCTGGGGTAAACACGCAGCAATTACAAATAGATTCTGAAAAATCCATCAGATGACTCGCTGTGGCTAAATGGCTTTAGAGATGAAATGCATCCTGCTGACAAGAAAAAGCAGAAGACAGTTTTATGTCCAGCGAACAGTCAACAAAGTATAAACACCACAGGCAAACATGATAAACTAATAACCAAGTTGGATTGTAAGGGCTGACCCTGGACTGTGCTGTCTTTTCTTTTTTTTTCCTGTTTTTAATATAACAGCTAGACCAGAGTGAGCTCCTATCACCCCTCTCCTATTCAAACATCCAGCTCCTTATTCACAGTGTGCTCCACACATGGTAAAGCAATTAATAAATCATCTTTAGAAAGCATAATTCCAATCATAACATGTTAGATGTCAGCAGCTCTTCTCATGAGGTGACTAGGGGGAGGCTTTACAAGAGAAAATCCACCCTAACAACAGAATCCACATATGTTATTCCCATGACCTTCAGCCTTTTAGGAGTGGTGGCTACAACATATGTGAATTCCATTTTTGGGTGGATTTTTTTTTTTTTTTTTTTTTTTTTTTTTACCTGAGCTGTCTCAGCAAATAGCTCTTTCCATAAAATTCTGCATTAAACAACTATTACCCAAAGGGAAGCTAAATATCAGGATAGATCAGTCTACATATCGAGTTTTGTATCAAGTATCTACCCCACCATGGCCAGCCAGCCCTGGGGGATCTGAAGAATTAACATAACATTTATCATCCTCCAATTAATCACATGAGCACTGGATTATTAAGAGAAATGAGGTGGAACACAGTTTCAATTTATGAATCTCAAACAGTGTATCAAGTATCACCATAATCCAACAATGCAAGAAGATGTGGGGAGTTCACATTTTTCATCTGTGGCCTTAGGCATAAAGTCATCTTTGCATACAGAGAAACAAAATATTTAATTGCAGGAAGGATGCATTATTATGTAACAAGGATGAGGTGGAATGAGGGAAAGTACCTGCTGTGCTGCAAGCTCCTCTGCACTGTTGAGCTGTAGTCTATCAAGACCTTGTGACAGCAGGGAGGCTTATTGTTTCACCATGATTAAAACCACAAGGGCTAAATGCCTCTGCCCTTTTCTTATTCTGATTGCTCGCGGAAACAATTTGTAACTTTTCATTACATCTACTCCTGTAACACCGCAGCAATTTCCAGGGAAGATGCTATTCATTTACTTACAAGCTCTACTCAAACATGGAGTGTTGGGGAGTGGGGGTACTGAGGGTTGAATTGCAGCAAAATACAGTACCAGCACCTAGTTACCAATGTCTTGTTTTCGCTTCACAAGAGAAATATTTGGATAAGAAAGAGCTTGAGTCTGACTCAGTATATGTTTCTAACTAACTAATGTAGCCCAACAATGAGATGCCTTATACAAATAGGTCTAACACTAAACACTCCAACAGACATTTTCAGGTTTAGGCCAGATGTGCTGACCACTTTAAGTTTCAACAGGCAGCATGCTGTGTGTGAATCCATGTATGTATGTGTGTTGTCTGTTCATTTCTAAAAATCCAGTCTAGGCTTTGTTTACAGTCATTTACAAATACCTGTGTGGTAGACCGACTGACAAAAACGCAGACAGCATGACTAAGAAAAAAAAAAGACTGTAAGAAAAAAAAAGAGAAAGACAAACAGACAGCTAGCCAGACAGAAAAAACAGCTTCACAGACAGAAAAACAAAAAGTCAGACAGCAAGAAAGAGGACCAGTCACACAGACAGACAGCTGGCGGATAGGCGGCCATGCACCATGATAGCCAGTGTATTCCACTCAGTTGAGTGTCGCTGACAAGCTACAGCTTGATTTAGCTTTGTGTGTAGCATCGGAGCCAAAGTGACTGTTTACTGACGACCCCTAATGAGAGAATATACTGTTGAGATGTGAGTAAGCAAAGATGCTGTGGTATGGAAAAGTCATTATTGTAGATTGGACGAAACAAGGAACAGAGGGAAAACCAGGAGGAAAAGGCGGCATGACCTTTCAGCTGTGAGCTTTTAAAGCGAGCAAGGAAAGAGCCCTAATGGCCTTTTTTAGACTCCGAAATGTCAAAGGAGCATTTTTCCTATCAAAACACTTGACATTGGGGGAACGTCATACACAAGCAATGTTATTTACAGCTACAGGATGACTTCACCAAAAACAGGGATTCATCACTCCTGTTGGGAACACTTTTCCCAGGGACTTAAAAAAAAGAAGAAAAAAAGACAAACAACCACTTACTTATTTCCCCTGACTCGTCACAGCAATGCTTTGGCAGAGAATGCTTCAACCGTTAAAGTGTTTAAAGGACCTGGAGGCTAAACACTGTGAGAGTCAAACAGTAGAGCCTGGGAAGACTATTTAATGTATTTATTTATTCGCTTTTTAAACTCTGTAACTAATTCAGTTACATGAAGCTGGCCAAGACGTCCCAATGGATCACATTAATTAAATATCTATAGGGGAACATGAGACAGAGGAGGTGGGCTATTAGGTTCATAAATACACCATAGGAGTATTAAATGAAAACCATTTCTGCAGTCAGTAAGGCTCTGTGTTGTGTCATGGACAGCTCCTAAAGAGAGGGACTGCTCCAGCCATCATCCCCGGTGTGTGAGAGTACATGAGTACTGTACAGTGTGTGTGTGTGTGTGCTTGGTGTTTCAGGTAGTTTTTTATGATCACTATACAATATCCCTGAGGTGCAATAAACAGATTCCTCACACGGATGAAAATACCATTACAAAGGATTTTTTTTCTCTGCATCTGTATGCTTGATGAATTGTCAGTAACTAAAGTGCTCTGACACCTGTCCTGTCGCCATCAACAATGATCTAAAAGCTTACAGATGCTGTTAATGTGCTTCAGAGTGTGTTCCTGACGCTAAAGCAAACAGTCATATCTGTGACAAGGTCCGGAACATCTATCCTCCCTCATATCTGTCCTCCTCCTCTCTGTTTCTCCAATCTACCCATCTCCGTCCAAAGGGTTCAGAGTTTCCTACTTAGAGACAGTATCGATTTGGAAAATTCTGGGAAGTTTCTAAGGAGGGACCAGAGCAATGCTACGAGAGTGTGTAAGGGTGTTTGTGTGTGGCATGCACAGGTGTGTGCATGCATTAATCTGCTTGCCTGTATGTAATGTGCATTTGTTGATATGCACACATATTCTGTGGATTTGTGTGTGTGTGCGTGCATGTGCGCTGAATGTGTTTGTTCTGAACAGGGGAGGGGGGTCCCAGAAAGTGGAAAACTGGCATAGAGGACGGCTCCACACAGCCAAGCCACTCATCTATTCTGGGCATCCAGAGCCCACAGTAATACTACCAGAGGAGGAAAACAGAGGAGGACATGCCTGTATTATGTGGTGTCCTCTGAGAAACGGGTTCACTCAGGTGTCAGCAAGCTCTAGTGTGTTATGTAACAACATAGTAACATGGATTCATTGCATAGAAACAAGGTTAAATACAGCAAATTGTTATTATTCCACTACTAAAAAAGCACATCTTTAAACATAGAAACAGTGGCAGTTATTGCAAATATCAAGGGAGAAGTAAATGTCATTTCAGTTTTCATTTGAATATTAATCTTTACACAAAACAGAAATGAAAACAAACACAGAGAAGACCTTTAACTGAACCCAGGGCTAACCTTGTTCCCTTTGTGCGTGTAAACCTCTCTGCTGCATGGATTTGATGTTATGTTATTGTAAGAGCCTGTGGATGGTAAACCTACCTGTCACTGTCTTGGTTTTGACCGGGCTGCTGGCATAGTCTGAGGCCTGATTGGAGGGCTGTTTGGCCAGCGGCGTGCTCCCCACGGATACCTCGTCCTCTCTCCTCTTGGCCAGAGGAACAGAACCTGGAGTCTGCAATGATATCACAGCATGACAATGTGGCCATGGGAAAAGAAATATACTGTTTTACTGTAAGATGAATGCATTCCAACTAAATATGCATTCATTCAATAATAATGAATAATGAATGAATGAAAAAAGAAATTATTTAAATATTATTCTAATTGCACCAGCATTGTTCTGTGTTAGTAACACCATGATCATAAAGATCGGGAGACCCATTGCATAATACAAAGCAAGACAGAAAAGGAGGCAGAGAGAGAAAGAGAAAAGAAAAATGCAATGGAACACAACAGAGGCCTCCAAGACCAACAAGGACTAGTGACAGCTCCCTGTTTCTTTTGAGCAGTCTCCCATGCTGCTGGTAGGCCAAACACACACACAGACACACACAACACACACACATACGCTGGCAGTAAGATGGCTGAAAGACAGAAGAGTGGAAGGTTGGTCTGAAATAAGGAAACCCCATTAGCATCAGCCAGCAGCAGCACTAGGCTATGATGCAGCTGCACAAGGCTGCAGGCCAACCACGTACTGCAGCCTGTGTAAACACACACACACACACACACGTTGATGCAGTTGTTTTTCAATGACTAGGTCGGGACCCAAAGGCTGGTTGTGGTAAGATTAAAAATGGGCCCCCAAATTACATTAGTATTTGAAACTACTGACTGAGGTATGAAGCCAAAACCCTTCCTGGGTTTTGCAACTTAACATAAGGTGAATGAAACACTAAAGGCCAGTAGATTAGTTTCCCAAAGTCAGGTTTAAGTTGAAAATCAAGATCAGATCTGTTCAAAATCACATCCTTAGCGTACACAAACACTGTACTGGATGATGATAGAAAAAAAATCAAAACAAAAGTCAAATACTAGAGTATACTAGAGTATACATGGCTACGGTCCTCTGTAGCCCTATGACTGTTTTGTTGGTTCATGTGTTCGAGAAAAATGCAAAATGGCTAAAAAAGAAGCTATATATAATTCCACTCGTACACTTCATGGAAAATATGTGCTTGGCCACATTTTAATACTCCATGCTAAAAGCAGGTACCTTACCCAATGACCATCGCTCATTCTTGCTGGATGACATAGTATGAGCTAACTACTTCTACCACACACAGGGGGTGGGGGTGAAAAACAGCCAAGGCGAATGCCTGTTTGGTTCTTAACCTTCTTTTTTCTTTTCGTTCCCTTTCTCTTCGTTACCCGTTTTCCCAACCATCTCCATGCACTTCTCTGATTTCTCCTGTGTTTTCTGCTCGCTCTGGTAGTTTCAGTTTACTTTTAATACAACCTGCTTTCTCCTTTTTCTCTCCCTGGTGTTTTCATTTGTCCCTCCATATGTTCCTTTTCACCTCTTTCCGTTCCTGTCCTCTCTATCATACCCCCAGGTGCCCCCCCCCCCTTCATTGTTTGTGACTCCACTTCTCTCTGGTACGTTCTCCCTCTTGTAAACCCCTTAGATGTCCTGTTTTCCACTCCAAGTTTCGCCTTTCTCATCGTTTCCCGTCACCCTGACCCTACCAGTTAGTGTCCTCTCCTCTGTCCTTCACAGGCTGTTGTCTAGCCTTCAGCTGAAAGCCTTGCCAAACCAGCCAGGCCTTGAGAAGTGACCCTGACAGGCAGCCGTGGTAGATGACCTCACACAATACAAACACGTGAACACCAGCACAAACACACACACACACACACACACATATATACTCTCTCTCTCTCCCTCACACACACGAACACAGTCAGTGTTGTGTATCCTTCACACTGGCTGCAGTTCAACTCATAACATCTGTTTACCCCTGTACAGTAACAACCTCCAGAGTAAGGGGTTGGTGCAATTAACTCTCTCTCTCTTTGTCAGTCACACACACCCAGGCATGCCGACAGCCCCTCCAAACTGCAGGAGGCATGAAACAGAACAACTTGTTATAAAAAAAAACATTTAAAGTATTACAATATGATACTTTCATGTACTATATATATTTATGTGCCTTTATGGGGTGAACCTGGGCTATATCCCAGGCAATCAGACTGAGCATGTCTGCATGTGTATATGTGTGTGTTTGAGTGTGTGTAGTATGGGCACAGAGCATTCAATGTCCATAACCATCACCATGACCCCTGTCAAATAAATAGAGAGAGACTGGATGGAAGACAGGGAGCAGAGCACATGGAAAAAGGTAGCTGGGAAAGAGAAGCCAAGGGGGGAGAGAGGGAGAGAGTGAGTGAGTGAGACATTTACATTAGCTCCAGGCTCTTATGTGGAGCAACTCAGAGATGCCGCAGCTACTTTATTAATACAAATGAACCATGTAAAGCAAGTTTCAATGCTGACCCAAAGAGAGATTCACAGATTGAGTGTGAGAACATTGCAAGTTTAGGATCAGGTACCTGTTGCTGTTGCCTGCTGCTTCCTCTGTGAGGTTGGTACAGCAGCCACGTGCAGAAGACTGGGTCCACGTTGACAGCTATGCCCTGGACACTGACCAGCAGGACTCCACCTGGACAACAGCAAAACAACAAATCAAGAGGTTTAATGGTGCAGCTCCGAAGACAAAGAAAATCCAAGCTGTGGTGAATGAGCTTTAAAAATAAAATAATAATAGGAAATGATATACTCCACATCTGTCTTGCCTTTGCAAAATCAATATTACTGCTTGCAAACACAGACCAGTTGTTTCGAAAAGCACTAGAACGGTGGTTTGACGATACTAAACTTTGGTTATCAATACAATAGGATCCAGATCAGGAGATGCACAGAATGATTGACTAAAGTGGAAACTATCTGAACATACTTGGACAAAAATGTTCCAAAGCTGTTGCTGTAATCACTTTTGCAAAGTAGGAGGCACACATATACGGATCACTGAAATCAATGTAAGGTAATAACCGACGAGTGAAAGTGACTTAGGGCAGATCTGCTCAGATTGAGTGTCAGGTTATTTCACTCCTGCGCAGTTTACATCGTGTCCTAATGACCCACTGGTGGGTATCAAGCCTGCTTGTTGGAGCGCAGCAAGGAGCACAGTTTGTTTCAATTGCACTGTTCAAAGTGGTATCACACTAAGCCAAGAATAACATTTTCTTTTGATAAATTTCTATGAAACTCGAGACTTTCTCTGGGTTTTGGTTTACTCTTAAATAATAATCTTTACCAACAATAAGCGGGCCCTGAGGTAATGCATTAGGATCCTATCAATAATGATTCCCATGCCGGCAGGATTAGCACAGGGTCTCTGGCGTGCCGTGGAATGTCCCAGCATGACGATAGGAGGATGTTTCAGCTCTAGGAGGACTTTCAGAAGTTTAATGGAGCTTTGGACAAGACCCCGGTCTTCTGTTTCAGGCCCTGAGGCAAAGCCGTGTGTGTGTGTGTGTGTGTGTGTGTGTGTAGGTGTGAATCTGTACATGTGAGCATGTGCATTTCACCTCAGACAAAGCCTGATCGCTTGTTGCTTTTTAGAGTCTCTAAAGCATAGACAAAGCACAATTACACACACACAAACACACACACGCACGCACGCACACACACACACACACTCACACACTTCTGTTACACCAGCTCTTTAGCTTGGCAGGAATTACTCCCTCCTCCATTATTCCCTGTGAACAATGCAAATAAAACGGCTCTAATTTGCTCTACTTTTACAATGTTCAGTGATTTGTGGCCTGTGAACCTGTGTGTGTGTGTGTGTGTGTTTGCAGTGTAAGTTAATGTGTATGACTAAAAGCCTGGGTGATGTGAAATGTGTGTTCTGTGTGTGAAATGTGTGTACCTGAATCCTGAGCGTATTACTGGCACAGAGTCCACTCTGGGCAGAGAGGAAACTTTCTCATTGGATCAAGTCAAACTGACACACATTTCTTCCTCTCTTGCTTCATCTATCTTTCTACTTACTTTACTTTCCGCCACTTCCATCCTTCTGTCTCTTCACTATTTCCACCTATCCATCTACATCTCTAAACTTCCTTGCCTCCGTAACCATAACCTTGCTGGCATTTGCTCAACTCCATTCTGCCTTACCTAATTCTTTGGTTGTATCCTTCATCCCTACCTCTGCATTACCATTTGTCTCCTCTCCCTCCGTGTCACTTCCCGTTCTTCCATCCTTCCTTGCCCCCACCTCCTCTTCTATTATTCACTTTCACCCCTCTTTACCCTTCCTTCTGAAACCATACCTCCACCCTTCCTCGTCATCCTGCATCCACCTCTCTCCCCCTCCTTCTGACAAGGATTCATAACCTCAGCCCTGTGGCTTGAACTCCTATACCACAGTGTGGCTGCTTAATAGGCTTTGGCTGTGGCTGTAGTGCTGGGGCCCGGCTTCAAGTGGTTTCATCATAGCCCAGAACAGCATGAGCGGTATAGGACCCAATAGGCTGGGAATGGGCTGAGTAGTGAAGATGTGTTCAATAAATTGACCCTAAATTGTGGTCTACCGGAGGCAATGAGCACGACAAAGCACATTCAGCAGAAATGAGTCATAGCGCAATAAATCATATAACTTAGTAGAGGGATTGTTTACTTAACAGTTATTACAGAGATAAATGAGCAAATAAAAAGATATAAAATGCCTAATTGCAGATAACTCTCTCAACCAGAGCGGATTAGCTGTGGTCTTCACACAGCATCAGGCTGTATTAAAGTCAATACAGCCTTAAAGCGCAGCTTTTCATTCTAAAGTTAAGGTGGAACAATCACAAAGAAAATAGAAAGTAGTCACTTTGTGTGAGAGAGAGAGGGTTGTGGATTCTCAGAACCCAATCTCCGATATCTAACGAAAAGCTGAGTGGATACTCTGCATAGCTAGAGTGAGTGCAGAAAGCCTTTTTCATTGCCATGAACAAATATAATAAACAAAAACCCGCACATGTAAGTTTCCATCATAACAAAACTGTCTCATCCTCAGAAGAATGGCGCTGACTTGTTGAGTGTATTAAAGTCTCACAAGATGGTTGCTTAAATAACTAAATAAGCTGAAGTAACTGGCAGCGTATCAGCAGCGTTTTAAGTGTCGCGCCAGCAGCTGTCATCTTATTGTGGCTGCGTGTCACGCCTGTTTGGCTTCTGCCAGTGACAGCTATGACCGTTTTGATGCATCAAAACACCACTCAAAAAGCTCTCTTTCTGAGATTAACAGTGCAAACTATCGTTTCGCACTCTCTCTCTCTCTCTCTCTCGGCCAGTTTGACAGTGACACAGAAACAAAATATGTGTTGACCTGGCTTTTAAGGCTTTGAAGACCAAGGCTGTACCATCCACACTGTGTTTTCTTGTTTCATCACTGTGTTGACATAACTGCAGGAGAGTGACACCTCCTTTGAAGCCTCCAGCTCTGTGAATTGGCCTGGCATGCTTAGGGGCGATCTCGGCAGCAGGCTAACTGTTGTTTTTCTCTGCTCTAACAGGGTGGCATATGGGTAATTACAGAAAGTGATGACAATGATAACAGAGGTGTTTTTCTTACTTCCTAAATGATTCCTCAAGAAAACATCAGAAAACTGCTCAGTGGCCTAGACTTTGAAACTCCACACAACCACAGAATGTATGTGCAGGAATCTGTGAAGACACACTTACCTTGACTCGCCCACAGTGGATCTATTAATGTCAAAGGTGTTTTTTTTTCTTCAGTGGCTTAAGACCAGTAGAGTTAAAAGAGAGCACTGGGCTCCTGGTGTTGTTTTACTGCTGTCTGGCATCAGGCTGCTCACAGCCTGAGGCTACAGGAGAGCATTAGATCAGACTGAGGGAAGGCCTCTAACCTTTAAGTTCTTCTGTCAGTCTTTTCTGGGCCAACACTCCTGTAAGCTAATAGCCACACATCTTTCTATTGTCTTCATATTGTCTTTTTTATGAAGTTACATGGTTTATAAATTGACATTTTTTTAATGCAAAATCTGCTTTTGTTGAGTCACTGCAAGCATGAAATTCAATAAACTGGGAGCGGTTGGGTCAGTGCAAGTTCAAAACCAAGTCCCACAGTGGAGACCAAAGCCCTGATTGGGGTTACAGAGGGCATAACCTCCCAACTACAGGGCCATGACCCCACTGTCAAAGTTACAGACAGGCAAAGAGAGGTGGGAGGCGCTTGCCATTCACCCCCCAGGTAGACAGAGGGGAGGGGAGGATTCATGTTCAAGCCAGCTAATCGCCCCCTCAGAATCGCTTCATTGTTGGACGTGAGGCAGTGCTGGGACCCTGCGTCCAGCTTCTCCAACAGAAAATAAATAAATATAGCCCAGCCCGCGTCAGCCAGATGACTTCTGACAGGTTTGGTTAATTTCGAAGCCAAGTAGCAAAACAAAACATTACGCCAGCGTGCGGGGCCTACGCTGCCTTTAATTGCTTTTCCGATGAGCTCATGACTCGAAGGTGTCCTGGAGCGAGCCATGCAGCCCGACAGGTGTTCTATTGGTGTGTGTGTTGGTGTGAGTGTCTGTGACTATGAATGTGTGTGTGTGTGTGTGTGTGTGTGTGTGTGTGTGTGTGTGCAGAGAGAGAGAGAGAGAGAGAGAGAGAGAGAGAGAGAGAGAGAGAGAGAGAGAGAGAGAGAGAGAGAGAGAGAGAGAGAGAGAGAGCTGGAGCTGTTGACACCACTGAAAAGGGACTCAGCTGTGTGTGGGTGGGTGCAAGGAACAGTGTGTGTACTTTATGTTGTGTGTGTAACAGCAGTGTGTATGTGTGTCTTTGTGAACATAAGGAAGGAAGGAAGGTGTTTTTATTAGTATTCATTTGCGCGTGCCCTGTAGGAGAGTGAACCGACACAGCCCCATGAACCCACCCACACACTTTCTTACACACGCATGCACGCACACACATAAACCACTCTCTGACACACATTCACTGTACTTCTGTTCCCCTGCCGCGCTGTGACCCAGCAGCCTTGGGGCAATGCCGCCACAGGAGCCCAGGGGCTCAGGAAGGACACAGGCAGGTTTGACTGGAAACAGATCCTGGCCTACGGAAAGCCTGTTCTCACTCTGGGCCCATGCAACCCTCTGCACTGGATGCTGGTATATACATCTCTTTATGTGTGTGTGGTTTTAAGAGAATAAAAGCGTATATGCATAAGTGTGTGTGTGCCTTTCAACATGGCCCAACTGCGGTAGCCTGCAGCTGACAGGCGAGACCCACCTCGTAAAGGTTGACCATGGCTGTGGGTACAGTAACAGTAATGGACAGGAAGAGAGCTGGAGAGTGATTCAGCCAGCAAGGGAGTCAGTGAAAGGCAGACAGATGGAGTGACAGAAGCAGAGAAACACCTAAAAATAAACTGAAAGACAGAATCACAGACCCGCATTTTGAAAAAAGAGTGAGAAAACAGAGAAAGACAAAGACAGAGTAGACAGAGATACAGTACACAAACAGAGCATATAAAACAGTGCATGATGAGAAAGTATTTTTCTAAGAAGTCATTTTCCTAATCTACATGATAAGTGAGCAGGCCTCAGAATTTGGCCATGGATCTGTATGATTTATGGGATGACTACAGTAAGTCTCCATACATGCAAAGTCCTGTGAACCGGATATATCACATACAGCCAAGTCTGGAGAACTAGTACATGCATGTGTGTGTGAGTGTGTCATATGCATGTCTGAAAGATCCATGTGGATACACACATAATTCAAAAGTGTACTCGCACTGATATGTGAGTGTGTATACTGTACAGAATGCGTGCATGTCATCACAGGCACACGGACAGTTATGTATGTAGTGCGCAGGACTGTATCTCATCCACAGAGAGAGATCTATCCCCTTTCCCATCAGGGCTGAGGCTCCTTCTTCCCCATCTGCAGGGTTTGATGACTCATGGTTGTTAGCCGTGTGCTTCACACATTTCTTAGGCTGATGTTCAAATCCAGACAAAAGCACTGAGCATGCTGCAGTACTGTTGCCTACAAAGCTTTGGGTGGTGCTTGACTCAACAGTAGCAAGCAACCTGTGCATTGCATGACTGTGCATGTTACTATACTAATAAAAGATAGATATATATACAATTAAAAAAATGTGGCGACTTCACTAATACTAAATTGCATCACAGGCTGAATAACATCTAAATTAAGACCAGCACAGCCAAAAAGGGTCTGTTTTTGAGCTCTTTGAGCCTCTGAAGGGTGATCGAGACCAACACTGAATGTGATTTTTGTGTATACTCTGGACCACTTCTACAATACTGACTTAAATTGCATAAAATAGAACACACACTAAATATTTGACCATGGAAATATTCGCTTGCGCATCTCTAGTATGTACTATAGACCAGTAGTGGGGCCAGATGAGGGGCTTGAAGCAGTAGCACAGCAGCTCTGTTGAGCTACATATGTTGATAAGAGGCTCCATAGCCATACAACCCCCCACCCCCAGGCCTTCCAGTTGATTCCTTGCCTTCATAAATCCACATCAACTCTCATGGTGTTGAAAAGACAACCAGACACTGCACAATTGGTGCCTGTGCCCCTGCTGAAACCCAAGCAGCCCTGATTTTGGACTATCCCAGCTGTTATCTCTCTTCCTATCCTCTCTCCCCTACACCATTTCTCTGATATGCCCGTAAAAATACACTTTCTTTCTGTCTCCCTCACTTCAAATCACACCAAAGGAAAACGCTTAAAGTCACGACCAAATGTGACCTGGCCCTTGTCAGTAAGATAGCTAGCCTTCTTAATGAGAGACAAAACAGACTCAGCCCTGATTGCATTAATGTATCATTACCGTATCCATCATGAACATACAGTGCACTGTGTGAACTCTAAATGAGCCCCAGTGTAATGTAAGAGGAACAGGAGAGACACTTCTGAGCTCATTAAAATAAACAGACTTCTGCTTCTGCTGCCGCTTTCCCACAGACAGTTTCAGTTTTGCATAGTTACCTTGAAAACTCCTTATCGCTGCTATCATTCAGCTGGCTCATGGGCTTTCTCTATGGTTCAAGCTGAGTTCTTTCAGTTTGTCATGAGGAGAGGGGGAGTCAGGCAATTTAACGTCTGTCATTAGCTGGGGTTTCTTCCAAGGATTTTTATATGAATTACATTGCAACAAATAGGAAAGTTTGAAGCAAATGGTAAAACTTGAAGTTGATATCACAGTCATGTTTCTTGTACTCTTGAGAGTAAAAATGTCCACAAATAATTTATGCAATTAAAAAGCAGAGGAAATACTCTGTCAAATAAATACTGGTGCAAGCCTGTCTTCATACAAATATTAACAGCTTGAAACTGTTTCTATACAAAGAACATAAATATTTGGTGAAGCTTTTAATGCACACAAATCAGAGCAGAAAAGGAATATGTTTTATACTGTAACTTCCAGATGGACAGGAAACCTCAAGCTTGCTGTCTGAGAAACAACCACTTTAAATGCCTATCTGCATGTTACTTTTCAGCCATTCTTATGTTGACTTTTGGTGGACTTTTGTTTATTTGATCGCATTAAAAGCTTGAAATATTTCACTCTTTGCAAGCAAGAAGCTTCCATTCTTCTTTATTTTGTTTTTCTCTCTGGGCCTGTCCAGACTCCAGCTGTATTTGATGTGGATTCCCAAAACTGATCCAATGTAATTGCACAACATTTCAAAAGTGGCTTTGGAGGTTCTAAAATGTTTGTTAAACATCGATCCATTATGACCCACACAAATGACATACTGGTTATTACTTCTGCGTAAAAGGGATGTGCTGCGGTTCCTTGACAATTTTTACTATTTGATGTTTTCATTTACATCATTAAACAGCAAAGAATATGACTAAACTCTGATACCAACAAATAAAGTAACTGTAAATGCGCATATGTTGTGCTTGACATTTGGATATTTTTCTTTTTCCCCCTTTCTTACATTCCCTTCCTTTCCTTTGTTTTACTTAAATCCTTTTATTGTGTTTCCCTTCTATTATTTTTATTATGAAATCTCCTGTCATCTGTCGCTGCCTGTCCTATTCAACGTCTCCCTCTACAAACTGACCATCTTCATGATCCATCTGTCTTTCGCAACATATATCCAGGTGGTGGGTGTCCAACCCCATCTTCTGCAGTCATCGTCTTCAGTTCTGTCCACAGCATTCAGCTTTCTGGAGAGCACGTGGGACAACTGAGGACGAGATCCTGTCTTCAATTACCTTTAAGTCTCTCCACCTCTCTGCAGAGTCTCTGTTCCCTCAGTCTTTCAACTTGGCCTTTTGACAGTTCAGTAGACTTAGTAATGATCTTAGTGACAGATCAAAGTCTTCTGGCTGAGATTTGGGGTCACTCAGGAAGCTGGGAATGCTGCTGTGAAGAATTTGATGTTTGCACGGCAATATGCAATGGATCTTCTCCTTTGGGTTGTTAGTCTATATACTGTATCTGTCTACCAGTCTGGCTGTCATCCAGTCAACTGACCTGAGTATATCTGTCAGGCAATTTGTCTGTTCTGTGTATGAGTGAAGTCAAGTTCTTTTAAAATACTCTTCTCATTTTGGCAACATCTTAGGTGATAAGCGGTCACTGATGAGGCATTTTTGCACTGTGCTCCTCAGAGATCAATAAAAGAACATAGCCAGCGTTTAAATGTTTTTTTCCTTGAAAGTTCATTCATTACAGCTCGTGTTAGCTACTGGGTTCTTATATTTATTCCAAAGAAAACGTTGCAGCTGCTGCCAGAATTGGGGGAAAAACATAATTTTTTGTACACCAGAGGATTCCTTACTGGGAAAACCTACACAACGCAGAGTGTTGAGAAACATTCTCATAAAAACCTCCAGGATCCATAGAGGGAATTTGTATTTTCTCGTAACAAATGAGAGTGTATCAAAATAAATTCAACTGAAATTAATAATTGTGGTTTTAATTGTGATTCACTCTGCTAGTGCTCTTGGCCTTTCATATAACACAGTACATGTATGCACAGCTTCTGTTCAAATGATAATATGAGTGAATATACAAGTTCTCATCTAAAATCATTATTTAAACACCGATCTCTCATATATAATCACATACATACAATATTTGTACAGTACTGTGTGTATGTGTGAGAGAAAATAAGCCTGAGCATATGTGTTTTTACTCTATTAACCTCAGTGACTATCACTGCGTCGGTTTCTCACATTCCCATGTAAGTGATTTTTGCAGTTTCTTGGCAAACCATTAGCAGAATAATAAATACATGAGTTGAATATGGGGAAAGAGAGAGAAACGTGTGGACTGGGGAGATATTTGTACTAAATAGCTAATATCTCTCTATCTCTGTTTTCTCAGTTTCTGTCTCTGTGGGTCCCTCTCACTTCCCACTCCCACTATCCACCTCATCCTCTTCTTGCTTGCCACAGTAGATTGAAGATTACTCCTCTTAAAGACCTAGCCTTAAGTGGTTGCACATTTGAACCATTTAGCAATTTGGTCTAATGGTTTCAGGATGAGCTATTTTAGCTGCAATGCAGGGACGAAGGGATAGAGGGATGGAAGGGGTGTAAAGTACGATGAAACGCTAGTTCTGATTGGCTGGATTTCCTTATCCAGGAAGGGGGTCACTGCTGTGTCAATGCTACAAGGGATGAGCTCAAACAGAGATAGGATGATTACAACTGAACAATTAGAAGTTAGCAGATGGAGAAAAATCTTCCAAGACATGTAAGTAAAGTACAGGGGAAGATTATATATGGCTGTTTTAGATTCAGAAAGGTCTCGCCTTAAAGTAAGGTCATGGCTAAACTGATATATTGGGCCATTTCTGGCAGATTGGGCCAGACAGGCAGAGATTCATGCTCCCTCACTAGTGTGGCAATTAACCCCCAAACCCTAACCCTTCCATGAAACTTTGTGATACAAATTCCATGAGTCTAGATGGCAGATAAGCTCACCAAGGACATGTAGTTTTATGTGTGTGCATGCATGTGTGCGTCTGTCCTGAAGCTTCAGAAGATAACCTCCTTTGCATCTTTAGCCTGTAATTAGTCACTGCTGAATGAAGCCATGGTTTGAATGTTCCATACTGACAGCAGAGCAAAGGCAGAGTGTGCATTGTTTTTGGAGGATGTCACTCATGTCTGCACACACACACACTGATGATAAGGAAGATGTGTTTATACCCTTCAGAGCTGTATTTAATACAGTCAGACATCACACATACAGACAGACATACTTGTGCACGTACACACAAATAAAGAATGCTTGGGCCACCTGCAACACAGGACGTCCAAACTACTATCAGCTGCCCTATATTAACAAACCATGGCAGAAAAGCAGTGATGAGTCAGCTACTCTAAACACACTTGAAATTCTCCCAAGACTGGCTTATTGCAGACCAACATGACTGAGTCAGGAGAGGGAGATGGGGAAGGATAGGGATAGGGACAAAAAAACACAGAGGAGAAGGGACAAGGGGAGGAAGGGAGGGGAGGAAAGAGGTGGGTTAAAAGATAGAGAGAGAGGGTGGGAAGGCAGGAGAGATATATGGGGATGGGGAGGAAGCACAGAAGAGAGGGAGGGAAAGAGGAGGGAGCATGGACAAGTCTTTGAAGGTAGAAATGCAGCAGCAGCAGCAGCTGCCAGAGAGGCTGCACTTATCCTTCAACCTCTAATCTGAGAGTTATCATCAGGACACACATCTCAAGGGACAAAGACCCCCTTTTGGTCTAGTTATCTCATTCTTGCTGTCTAATTTGTAAAAAAAATGTAAAAAATTATAAAACATAAATGCTATGCCAATGCACAGAGTATGCACATACTGCTGTCAGGCCGATATAAGAACACTTATTCTGTAGACTGTTGTTCATCTCATAACACCACTGCAACATTTCTTCTACATGCAATGCTGAGACACCGCAGACAGTGAGAGCAGCAAAGGCCAGCTCGCCAACAATCTATCTTCCTTCTTTACCGACGTCTGTCTGCTGATGAAAAAAGGGGAGATGACATATTTGGCCATGGCGGCGGGATAAATCCCAAGGTGATCCAAAAAAGCCTTACATGAATGTCTCCATGGAAATATTAAACTTGATGAAAATGTTTTCTGTCTAGACTCATGAAATTCACAAAGGAACAAGTTCGGAGAATTAGTGACCCGTGCCATTTAAAAGAATGTTATGGGAGAGTAGGAGACATGTTGGAGGAAAAACTGTTCTATCTGACCCAGAGTATCGCTTATCATAATTAACCCTTAATAATATCTTTAAAAAGCACAGTTTCTACAGGGAGATGAATAATTCATCACTATGACCCGCCAGCTCTGATGCTGTCTGTGATCTCGGTTTTTCTGAACCATAGTTGGTCAATAATCTGTTTAGTGGCATTACCTAAACCTCCATACAGAGGAAGAATGTAGACCGAGAACCAAAATCCACACCACACACTTACTCCTCAGACCAAGACCTGCCAAGAAAATATCTTGTGATATCAGGAACATGTTACTGTATGAGCCTCCTGGCTCAAAATTATCAACAATTTCATATGGCAAACCTTGTGGCCCTACATTGACCGTATGCTCATTTTCAGATATGCCTGCAAGCCTGATAAGCTAATAAAAAAACATTCCCAATAACTTAGCCAGCTCATGTAACCAGGCCTGCATTTATCATAGTGTCATGGCTGTGGCTTGTATCCACAGAGAATCTTGAAGCAGACATGTTCAGTTATTTAACCCTTATTTATGCAAGCTGTGCAGACCCACATTTGTTGCTTTTTGCAGCAGTTACTATGTCGTAAAACGGGGGCAGCGGGGGCAGCTTAAATTTCTACTTCAGGTAAAGGAAGTGCCTCTATAAGACGTAGGACAGGTGATCTGAGATGGGTATTTTACTATTATTAGAAGCTTTGCATGAACATGGTGGCTGAACTTTTAATTATGAGCCAAAGGAGGCTTGTAGAAGCTAATCTCTAGTGGCTATTAGTGTCGGGAACTAGTCCTTTCATCTGCAGGCCTTGTATATGCTGTGAGGGGAAGAGAGTGGTGCTAGGACTGCCTGTGTTTACTGCCTGTTTATCTAAGTGGGCATGTGGGGGGCTGAAGGGCCACGGTAGGTCAAACCACACACAGCGAGAGGAGTCCAGGAACCCCGGAGGACCACTAAAAGTGATGAGGTTTTACAACTACTGCTTCGTCTATGACTACTGCTGCTGCTGCGCGCACACACACACACACGTTTGGAGTAACTGACGGACATACACACACCCCTGACTCAGAGTGATGAGAGTTTATTACTACTGTGTTGAGACTAAGTGCCCCTGGGGCAGGAAGACAAGTCGAGGGTTCCTGTGGACCTTAAGGCCCCCAAGGCAAAGAGAGGGAAACAGCTTTGAGAAGGAAAGCATGTATACACTAGATTGTTACTTTAAATCTGCTGGATTTACATTATACACTGGGACTGGAATACGCTAATATCATTTCAAACTAGCAATACATTAACAGTGTAGGTGCAGTTTCTTTCATTCATTTCATCATTTTATAGACAAAATCCTATGGAAAGAATCTAAACATTGAGTGAGATGAATTTCAGAATAAGTAACCCTTATTACAAACATCAGAGTATGAATGAATTCAGTGCTGTCACACCTATGTTGCTAAATGACCAAATACATGCGAGACGTTTGCTTCACACAGATGGTCATACTGCTACCACCTGTGTGATCTCAATCTTTCGTACGAGTGCCTGCACAGAGGACTGCTTTGTGCCTACCGAGAGAGAGAGACAGAGAGAGAGAGAGTTAGGGATACTGAGAAAGCCACTAGCAACCAGCAAATCAAAGGGAAGCAGTCTGGTTTGTTTTCTCACGGTACAGGGCCCAAGTGAAAAAAACGACCAAATAAAATAAACCTTTAATTTGACTGAAATTGGAGGCAACAAGCGCTGCTGTAAGAAAAGGCTGTGAAGTGTGATTTCTTGCGGTTTGGGTTAATCCTGATTGAGGAGCCCCTGAGTTGAAATGTCAGCAATATGAGACTAAAACAAAAATAATTACATCCAGGGTTAATGAACACAACTGCCTGAGGCACAGGGAACAAGAGAGGAAAGGGAGGGGGAGAGGGAGAGAGAGAGAGAGAGAGAGAGAGCGAGAGAGAGAGAGAGAGAGAGAGAGAGAGAGAGAGAGAGAGAGAGAGAGAGAGAGAGAAAGAGAGACGGAAAGAGAATAAGAGTACTCTGAAGAACAATTTAAGGTGCAAGTTGCCCTCATTTCTCAAACAGAGAGGGTCAAAATCATAGACCCATATTTGTCTTCATCCGAGCAGCTAAACCACTAAGTCCCTTCGGTAGAATAATAAATTCAAAGTGAACAGGCTGGCATGCTGACACAGGGCCATCCATCTGGGCCTTTGCTATGTACTGGGTACTGTTTCCCCTAAAGGCTAATGACTTGTGTTGCTAAAGGATGAAACATGAAGTATGGAGTATGAAGTATACCTTCCTTTTAACTACTGCCATGCCCCTCAAGTTTATGGCATCTCTCTCCAACCTGCTTTCATCTTGGCTGTTATGTCTACACACACTATCTCAGCTGTGGTGGGAGCTGCCCATTACAATAACACCAGTCACTGGTGCTAGGAGGCACCTGCACCTTGCACCGTTGCAGTAATGGCATGTGAGTGAATGTGCATTTCTAACAAGAAATACGTGTAGGTTGGTAGGTAGGTGCTACCAGTGCATGCATGCATGTATGTTATTTCTGCTGTAGCTGTAATGTGCAGATATTCCGTTGATGCAGTGCAAAAAACACTTGTGTCAGAATCCTTAGGGGATTCTGGGAGCACAGAATTAGCACAGAATCAGTGCATGACATTGTATATGTGAATATGTATGTATATATATGTATACTGTGGTCCTACTAGTGGACATATTAGTAATGCATGCCCACCAAACCCCATGTCTAATTTGAAAAATTACAATGTAATTTTTGCACAACCAGCCAGAAATCAGTTATGAAGTACTTTTTTTGCACAAAGCCAGGTCAATATATCCTGTGTGTGTGTCCGTGTCTACAGTACTTCAGGACACTCCACCTCAGTTCATCTCACCCTCTGTGCTCTTGGCCGCCCAGTGCACAGCTGCTGGAGGGGGATGCGTCCAGGCAGAGAGCCCCACAGAAACAACAACAACCCACATCAAAGGAGTTCCACTGGTGGAACATGATTATCAACCTTTATCCTATGAGTCTAGAGTACTCCCTCCACCCAAGCATCACTCACTGGCACGAGGAGGGAAGGGAGAAGAGAGGATGATTTGCTAAATACAAGCTGACCACAAACTGATCTCTTACTCGTCTTACTTATGTTTTTTTTTTTTCTTCTTTTGACTATATGACGATTCCCTTAAAGCTATATACTGTGGATGTATAAACACTCAGACACACCATCCCAAACCATTCCATTCCATTCGATCCAGGCTGTGGGCTGGGTGCAGCCAGTCATCTCTTTCAGCACCAGAGGAGCTGAGTAATAAAGAGCAGACAACAAGCTAAAATGAACGGATCTCTTATTCCAAGCCCAAGGGATGGTCACCAAAGGTCCACAGTGCATTACCTAACTTTGAAAGATTGTTTTCAGCTCATGCTTTGGTTGCAGTGAGGTCAGGAACCTGAAACAGTGTTGGATCAGACAGAAGATAGTGTTGCAAAATGGTGAGTTCTGCCTCAGTAAAGCATTCAAGGCACAGGCCTGACCCGCATGATGTCAGGTACCTGGCTTAAAGGTTCCCTGTGGGGTTTTAGACTTCAAGTAGCACAATGGAGATGTTTTGATGAGTGGGTCCCAGTTTTGTTTATCTTGTGCATACACACGAGGACACACAGGTGGTGGTAACACGCCAAGATAGGCAGCAGAAGTGCCAACAAAGACAGGAAAAAAGACTGCAAGTGAGTAAATATGGATGTAAACAAGGCTGGATTTCAAATACTGGAGAAAAAAAAGTCATTTTTTTATGAGGAAGGAAATGCATTCAACACATTTGTTAGACCTCAAGGATACACACCATGTGTTATGGTTATGTTAAAATGAATGTAAGCATAACTTTTGTCTGTTTACAAGAAAACATCACAGGGCCCCTTTAAGCTTTATGACAAAAAGAATGAAAACTATACAATGACACACACACACACACACACACACTCTGCAATTATAATTTGCATGTTGATGACAGACTAAATAACACAAGCTCCAGTCATTTCTGTTTCTTCCTGTCTCCCAGTGAGGTAACTCAGTCAGTTTTCACTGTATACCTTGAAGTTATGTCTCTAGATGTCATTGTCTGTTTGAGGCGTGCTTTGAGTTAACGAAACATTTTTACCAGTCGTCATATTAAATAGCACATCATTTTCCTGCTGCTGCTAATAGCCAGACAGAAACAAGCCTCGCAGCCGCAGACCACATCTTCTTCATGAATCTTGTGCAGGAGTAAAAACAAACTTCTACTTGCAAATACACATGCGGTACACAAACATTACACGCGCACACACATACATACACACACATTAGATTGTAGTGGAAAAATGTGCAGTCAATGCTGTGGATAATGGGCCTGACGTCAGGCAGACCCATAAACCCAGCTCAGGTGTGGGTTTATTTTTCTTGGACCTATCAGATAAGTCATGAAATAAGAATCTCACTGACAGACTCACAGCTAAACAATAAATCGCTACTCACACTTTCAAAAATGTTAAGTAGAATTGCTGTTCAAATAAACCCTGGCATCTCCTCAGGCACGCAGGCTATCGTGCCATCTGACACATCTCCCAGTCTCACTACTACCACCGGTGTAACACCCACTGCTAGAACCATACAGCATACGTCAGGGCTGCTCCGTCTACAGCGGTGCAGGACTGCTGCTGGGGCAGAGAACATCTGGACAGGGCACGAAGGGTGCTCATTCATTGTGAATAAAAAAGACACGTTTAAATGTTTTACTCACTCTCCGTTGAGTCATAACCAATGGACATTACAAAACTGATTGCTTTATGTGCCTTTGGATAAAATGAGCTAAACATTTTTAAAAATGCTTCATTACAGTATATTACAGCTGCATACACCCATTTATAATGCAGCATCTGGCTCTGGCATACTTTTGGGTGGACCTATACTGTATGTGTATGTAAGTTCCACATGCTTTATGTCCATAAATAAAAATGAAAATGCAAAAGCCTGTGCAATTTTCTCTGTCAGAGAGTGAGAACATGACACTTAAGACATCATGCATAATCATCTGTGGATATCTCCATTATCTTTTCCTCTTTCAGAAACTTTCTCAAAAAAAATGACTTAAGTTTCCATATTTAAACTTAGCAAAACCTCTTATCTGCTGCAGATAATTAGCATATCCTAATTGTACTTAATAGATCTTACACAAGCTGTAAACTCCAGCCACTTCTCTTTGGCTACTGTTAACTTCTGGCCTTTTCACATTTAGCGATGTGACTGAGGCTGTCCTCTGGTCCTGATCTCTTTCTCCCTCTGGCCCTCTCAAGTTTCCACTCATCCCAACCCACCATAAAGTTAAGGGAGTGTGGACATAATCTGTGGAGCTGCTGGCTCACCCCACGACGACCTACCTCCGGTGCTTTACTATGTCTGATTACATCTATTGCTGTCAACCACAAAGGAGTTTTCATGAAAGGTCATTGTAGCCAATGATACCTCTAAAGAATCTGCTGTGGTTGGGGTACATCCTACATAATATGCTGTGTATCGTGGACTGTAATGCACTATTGTGGTAAAAAAAAAAAAAAAGTAACAAAGTAATGCCATGGGTTCAAGATACTGTACATGCAGCCACAGGATGGCTAGCCTCACACTATATGACACAAGCCACTGCTCCTCCATGTTGAGAAGAGCAACTTTGTCACCAACATTACAGTGTCAGGGCATACTGGAGGATCCACCAAGGAAGAAAAGATGTCCAGGTGGCTTTGCCTTACATATATCACAATGGATTAGACAATAGGGAGCAACACAACAGATAGACTGTGGAATTTTTCTATGAAAATGTTTAATAATAGTATATATTATAGTATATGTGTATATGCTGATATCTGTTTAAACAAAGAAACATGGCGTTCTTACATTATATAGAAATATAGTTCTTTTTTTTAATTCTAAATGTCTTATATCATATGACGGATATTAATTGTGGTAGGGCATGAGAATGAGAAGGTCGGTCAGGAGGAAGAATCAGAGAGTTTACCTGACATTAGAAAACATCATTGTTTAAATTAGAGAGACTGAGAAAACAGTCTGGAATTCATAAAGTTCAACGTAAGGACCAGACTTTCATGTCATGTCTGGTCCAGGGTATAATAAAATACACTCGCTTTGAACTCTGTACTGTGATCTCAAGTTGTGATAATTCCACAATGTAATATTTATGGTTTTTTGTAAAGAATATGGCTTTGTAAATAAAATAATTTTGAAGCTATCATAAAAATCACCAAAGACCAAGGCAAGACCACATCTGATGGAAAAGATACATAAATACAAAACATTGCTTAATGTGGCAGTAGTGACAAAATTTATTGGAAAAGAAAAAAGATCTTTTATCTTTTAAATCTGAAATCCCTTCTGAGCAATACCAATTTAATTAAATAAGTTACATAAAAAAATGAGCCATTGTGCACAAGGAAATAATTTACAAAACAAAAGCTGCAGTTCAAAAAACACAGCCTAATGTTACTCAATCTAATATTTAAGAGACATATTGGAAGAGGGAGTTCCTAAAATCACACCTGAAACACCCAAATGCCTCACCCATTGTACACACATAACTTCTCCTTTTCCTCCACATGTTTTTTCAGTAATTGCTAATATATATCATTAGACTGTATGGAATTTCTTCTACAGAGCATCTGTACTGTCAACCATGTGTTTTTAAATGTTAGCAGTCTGCAGGGGATGCTATAGCTATTCCACCCTTTGTAGGAACACAGTGAGGGGTAAGAGGGTGGTGAGATAAATCTGGAAAGCTTTATCAGGTGCTGTTGTTGCTCACAATTTCAGGTATTTTTTTTAAACGACTAACATATAAAACAAAGATTTGTACCTGTATTACTGTATGGGAAAATTACATACAAACAACAGAACACTGAAGAGATGCGTAGCTGCAGTATTTTCTCTCATCAGACCATCATCATCAGTCGCCCTCATGCTCCGTCAACCTTTCATAATTCAATAAAGTAAAGTAAAGTTTGGCATGACCATAAACAAATATGGTTTTGCCAGAAGTAAATTACAAAGGGCTGACAGAGTATTGGGTAAGAAAAATAATTAGGCCTATTAAGATTAAAACAACAAACACTGTCAATTTGATTACAGATTTTTACTTATCTCTCTATATATCAGCCAATCTCTCTCTCTCTCTCTTAGCTCGTTTCTCCCTATCATTCCTTCTTTCTTTCCAGCATGCCAGACACATCTGTGCCCCCCTCACCATCACCAGAGCAGAGGTTTATTTGACTAGAAAATTACCCTCCTTGTGTTTAACATATCTCCAATATTGTCATCACCAAATATTTATTTGTAAAGGAGAGGACCTCTGAATGGCCACATTCCTTCTGCTTTGCTGCAGTTACACAACGTTTTGCACGGGCACACAAATACACACACATAGACACACAAACACATGCCCACAGCCAAGGCTAGGATGTGTTTATGAGAGAATTTCACACAACCGTCTTGCATATTTATAAAGTGCCTGTGTATACTTGCCTTGGTGAGTGTCAGCTATGTTTGGAAAGTGACTGGGTATTTGCGTGATCGTGGCCATTTCCTACAAAAAAAAAAAGACTCAATACTCCTGGCCCTCCTCTTGTGTAAACTACTGCTGTGGTCCCACCAGATTATGTGTCTTTATCATTTCCTCAGAGGAAAACTGCTCAGTGAAAAATAAAGCATTGCTACATTACATGTCAGAGAATGATCATATTATTACACAGTGATGAAGAGTTCAATTCATTTCACCCATTGTAACAGTGATCTGGGCCTCTTGTCTGCTGTGTATCTGCTCATGGTGTCATCATCAAAATTAGATTTTTTTTCTTGTTAATCAGATTCATCAACTCCACAACTAAACCACAAAAATGCGTCTGATAAGTGTTGCCGCACTAAGACCAAAGAGTCATGTATTAATAAGCTGATCTGAATAACACCCTTAAATCCAGGTTTATTGACTCACTGAGTTTTTATCAAACTCCTGAACTCGTGTCCACCTTTGCAAGGTCATACAGACCTTTATGTGTCATCCAAACTTGAATAACTATTAAATAAAACACCAGAGATTACTTGTACTATTTGCTTTACTCTGTTTCATCAGGCTGAACAATAAATCCCCAGATAATTTACTTGATATTGTCATTGTGCCCATGGGGGGGGTCTACCATCAACTTGACAGCGGGGGAGGAACTCACTATGATGAACAGTGCACCACAAGGGGGCAGTGATGTAACAAGGACATGGAAAAGGTCAGAGAGGCTTTCTCATTAAGAGCTGACAGAAAGGAACAGGGAATATGGGGGTGGAGGTTGAAGGAAAGAGGAGTTTAGCTGGAGGAGATAGAAAAAAGATAAGGTAGGAGGAAGGAGGAAAATCAACATGACAAATAAGAGAAAGAAAAGAAAGAGGAAAAAGAGAAAAGTTCAGGGAAATGGAGAGAAGTAGAAAGAGGGAGGTCTGAAAGAATTTAGGATGGTTATGACATATATACAACTGTAGAGAGAGCAGGAAATAACAGTAAAGATTAAGGCCACTGAGTGTCAAACAAAACCAAGCTGCTTAAATAAGAGAAGTCCATTTAAAGACCACCCAACTGACTCTCACCTGTAAGTTAAAAAGTTTGGAATGAGTTGGTAAACAGAATCAAAATTTCAAACAACCTGATAAATAACACCCTGACCTTTCCACTTTTGAATATGGCCCAACATGTTAGCATACCAAAACCAAACAATAAAATCTTCATTTAGATAGTGTACTAAAAATATTAAAGCCTTAATGTCTGCCGGCACTGTCCTTTGACTGGCCATCCACAGCAACGCAGATGTGCACACACACAAACAAGAACTATTGGCCTCCCAGAGAGCTGTCCCAGTAAAACCACAGGTCCCAGAGGGAGGTGCCCTGGTTTCTCTGTAGTGACCTATTCCTTAAACAGGCCTGGAGATGTTGCTCTACAGTAAGTTACTGGGTCATGAATTCACTGCAGACTGAGAGGTCTGTACTATTGCTGTCCATACCAAAAGTTTGTATGAACCCATGGGGATGGCAGCCACAGTGGTCCTATCGCACACTTTATGTAGGCGTGTTGCCCTCTTAGCTTAATCTATTTGCCTGCTTGCACCACTGTCAGCCTCAGCTGTCTGGCAACTACATAAAAGGCAACACATTGCAGTACTGAAACGGAATATTTCAGTGAGACCCTAATGGAAATATTGTTAATGGGAAACTTAAAATCTTATTTCACATTCCACAACAAAGATATCCTTGTTACACTGTTTACTGCCTGTATGATTTTCTTTCAAACATTCTACCCTAGTTCATACCATCTCTGCCACAAACACTGTCCAATTCCCAGTGACTATGTGTGTGATATTCTGCCAGCCCAGATGTCTAAGCCCGGGTCTGTTTGTCTGCCTTAATACCCCATATTGAACTCCCTGATGCTTAACATGTCTCTCTGCTTCATACTGTTTTTCTCTCTGCCTGCCTGTCTTAATAGCAGCCTACAAGGGCAACCCACAAGGATGAAGAGTCCAGTGACCAGTGTAACACATGTGGCAAAGCAGAGAGACACACTCATATAAAACCAAGTATTACTGTAGTACTTGCTACCAAACCGCAACCGATTCCAACCAAAATCCGCGCACACTCACCCCACCCAATGCTGCGTCATCCTGACAAAGCGTGGGCAATAAAGTATTCAGTTTAAGACAATCATGCAAACACGTGAGAAGCAATCAGAGCGACCATGAGTCAGAGAAACCAAAAGATTTATGTATTTATCTGGAAAAGTGAACCAAGAGTGAACAAGTGTACAACTGCTGAACAAGTCATTATTTTGTTCCTTTAAAAAGAAAAAAAAGAAAAACCAATCAAATTACTTCTATATCCCTTTAATCCATCTCTGTATGTCTTCTCCAAATCCTCATACAGTAATTGGGTTTTCTGTAACATTTTTGTGTGCTCACTTCAAAAGCTGCTAGTAATTACTCACATGCATTAAAGTGGAGACCACAAACAGCCTCGATGCCGCACTCTTTTCAAGTTCCAAATGGTGTTTATTAAGCCTCTGTTTCAAGACCAAATTTTCAGTGTCCATAAAGTGTAGCATTTTGGCTGTGGCAGCTTGCTGCAGTGGTTTCACCTTAGTCATATTTTGTGTCCATTGTATATCACTTAGTGTGCAGACACATGTAGAATGATTCAGAAGCCAGGATCAGTAATTTATTTAGCAAAGCAATATAACCAGACAGTGACTAAAACAGAAGTTAACTTTCTGATGAGACTATGACTTAATTTGTTAGAATGTTTAGTGTTGGACTGCATTATATTGAAAAGTTTTAAATACTGTATTTAGATTTGTAAATATTTTGTCATAACTACATTCATGAAAACCCCCTACAATATAAAAGTAACAGAGGTGAGCCAGTGTGAAGCTGTGGTCCATTATCCAGAGTGTCAATCAGCCAATGGAGTGAGACCATCTAGCCATTGTCTGTCTGTCTGACAACCGTCTCCAGCACCCCGCTGCTTGATGCTGTTCTTTCCCTCCCTTGGCATGGATGACCCCATGTTCACACCTGAGATAAGGGCAGGGGGTTCAACAATGTCCCTAAAATGGCTCTTTACATTCCTGATACCCCAGTAGCTGCTCTGTGCCCACATGTTCACCCTACCACCTACCGTGTGGGCACCAGCAGAGTGAATCTGTTGGATGTCAAGATAAGGCGTCTTCCTTTCAACATGGTCTGCTAAACTCAGATCCCTGGATTACAACTAGATTACACTAAATTTAGGCAGAACAGAATGTGGTAACCCTTAATTCTAAAATAATACATCAACATATGCGTTGAACATCCAAACATAATTAATGATTCTAAATCTACAGATGAACCCATGTACCTCATTGCCTCTCGCTTGTACAGAGTCTACCTCTGGCTCCGGGCTCTGTGGCCTCTCTAGCTTCCCTGTGGCAACAGAGGAAGCTCCTGTGAAGGTTTCTGATAGCAGTGAAGGACTGGTGGCTGATAAGAGAGGTGTGAACAGCAATGTAAGCTTGTCACTGCAGGGGGCTAGAATGACAGACCATCAGAGGTTAGAGGGTTACAAGGCTAGAGTGCTGGACGCCACAGAATTGGGCAGTGTCAGATCTAGCTGTCATCACAAATATCTTTCTTATAGATGGGAATATGCATCCTCACAAACACATGTGTTTCTTTTTATTATCTCCCCTGAGGGATTTTTTTAACTCTGTCAACTACTCATCTTGAAATTATAATGTCTCTTTCAACAGCCTCAGTTGTTTGATTGCAGAGGCTGCTGTGTCATGTTTTCTTTTTTGTTTTGATTTTCACATATTTCTATGACCTTAAAAATTAAGTTAATTATATAATTAATATTTTATCAATATTCATATTGTTAATATTATATTGAGTTTTTGCTGATGATAAATGTTTGACAGGGCTCTAAGAAGCAGAGGTCGATGGCTTGGATTGTGGGTATGAGCTGCAGGATGTTTGGGTTTTTTCTAAAATTACTATTTCCGTTTCCTCTTTGTTCAATTTCTAAACTAAAATTAAAAAAAAAAAAAAAAACATTTCACCAGAACTGGCCAATCTTGAAATATACTGTGTTGATGTGAGTTTTGTTGGTCCATACTATTAGAACTACTGCTAATGTGGCGCTTTATGCAATTCTACAGTTCTATAGAGTCATAAATCCACCATGTGACTTGGTGATAAGGTCCCTTTGCTGAGCCTCCCCCCGTCTGCTTCTTATCACACTGTTGTACTACCAATCCCCTCCACCAACCCACCTCACACCCCCCCTACACGTTGTGGAAAAGCACGACTGTGTGACCTCTGACACCTTAATCAAGGGGCATTAAAGAGGCTCTTAAGCAAAACTGACGGACTGGGCAGATTGGACTGACAGGGCGACTGACTGACTGGCCCAGAGGCTAAGAGGGATCCAGAAGCAGCGGCGCTGAAATGCTGTCGCCAGTACATTGAAGGTGGCAGAGGTGGTGGGAGAGTGCTGGCCATCACAGGGCTTATAGATTAGCCTGGCTTATTAGTTCGGTATAGGGACCTTTCACCTTCTCAAGATTGTCACACGTCGCTTTGCTGCCTTGCTTATTTCGCCGGGTCTCATACAGGCAGAGTGTCTGACTGTCAGATGCAGATGGAGGTGAAAGGGTGAGAGTGATTCAATGATCCTGTAATGCTGGAGAACTTAACATGAGCCGCCAAGCTCAGCAACAAAAAGGCACACAAACCCGGACACCCACTTGCGTCAGAAAATACACACAGACACACATGCGCCAAAGCACAATGGTCTTGTGCAGACTGTTCTGCTCCAAGATTTTTACCACAACAAAACTCAGCATTAGCACATGTCTACATAGATAAAAGCCTTTTCCTTTTGAATTTTAATGATTTGTAACAAGCGGTAAAGTGACGGCATGTGAAAAATATGCAAAGTGCACCAAGAGGACAATGGTGCAGTCACAAAACATGGCGATTAATCAGAGAGAAAATGAGAATTAGATCAATGTGTTGATATAGCTAGGATAAAGGAGCAAAAGCCTATAACTTATACTTAAAGAGGGTAATATTTCTAACTCTTGCTCCAGTGTACTACAGTGTAATAGTGACCAGGGTAGGGGTCAACTAACGGTTAGTCCACCAAATGGATTTCCAACAGATCCACTAGAGGTGGTGTTTACCTTAAAATCTTCAAACTTGAAATTGCCGATAGAAAATATTCAGTGGTACGAGACTATGTTTGAATGGATAAAATACAACAGGGCGTTGTGTCATAACAAACTTCACAGTTTTTAATTTAGTCAGCAATTGATTTTGAAAAAAATCACTTTCTATCATAACACACAGTGTTGATGCCAGAACTCAAGAACACCATGATCAACTCACTGTGGATTACATGACGGCATAAGCTGCACTAAAGTAAACCAATATTCTTATTTGTTTTATCATAAATACTAGTGAACAATTTGTTTCTATGTCGCCTAAAATCTATTATCCATATCTCATAGATGTTATTTACTGAGTAAGCACACAGTCATATCCAATTTTCTGTATGAGGTAACAGGCCCCTGTGTATTCTGGCCTACTGCACGCAGAGCACCACACATGTAGACAAGTCATCTATCTCTCTGTGTGGAGAAACAGACTGGATTTAGTGTCTGCACCTGGCCTGAGATCTTCTGCCTGTCTAAAAATCCAGGCCTCACAGTGACACTTTAAAACAGAGCAGACTCATTCAGCAGTCAATCAGCAGTCTTCGCTTCCTCCCCTCATGTGATCTGTCACAGCCCCCTCTCTGTTCCAATGCACTCATCTATTATCATTCTAATTCTCTTCATTGTTACAGATGACTAATGTTGTGTCAACATCTCATGGTACAGAGATGAGATTTCCATAAGTTGTCAAGTCTTAAGGCAGATGGAAAATATTCAATTTCATGAAAATGTATAAAGCATGAAAGATGATGTGCAGTTAAGTTAATGATCAAATCAGTTTTACTTATTTATTTCACTTTAGATGATACATTCACATCACAGTGCAGCACAGTCACATCACAGTGCAGCACAGATAAACCTGTGCTAAGTAGTTAGAGATTCCCTTCAAAATACCAGAGGATTTGTACAATGCTTCCCAATCATCCAATGCACCCCTGATGGCAAAATGTACACACATTTACACAAACACACACCACCCCCAAAACCTGCTCTCCTTTGTGAAGGGTTTGATGCTGTAATGACCCTCAACAACTTCCGTGCTGCAAGAAGCTGACAGAGGCTGAAGTTGAGGCTTTGTCCTGCGGCGGTCTACGTGTGTTTTGTGAGTAATGAATCCATGTTATTGGGATAAAAGCTGGTGTCTTTTGTGTATATGCAGTGATGTGTAAGTTACATATGTGTGTCTAATCTTACTCTTTACTCAGTCTAAAGCAACACTGCATGGTCTAAAAGCTTTTAACTCTTACAGACAGGAGGCTGTGGCTGCTACTGACCAACAGGAGCACAGCAGAAACTCTTACCATCTGTAGTAGTTTAACACACAGTTCAACACATGGGTACAAAATACCTACACACTTCCCATTCTTCATGCACACACACAGTTAGACAACAGCAGGGAGCTTTAAGTGCACCCTACTGCTTTCATCTTGCCTTCAATCAGATAAATTAGCGGCCTGCTGCTTACTGGCCAGTGTGCCTCTTAATTCAGTTTTTTTTTTTTTTTTTTTTTTTTACGCCCTTTTCTCCCACAGCAGGACAGAAAGGGCAAGGAACCGTATCAAGAACATCTTGATCTCAGAACAGCTCCTTCTTAGCCCAGACCTCAGTCTAAAAGACATTCACACAGACAAATATGATATCCAAACATGCATGAAACCAGTCGGTGCGAATACATACACATCCGTACTGTAAGAAGCCTGTGTCAGACGACTTCACAGCCTTTCCTTAATGGTGCTGTCAAGCCTCATGAGCTGACAGGAGGCTCTGAGGTCCGAGGACCCGAAGCTAAGTCTACACCTTGGCTGTGAAACTCAGCCTCACAGAAGCAAAGATGTAGCCTCCAGGTTGGGTGTCAAACCTCCATCCTGGTCCAGACAGTTTGTGCAGCCTAAAAGCTGATTAAGCTAATACACTGTGGGTACAGACACATTAGCCACAGCTTTCAAAACACTAGATCATATTACATGGTAAAATGTTTTCCTTATTAATTTAAGTAATGAGTGTGTTGCCAGGTCATTCTGTCTCCATCTCCATCACCTGTCTCTCTGTCTCTGTCTGTCTCTGTCTGTCTCTGTCTGTCTCTGTCTCTCTCTCTCTCTCTCTCTCTCTCTCTCTCTCTCTCTCACTCACTCTCATCAGTGACCCCAGAATGCTGATGCTGCCAATGAAACCAGATTGACTGACACACAGGCTAGAGTGGAGGTACAAGGTTAGAGAAAGTTAAACAGAGGTTAAAGACACATATTTTATATAAAGCTCCATTTTATTATTTTCTAACTGATTATTTTATCAGTTAGAAAAAATGTCTATGACTGCACTTGGGCCTATCTATAAACTTTATGATGAGAGAGGTAGAAAAAAAAAGAGGCACAGAGAGCAGAAAAAGGGGTGCTCAGAGTCACAAATGACATGTGGCCATAAAAGTTGAGATGATTTGAAGATGACCAGTCACAAGGCCTTGCATGGCCTTCAGAAACACTCTGGCTCATGTTACCAGGAGAGGCTGAGGGGGCCAAGGGAGCTGGATGCTCTCCTCACCCAAGACACCATAATTCTCTCCAGGCCAGAACCTCTGTCACTAGAACCTGCCCCGGATAGATCTCCCAATCACCTTCAAAATCTGCTCCCATTGACAGCCTCCATTAACATTCCTGCCCAAGAGAGTGAATGAAGGTTAAGTGGGGTGAGAGGGTGGGGGGGTAAAAAAGTGGAGCCAGGATAAGTTTTAAGATTTGAGAATGTGGAGGGTGTAAAATGAAGAAAAAACAGAGACACAGAGAGAGAGAGAGAGAGAGCGAGAGAGAGAGAGAGAGAGAGAGAGAGAGAGAGAGAGAGAGAGAGAGAGAGAGAGCAGGCTGAAGGGATGTGATGACCCAAGTTAAAGTTCTGGAGTCTCCAGGTCAGCAGTGGAGACTAGAGTGGGTAAGTTGACATAAACCAGGCTACTGAGCACCCACTCCCTTTGACCATTATTGATCAGAGCATTTAAATCATCTCACACCAAGGTCAGCATAGTGTGGAGGCTCCAAATCTATTAATAAAGACATGGTGTCTTTTTAATCATTTCTTGTATAATTCTCAATGTGCTATCGATTACTTTGTGGATGTCTGCAGCACTTTAAAAACTTTGGGTTTGCTCCTGTATAGTATGGTGAACCAAGGATAGAGGCCTCTCCAGAAGAAAATAAAATAAATAACAAATGTCAGTTAAATATGCAAAAGAGGAGAGCAGGAACAAAAACAGAAAAGTCTACATCTGTGTCGACTGAGGGACCTCAGTTAATCTACTGCATTTATTTGTATGTCTGCCTTTCTGCCATCTATCCCCAAAGGCTGTATGCCTAAAATCAACAAATGCAGCACAGAAAGATGCAGCCAGCAATATGTAAAACTACAACTTACATGGGAAAATGCCAGCCAGGACTAATCAGAGAAAGGTCATACATTAAAAACCAGACTTATTCATATTCATCACTGAGACTTTGAGTGAAAGCAAAGCATAGGTTAAAGAAGCACAGAGTTAGTCATTTAGTCATTTCAAACATGTTTAAATTTATTTAAATGTCTTTGCCTTTAATGCAATCGATCTTAATTATTATTATGAGGTGAAACACCATACAGTGTTATGGCCAAGAGAAAAATGTCAAAAACATGAAGGAGTGTCACAGTACAAGCCATATGTAGAGAGATTAATATATAGTATAACATGTATCTACAAAGAAGTACCTACAGTAAGCATGAAAACTATACAAGTTCAGTAAGAAATTAAGTTGAAGTTAGAATGCAAAGAAGAAGAAGAAGAAATGAATTATAATATTTGGCTTGCCAAATATAGAGAGGTTAGTATGTGATGAAAGTCAAATACATAAAAAACGTAGAAAAAAAACTTGAAATACTGTCAATCGCTTCAAACTCAGACATTTTAAAATACACAAAGATTTCCTACTTTATGTCTTCCTTTAAATAAAACATTTCCATGTTCGATTGGAATTCTGGAAGCATACAGTATGGCCTTATCCTCAGCAGACTAAAATAAGGGATTAACAGGCATTTTATGAAAGTCTCACCTCATCCAAACACTGTGCTCCATAATTATCAATCACACAGTCTAATCCTACAGCTGACAGCCGGCCAGTAACATTTTTAGAAGTAAACGCTTGTTCAGTTGAAATGCCAAATGACAGCAAAGTGACATGAGTACTTATCTTTAAAAAGAGAAGTGCTGCAAGAAAACAAGCAGGCAACACCTGGATTGTGATTCAAACCTGAAACCTGTGATTTTGAAATTGATCATGTATGCAAAGAAATGTATCTCCACTTTGTGATGTCTAATCTGACATCACTAAATAAATCTATTCTTTACATGTAAGCTGGTCAGTCAATGATATTTCTAGTAACTGCAAGTTGAAACACAAGCACTAACACATGCTCTTGACATCTTTGCTGTAGTTTGAGTGCAGAGAAAGTTACAGATTACAGCTTTAAACCTGTTTCATTTCCGCTGCCAATCATTCTCCTGCAGTGAGCTAGTGAAACCTGCATATACTTAGTCATCTCAGCGTGACTTTTGGCTCTTTTATGAGAAATGACGCCAAAGATGTTCCTGTGTGGTCTGAGGAGGGCTCTGAAGACAAATGAGAGCTCTGCATACAACACAAGTAAAATTAGAGAATTCTAAGGAGATGGAACTGCTTCCATATTTAGGGGATAAATATGTGACGATAGAGTGAAGACTCTGAGAAGTCATTCTTCAGTCTGTCTGTCACTGGGACAAATCGCTGTGGTTTTGGACGATAGGAATAAATACAGTTTGAACAACAGAGGGGCATGGGGTATGTGGCAAACAAAACCTTCCATAATCGACTTTTTGTCTTTCTCTACTATTTCACTCTCAGAAACAGATGATGCTACACTGTGCTCTTTGCTGGCTCCAGAAGTCTTTCTGAACATGAGCCAATGCTGAAAAAGAGCCAAAAACTTGTAATTGGTACTATTGAGACTCTACAGTGTGTGTGAATGAGTGTGTGTATGAATAAGCCAGTTATATGGGAGAATCCAACATTAGTGTGGGTTGTGTCACATTCCATTCTCGAATGAGCCTCACTGAACCCCCTCCTCCCCTTGGGTCTGGTTCCTACCGGCTGATTCTGTTAATTACTTTGCTTTTTTTATTCTGTGAGAATTGTGAGAGATCTCTCTCACCACCACCACCATCCCGCCCAAACCTACACCGCAAGCCCATAACCACCATTAGCTTAATTAGCTTAATTAATTACGTCTTAACACAAGCTCCAGTAATAATACCCATATTACATCAAAAGAAATTTCAAAGAATATAAGCACATACTCCTTCTCACCCCTACATTGCATTTCAACCCCTCTTTCCCTCAAACCCTTTTTCATCTCTTCATCTTCACCACTGCTGCTTTATGTGGGACTTAGCCCACTAACTTTTAATATTTCCCCTTTTTTCTTTTGAAGGCCTCGTGCTGTTGCAGTTCTGTGTGGTAAAGCTTTGCACACTGTGTGCACACAGACCCATTTCACCAACAGTACAGCCTGGGAAAATGTATGTAAAGTACAGAACAGGAGGGGAGTTCAGGTGGAGGAGTGAAGGGGGAATGGGAGAAGAAATGTGGGAAGAGCATGGTACAAGGGAGGAGGTGCGCCGCAGCAGCTGAGCTGTGAAGAAGCTAATGGGCTCTCATCCCCTTCCCACGCCCACTGTGTGTTTTCTGATGGGCACTCAAGCGGCGAGACACATATTGGTTTGGCTACTGGCACAGAACTCCAGTCAGCTTGCCTCAATACTGCTTTGCTAGGCTGATTCGGCATTTGTCTGAACTCTGGTTAGCCTGTATGTGACTTTAGGACTGGCAGAGTATGAATCAGTAACCAGCCTCTAATAATGTGACGAGGTGGTGGTTGATCTCACTCATAGCTGGAACAGCAATAATGAGAGATGAAAGACAGAAGCATGGCTCACAGACAGACAGTGACACTGATAAACTAAGTGGTGTGATGAACAGGGAGCCGCCACAAATTAATGTTTGTCTCTGTCAGCAAAGATGGGAAGGCATTAAAAAGGGAAATTCTCTATCACAGGGCAAATGCTAAACCACAGCCTGTCACATCAGCACATCTGTACAGTTTATCATGGAGCATGAAAAGAAGGTAATAAAAACATCTCAGTCAGTTGAAAACATTTCTTTTTCATCAAATAATGTTATTTCAACAGCTAATAATAGAATGTAGCTTATTTCCCATTAAATCAATGTTCTGTAACATGTTACAATGTTAGACAAAATGCATCAAATTGCATAACGTTGAACCTTGTCAGAGCAGCACAAAACACAGTAAGTACCAGTACAACTATATCTAACTAAACTAATTCAAATGCGCATAACTTAAGACAGCATTCAGGCCCTCCACAGTCAGTCCAGACATTATCCCCTCTAATTTGTGAGAATATAAACCCAAGCCCCTGATTAGGTGATTTGGGCAAGCCAATTGTTTTGATTGTGCTGTGTGATGTTTGATCCGACTTTGTGGAATGTGGTGACCTTTGATCCAGTGACAACATTCAATTAGATAAGGTTAACTAAATTGACTTCCTCCACCCCTGCTATTCAGCCCAGAATTAGACTGAGTGTAGACAGCTTGTATGCTACACAGTTAACCAGTAATTACTGCTGTCCACTCTAACAAAGGGTCAGCGTAATTTCTCCCATTCACAACATATACACAATGTGTTTCTCCTTTAAAACTAGTGAAAACTACACTAATTACCTTTCCTTCTCTACTTCCTTACTTACTAATGATGAATGAACAATCTTGAGGATACAGCTGGCAAAGTACTTTAGGTTTGGGGGTAATTTGTGTCCTTACTCTCTCCCTGTTTCTCCCTCTAACGAGCTTAACTTGTAATTATTCATTGTAATAACTCTGCAGTCACATGGGAATTTGAGATGATGGGATGTATATAGAGCTGGGAGTATGGGGGGTGCTTTTTAGTGGACTTGTGTTAGGCTATTCACTGAATGTCTCACTGACAAACATTAAAAATGAATTGCACCTTAGTGGGAAATGAATCAGGGTACCCTGGGAATTACATTACGCCCAGTAGCTGACAAGCTAGATCAGTATTTTCCAGCTGCTCAGTAACCAAGGGCAAGCATCTCCCCCCGCCCACACCAGGAAGAAAATGAAAAATGCAGGGGGAGCTGTAGAAAGAAATTACTTCAGGTGTTGTCTCAATATGAATAGGACATCAAAACTCAACAGTGAATGAGATGCTACTCATCTGTTGCCAAACATCAAAGTGGAACTATTCTGTCATAAAAGAAAAGAAAGCTCTTCCATCTGTGCTAAGCTGTACATTTTGACCTGTGAAAACAGCTTTCTTAAAATTTGCATACAAGGAAAGCTACACTTTTCAAAATCTTGTGAGCTGACATACAGCCGCTTTCACAAGTGTCCTGCTCACCTGCCTCATATTAGAAATGCGGGCCTTCCTCTGTTGTTTTGGTATTCCAATGTTGATGCAAACTTTTAGTCCAGAAAATGAATGAAAACATTAAGCAATTTAAAATGTATTGCATTAGGAACTTCACACCAAATGTGATTAACAAAAAGGTCCTTGTGAAAAGCAGTCATTAGGTCTTTACAGAGATCATATTAATGAAACTGATGAGCTAATATTGTCACCACTTTCACACGGTGAAAAAGGCTAATTACTTCCCGCTTTCCCTCTGATCCTGCCCTACCCAGATGACAACTTTTAAAAGTGAAACAGCGGTGACCCAGAATGACCTCTCTTCACACTCAAAGGCTAAATCTTCATCTCTCTCTGATTCACTTATACATCACCATGATGCCCTACACTGACAGCAAGCACCAGAAACGCCTGTAAGTTGACCAATGTGTTCCCCTAAGCAGCAGTTAGTCCCGGGTTTCTGCAGCTTCAGCCCTGCCCTAGACGAGGCACTACCAAACGTCCCTGTTTTGTTACCACCACCTGTTCACATGGTATTAATGGTCACATTTTTGTTCATTGATTAATGTTTACATTACTTGTTCTGGTGTTGTTTGTGTAATGTTGGCTGTGTTATGTTTCACACACCCTGACTTCCCAATTTGCTATTTATATTCCATTTTCTGTTTGGTGTATTTTGTTACTTTACTGTTGCTATGACCAACTTCCCCACAGGAATCATTAAAGTGTTATTTGCTCTCATCTATTCTCCAGTCTGAGCACGAACCCAAACCTGGGTCCATTTTGAATTTGCAACTGATATAAACAGAATAATTTTCAGGAAGGTCATAAAATGGCCAATGCCAAATGGTCACATGAGAGCTGTGATATCATATTAGATTGGAAGCTAGCCTAAACAGCAGCTTTAACCCCAGTCACACTCCAACGCAGCCCCATCTGTAGCCTCAGCTCTTATCCCCTGCCCCTCAGCCTCACACTCCAGCCAGGCTTTAAGCACTGTGAGAGTGGCCTAAGTAGCCCAACACTTCACAGATGAACAGCTCCAGTAATGGGCCATGATTGACCTCAATAGCCAGCTCTGAGTGGGTTCCCTCGGGTCTAATCTCCACATTACCTGCTCTGCTTCACACATACTGACTGACGAGACATGATGAGAGTGGCTGCCTTGAAGATTTAACAGATTGCAGAGGAAGTTACAGGGTGGTTATACAAATAAACAACCTTGTATGGCCTTTTCATGCTCCTGAATTAAATCTAAAATTGAGAGTGGACCCATTTCAATCTCTGTGCTGTAAAACCTGGTGTAGTTGTACTGTGAACCTATGTATGCATATTATATGTATTGAAGTTATCCCAACCAAATGCAAGACTAGCTTAAGAATGTGTGTTTTCTCACAAGCATGTACAATAAATGCATTTTTAGTTTTGTCTACTGTAGGTCTATTAGCCAGAGAATGTTCAGGCCAGCAGCTTAAAGCCATCAAGCTGCTGCCTGACACAAAGCCAGACTGTTGATTTAACACTCAATGGAGTGAGTGAACACATGCAAAGGAGGGAAAAAGAGCATGATAGATGGACATATGAAAGTACGGCAGGCCTTTGAAAGATTGTAATGGAGGAGGCTACCAGGGGAGATCCCAGAATTCACACCCCATCTACGGTGTCAGTG
Organism: Nibea coibor; assembly: GCA_023373845.1. NCBI lineage: Eukaryota > Metazoa > Chordata > Actinopteri > Sciaenidae > Nibea > Nibea coibor. The sequence goes on from CM041726.1 coordinate 4,724,834, forward strand.
CAACCCATTCAAAGGCTACGGTTTCAGCGAGGAGGCAGGAGAGCATGTGTGGCAAGCGTTTCTATATGTATGCATGCTTGTGTATGCGCATGTACTGCTTGGTGAGTGTAGTGCATGCATGCATGTGTGTGTTGGTGTGAAATGGTCAGATCAAAGTCAGGTGGCGCTTCATTCCCACCTGCTCTCATTAGTCTTTGGGTCTACAGAGTACTGTAAGATCCCACCTGTTTCTGACTGCTGTGGACAGGTCTCTTAGGACACACACGCACGCACGCACGCATACATATCCATAAATATATAGATTGTATGAATGCGTCACCATATAAACCAATAAAGCAGTAAATAAATAAATGTTGTTGAACATAAATGTTGTTTGACAATGACTACCAATGAGAAAATGAATTAATTTCCTATAATAACTTAAATGGAGAATGAGTAGATTTTTTTTTTTATGTATAGACTTTATTTGCATAGATACAAAAACAATGCCTCTAAAACACCACTAATAAACCATTAAAAGTGTTTAGTGTGTCTTTGTTTAGGATATTTCTGGTCATTTCGAGTTGTAAAGCAACCAGCAAATAACCATCCTCAGAATGTGAGGGCAAGACTTGAAAAAAATGTAGCGACCAGGTGCCAGATCGTGAACATGCATCCAAGAGTAAACTACAGTGTCACTGGGGAGGAGGGGACAACTTTGAACCTATTTACAAACCACAACTGACAAATCCTATTCATTCTGCCTTTAACTATGCTACACTGTAAACAGCGTAGTTCAGTGTTGAAGAGTGGACTTCAGTCTGTATAAACACTCAAACTTGTCCTTCCATCTGTTTAATATGAAAACAGTAATTAAGGAGAAAGCAGCTTTAATATCTATTAGAGAACTAAATATGTTTAGTATTACTGCGGCCGGGGAATTCTCCAAGGATTAATTCCATGTAGCTTTCATAATTCCCTCCAATATGTTTAAATTAAGATTAAAGATCACTTTGTTCCCCTATTCACACAGCTCCCATGGTATGGTAAAGAGATCAAAACTGGAGAGCTTTATAGGGAACATCTTTAACATTTGCTCTGCTCTCAGTGTGCTTGATTAAATGTAACATTTTGAGATCCCAGAGTTCTGAGAAAAGCATAAATCATTGTCTCGCAGCTGCTGGCGTGCCTGGGGAAAACACATGCTATCCCTCACTCTCTCTCTCTCTCTCTCCCTCTCTCTCTCTCTTTTTGTCTTCTCTATGATCATAAAGCCCACCCGACCCGTTGGTCCCTCCTCCTCTGGTGCAAGTCGGGGGTGGTGGAGGTTTGGGGGGGAACACCTGCAGGCTGCCGCTCGCCCTGAGGTTCAGCATAAACCCCAGCTCCTCACACGCCCTCTAGCCCCCTACTCCCTCACACTGGCCCCATCCAAGGCCCCCTTAGTCTTTCCCATCCATCAACAACGACAGCCCCAAGACCAAGCCAAGGAGGATAGTCAGCCAGCCAGTGAGCCACTGTCCAGGGATCAAAATGATCAAGCTGTCTCTTGAGTAACTCTGATAATTTACCACACTGAAGGTCATTCTAAATGACATGGCCATGGATTTTTGGTCCTAGTGATCTTTAAGGCACCACTCCACTCTGATTAAATTCACAAATAATTTATAGATCTAATACCAGTCAAGAAATACAGGCATCAGTCCCAGTGTGTGCTCGTGAAGAATGACATGTCTCTGGCTCTCAGCTGGGTCCATGTGGAAGACTAACCTGTGCCCTTCTGATCCAGCCTGCCAACCTGGACTGCTGCCTGCTTTGACTTAAAAGAAACTACCTTAGCTCCAGAGTTCCACAGGTCTGACTCCTCCTATAGCTGCCTCATGTTCTTGTGTTTTACTCTATCCCTTTACTTTGTTTTTTCATGTTATTTAATCATGGCATTGATTTCTCACTATTCATGGTGTCATAACAGAGCACGTACACATGAATCATGCTTGATTCTCGTAGAAGGAGAGAAAATGAAAAAGAATAAGGGGATATACTTGGCCACATTGGTTGCTGCTGCTGCCAAAAAAAAAATCATAGCGTTGTTGGGTCCATCTGGAACGACCGCTCAATTAGGAGAAATCATGTGGGAGTGTCACGTTGTAATACAAAGGGTTAACAGCAAGATATGAAATTGCTATATGCCTTTGGATCTATAAAAGAGGACATTTCAAAGCGGAGCTGCTTAGTTCTTCTGCATTCAAACCCACGCCTTTAATTGTATTTAATTTATTAGAATGTTCCAACCTCAACTCTGTTAAATGAAAACACATTAGTCTGGGTCTGCAGGAGTTCTACAAGTGTATAGGGACTCCTTCCAACCGCCACCCCTAGCCACCCAACCCAACCTCTTCATTTTCTAAGTAAATTGGAATTTTGTTTTAATTCACTAGTAAACAATTAGACAGAAAACAGATGTCACTGGCAATATTTGAAGGAACTTATCTTCTTGGTGAATTAAGAGCAAGAAAGATGGGGAGAAGATTAAAACATGTGTCAAAGTTGCCATTAAAATGGCGGACTATGCATTCAATTATTCAAAATATCATTACTTTAGTACAGCGAAAAGCAACACTTCCCAATGTTCTTTGAGATTTGTTCTAAAAATATTTCAGGCAGACAACTGTGTCATAGAATGGAGCCGGGACAAAAGTACTCTAGACTTGCATCGAGATTTGTGAGTGTGATTGGCCATTAGGATAGAATTTAGTTGTCTATTAGACCAAATATATTGTATCAGAAGTGACCTCAGAGATATGCGTTGTTCTGAGCTCTAAAATAAGGAAAATGTAAAACACGGGGGGAAATGCCTTCTGGGATGATTTAAAGGATCCATAAGGAAAGTGCTGGCAATTTCCAGAGCCTGTCACATCCTCTAAGAAATGAGACAACACAGAGATCACACATACATGACCGTTGGGGAAACACTGAAGGCAAGGCTTCTCTCAACTTATAATCAACTGCAGTCAGTCACATGCACCAAAACATGAAAATAAGTCATATGTATGTGAAAGCACTATGGCATGTGAGTATATATATTCAAACACTTTAGTGACTACACACTGGTAGCATGATGTCGATTACCAATAAGCTTCCCATTCTTCCTTAAATAAATATTATGTTTTGAGAAATGGGCGGACAGATCCCACAGGACTGCTGTGCATTGCATTGCATCCCTACAAAACCAGAAGCGACTAATCAAATGTAAAATAGAATATAAAAGTTGATTGCGGCTCATTATAGCTTAATGTTTTCAGTATGTCTATGGTGTAAGGAGCTAGCTTTCTCTTACGCCCCTACCCAAGTCATACGCTCGATGTATAATGATCACGCTTTAAGAATTTGCTAAATGGAATCAACAGAGCCACATGGGACGAATAAAATGTGTTTGATGCCAAGGCCAAGTGCTCAAACAATTCAGAAATGTCATGATCACAAAATGTTCAGCCTCTAAAGTTGGTCCTATGGGAGTAAAGGGTGCAGCCCATTTAGAGTGGTGCTACTCCACCTTTCATCTCTGGCTGAATGAGGCGTTGCATCCATCATTCCATTAACACTGCTCTAACAGGCTCCCAGTCACCTCTGGATGACAGCAGGGACATGGGACATGTGGACTGACCAAAAGCTTTGATGTAAGCCTGACCACCATACAAAACACAGAGCATATAAGTAGACACCCAAAAAAGCCTGTGTGTGAACACGCACCAACTTTGCAAGCTCTCAAGCTCTTCCTTTAGTAGCATGTTTGACAAAACACACACACACACAGAAATGTTCCAGTCTGGGGAAACTGTTACCATCAAGCCATGCTGCTGTCTCCAACTTTGACTGTGACAGGTATATTGCAGGTAAAAGCAAGACTTCTGGCAGAAATATTCTATATCTGCGTCAGTGGTTCTATGGTGTGGTGTATTAGTCAATTTATGTAAACATATATATTTATATATTCAAATTCAAATTGATTTTAACTTCCACCACCCAATGAGAAATAGATCTCTTGTCAGACTTCTCAGAAACAGAGATTAAAATGAACCAAAAAGGTTAAGTAACAAAAGGGGGATGTGGACAGAGTGAGAAAGAAAGCAAGCAAGAAACAAAGAACATTAAAAAAAGAAGAAAGGGGAAAAAAGGAGTATTGAAGCAGTGACGAGAAGGAGTGCAGGCCTCCACTGCTCCACATCTGCTGGAGATATATCCAGTGCTTCTGGGAGTCAGCCCCCCACCACCCTTTCACCTTCATCTTCTGTCTCTCTCCCCCTCGTTTCGCTTCCTTTTGGTCTTCTGGTTTGTGTTCAGATCAGGTTTTAATATTCAAAAATATGTACTGTCTTTATGAGCCATTGCTTTGCTGAAATAATATGCTCTCTAAATCAAAGTAATAGTCTAAGGCTGTGCACTAAATAGAATTTACCAGAGTTCCTAAAAATCTATCTATGTCTATGGGGCAGTAAAGGGTGGAACAAGCCCTTGTCAGACAGTGTTGCATTTAAATTCTGCTCTTATGTCATTGCAACTTTCAGGAAATTTATTCAATGGCTGTCCTTACATTTCTCAAACCGTGAGTTGCCTATGAAATGTAAGCTTTTCCCTGCCTTACATTTTCAAATTATAGCAGTGTCTTGGTACTAGCGATGGGACAGTTATTGACTGGATGTCATTCAGACAACAATGGAATTCATGGGGTGACCTCCCAAATCCACTGCCTCTTAAACCATACTTATCTTTCTACTTCACTATGCCCCCAGGCTACAGCTGTATCTTCTCCTCATAGTCTGAACCACCTGAGGCCAGGTCTATTGCAAGCTCAGCACTGACATGTTTAAGGCCCATGGGGCCTGATATGATTCAGGTCTTAGTTTCGGGGTTTGCAAAAGTAAAGGCCACACGATGAAAGTGATGTAGAGTTGTGACTCTGTAGACAACTCTGAAAACAAATACTGAAGGTGTATTGTTTTACACTGTCACTCCAGGCTTCTCCTCTATCTGCTCTGTGTTGGGGGGGGGGGGGTACAGGATAACAGCCCAGAGTGTACTTTGAGACCTTGAGAGACTCACCTTCTGTGGGCTTTTAGAGACCTGGGAACAATTGAAGGCCATGACATTGGAGAGACTGTCAAGTACATCTACATTCAATCTTGCCTGGGAGCCCAGCAGAGCTGCTGATAGGAGAACGTGTTGCAGTTGCAGGTAGGGAGAAAAGGTTAGTGATGACATACTGATATTCATGGCCTCATTCAAAGAAGAAAGGAGCAATTTCTGCTTGAAAGAACACCGGAGACCATGCTGTACAGATGAGGACATACCTGGCTACTGCTGTCGATACGTGAGACGCACAGAGTTGTAGTCATTAAATATCCAACTTACTAAATCAAGCACTACAGCACTTTGAGCTTTGGGATCTGAATTACATTTAGTCTTTTGGAAGGGCTACTGAATAATCCCCACACCCTCCCCCTAAACACACATGCATACACCCGCACACTCTTGCACTGACACCAGAAATATAATCTGTGGTCTAAGGACGCAATCAAAAACTGCAACCTGACATCAGTGCAGCCTTCAACAGCAATCCTCGAGTGGTTAGCTGTTGTTAGCCAGCTCAGCCCAGCGCTGACAGAGACTAACTGCTGTTTAGAGAACTCATGCTGCCTGTAAAGAGACGAAGATTTGCCAACCCTGCCTCAAGGATACTGGAGTGGAAAACACTTATCGGCTTTACTAAACAAATAACTGAAAGGGGGCATTGCGTGACATTATGGGAGGAAGGAAAATATGACCACCTAAACAAACCGAGACTCTTGCATTAGATCACCAATAATTGAGGTGGAATATGGACTACCAGTGCCTGTAACAAGTCCAAACACCACAACCACAACCGGAAAATGAGCTAAAGAACTGATATATCAACACAGGATGGTGATTTGTGATTTGAGAAAGACACAGGTTGAGTAAGAAATTGTACCACAGAGTAATGTACTTTGATAGATGGAAGGAGAAGGAGAGGAGAACTCTATTGAATGCACATGTCAACAGTTTTTACCTGAGTTCCTACAATCATCTCCTTGTTGAGGGACCTGAACAGAAAATGCCAGCAGGTCAGGAGCCAGCAGAGATTCAGGCTTGCGAATCTCATTGAGCCAGCGGCTCATATGGAGCTCTTTGGTGTCAGATGGGCCCTGAATCAGAGGAACCAGCTTCTCCTTAACCCCCTCTCCCGAACCTAAGTGACAGGAGTTAATGGCCAATTAATACATTACAAAAAGTATTCACATTAACAAGTGAGAAGGTCTACTTAAATTATGTGGCCGACAGGAAGAAAATGAGCATAAAAGCAAGAGCTTGTCTTGAATTCTTCTTGGAATACCAGAAATCCGGTTTACTTGAATCACTTTGTGACCACAGTTAAAGTTAAATTGAAGTAGAGAAAGTGAAGTGGTGAAACTGCATTACAGAGATTATTGATTTACTTGTGTTGTAACAACTCCTTTTTCTGACTGTATGAGTTGCCATAGTGTTTTGGACTAAATAATGTAGGGCACACATAATGTTACTGTGATAAAAACAAATTCCATCATTTCACTATTTCACAATTCAGCTATTCTGTCAGCAGTGATGTGAAACGACCAAAAGACATCATTATCATCCATGTCAAAACTGCAGGTGATATCTGTGGAAAATGTGTTGCAGAAATTGCCTTGAAAATCATAACACTGTAGCTGTGTTTGCAGTTAATAGCATTTTTTGTATCTCAAAAGTTTAACTCCCTGTGAGTACATTATTTTATACATCCCCTATAGATATCAAATTTAAAATAAGAATAATAATTGCACATGCTTTTCTATATTGACAGCTGCAATACATCTTATAATCTGCCTGACATCATGTGCAGCTTGACCTTGTGAACTCTGCGCTGTGACACTAGCTCCAATAACATCCTTGGCATCAAAGACATGGCCAGAGCCCAATGACAGCACCCCAGGAGAAAACAGCAACTGAATCACATAGCTGGCAAGAAATCAAGATAAAGACCAAGCGGCAGACAGAGAGGGAAAGAGACAAGAGTAGAGTGTGTAAAGGTATAAGTTAAAGAAAGTAAAAGAAGAGTCTAGTCGGTCTCACTCTCTCCCTCCTACACAGGCAGTAAAGTTTTAACAGGGCACAGCTGCACACACCTGGGGTCCTGGCGCACACTTTTACAGCTCCCACGGTTCCCGAGGCGCATTTCACCGTCGCACGGCTGCAGAACTTCAGCTCCAGGTTTTGGACCGAGCCCTCGAGAGTCGGTGACGGGCCTGGAGACTTCACACCTAATAAAAAAAAAAAAAAAGTGAAAATGAAGTGCAGTCCGGCAGGTTTAAACACTGCTGCCGTGGCTTCGTTAAACACTTGATTGGCCTTTAATTGTTCTTGACCCCTTTCCTTCCCTTTCTGTGTCTCCGAAAGTCCCGAGACACCAGGTGTTTAACACAGACATCACTAACACCAGGCAATGTGTTGTGTTTATCTAAGCTTTGGCAGGGGTACCTGCGATGCCCTCTGTTTCCAAAGTTAACACAATGTATCCCTATGCCGTGATAAATATGTCAAATCAAAACAATTTTGCATATTTTACTATTTTTTGTCATATTTTATTGTTAAATCTGAACATCTTTACTGTAATGTAGATGATATGCCTTTATTAACGCTTTGGTTCCCAGTAAATTTTTATGTGTATTTATCTGTGAAGTGTGAAGCTGACAGCATCTAAAAACTTTTCTGCAGTGAAAACATGTTCAGTACACTGATGGGATTTTGGATACATTACAGAAAAGTCCCGACATCACAGCTGATTGTTTTGTGTTTTTTTGTTTTTTTTTAAGAAGGTGCAGAGCAAGGATATTAAAAGAGCCCTGAATTGTCAAGTGCTTGTTCTAACTGTTTTACAAGCTCCCAGGAAATCTACAGTGTTGAATGACTCGAACATTTTCATTTAAATAACAGGGGCTATTAGGAATATGAGTAACAGGCCAATATAAAGGATATATCTTTCCAAAACAATATCCAATACAGTCACACCAATATCCAGCTTGGTGTCAACTGCAACTCACCTAACACCAGCATTACATCACAGGAGCCTCAAGTGCTCTTCACTCTATGATTATTTCTCTTAATGGCAGCCTAGTGTGGAAGAACCTTCCGTCTGCCATCTTTCCAAAATGAAACAGTTTGCACTGTGGTAAGGAGTGTGTGTGTGTGTGTGTGTGTGTGTGTGTGTGTGTGTGTGTGTGTGTGTGTGTGGTGGGGGGGTTACATACTCGGCATTATGATATGTCAATGTTATTTCTATGGAGAGAGGCTATTTCAAACACATCACAGGAGCAGGAGGGAGAAATAGCTGGATGGCTAAAAGATACTGTAGAGTTTAGAGGGTTCTGTGCCAAACCGCCTGTTGAGAGGGGAGAGGAGGATCCATCCATCACATGCTGCATTCTTCCAGTGAGCTGGAACTGTCTGAAGGAATCACATTAAATTCTTACATCACCTGTTCCAATAAGGCTTTACTTCTCAGAATAATCCCCTTTTACAGTGATAGCACTTCATTTCCTACAAGTGTCCACAGCACTTTTTGACTAAGTTTACAACTTTTGGGGTTTTTTTTCTGTCAAATGCTGGTCCAGTGACCCTGAGATCAACAAGTCAGAAAGGTAGAACAAGTAGCAAAGAAGAACTTAAAAGAAAAATATAATCACTAGTACATAGAAATGGACGAAGAACAAATGAAATAGATGGATTGGGTACCAGGGATTTCATTCTATTCATGGGTGAGAAGGTTTTGTATAATAAGGCACAGATGAGTGGTAGCAGAGTCATTATTTGACAACCGCTCCTGAAGCTACCCGGAAAAAACTGATCTGGACATTTAAAGCTTTCTTTCATCAACGTCCACGCCATCCCTGACTTTTCCTATTACACTTCTTAATATATTAGTATTAGCATAGTATATAACTCTTCTGTTTTCTTCCCCATACTCTTCTTAATCCCCACCAATCTCCTCACTCTTTTCTCTGTCAGATTGGCGTAATCGCTGCTGGTCAAATTTGTACAAGTGATCCAAAATCAACAACAAACAAATAAATTTGTGTCTGCTGTTTTACACCAAAATTAACATGCTTGTGTTTGCAGTTATTAATCCCAATCAACTAAAAGGTAGTTTTAATGTAACACAGCATGCAGTGTGGATACACACATATACACACACAGCACAATTAAAAGGGAATTACTGGAAATTGCTATAATTTCTAACCACTAACTTCCCTTGTCTCCCTCTCTCAGACAAATTACCCAGCAACCTCTTCACCTGCTGTCAAGCAATAGGTTACTCTTAAAGCCAGATTCTAATGACTGAGCTATACATTATGTTGCCTGCATAAATATTGATGTATTTTTTGTATTCAAATGAGTCTATTGTCAAATTGATCAGCAGGTTCTGTTTTTAGTTAGTGGCATTTGTAAGATGTAAGATCACACTGATCTTTTTGCTTTTTGTATCTCCTTCCCATTCTTGCACTAAGAAGAGTGTGTAGGAAGCACACAGTTTCTCATTTACTCAGTCCAGGAACTCAAGTCTGTATTGGATTTAGGGGGCTATTGTAGCCTATGACATAAACAAAATATAATATGCATAACTGTGTCTTCATTAGTGTATAAACACCTGATAATATTAATCGTTTTGTTCTCACAATGATCTTACAATGAGCCTGCTATATCCACCATCTTTCTACAATAGCCCAGAATGGACAAACTAAACACTGGCTCTAGGTCAGGTGTTTCCATGTTCTTTGCACATTTAATGGCTATCATAGTATCACCTACTTCCATGGTCGGTAGGAGAGGGTGAGGCTGTGAGGTAGTCAGTAGCTACACTGCTAGATGTCACTAAATTCTACAAACTGGTCCTTTAACATCAGTGTTTTCTCAGTGTTTTAGATGAGTTTAGTTGCCTTACCTTTTAACCACATAGATTATTAGCAGGGAACAGAGTTGAGCTGCCATACTGAACAGTTTTAGGAAGCATGTTTGTGCAAGATAATGCACATATGTGCATGTACAGACATTTGATGTGGATCCAGTACCAGAGGGAAAGATAGCGAATGACATAGGCACTACATAAAGCCAAGCTTCTCTTCCTGGAAACTATATGGCTTACATACATTTGCCATAAAAGCATTGCACCAGACATTTGTCTAAATTATTAAGTGTGTCTCAGTGAACCTAAAAACACATGCCCCATCTCCCCTGAAAGAACAGACCATTTTAGAGAATGGATATCCAGATCCACTGAACTGGCATTTCTCAGTACTGACGGAAAAATGACTGCAACAGTGAGGAACAGGCTTCCACACAGACTGACTGTTCCCTTGGCTCATTCATTCTTTCTGGAAAAGATGGAGATGTTAAAAGTGCAGTGCAGTCTGAAACATGACAGGGGCCATTCTTTCTACTCTATTTGCTCTTTGATAAATGGCACTAGGGGTATCACTATAGCATATCCCCCATTGCCCACGTAGATGTCCTAAAGGGCACAGTGCACCTGCTGGGGTAGTGGTTGTTGCATGGGGGGGCTCTGGACAATGTTTTGTCCAGCTGTTAGACAATAAAAAAGCAGGGTACACAGGAAGAGGAAAAGCACAATGGTTGGTAGTTTGTCGACTTAACAGAGGTATTCAGTTTGGCTTGTGTGTGTAAGATGCATTACTGTGTAATACAACCAAGCGTGTGTGTATGTGTGCATGTGTGTGTGTTTCTGTTTCTGTGTGTGACTGACTGAGTGAACGTGTGTGGTGCTGTTACTCTTCAAGCACGGGCAGGTGCAAGAAGTACATAAACACACAGCTAGAGGCCAGAGGCTACGGCACTCCATCAAACACTGTGAGGGGCAACCATGGGCAGCTGGATTTGCCATCCCAAATGCTGAGGAGTGTGGAAAATACGAAGGGAAGGAAAGATGGATCATCAAGTAAGAAAGAAAAGATTTTAAAAAAAAGAGAGAGAAGGCACACATTGATGGGGCAGCATGGTATATGGAGGCTGTTTTTTTTTGCTTTCTGCATACCTCAATAGTTGGTGTGCACATGTCTCAATATGTCTGTGTGTGTGTGTGCAGGACATCTGCGGACTTGAAAGCCATGTTTTACACATTCCAACATGTCCTGCTCTCCTTGCTTTGAGGAATGGTATGGGAAAGTTGTCTGCCTATAATGCTGGACAGCGAATCTACGTTTTAAAACAAGAAGTACAGTGTTAGCCTCTAGTCTTCTTGAAGCAAATAAGCCAAGTCATTCACACGGGAACGATGAAATGTTATAAGAACGTAAGCAGAAGAAGGAAAAGGAAAGCATTTATTTATTTAATGAATCCTCTTGAAAACATTCCTGATAAGTTCCACTAAGAGTGTATGCAGAACCTGTAAGTCTCTCTACTTCTAGAGGTGAGGCCTAAGAACTAATGATATCTAGCAACTGGTTGATGCACACTACAAACCAAAAAAAAGAAGTGGGTACAGTGTACAGACTGTGGCTTATGCTAAAAGAGCTATTAAAGCTACTCAAAAGTCTGTTTTGATCACAGTCACATTATAGTCATGAGGGAAGAGTTGCACTACTTTTCAGAAAACCGGCTCAATGCATAGGAGATCAGTTTTTTATGTGATGACAATCAGCTGACAAGAGGATGTACAGTATCGGCAAACACTAATGGGCAGGTAGACAGGCAAAAACAGACGGAGAAGAAAAGAGAACCCAAAGTACTAAAAGCTCCAAATCTGGCAATAGGCCCAAAGCAGCTAAGGGGGGTTGACAGAAAAAGAGGTAGACGTAGACAAGTTGGGTAGACCGAAAGCAGCCAGCTGAGCCATTAAGTGCTGATGCAGAAACAATAACTGTCTCTCCTCAGTCAGGAGGGGCTGAAGTAGAAGTAGTAAGTAGGAGCAGGAGGTCTGCTGGCATTCTGCCCAGTACTGACACACAGCAAAAATACAGACGCAGAGAGACTGGGACAGGAAAACAGACAAGGTGAACCAGTAGTGGTTTGTCCTGCAGTTAAAGCTGAGAAGACCGCAGCTTTGGCAGTAGGTAAACACTAGTCTGCAGGGGAGACTCATCACTTTTACAAAAATCTCATTTTTATGCTACCAGAAAATGATTCTTAGGATACTGGAAACTAAAGAATCATAAAGGTTAGGTTCAGGAATGCATTACATTTTTATAATCAGTTCCTTTAAAAGAGTTAGTGATATTTTCATAGAAAAAGTTATGCTACCGTCTACCAGCAACTGACAAAAACAGTAAATCAACCTACAATCAATAAATGAAAGCAGTTGCAATAAATCTGGTGTCCTTACACGCAGCATGCCATATGGTGTTTACAGGGAAACTTTACTTGCACACAGGAAGAGACCCTGTACATCCCCACTCTTTTTAAGAAATTATTTTCCAGGACTTTTGCAGGATTTTTTTTGACCAGACAGAAATGGTCTTATAATTTACCAATGGGCCTAATATTAATGAATTTTAAGTCCAGTTTCATTTCTCCTCTTCTCCTCTGATGCAGGGTAATGAATTGGCCATTAAAGCTTCTCTGTCCTCTTTTCCTCTTTCTGTTTTTTAATTGTTATGACTTTAACTACTGTGTCAAGTGTCAAAGTGGCAAATTGACTACAGTTTGCTACAGTTCTCATCTAACCATAACATTAAGTAGGGGACAGTCTATTAGTAACAGAAAATCTGTTGTCTCATCTATTAGTATTAGTAGCAGAAAGTGAAAGTGTTCATTGTGTATAAGTAACATTGCATCAACCACAACAACAAATGTAAATTTTATGATTAAAAGGCTGACATGGGTGCCATAATCAGACGGGAGCATTTTTTCCCATTCTGTTTCCCCTTTTACATGTCATGTCACCATACAGCTTAACATACCAACAGTTGAGTCTGAAATATAATACACACGTAGGTTTATGTAGGGTTACAATAAGGCTAAAATACAACTATAAATGTCCAGGACAAAATACATTATTTCCAGAACATTTGGTGATGGAATTCATCTCAGATGTTTTGATGACTGAAAGAAATAGGAACGGTAAGTCAGCAGTTTACAAGACAAAGACACACACTGGGTTATTCTGGTATATAAAAAAAAACTTTATCAAAAGGTAATTTTGACCTTTTGATAGATAATTATAATCAAATGTTGACATATTCAGAGGAACGAACCCTAAGAATGTGATTGTGTAGACAGAGAGAAAAAAAAAAGAGTAAGAGGCAAGTGTCTACATATACACAGAGACAGAAAAATTCTTCCCCAGATGAGACAACGCAGCCAAGCTGCCTCCCCACACTAGATAGAGGTTAGAGCGGTTGGGTTTGCAAGTGGTACTCGTACTGCCTATAATGGGTCCTAGTATAAAGACAGTGATGGGGTGTAAGTGCTGGTGGTAGCAGAGGCTGGGGGTCTAATTTCCATGATTACCATCCCCTCCAGGTGCTGCCTGCCTTTCCGTCTGCCCACTAAAGCAGTGACACATGTTCTCCACACATTGAAACCTTGGTTCTCTCTGCCACCGAATTACCACAATTAAGGAGTGTTCATGCAGAAGCAATTTGGCCAACACTAATGGGCCTAGGCAGTGGGGTTTGGAAAACGGTTGGGAAAGGGGAGGGTGAATAGAACAACATGTAGAGTAAAACAGAGTGAAAGAGTTATAAAACAAGTGAGAAAGATGAGAGAGAGTAAGAGAAAAAGGGAGCGACAGATGTGCAAAGAGTGATAGAGAAACATATGCTGTGACACAGAGGATTCCCGCATTGCCACTTGTAAGGAGACGATTAGCCGGTGGTGAGATAGGCCATTAAAACACAGTTCTGGATGAGAGGGCCTGCCTCTCAATCTCCCATATCCCTAGCCTAATGCTGCCCTGACAAATTTGGTTAGCATAAGGAAAAGGGGCATTCTGGCTTTGAAGTAGCAGCCAGGATGGAATGCCAGTGTGGTTCCACCATGAGAGAGATGCTCGAAACTACAGACCGCAGCTAATGACGCTAAACCAGCCCCTCCGTCACTGAAATGCAACTCTGGATTACTGCTCTCTCTGACTCTCAAGATCTCTGTGACTCTATAACTCCTGCTTGCTCTTTTTCTCAGGCTTTCTCCCCCCTCCTCTTCCCTTATGGAAGAGAATTAAAGAGAAACCAAGCAGAGAGCTCTTGTTTATCAATAATCCACTGAGATCAATATTTATGTCTCAGCTTTGCAGAGGCTGACTGTGTCTGTGTGTGGTGGTAGCCAAGACGTGACTGGGGTTTTGGTGCTGCTGAGGCACTTCAATGGGAGTTTCAGTGGAAATTTATGGCCTTGTGACGTGGAGCTATGTGCTCAGTCGGCACTAGTCACTACCCTTAGATGGGACGGTTGGCTCCCAGCAGGGAGCCAACTCTGCAGACACTACCAGATGACATAAATACAAACAGATTTATTTGGGCCTGTCATTGATTCAGGGCTTAGTAACATTCAGAGCAGTCTGCTGTGGGTGCTTTAAAGCCCATTCTACTCACAGTGCATTTTGTTTCATGTCCCACTGAGGCTCTTTGCTTTGCTTTTAACATGTTAGACAACTACTTAAGTTCTTATCAAATTAACTCTTCTTTCACTGCTATATGTGATGTGTAACTCATGATTCTAATTCTTCACATCATTATTTTGGAATTAGAGTAAAGGCTTGTATTGAATCAGTATCTGTTAATGGCCTTACCATTTCAATGATGCTCCTGATACATTATTCATTTGTGAGTGTGAGTGACTAATATGTAATATTTGTAAAAGCAGTGGCTTCACTATACAATGTAACAATTGATATTTAATTTATTCTACAACTGTACTGTGCACACTTGACTTGTCTTCCTAGGTCTGTTTAATGCATTATCTATCGATGACACACTGTGGGGGCCTACAAGTCTTTACAATGGTAACGTTTCATAAACCACAGTCGCAGGGGGTTTTCCTATCATATTTCAGTTTACCCTCCATGGGAAAGAGTTGGGAGTTGTGTGTTCCAGCTCTAACTGGTGAAAGCTTGAATCTACAGAAACTCTCCCAAGCTTGGCCAGCTAACTAAACTGCCCTCATCGACTACCAATGACCAGCCAGGTTTCTAAAAAGCATGATAGATCTTTGAGATCAACTACCAATTTAAGTGCTACACTGTGCCAATGCTATATTGGATTTAGTGGTAAGTGGAAATATGCCTCTGAGAAACCATCAATGATTCATATCAGAGACCAAAAAAGAAAAAAAAGAAAAGAAAAGAAAGAGTTGGACGTGAAATTCAGGCTTCCAGATTCTGTACTGGGATCATCCATGTCCTCCAACATGCCTGGAATCACATCTTATTTCCCATGACAGAAAAGTGGGCTACTATTCAAACAAACAGGGGAGAGAAAATCCTTGGCACACTCTCAGTTGACTTCTGATTTCTTTTAAATATCATCTGTCGCCAGAAGCCAGCGGACGGTGTGAGGAAAGGGAGAATGATGAATGAAGAATCATGGTGAGAAATGACAAGCCTGATGTCCCCTGACGAGTGTCTGAAGTCACCAACCACGAGAGGGAGAGTGTGTCTGTAAGGGTACATGTTTTTATGTGTTTTTCTTTTGTTTTGTTTTTTTTATGTGTGTGCATATGCAAACCGTTGTTTTGTAAAGTCTCAAGTCAGCTTGAGATGTTGTTTGACGGAGGAGCAGACCTCAGGCACTTTATGTTCCTATCATCCCATTAAACATATAAATATCCATGTAATCTGATGTCCAATTGTGGGACAACACAACACAACAAACTTCTGTTTTGCATCGACTCCACTGGCTTCTCTCATTAGCTCTGGAGTGAAGTAAGCGACAGAGAAAGAGCCGAGAGCAGCAGGAAGACAAAAGAAAAGAGGAAGGCCTGAGTCTGGATTGACTTAAAACATCATCACAATCTGCCAGGAGTGGAGCGAAGGCCGTCTGTAGCTCATTGAAGTTTTCATTGACAAGAGCCGTCTCAAGTTCCATCCAAGATTTATTTATCGGTTCTCTGATGCTGACACAACGTGTTTTTAATGTCAGAAATAAGGTTGTGTATGGATGAAAAAACCCTCTTTCTTTCCTTTCCCTCCTGCTTTCTTCCTGCCCCCTTATGTCAATCCGTGAAGCAGACAAGTAGACAGGCAGAAATTTCTCTCAAACCAATAAGTTACCTCTTCAAAGAAGTATGGATACTTGATTGAGGGGCCAGGCCACGCTGAAACAGACATCTCAGGGTTTTCATTAAGCTTCCCATCCCTTTACTGACATTTGTGACAACCACAGACCATGAAAAAAGGCTTATGCCCTTCCTTCTTTCACTTTCATTGTGGAACAATGAAAAAGGACTATCAACATAATCTCCATGAACTAAGTGTATGGGCCCATTATTTGACAGGGCAAAGCTGCATGTTCCTCTGGCTTGTCTTGATTAATAGATGGGAGACATTACGGTTGTGAGAAAGGAGAACATGTTAGCCAAAATCTGCACAGGAAAACAGTGGAAAATTGAGAGTAACCTCCCCTGTTCAGTCTCATAGCCAGGACTATACTACCAACAGCTGCATTATGGGCGAATGAGGGAGAAACACCAAGGAGGTTGAAAGGGAGGGAGAAAAGATAGACGGGTAAGTTCTGAAACCAGACAACATATAAGTTAAATGCACAGCATACCAGGGATTAGTTTACGGAGGTGACAGAGTGATATGAAAATGGACACTTTTTCCCCTCCAATAACACAGAGCTATTACCGACACTTATTATGCCACAGCGTCAAAGGGGGATTTGCGTCAGACCCATGCTCCTGAAGGCAGTTAGATCACAGGGATGTGAACTGCTAGCCATGACAGGAGCAGCCTTTTTCATGCAGTGCAAAAATGCGTAAAAACTGTTGTTGACATGGTCTTCTAATAGGTTGCATTTGTTTCCAAGCAATGGGAAATATCAGTGTGAAGAAAAGTATAAATAAGTCTCCCTGACGTAACCTTGAATAGTCATGAGTCTTTTTTCCTGTCTTTTTTTCTCCTAACCACCCCATCCCCCATTGTATGGGTAAGGGGGACTTGTAAAAACAAAAGACTTGTTTTAATAATGATACTGTTATGAATGAGAGCACAAGTAATGGGCTATTATTATCAACATGCTTCTAGTCACTATGGAGTGAGAGCATAGGCTCGCTGAATCCAAACATTCTTGCCGTCATTTGCCTTAAATGGGATTGAATGCTGTGAGCTCTGGAGTACATATAGGATTTGCGAACAATGGAGGTGGGTATCCATCTGTGCATATTAACATCTCGTCTACGTGTGTGTGTGTGTGCATTTGTGTGTCTCTGCATGTCTAACCTGACACTCAATTAGGTGCAAAACCTGGGTTTAATAAAGACAACCAATGGCTAGTTGTGTTTCTGAGCACTAAGGTCCAACCCACACTCTCAGTCTCTTTATTTCCTTCTTTCTGTCACTTTTTCCTTTCCAACCTTTATTTTCTTTCTCTCTTTCATTTTTCATTCTGCTCATTATATTGCTCAGTCTCTTTCTTCCTCTTCCTCTGTTCTTTTGCCCCTATATCTGTCACGCTAAAGTTATGTCACAGCTCGTATATCACACAGCAATCATCTAGAGCACGTCTGGTGACCACCACCAACCAACTTCTACCAGACCCCCCTCCACTTGTCCTGGTCCAGACCACCACAGAGCTCACTGGCCAGAAAAACAGCTGCGGTAGCTGCATTAAAGCTGAATCCATCATTAGCGGAAATGCCAATTTTGAGCTGATTTAAATTACCTTGATCTTTTGTGTTTCAACATGGAGCATTTTGAAAGACTAAAACTGGTATGCAACTTGTGCACTTTGGACAATAGTTTAGATTGTAGAAAGTAAATAGCACTGGCCGAAGTTTCTGCTCCACCTCCTTTTGTCTTGGTTGGTGATCCTGCACTGGTCTCAGAAAGGTTCATCTAGGGAAGACAATGTTCATGAAAGCCTAGTGAGGCCTGGCTCAAATGAAGGGAAAAAATATTGATCACTCATGTTTACTGTAACTGTCACTCTGAAATGGCAAAGAAACCAAAAAACAATTTTCATCAAGACCATTTCAGTTCATCACATAGTCCTTGTGGTAGACGTCAGTGACATGAATCAATAAATCAACTATTGCTCAGCTACAGCTCACTTTCAGGCAAATAACACAAGCAAGAAAAACAGGCTATGAAGTACTTCTACCACTGGCTGTGTTTAAAAGGAATGGACAGGCACAATCATCTATCTTTTATAATGAGCTGTCTAAAGTTAGAGTCTGGAGCATCCTGGCCTGTGTGTGTGTGTCGTCTGGAGGGTTTACTGCCATGTCACAGATGCAAGGACGCAACAAAGACTTCCAATATCTGTTTGATAAGTGAGACATAGCGGAAACACAAAAAGCGCACACACACAGGCACGCATGCAAGCAGGAAAATGCACATGCACACGCATAATGATATATTCTCACATAGGAATAATATGGGCAATGTTTACAGTACATGGACAAGAGATCATTGGGTCATATTCCCCCAGCCAGGGATGTACCATCTGTAGGTTTAAGAGCTCTCTGTGACTCATGACTATGTACTGAGCTATAAATACATCCGATGAAATTGAAAGACTAAGGTCCATTGGGGACGTAAGTGCATGAATCAAAATCCAATAAAGCTATCATCAACAGGGAAAAGATGAAGAATGCAATGAGAAAACTCTCTGTGCTCACGGAGAGAGATTGTAGGATTTGATTAAAACGTAAGTCACTGGGATTCATGAGAAGTTTTAAATCTGACAGTTTGCATTTATTTAAACACTTAAGTGGGATTAAACAGTGGGTAACTATGAAAATATAAAACATAGTTAGAACTACAACTGTAAATCAGCCAGTTCATTTATTGACGCTAGTGTCAACAATGTAATCCTTTACATTTCTCTTATTTTGTACAAAATGTTTGTTAAGAAGCTGCTTTCATTTTCAGACATCGTTACCAAAGACATACGCACCTAGTTTGGTATGTTTTGAGCTCACATACAAGACACCCAGTCACATATAAAAACCCACTTTGTGCTGCAAAAACACTACTTTTTACTGGTTAAAGCTGATAGGATAATCTACAACTATTTACTCTGCATGCATAATACGTATGTACATATGTGGCCATGAGTCCTGCAGGTTAAGAAGACACCTGAGGACTGTGGTTTGTCTTTGTTTGGCTCTAGGTCACACAATAGTGTAACAACACGGGCTAGTTGAAAGTGGCAAACTGAGCACAGAAGTATGTTGTCAAGTGATATTAATGTAGAATTTAAAAGAGAGCTTAAACTGGGAAAGTATTTGTAAGTACAGAGAGGCTATTTGTAACTTTAGAGTGATCGACACCAGTGGAAGATAGGGGCTGGATAAAAAACAGAGGATCTGCAACCTTTGTAATAACAATTGCTTGGGAGATGAGCATCATATTTTATTTAAATGTAAGAATGTAAGCATAATGAATTATTGTGACAGCTATTTGCCAATGTATTATTTAAACTGCTGATCTATGTTTAAATTAATCTTGCTATTACAAGCAGATAAGTCTAAAGTTATTTGTAAATGAGGTGTCTTTTTGAAAAATGTCTTTGCTTTGTTTAACTAATGTTTGTTGTGCTTTAGCCATGCCATGTGCTGTCATTTTTTTATTACATTAAACTGTTTGTGCTCCATACCAAGTGATCATGGTCGTGAGTCACATAAATAAATGAAAAGAAATTAAATGGCGATATAGCTGGTTTTCTAAAAGATTCTGGGATAATGAGTAACAGAAACCAAACAGACCTAATGCAACTGTGCACTTACTTTTCTGTCACTGAATATTCATTAGAAAATGTTGATGAATGAGACAATTGATGAATTAGAAAATGAATTTGTGCACCCAGATTATACTTTCCCTTTCTCAAAATTCGACACTCAGAGACACACCATGCTGTACAACATACTGTGGGCTCACACACAAATGCATGCAAACTCTAGCAGTGTGTGGGAGGTCACTGTGGTCAGTGTGTGTCGCTGAATCTGAGGTTAGCAGTGGCTAGAAGCAGTGGTGGGCAGGAATTACTGGCTCCTCTCTACTACTATTACCGCTACTGCTACTGCTATGGCTGCTACTGCAAACCACGAAAGCATCCTGGAAGTATAAACAAAGAGAACATGTAAGACAGGCTGGCCGCTGACAATCACAGGGGAAGAGGAGAAGAAGAAAAAAAATACAGGATTAGTGGAAGAAAAAAATGGAATGAGACAATGAAAAAACATCAGTAAAAGTAAAAAGTAAACCAAGTGATTAAGAAAACAACAAAGTGGGTTTTGTCCAGACAGAAATGGTAATGAAGGAGGGAATGCAGCATGACAGAACTAAAAAAAAACAGAGTTGCTGTTACCCTCCCTGGGCAGCTGACAAGACTAAGGGGGCACATACTAAGAACGCATGCACTAATGTGAGCACAAACACACACATGCATGCACACACACACACACACACACACACACACCTCCCCATGGACCACCTCTCCATTTTCACCAGACACATAAAGTATGACATACAGTTTGCTGCAGAGCTCACCAATAAAATATAACACTAGTGTGAGCTTCGCTGGAATGCAAAAGGAGAATGCTGGAATAAAATGTCACCACAGAAAACTGCTTGCATCTGAGCCAGACTCACTACAACAGCACTGGGAATCAATGTTGTCGTACAGACAGTTGTATGACAAACCGAACCGTCATGCAATGAGCAGTGACTGACAACGTCTGATTGTCAAGGAAAATAAGATTTTACGGTTTGTTTTCTGATTTCACTCAATCGTCTCTGGGTTTGCAGACCAAACACAGGCTACACTGCATCTGCTGCTCGCTGGGTTGCTTTCTGGAGCTGCCAGTGATCAGCACAGAAACTCAAAGTCTTACAAGTCCTAGCGGCTGTGTTCCAGTCAGCTGCAATGATTTTAAGTCTGACTGTTGCTTTAATCTGAGTCCACCCATTATTTTGAAAAACATTTTACAGTCTGTCAGTATGTTAAGATTAAAACTGAAGCTTTGTTACGTTTTCCCTCCTTGCTGAATTGTGGAATTTCCTTTGGACAGGGAATTTAATCTCATACACGAATGGCTCCCCCGCGAAGGACACTGACCATCTGTGTTATCAGCTCGACCTCGATATGAAACACCTTCCATATTGAAAAACCCTGTAACATCAAAAGGGTAGAAGGGAGGAGAAATTCCTCAAGAAATGAAAAAAAAGCACATGTTCAAAGTGAATAGTTTTTGTTTGCCATGTTCAGTGTTTGGCCTCAGCATGTGTGTGTCTATGTGTGTGAGCTCTGTCCTCTGTGCCTGGCCACTGCTGGTTGGTGACACAAGAATAAATGAATGAGCACGGGCCTGATTCTGGTGAGCGTTATAACAGACATCGGCTTTCACCACAAACAGTTTCAGCAAGTCAGGCGGCAAGTCACACTAGTGGAAAAGAAAAAAAAAATCAGCCACTGCTGAAGACTGCAAACACTTTTACTGCATGGAGGGCCAAATAAGTGGTACCATGTCAGCAGTTGAACAGTATAGCCCCCATATTAGTCAGTAGATAAGTTTAAAGAAAGTAAAATAAAGAGCACTGCCTCCAGTGAATATAAGGAGCTCTGAAAATTAGACAACAATTAAGAAAACAACTCAAAACAATGCAGAGCAAGAGTGAGTGGGAAGGCTAGTAGCCACTGCAACAGCCAGCAAGGCCCCATCATGACATTAAAGTGTGGACACAACCACAGTGCCCACAGGAACCAAAACAATTCAGCAAGGTTTGCACTGGGACTGCAAAAAGATGCACTATAGCAAATGTAGTTGACAACAGTTTACTCTGCTAACTTCTCTCCTTTTCTCTTCTTGCATCTCCTCATTTTCCATTTCTTCTCCACACTTACGTTGTCACACTGAAGACTGAGAGGGATTGGGACAGCTAACATCTTCCTTAAGGCCTACGAGTGTCACCACAATTTCGAAAGCAGATACAGTACTAGACATCTTTGGTTATATCATAGGAATTATTGCTGGGTTTTTTCCCCACAAAACATATACTTACACAACACATCACCTATTCCCCTTCACTCTTTTGCCTTCTAAACCCAAACTCTTTTCCCCACTGCTCTTTTTCTAACCTGCCAGCACACGGACCAGATGTGCAAATGTTTCTCCGTGTTGCTATTCAAGCCCTGTTCCAAGAGAAAGCCAGAGTGAGGGGAGAGGAATATTTGACTTCACTCCACGGGAGACCAGTTTCATAAATTTTGGCGGCTACACAACGGTGAAAAAGGTAGCTTGGCTGGCTTGGCCGAGGGAGAATGTTGACGGCATACCAAACAACATGATCCTAATGAGTTGGAAAATCCCTGGCCCTCCAGAGGACTGTCCAGATGCTACCGTCATGAGAAACGCTACTGTTTTATTGAATTCAGGCTCCCCTCCCTTTCTTTAACAAGAGGCAAAATTTATTATTTGACCATTAAGGCATCCTAGGCGACATGAAGCGTAAAACCGTTTTAGAGTTAATTTGCCCTTGGCTACAGGTCCAGTACCCCACACTGGGCTCAAGACAAGCTGATCTTTATGCCAAAGTGTCTCGTGTGAAAGTGTATATTGAGAGACCTCAAGCTTTGAATATGTGCTTACACCACCACCACATAGTTTCTGCAGACTATTTGCCCATAGTTCACTAGCCACTATCAGGTTGACTTGTTTTGGGCAAATGATAGTCTGGCACATGATGCACTGAGCTCTGAGAAATAACTGTAAAACTTTTCATAAGAGTCAAATCACTTTAAGCTTCAGCCAGTTCCATATATCTCTCTTGCCAATTTACTGGTATTGAGAAATAAGCTTTATTTTATGGGGAACTAAACAAACAAAAGACAGTAAATGTACTTTATGAGAAAAAGGAGATTTCAATAAATCAGCTACAATGATGAACGCATTAACATCTAATACAATAGTCTAAAAGAGACCAGATGAGCCGAGTGATGTAGCTTGCTCTTTGTTCTGCGACTATGGTTGGACTACAGAGTCACTAAAGGACACATTTGTGCATGTGGGTATTTTTTAATTTTGTCAAGTGACTAGCTTGCCATTGCAGAATTATAATTGCTACCCTACAATAACAATTTCAATATGTCAAAGTTACAAACATATGCACTGGAAAAACAAATTTCTTGTGTGTTGGATGGAAATTCAATGTACAACCAAACAGTACTAGGTCAGTGGAAAGGTCTGGGTCATTTCATTCACACACATAAAAAAATTCTTTTCTCATACGAATGTATTGGATAATGCAAAGATGCAGTGAATGAGTCGGCTCATTCTTGTCTTGCTATTGTTTTGGTTCATTCTAAAACAACCCTTACACAGCTGCTCAGCAAAAAAGACTTAAACTGCTAATCATTTTGTCAGGTATCAGAAATTCATGAAACTTTGTGTACAAAGGATTTGCTGTGAAAGCACACGCAAGCTTGGTTAGCGTCATGTTGTCTACTGTAGATGTTTACTGTTGTTTACCTGGAGCTTTGTACACCTCATTGAGCAGGCTTTCGCTGAGTGTCAATGGGGCTCCACTGACTATGCTGTGGGTCCAGCTCTGACAGATCGTTTGGAGCAACAGCGTCTGAGCCCTTGTGGCCTGTACAGTGAAGTGAGGAAGCTCAAAAATACACTCAGTGGTGGGGACCGTAGACCTTTTGCTCCTGCAAGAGAAGGACATGAGACAAAGAAAGACAGGGTTACATAAAGGATAGTACATGGGGAGGAAAAGACACACAGAGAGTCAGGATATAGTGACAATAATAAATGAAAGAACGGAGAGTCGCACTTATGTGCCAACATACACTTAATGAAATAGACACCGGTGGAAACAAATGGTTCACGACTTCCACGAATCCATCAATATCACATCGCAATATAAAACAGCTCATTGATAGCACGAGGGGCCAAATAGGTAGAACTACATTCCAACAGCAAATTGAAGAAGTACCAAGTGCAAGCCAAGCTTTCCTTAGTTACTTGGCAGGTAGGAGTAGTTTGCCTCTTTGCCGCCGACCCTTCTCTCCCCTCCGTCAAAACTGTGATGATGATTTATGTGAAGAGATGTACAGCCCAGAAACCTGACCCTGAAAAGAATCTTTACGCATTTAACATTTCATCTGTCTCCAAGAGTGTGAAGGGAGAGCATTTGTGTGAGTACGAGTGTGTGTGTGTGTATGACAAGCTGATGAGTTGAGCGTTCAGGGGGATGAGGTAACAGCACAGTCGGATGGAGTCCTCCAGGCCCCTGTCCATCAGAACCTCAGTGGACCATGCTCTCATTTATCATCTGACACACACACACATACACACATACACACACACATTACACATACTCTCTGACTTTTTTCATCTGTTCTTCAATTCCTCCTTTATAGTATTTGCCTAACTGTCTCCCCTATTCACTCTGTAATCACTCAGTCAAATCCTAACACATTCAAACGCACATCTCCGATACCACACACACAAACACATACGCTGTCCTTCAAATCCCTGAATCAGGTCTCTGAGCTCTTTTTCTATCCAGGCTGTGAAGTCATGGCTCCTCAGTTCTAAAGATCCCATCCATGACATCAGCAACAGCAGGAGGAGGGATTCCCCGACACACATACGCACACACACCAACTGAGGTAGGGCATTATGCACACTGCTGAGAGTGATGGAGCACTTGCCATTATCATGACTACTGATCTCTATCCTTCACATGTCTCTCTCCCTCCCTCCCTCCCTCTTAGTCCCCAAGAATTTCTGTTCACTGGAAAAACACCCAGGGAGCCTGAACTAAACACTTCAAAACAAGACTGTTGGGTTCCACTCCTGTTTTCCTCTCTTCTGCTTTGTGAGGTTCCTGGTTTTTGAGGACTGGCAGTGCCCTCTGCCTAGATACGCATCTACTTTTTTTGGGGTGTGTATGCATGCCCATATGCTTGCTTGACTACGTATTGTAATGGAAGCAAAGAGCTGCAGCCCTCTGAGCGGCGCTTTCGGTGAAAATAGAACCGTGACTAATTCCAGGGATGGCTGCGGCGTGTCAGGAACGAGCATCACAGTTCATTTAATCACACATCCATTTTGGTCTGGTCCCAGTTCAGAGTGTGGGATATGTCACGGGGTCTCTCCCTCCGCTCAGCAGTTCTGCAATCGTTTAACTCCTCTGCTTCCCTCCCTCTCCTTCTCTCTGTGTCTCTTTATCTTTCCCTTTATTCTGCTCCTGGGTGGTTCGGCAGGGTGACATGAGCTGTTAGCTGCACACAGGCAGGCCCAGAGTTCTTAACCGCCTGTTGTCTCAGGGGGGACTACTATGAGACCAAAAAGCAAGAGAGGGTTTGATAAAGAGAGATGTAAGAGCACAGGAAAAACAAAGGCAGTAAGAGAGAAAAACTTTAAACCTGACAGGGTCAATGAGTTTACCTTGACAGCACACATATACATTTTGAATTGCTGAATTATTACAACATATGGTGCATTTGGCACCACGGTGAACCACGCAATGTCATGCTCCTCGACTATTAGAGATCACTACTGTTGAATTCTATACAGCAAGACATCAATCAAAGCGATTTTCATGTGTGTTTTCGTGTGTTCAAATGCTTTCATGGCTGTGTGTGTGTGTGTGTGTACACGTAGCTAGATATTGCTGCTGAACAAAAGAAAGTGAAGGGGTCCCAGCAACAACAATGTCCCCACATGCAGAGCAAATGTGCCTGCAAAGCCACTTCAATGGAAGGACTGGCAAGGGATGAAAGTTCGTTGGCTTATTCGAGTGTTTATAGCGTTTCAGGGGAGCTGTCATGTGCATGTGGTCGTCTAAAACTTTAATTATGCACCTGTTTTTATTATATTATGCCCAATTCTTTGCGAACAGCAACTTGGATCTTGCAGCTAAATGAGAAGCAGAAACTCTCATTAGGGTGTTTTGGGAATGCTGGATGTGAGGACAGCCAGACACTCATCGGATTTCATTAAGTAGCTGGCACAGTCAGTGTTTCTTGCTGCAACATGGTAAACAGCTTTCTGGCAGGTAGCTCTTTTGCAGTTACCACAGGCCTTGAAGGAAACAAAAGTGTCCAAGAGGTAAAAATAGCAGTACAAATACCTGCAGCATTAACAACAGTAACAGAAGACTACACTAAAATATATCTTAGAACGTGAAACAAAGATATGAAATGCAAAATTTACTGCCATAGTGTAAAATTCATATAAGAGGCAGAGGCTGTAGCTTAGGGAGCAAAACTCATTAAAGCACACTTCTACTCTTATAATGTGGAGACCCACCAGAAGTGGGCCCACAACCCCTTTTGAGTCCTGACTCATAATTTAAGAAATCGGGTCCTTGGCTTGAATTCATTGAATCGGCTGTCTCTGACCTCACAGTAGTCCTTTAAGTCAATAACTTTTTTATTAAAACACAGAGGCCACCAGGAATATGTTACAAGGAAATCAAAATTAGTCAGGAGCTATGAAAAATTAGGTGTTTCAGTTTCAGCCAATGAAATGTGCTTTCCTCTGGTGTATTTCAACAACATTAGGCCTCATTTCCCAACCTGTCCCCTGTTGGTGCTGTGACTGAGTGACGAAGAACTAGACCAGGGCTAGGACTTGCTGACTCCTTGGTTAGGTAACTGACTGGCACAAAGTCTTTCTGTCCAGTGTCCCTGTCAAAATCAGGCAAAACAGGGCATAGTGTTGTGAAGGGGGCGTGAGTCATGAGCACCATACCAGCTGTGGTGCTCTTTGCCTAGACTGTTTCCTCTATGTACATGCTCAAATGCAGACATAAAGCAGCGACAGCAAATTATTTTTAGTCATTAAAATGAATGAGTGAAATCTAACAGTGAGTAGACTTTACAGAGGACCCTCACAAAATATTTTTTGTTCGCTCCAAACATGGCTCAGAGCCATGTAGTCACATTATGCCATTACTAGGTATCACCTGAGCCTGAGCTTCCATTCAGACAGCCTCTGGGTAACCACATGTCTGTACCAAACCCTTCTCACATCATAGTAGCTGAGATCCATTCGGACCATTGGTTCTCAGGGTAATCAGCTTCCTGGACTGGTTTGACTGTGGTCACAACTATATTTAGAAAAATACAGCTGGGGCTTGAGCTAACAGGCTGTGATTCCTGCTTTACCAAGAGGCCACACACAAGCACATGAATGCACACAGACACACTCAGAAACACAACCACAAAAATGCTCATACCTGTACAGACACAAATAAATTTATGTTTGCCAAAATGCACAAAATACTTTCATGCCAACACATATGCTTTCACGCAAGCAAACGTGTATACACACCTGTGCAGGCAAACTAACAAACCAGTAATAGTCGAGTTGATCAGTCAGCACGATCAGCAGCAGTAATGAGGCCACAGCTGACACAGGGCCCCCTGCTGCTAAAAGAATTATTAAAAAATACTCAGGTCTGACAAGATTGTTCTTTGTTAAGCATCAATACTAGTGAAAGGCTGCATGTTCTGCAAACTAAGAAAAAAGAGAGAAAAATAGAACAAGAAACTATAATTAAACCAGAAAACACAAACAAGAATGAGGAGAAAAACAGCAAGTACAGGCAAGAGAAGGATAGAGACCACAAACTTGCAGGTCATATGTTATTCTCCAGGTAAAATAATACCTAGCATGGGGAGTCTCATTAAAAAAGCCATTTGGAAAAGCTCCAGTACAAACTCATAGCAGAACTGGTAGGTTGTTGCTTTGTACTTTTACAGACAAAAATAAATGTAGCCTAATTAAAAACGGCTGTTGGGGTACATGTCTGTGTGTATATACAATTAGGTGTATGTGTGTGCTTCTTACATGTAGATGTCCAGTAATGTGTTAAAATCTAGATATGTTGGCTTTAGTGTAGATGTTCTGCGAGAGGACACTACTGAGAAAGCAAGTGTAGAGCTTTCTATAATGCTGAGCTTCACGGCCAAATGTGGTCAGCAATTCTTTTTTCTTTTTTTTCTTTTTTTTTAAATTTTCTTTAAGATCTGCATCTTGCCGTGATTGAAGGAATATCGCCAAGAGCAGCTGGTCCTAATGGTTTATACACTGTCCCAGAATACAAGCTTGGAACCTGTGTGTACTTTCCAGAATGTTCATTTTTGTTATTACTCATATCCTGTACAGTACCAAAAATCAGTTCCCTCACTCTTTCCAAAATACAGTGTCACAGACAGCTGTGGGGGCTGAGAGGTCGGCGTGAGATGTGAACGTGAGAGCAAGGTGTCTGTTCTGTCAATGGACCACAGAGTGAAGGAGGTGCACACATACAAACACACATTCCCTGCCACAGGTGGATTTTGTCCATAATGGGAGCCAAATGGGAAATTCCACATAAGCTGGAACATGATACTCCAATAAACTATTAAAAGTTTAAAGTTGGTGGAAGTACTCAAAAAGATAACGTAGACTAGATTCAAGGCAGTAAAACAAACAAAAAGTCAACTAGATAGTCAATCACATTTGTCTAGCCTCACAATGTGCTACTTTCGCTTGACTTAAACTTATCTGAGTCCATAGTAACGCCAATGTAATCCATTATGGCCTGACATATTTGTCTGATAGATACAACAGATAGCCACCGTCTTGGGACAAGTGATATGTTATCTGTAGTTTCTACAAATCATTCACTGTCACACCTTAATTAACTAACACAAACATTCCCCAAATCAATCAGTTAACAAAATCCTCAACCGCTATTGTTCCCCAATTTTTAGGTCTTCTTTGGAGGGAATCAGACTAAAAATGGGGGGAATGGTAGACCGACAGCTTGCACCTTTTTTTTTTCTTTGTGGTGCAGATTGACGTATTGAAGTATTGCAGAATTCCCCATCTCTTCAAGCCAAGGTCACTGACCCCTCTTGAAAATAACCAGAGTGAGTTATAGGCTGCTCTCAAGTCCCCTCTTTTATCTACAAAAGACTCACTACAGTGTCTCGCAAAGCCTCCAAATGAACATTATAAATCATGCAAGCACTTCACACCGAACAGTAACACCTAAGTGGCCAACTTAGGGGGATGGGAAAACTTGTCATCCTACCACCTGGGTGTCAATCAGGTTGAAAGGCTGGCATGAAAAAAAAATACTACTATAGTCGAGTTGAGTCAAGCAAAAAACATTAAGTAGAAAAACAATCTGCAGCTGACCCTCATATGCAGTACAGAGACTTTAGAAAATGCTGTTTTTCAGCAGAAGCCATAAATGACTCAGTTATCATTACATCTAGTCTCCAGTGTCTTTTAAGTCTTCCTGAACTCAAAAAGCAAAAAATAGAAGTAAAGTGATCTTTCTAAGGACTTTCTAAATTTGGTTTACATTAGGCCTATATTAAAGCAGCTTAAAGAAAAGAAGCTTCCCAGAACGCAGTGAGATTATACAAAAAAGTATCATGTTACAATCATTTGAAAAATCAGAACAGTTAAGAATGTGCATTTCTTGTTCTGCAAAACTGTAATAATCACACTGAGTCACACTGTATTTTATCAATGAAATCTATTCTAATTAGGCTATTAATGAGTAAAAGTAAAAAAAAATAATACTATATTGTATTATTTTACTTTTACTAATTGTATCCTACTCTAGTTTGAATCTTTGTTGGTTCTGCTGGTGCAATTATGTGACTGCAGTTTTATTTTATCTCTCAACCACAATTTGTAATGACATCCATTCTCTAACCAACTCTTTAAAGACTCTGTACCCAGAGCATGAGTTAGGGGAAGGCAGGGACTGAATTTGTGGCCACAACTCAGAGTTTGTGGTTCTCTAGGGTCAAAGGTGGTCCATGTGTGCATTTCTCAATCATCGGAACTGAACAGCCCAACCTCTTCATAGAAAGAAACACTCCAGTCTCACTCTCTTACTCTCTCCATCTCTCACTCTTTTCTTCTCTCTTTCTCTCTCATATACACACACATACACATGGCCCTCCCCTTCCTCCCATCTGGAGCACCCCTGACCCAAAACACACACATTTGCGAGCAACCTTGCACACACACACTGAGATCCTTCTCAGGAGAGGGCTTCATTACACAGGGATTACTAAAAGAAATGTTTTAATCAAGTTGTGCAGACAGCTGCAGACCGCAAGGCGAGAAAATGGCAATGACGTGGTTCATCAGGCGTTAAAGGAAAACACATCAAGAGGTCTGTGTATGTGTGTGTGTAGAATGGTGTGTCTGTATGTGTATGTAGCTTCCTGCCCCTGTCCAACATGTCCAGCTGTGGAGGACATGCGGTTCCTTATAAGGACTCACAGAGATGGCAAACCTCTGTCCAGAGACTATAGACCTAATATCAAATTTGTACTTTCAGATTTCACTGCAGACTTTTTTACTGTCCGTTGTCATAACAACAAAAGCAGCAGTCAACAGAAGCACCGGCTGCCCTTTATTTTGATCCAGAATAGTTGTCAGCAGGTTTTTGCTCTCAAGGCCTTTGACCTCCATACAGATGGTCGGTGAAAATAATACAGACTCCAGTCAGTTTCCCCCCAAGTTGCGTGCTTAACTAAAGCTTTTGGTGGTACCAGTGTTGTCCTGTCATGCATTACCAACCATAGATTTTTCCTTCAGCAGTCAAAATTGGATGGGCTTGTTTCTGGGAAGCGATGGAGCAGCACTGAGGCCTGGTGGGGTGGAGAGGACAGTGGAATGCACACCACAGTAGATGATAATCCACTCAGAGCTGATAATCCATCTACCCTTCCCTATTTCCCACTGTTTCCCTCCCTCAAGCTTCAGTTCCTCAGATGACTAATTCAGGCATTAATAGAGTCTTTCAGTCAACTGAAAACATCTACAGCTGCTCCCGAATTCACTATCTTGGCTCTGTCCTATACATCCAAATACATCTCATGGTATAGTTAAAATTCAATAGATATTCTTGGATTGCGAGAATATTGCCTCTTGAAACTGTTACAGCCTATAATATACACTTCAGGGTTGAGTTAAAACCTGTGTTGATTTAAGCTACCAAATGACACTTGTAATCATAAGGGCAAGCAAACAGCTTCGACAGGAGAGGGACTATGGTCTCTGTAACACTGACTGTCTGAATGCTAAAAGAAAGGCTTGGAGGCTTCCATCAAAACTGAGACGTCAATCAGTGAGAGTACAAGCCTTGTATTCGCTGATGCCATTTCCTTAACACAAGGCTCCTCAATACATCCATTGATCCCTGTCAGCCATAAAACCAAATAAAACTGTCTGACACCAGATGTAGAGGAGAAAAAAATCCTTACCACAAAGTCAGCCAAAATACTTTATAGACTGTGCCACACGAAATATGATGTTTTACCTTGCAGCTCACAATCCTTTGCACTCTGGTGCTTCAGAGTGAAAAGTGGAACAAGATTACATCATATGTCATTCCAGGTTTTTAATACACACCTGTTAATACATAAAGCCTACTTGTTGCAGTGTATGCCTACATCCCTTCAGCTTCATCACACGAAAACGTTTTCATTCCCAAAACATTCCCATGTTTCTTCAAGAACAGGGAAGGGACTAGTTCATGCATTGCCTTGTTCAGCTAAATGAAATCCCTGCTGCTCTTATGGCCTCTGAACCACAACTCAAAGCTGAGCATGACCACAGCAACCACACGTTGATTTAAGGTCATTCAATTATCCTTCACCATAACAGCTCTCAGTAACTTTAACGCTGCCTACACAGACCTCTCAGTTAAGACCGTGATGAGTAATACAAGTGATTGCTTCATTGCAAAATCAACACTAATCAAAGTTCGGTTGAGGGGCACACCGTTTGACGCAGAAGCTGCATGTGTGACATCATTCACAAGATCTCTGTCATAAGTCATATAAATGTATACTCAGAGTGCAGAAATAGACTTTTCCATCCAACAGCCACTCCCAAATCAGTTTTCATCGGCCAAAATGATTATTCCAATTCCACTTGTTAATGATATTGCCTGCCAAAATGGCTAGTAGACAAATGTAACAGCCACAGTCAATGTTCTCACCAGTAAATGCTGTTCATGTACATTTGCTAAATTTGACTTGGATCTCTATGGCTCACCATTGAAGGACACAGAAAGCATTTGTCCTCCTGTTCTTGGCTGTGCTTGGAGACATAGACCAGGAGCAGCTTGCTATGACTAACTATGAACAGGAGTAATGAGGCATTACAATCACACCAGAAACCTCATGCCTCAGATGCCTCTAGCAGCCTTCATAAATCACAACATGAGCTAATCTAGAGTCTAGACTACTGGTCCAGACAGAGTAATGGACTTCTCCACTTCACATAAAAAATCCTGCAGGTAGTGCTAAAAACTGAACTAACCATTGACAGTGTAATAGAATTAGATCAATAATTAGATATCAAGGGAGAGCCAACATTCTTTTCTGTTCAGAAACACTTGCAAGGCAAGTCAGTCTTCTGTGGCTATATAACATGCACCTGTAATGCCACATGCTTTAAGAAATTATCCCCTCAGAAATAGCTGAGCGAGGAATAGGGGCTGCTAAAAACGCCACATAAAAGCTGGCATGGGTCTGAATTACGACCTGCAATGTGACGAGCCACACTAGGCTGCTGCTGGTTTGTTGGTTGGTTGGTGGGCCCCGGCTTTGGCCAGCCTCCATATGCTGCTGCCGTCAGGTGGCCCTGTATGAGGAATATTATATGGTGTGAGCGCAAGTGTGTGTGCATGTGTGTTCAGTAAGAGAGTGAGGTTAGGTTTTGGGGAGATCGATGCAGGTGGCACTTCTAACATCCCCTTCCTACTACACCCCCCCCCCCCTTTTTTTTTTTTTTCAGGCACTGATTTTATCTGGGATAACAGGTTTAACAGCCAGACCAACTGAGACTCTCTTTAGAGTCCCTGTGAAGTTGACGGCCCCATACATTGCCTTTCATTAGGGATAAGTACAGCCTGATGCCTCTCAGCTGCACGTTAATTCACTGGGAGTGAAAGTTCATTTCAGAGGATTTGAGTTTTTTGCTGACCAAATGGTAACATACATGGTAGCATACTAGAGCAGACTCTGGCTTTAATGTTTTTCAATAGTAATCCTGTTACTGATGTTTTTTGTTGTTTTTTTGCATTTCAGAAAATGCTCAGCTATCTTTTGTATCAGTCAGTTACACTGACAAACAATTATTAAATTGCAGCTAAAATAAATTTTCTGTATCACTTTGATTATACCTTGACTTTGGCACTCTTAGTCTAGTTTTATCCAAAGGAAGGTATAAATATTTTTGAGCACCAATTGGAGCAGAATGAAGGAAAAAGA
This sequence comes from Nibea coibor, assembly GCA_023373845.1. Lineage (NCBI taxonomy): Eukaryota > Metazoa > Chordata > Actinopteri > Sciaenidae > Nibea > Nibea coibor. Next base: position 4,758,331 of record CM041726.1, read on the forward strand.
TTTGAACTCATGTGGCCCTAAATGACAACAGTTGACTAATGTTCTTATCTTAATCTCTTATATTATACTGGAGCTACAACACTGCAGTAGATTTTTCAATATTGGTAAAACAAACAAAAAAAGAAATGCATGTAGTGCTTTCAGTGATTTGAGTTAATGGCACTATTTTTAAGAAACATTGAGAAATCCTAAGAAACTATTTTTAAGAAACCTTAAGGCACCTTCTATAGGAATCTACCTCCAAACCCCAACCTAAAACTGGTGACAATGATCAAATTGACCTTAGATTACTGTTTAACAACGGCTAACACTCATTTTCAGTTATATATTAGCCATAGTAATGCTGGACACAATATCACATGGTGTCAGTCAAGAGAATCAACATTATTATAGTTAGAGTAATCAAATTAGTTGCCCAGTTTCAAATCTCCACATAGACACAACATGGTTTGCATTACAACAAAACATTATAACTGAGCTGAGATGCCATTACAAGGGCTGGTTTGACTGCTCTTTTGTTGGTCAATCTTTTCAATTCTTCAAAAAAATGCAATATGGGGAACCACAAGGTCAGAGTCTGAGATTGCTCTGAAGAAATGACCCTATCTTAAAATTTCACTTATGCTAAAAACAGGGGAATAAGACATTTCAGTCTAATTGGATACATCCAAGGTCTCACACACAATACCAAATGGCCAATAAAGCCAAGGCTGGCAGGGAGACGATGTCAAGGCAGTGTACTTTCCCCAGTGAAAGCCCCATGCTGCCCACTGTGAGAAGCCGGAGCCTTTGTGGTGAGACTAAAGGAAACATGAGCTACAGTATGCACTGTGGGCCAACTCATCAGGAGAGGTGCTGGGTCTTCACGGACGCCTAGTGCCTCTCCAAATCCTTCATGATCACCTGGCAGTCATATAAGCTTGAGCTAGCTGTACAATGACAAACATGTTTATGCGTATGTGTGTGTGTGTGAGGGTGGGTATGGGTGCATATGACATCACCTTCTTTACTCCACTACTCCAAGCTACCCTTCTCTCCTGTCACTCACCGTTTACTTTTAATATAGTCCAGAGGGAGACAAATGTAAAGCTACCTTTTATATTGGTAATGGAAAAGCTGATCCAAGAATCTGCATAAGAAAACTACTGACTGACAAAGAATCTGGAAACTGCTTTTTTTCCTCTGACCACTCTCTCACTCCTGTACCTTCACTAAGGTCTCATGCTTCTCACTTTCTTTCATATTTCCTTAAAACTTCAAACGCTTACGTATGGCTCTGCTCAGTGTCTGCTCAGAGAACAGAACATCTTGGAAAGGGGTGTTGTTGGAGTTACATCAGCGCTGAGGAGCAGTCCCAAAACAAACATCAATACAGTCAAATTAAATGCTACCACCTGGTGGAGTGCATCTTTTGGCTTCCTCCAGTGTGTCACTCAGCTTTCACCTTTAGGATAGGAACTGTCTGTCTGACTATCCATCTGTCAGCCATAGCTCAAACACACTGAGAATAAAGCCAGCTGAAGTTAAAATGTGCTCTCAGCCTTTCAATTCACTCTCCGTCCAGGGCTTCTTCTATTCTTTCACTCACATCCACAAACTAAGCAGAACCAACCTCACCCGTGCAATAGAAAACATGTGCATATTACTATTCACTTGTTACTATTGCCAGTCGTAACTCAGCTCCCTCCATTTCTCTCTTCTAACTGCTTTCTCTACTTCTCTGTCAAACCTGCTAATCTTCATTCTTCCAGGAGCAAACTGTCAGCTTGTGTTAATTAGATTTTGACTGTAGCAACACACAGGTCAGGAAGCAAGACGACCATACCTCCCGCTTAGACAGAAAGGGTCAAATATGAGTCACTTCAAGCCTGAAATGGCAGGTTCAGAACTCAATGTACAATACACCTTGTCACAGTATCATCTACAGGAAAGAGACTGACAGTCAAACAATCAAGCAACTGTTAGAAAATGTGCTTCTTACCTGTCAGAAACACTTTGTGTTTGATGGAGTAGAAATAATGTTATTCAGAGCAGTAAAGTTATCTTGGGTATTGTGTGTTCATTTACTTCGAGGTATGATCACAATGCCAACACATAGCCTAACATCTATTCAAATAACACCAAGATAAGGACTCCTGGTGCATACTGTTACTGTATTGCATCAAAGGCTTGCTTAAAACAAAGAATAACAGAGCATGTTCTCTTAACGTGTCAAGAAGACTCTGTGAGAGGTTGTCAGTGTTATTTCTCAGGGCTGTTCCAGGCTGAAAGAAAAGCCACAGGAGGGCATTGGTCCGGACTTCTCTCTAGAGATGAGAACCATCTAATGATTGTCAGAAAGAAAAATAACATCCGTTTGACATCTGAATCCACTATTTGAGGCAGTCAGGGCAAAAAGAGGGGAGGGGATGGGGGCTGGAGATCAAACAAGCAGCTAGGAGTCGCTTATTGGGAGCAGAGAGCACAAGGAATCAGGTTCTGTCTACAGACACACTCACACAGCGCAATGAATGAAGGCCTTGTGGTTCCCTATGTGGCCAGCTAACCACTGTACAGTAGATACAATGTTTTTTGCCTGGAGAAGAAGTCAGGAAAAGTCAAAACCATCTGCAGCTCTTTGACATGTTTAAATCTAAACTAATGGGGGGAAATCGATTCCCAAGCTAGCACTCTTACACAGGTTTCCTGCTTTAACAGGCACTTTGACTGCAAGGTGTGAGAGAGAGGGCACAGGTTGTGTGTGTGTGCGTGTGTGTGTGTTGCATCAAGGGTTTTCCAGATGATGATTGCTGAGCACAGTGATGGCGTGGATTCCTTTCCCAACACATCTCTATATTTCAAACACTGAACAGAGGATATATTTGTTGCTTTATCGACCAGATGTGATGCAACCTTGTTTCAGTGTGAAGATTGAAGATGGAACATAAGCTACTCATTTTACATACGTAACAGAAAAAGTGCAAGGAGAGACAGGCTGAGTTCATTACAACATTTTAAATGACAAAAATAAAGCCAAGCCCCATGATGTTTTTCCTTTTTCCCTCCCTCCCCTTCATCTAAGCATGTGTCTCATCTCTCTTCCTTGCAGACTCGCAAACTCATCATTTATACTTTTCCCCCTCTCTCCAATTTGTCTTCAAGTCTCTGTCTACAATCTCCACACTTATTAATGTAGTTCCTCTCCCTTTCCATTTCTTCTTGTTCTCATTTTATTTTGATAGTTTAAACATTTACAGACTCTTTTCTTGTCCATCTCTCTCAAATCCTCCATTTTTCCAACTGTTCCACTTCCCAATGCTTACTCCTTTCCTTTCCCCTCTTGTCCTCTCTTCAACTCCTAACCTCTCTTCACCTCTCAAGGGGACATCCCAAATGACTCATTCACTGTCTGGTACAAGGACAGGGATATAGCAATATGTTTTTTCATCTCTTAAGACAGCGTTGTCTTATTTTCCTCTCCTTGTGTTTCAAACCTTCTGAGAAATTGTTGCAGTTGTTACCCGATGACTCTGTTTTTCTGTTTTCCCCACTGACCGCTGAAGCAGTGGCTCATCCATCACTTTAAATACCCTCTGATGCACTGCCCACAAAAGGCTGCAATCCTCTTCATAAAGTACAATACATGAGTCTGACTGCACACACACACACACACACACACACACACACACACACACACACACACACACACACACACACACACACACACACACACACACACACACACACACACACACTGTATACAGACAGCCAAGTATGCATATAAACACTCCCAAACACGCATACACATAGGAGGTACACACCCAAACTGTTCCAAAATCAGAAATAAAAAATCTCATGTATGTTTACCTCCCTCACTGTGGTATGTATCCTTAGTGAAGTAAATTGACTGTTGATAATAATAACCTTTCATTTATTGTACCCCCCTTAGTATCACACAATAACATGTACATTACATATGACAGTGCCAACTTCTAGGAGTAACTTGACCGTCATCACCTTTTGCTATGAGTAACTTCCTCAAACAGTATGTTAAACTGTACATGACCACATATGGATCTATGAAAATGGGTTCAGCTGTCCAATGCACAGACGATGGTGATTCTCTTTCTGCACACCAGACACACCAGCTATTCGACAATTATACTAGAGGATGAAATCATTTTTGGACGTCTTCACAGGATGTGCCCGGATCTCGAAGTTGTGAAGATGTTTTTACTTTAACCAAACACCCAGAAACAATTTCCTCTGGAAGATTAAAGTAATGTGTTAGCATGAGACCAGGACTTGCAGAACTTTACAAATATTGTTGTTGTTTGTTTTTCTTTTTTGTTCTCTCTATCTGTGTACCTTTAAAATTCATGCACTTACTCATTTAAATCTAATAATTTGATGAGGGGAACTCTACCTGACACTGCACTCACTCAAATTTCAATTTATATTGCAAGTGCTGGAAACCCACCAGTATGCCGGCATCTGGATTAGCTTCCCATAGAGTGCAGTGCTGAAGGAAGGGATGATGGGGATGAGAGGCAGGAAACCCCCTGTACTGTCCTGGCATGTCAAGCCTGCCTGAAACCCAAACACCTGGAAATAAAGAGAAAGTGTACGAGGGATGGAGGAAGGGAGAGAGGGAAAGGGGAAAGAGGGTAGGAAAAAAAGAAACAGACATGGAAATTCAGTAATGTATAGATCAAACCATTTATAGGATCAACAGAAAAAAACATGTCAGCTCTCATTGAGTTCACACAGCTCCTGAAAAGAAAACAGAAGCACACAGCCAGCGCTGTCGTTCTCTCATCTCAATCAACTGATCTGGACCGATCTGTCTTCAGCAGACCTGTTGCAGCCCAGCACTGGCTCTTACAGAGACAGATGAAAAACAAAATCATCTTATCAACATTGTTTACTGTACGAATAGCTGTCAGCAAGTTGTTCATACATTCTGGGAGGCACTGTGAGAAATATATTTATATTGAACCCTCAAGAAAAGAGTTAGAACAACAAAACACTAATGCTTGCTCTCAATTAACCGTACACTTTACACAACACACTTTATAACCCAGATCAGGTAGATCAGGTCCAGATTGGGCCAAAATTCTAACGTCGCTGCTGAGTAACATTAAAGTTTTTTGTTTTTTTTTTCAACAAAGAGATTTTTAGGTTCACTGACCTCATGTGTCATTTCTCATAATCGTATTCTCATTATCGAAGCTACTGCCACATAGCAAGACACATAATGTAATGCAACTTCAACGTTTACATATTGCTAATAGTGAGCCTGGCGGGTGAAGTCCTGTTTAATATTGGAGGTAGTGGATGATGGCTGGGCCCAGCTGTCCCCCATGCAGCTGCTGTATGCACAAAGCAGGACTCATTCAATCCCTGCCTGCAAGTGAAGGTCTATTGAAACCACTTTGTTGTGCAGATGGCCCAGAGCAGAGACAAAACTGAAATGATAATTAATTTTACATTCATATTACACACCAGCATAGTACATCAAGCTGAATTGTATGATTGCCAGACACAGATGTAGACATAATAAAAATCCCACATTGAAATGTAAGCTTAGGGCCATATAGCCGCAGACTGATTCACTGCAGCTTCCTCTGGGAGACAAGGATCCCAATTCTGTTCTCTTTTCAGCAGCCCAAAGCAACTAGTTATTCAAATAGCCAGAGTTTGCAATTATGATCAGTTTATTTACTTCTGTGGCCTCTTTGTTGAGCAAACAGGCTGACTTCGAGTTCTTGTCTACAACCATGGAAAAGTGAGACAATAGCTAACCACTACCCTCAAGACAGGCACCTTAGCTTTGACAGCCAGTGTCAATAAAACACAGATTAAGATAAGCCTTAGTTTATACCCGTTTCAAATCACTTCCTGAAGTGGGTGAATTGCAGCCACAATGACCTCCACCCTGTCATGATCCCTCTGCCAAAATCCAGAGGTAGAATTAGTACCTTGGCAGATGCAGATACCGACTGGCTGATTGGTCAGAAGGATCCTTGGCCACTGACCAGTTGACTGTTAACCCTGCAATGACCCTATGATAAGGACTACCAGCATGATGTCCAGCAAACATCCTGCCTTAAAAAAACACATCCAGGCCAGACCAGGCCAGACCAGGCCACCCCAGATTGCTGCAGATCTGTTATCCAGGCTTCCTAAAAGGCAGATTAGCTGAATTTGCAAAGGCCTCCATAATTCTATATAGACTCCACAGGGCCTTCAAGGAAATTATAAATACAATCTCTATATTTATAATTCATCTATAAGTCAATTTGAAAAGGAAAGTGGAAGGCAAATATGTACTTATTTACTTACCTTACTTAAATGTTAAATTAATTACCTAACAACAAATGGTATGCAGTAAATGTGTAGAAATAGCAAATTTGTCTCACAATTGTCCCAACAACTACTTTTCTAATTGCACAACTTAAGCACTTATCAGATCAGGCAATCGGATGCCCAGCAATTTTTTTTAACTTGTTCTCTGAAAAAAAAGTAATTAATTTGTCTTATTGTCTTATGTCACTGGAAACTGTAATTGATGATGAATTTTATCTTTTGAGATTCAAACTACCAGTCATAACTAAACAACGAATGCCGTGACAGGAGAATGGCATAGCAATACAAATACATTAATGGACCAGAGTTGGACTGGTGCTCATCAGGAGGCTTAGTGCTGAGATTTTTATGACCAGGTGAAAAGAGGTCATCAAGGTCATTAAAAGGGTCATTAGAGTGATTTCAGAGGAGAGTTAAGACACTGGCCATGCGGCTCACCTACTGACTTCAGTCTACAGTGCATGGAAACTGAATTGTACAAATCAGTAGATGTGTATTTTGTGTCAACTTGAAAGATGATACGTACAAAGAGACAAAGTAACATAAATAAATAAATAAAACAGAGACATACAAATCTATTCAAATAAAAAATGGCAAAAGAAGTTAAAGGGGAAATGAAGTAGAATTTGTTTTCCAAATGTAGCAGATGTGAAACAAAAAGAAATAAACAGGTCTAGACAGCCCAATCCTCCGACTTTTTTCAATTTTTTGTCTACAAGCTGGGACTTAACTGGAATATTGCTGTGCTCACCTTGAGGTAGAGGTGTGCATAGCAGTGATGCAGCAGGTTGTCGGAAGGCTGGCTGAGATTGCTGACAGTGCTGACCAGCTCTGGAGCATACATGGGCACAGAGTGTTCAACATTCACCCTTTCCACTTGGAACTGAACAGAAGGTAGAGGACGCACTGGCTGAAACACTGGTATGTTGACTGGTCCCGTTGCAGTCTGGGAGATTGAGGACAAAAAATGGATTAAGTGTTATATCACAAATACTGCCGTTCCAAAGTCAAAATGTCCACATCAGTCTTCGTTGTGTATCTTGGATATTTTTTATAAATATGTGTATAGTGGGTTGATTAAATGTTTGTATTTTATCTGTTTACTATGGGTATACTGTATAGTCAGAAAATAGAAATAATACAATACAATAATACTGAACTAAAATACTTATACAATATAATGTAATCTGATTTCACCCCCTCACTTTGCAACACACTTAGAACACTTAGAAGTGTCTGTTCATCAGGAGTCCATGTAATTCTTTCTCTTTGTTTTGAATATGATATTTTCACACCTTAATATTATGCAACAACCCATGACATATTAATGAGCCTTCAAAAAAGGCTCTCAAGAAAGATAATGACAAAGATAGACAAAGACGTTTGAGAACAAAGTAGATGTGTGTATTACCTTACGCCCCATGATGACAGGCATTAGTGTGTGAAGGAGGTTGAACTCTGCCATGGAGACGGTAACTGAGACTTGGAGCAGAGTGAGACAGGTGAGTCTGGTTGGAATGAATTCCTCTAAGCTTGATATCTCTTCTGGTGTAGCTGGACCATGGCTCTCCTCAACCATTTCTACAGAGACAATGACACAACAGAAAGAATCACATTAGGTCTGGAACAAATACCATAGCAAAATGTAGAGGTGCACTGAAGGGAGAGGGTGAAGTGTAAGATTGAACATATTATTACAAAGACAACTTATTTTCCTATGTTTTACACAAGTGAATCTAACCTCAAGTATGTGACCCGTGGTGCATTATTTGAAATAAAGTGATGGAGTGGGAAAGGCCAAAACATTTGGATTTGAGGACTAAAGATTGTTTTACAGAGAAAGAGGTTAGCTGTAAAGCACACCAATTTCTTTGAGTGGGCGCCTCTCCTCTACGCCTGCAGCACTAAAACAATAAAAAAGTATTTTCCAACAAAAACCACCACCTCATACACTAAATAAAATAAACATCACTATAAAAGTACTGGCATCTCCAAGTGATATTCATTACAGTGGCTCTTTACCAGTAGCTTTGTTTTTGAACTATCTCATAAAACCACTCATTCAATCAATAACCAGAAACATCCGGAAAGGCTGAAAATGAAGTGAACCAAGTCAACATGGAATAGAGGCTAGCAAGGTCAGCGCTCACCAAAGTAAGGAGTGACCAGAGCACTGAACCACTAAATCGTGTCCAGGGCCTGAGGTGGACCAGAACCTGAGCCCTGAACGGCCTTGGCTCTGGTCCCAGGACATGGGTTTGTTTCAGTTCAGTAAAGGTTCTGTTGGGCTACATTCCCAGCTCCAAGGTGGGCTCAGAACCTGATCCCAAAGCCGTCTTGCACTTTGGCCTACTGCCGTAGGCCGCATCAGGTTCATCTGGCACTGCCATGTCTAATCATATGCCAGGGCTCAAGTCAATGTCCACAGGTCACATGGCGCGGCAGCATGATTGCAAACCACTTTCTATTTAAAGGACACAGAAAATGTGAAAATATGATAACAAAAAACAAATGTGTATGCCAACATACACACACAGGCACACAACTATTACGTGCCCTGCCCTGTATTTTCCTGTGCACATTAAGAGATCCAGCTCTTATTATTTTGTTCGTTCTTAGTCTTAGGTAATATATGTATCATAAGTCATTTGCAAGTCACCAGCCAATTGGGTTTCCATTCACAGCTAGTTTTGGGGAGTAAAATTAGTCTTCCTGAGCTCTTGGAAAGGAGTGTATGTGAAGGAAAGATAGTCATGTCTTGACCTCCTGACCTCTACTTCTCTCCTGGCTAGCACACCTCATGAAGCCAAGGCTGAAGAATAAAGCACCTGTCACCAAAGTCATTGGCAGACCAGACAGAACCTGGACTGTCCAAAAGACAGAACATCTGTCCTTTACACTGTAGAGCCAAACTCAGTTGTCATAGATGCAAACTGTGCCAGTAAAGCTACCAATATTTCTATTAATCATACCTAGAGGAGAGGAGAGGAGAGGAGAGGAGAGGAGAGGAGAGGAGAGGAGAGCCTGGTTTAGGAAATACGCAAGGCATGTGTTATTTCATCACTCCATCTGTAATAGCTACCTTGGTGAAAAATGTTGCCTCTTTTATCTCCTCTCAATTTCTCAATCCCCCCCAGGGGGGCTTAACTATACTGACCCTTCTCCGGTAAATACCAGAGGGTACAGACACATATAGAAACAGGAAGGAACACACTGACCTACCCAGCTTTAGTCACAAGCCCTATAGTAATTACCCCATCATCTATTATCTATCGCAGATGCTGAAACAACCGAAACCAACGGATGTTATCGTTTCGCAAAAACCAGAGTTATTGCTACAGATATTACACACAGACACACATTCCATGTTCTTTCACAACATCCCAGGAATGAGCTCATCAATAGCTGTGCAGGGACGATCACCAACAAAGGTGTTTGGCTTATCCTCCCTCATGTGGTCCAAAAGGTCACTACTTTCATGTACAGCTGTGTGCGGAAAGATGGGTTGTGCAAGGAAATAACAATGTGATGAGGATACAGCAAAGTGCAAACTGTTGCAGTTTCCAGTCATTGACAGAACAGAATAGTAGTAGAGCAGAATAGTAATAGTAGAAGGCACAAGAGGAAGAGAAAGTAGACAATGGTAAACCCTTTAAACATTTAATCAGCAGTTATAGCAAGTGATATAGTTATCAACAATTCTTTAACAATTTTATAAACGTGTAATGTAATTCTGACTAGCAGCAATTCTAATTAAATTCATCTCTCACTAGTCAAAATGTTAATGTTTAATACCAACAAAAACAGAAAATAGAATTCTAGATATCTAAAACTCAATTCTGATTCATCCAATTACATCACTGATAGATCAGCTTGGAATAGTAAAATGACTACACTAATAATAAGGGCAACATATTCCAACATAAGAATACAATTATAAACAGGGAAACATCTGAAAACTTTACCATAATTATACAGCCGATGCAAAATGAATACGCTAATTTGGGCATATCCTCAATAATTTATTGATGTGCTCATATGCATTGTTTCCACTAGTCACAATCCTTTTTCAATCCATGTGGAAATTTAATCTAATTATTATTCTTTCTAGAGAAAAAGGAATATCAATATCGATACTGATATCTATAATTATATCAAAGATATCTGTAAATCAATTTTGACTTGTCGAAATAGATCACGTGAAAATATATACTGTCAAAACTGTCATTTCTATTCATGAAAACAAAATGCCTATTCATGAACCCGACTCCTGAATATTAAAAGAGCTTGCCATAGAGAGAGGGTGCTGAAACAAGTGTAAAGTTAGTTGAGTGTAAGGCAGTAAAACAGACAGCGCAACTGTTAGCATGAGAAGTCTGACCTCGCTGGGGTTTACAGTAGGGTTCATACTCGTGGTCCATGGCACAGGTAACCATCTTGAGGAGGCGGTGGGCAGCGCTGCTGTGCAGCCTGACATCAAGAGGTCCCACTACCAGCCTCTTGATGGATGTCTCTTGAACAGAGGGTACTACCTCCTCCAAACTCGCCACTGAGAAGTCCTGAGAGCCTAAGAACAGGAGAAAGATTGGAAAAATACTTAATATCTATTGTATTCAATGTACAGAATTGTGTGTTCTTCAGCTAAATATTTAGGACAACAGCATTTTCCCCATATCCCTTTTCTTAATTAAGTACAAGTACAGAGTCGCCTCATTTGTTGGCCGAACACACAACAGAGATGGCAGTGGTGTAAAGCAGCAAGGAGCAGCTCACATAGCCATGAACGGCTGGAATGATGAATATTCCAAATGTCCACTTCTCTCACACAGCTGTCCCTTCATTCATCGCAGGCCCCTGTTCCAGAGGTCCACTTAAAAGACTCAGCTCCCCGGCAATAAAAAGGGAGAAATTAAAAATAAAAGAAGGGGGTGGATAAACGGCAGTGAGGGAGGAAGAGGACAAAGGGTCGCAAACTTTTTTTATTCCCATTACATTCCACCAGTGACTGCCCCAAACATTACAGCTCAGGGAGTCAACACTATGAATTCCCTTTTTTTGGGGGGGGGGCTAAAAAGGCTTACGGATGGGAGAGAAACTCAACTGAATTCTGGAGACTTATAAAGGGCAATGGGCAATGCCACATCCCCTTCCCTTCTTCAATGACATTTGGCTGCAATGGATTAGGCCTAATATCAACCATATGGCTACAGTTAGGGAAGTCAGTGGAATGATGAGGAGGCTGAAATTAGCCGGGATTTAGACAATTTAAAAGTGTCTCCATTTCCCAAGATTAAAAAAAAGTTTTTAATCTGCAGCATTACTCTAATGTGAAGTCAATGGTGAGTGTGACCTGGGTTGGTTAGTATTTCGGTTGACTCAGAGTTTATGTCAGTCCCATGGCAATGGAAGCTAATTTGTTTGGTTGACACTGGATCTGGTCCGCGTCCGAGAAGAACAGAAACACTGACAAAAGAGACGCATTCCAATTGGCAAGTGTAACCACAGCCGTCCCGCAGGAAAAGAGAATGACACTTATCCTGCTGTCAGAAATGACTTTGACAGCTCAGGATGCCAGTATCAATGTTTTTTTTAATTTAGATTTTTATCTGTTGCTGACAGCAGGAGGAAACAATAGCCTAGTCAGAAAGAGGCAGAGGCGAGAGAGAGGAAAAATGAAAGAAAAAAAAGCAGGCAAGTGAAACAGAACAGGTGACATTAGATTCCTAATTAATCCGTCTGTTCAAGTTATTAAATCGGTTCCAGCATATCTCAGACCAGAAAAGGCAACTATGCACCATATGATGAAAAATGAGCACTGTAGCTGGTCGCTCTTTGAATCATAATCGCCTAACAAAACCTCGTTATTTGGATTTCTTTCATTAAGCACTGAGAATGAAAGAATTTGTTTTTTCATCTTAGTACTTGAGAATGTCAGGCGTCACTGTCATACTTACACAGCGAGCTGATTTCCAGCAGCAATGAAATAAAATGCTCAACAGTCACACACTAAAACACAGAGACATCTGTCGGCCAAATATAACATTTCAAATTGAAGGGAGAATGCTTTATCTCTTAATGGGAACTTTAGATCTTTCAGACTTGAATAAACACTGTTGAGTGCTGCAGCTGAGGAATGAGAAATCCTGCCCGTCTTAAGGCTTCTGCCAGGAAGAGTGACATCTAATTAGGCAAGAGGAGTCTATTCACTTTCTCAAGAGCTTACAGGTAAAGAGACAGGGGGAAACAATGTTTCAACAAGCAGCAGGGAGAAAGAAACTCAAATACGTGTCAGCGCAGACTAAACACTTCTGACAGTTGCCCTCCAGGTAAGTTTGGGGTGAGAGCGAGGACAGGAAGGGTCAAGGACCAGGTGGCTGTGACTCAAACAAGACAAGCTCTTTCTTCAAGTCTCCAGGGGGCTTGTTTGACAGAGAAGAGAGAAGAGAGAGAAAGAAATCGAAAGACACAGAGTATGAGATAGAGAGGAAGAAAGAGCCAGGCAGAAAAAAGGAGAACATGACAGATTTAAAGAAAGAGAAGAGGGTGCAAGGTGAACAAACAAGCTTTGTGGGGAGGAATGAATTAGACAATACCTTTGCTGCTGCTGTTCTCCATTGTGTAGAGATAATCCATGTAGAAAGCACCGAAGCGCTGCATGCCTGCTATCTCCGTGTAGGTCTCCTGTTAAACAAAAGTAGAGTTAGGTAAACATGGCAGTAAGGGAGCAAACAAGCTGATAGCATTTAAGAGTGGCACAGACTGGGGTCATGGTGGATACGGCAAAGGGGCCAAATCAGAGATAAAAAATAATAATAATAATAATAATAATTTAAAAAAAAGACACATTGACAGGTTGGTTTCTTAGTATGATGTATATGACATACCAGTATTATAACAATATGATATTGTTGGCTAGACCATAGATACACAACAATATCAGTAATATTTGGAGCTATTTAAAAAGACTTGAAATAAAGGAATATACTTGATCAGGTTGTAAGTGTTACTGATCTAGTGTTTAATTAGCATACATCAGCTTTTTAGAGAAGGGAAGTAATTCACTAGATATCAAGTCTGTTCTTTATTGAGTAAGATAGGATTGATAAAAATGAAGTGAAAGTGTCCTCCTTCAACTGATGCTTGGCTGTATGCCACTGGAAATAAATATCTTATCTACTAGAAGATTGGACTTTTCCATTATAAATCAAACCTGTCTGACTGGGATCACGGCTGATACTTTCTACCTAAAATTGTGAAATGCTATTTAGAAATATTTATTAAGATAGCAAGGTGCAGCTATTAAAAGCATGGATGTAATGTAAGCAATATGTGCACATTTAGAAGAAAAAAGAACAAACTCTAATCAATCATGATTTAAACACTTTGTAACTGCAAGTTACCTAACACTAACACTAAAATAGTAACTGGCCAAAACAGTAACATTCTGATCCTCTTAAAGCTGAAGAGCTGCTACTCCCAATTCAAACAAACTTCAGGAAAAGTACACCCTATTACAATATATAGGAACACAGTCACATTCAGATCTACAGGCAACTAAGAGTTTCTATTTGCCCTAAACCTGTATGTCTTTGGACTATGAAAGTACACCAAATCACCCAGAGGAAACTGCAACAGACACATTAAGAACATACAAAGTCCACCAAGAAACACCAGGCACAGGTTTTAACCCAAGTGACAGAGCTAACCACTGAGGCTCTGTGCCACCCCCTATTCCTTTGAAATAAAACCTACAAATAAGTAAAAGAGGTGTGGATTTTTCTCTTATTTTTGATCTACTTTGGTGTCAGTGTATTGTTATACCATAACGTGTCATCAGATTATTTATTAGTCGGTGGGTCAATAGCTATTGACCCTGTCAGAGACAATATTTGAAAGTTATACTTCTACTGCACATCAAACCACTGGTAAATAGAGGGAATGAGTGAGCAAGCAAGAAACAGAGAGGAAGAGAATGAGAGAGGCCCCTCTGACACACACATTTAACACCCCCACCCCAGACTTACCCACTAGTTCTCTAAACAGAGATTTCAATGGAGCCTTATCAGAGAGGCAGGTTAATGAGTAATATTTATTAGGGGGCTGCTAATGGCTCTGGCATGCTTTTGGATCAAAGCCATTGGCTGGTTTCAAAACCGCAAATGAATTAACACGAAAACCTTTGACTCTTAGACTTTCAAGTATGGATAGATGGATGGATGGATGTCCAAACAATTGCTTCATTGAGGGTCATGAACATTTCTGAGCAGAGTCAACACTAGAGCTGTGATGGCTGATGAGGGGAGCTGAGAGTTATCAGGAATAATGGCTTTAACACTACTACTTAGATACTGGGAACATTCCTCTACTGCAGCCAGCAGCTGGGTGACTGACAGCACTGATTTAAATAGGAATGATTTATTTAGGAGATAAACTTTTGAGAGTTAAAAAGGACAAAATATTGCTAATTGTGGTAATAGCTGCCATTCTAACTTTTCCAAATGAAACCTCAAGGAAAACAGGATGTGATTATATCAGATTATTGTTTATTGACCCAGGTAACTGCTTACTGTATTCGCAAAGTGTGCATTAATGTGCTTGCTTTAGCAAGTCATTTAAGCTATATCCAGACTCACATGTGTTGGAAAGAAATCATCTTTTGTTCTCTGGTTTGACGGTGACAGACTTTCAGTGAACCCTTTAGAGAAACTTATGTCTTCATAAAATGTCTTAGCATCAGCCTTGTGAGTATTTGTTCTCTCAAGAGCTTGACAACTTCAGTGCTACAAATGTTTCGTCTAGTGAGGACTGTGTCAATGGCAGGTGCTGTAAAAGTGAACAGCTTCAGTGAGTTAATTATGTTTAATGCATTTTTCAGAGTATTGTTGTTGGTTGAATAAGTTTGTTGCTGTGTAGGTCTGTCCTCCCAGCTGTGAAGTGTGTGTTGAGTTCGTTGTTGGCCTGGCTTGGAACTGACTGCTTAATTTTTGCCATATGGTTTCGTCCCTGCTATCAGTTCAGTGGGTGTCCTTTGAATGCTTGGTGGTTAGGCTTCAGGGGGGAAAATGCTTGATTGCCAATATACTGGATATGTCACAAACAACCTGTAATGTTGGTTGGATTCACTACAGGCCAACTGTTTTTCTCATGCAGCTGCATGGCTGCTCTGAGGTAGATTCTCTCAGAGGACTTCAATCTGAAATACATGGTCTGCTACTACATTTTGGCCTTCTATTAAAGCCAAGACAGCCTTTTTTTCTTAAACAGATATTGCAAAAATTAAATAGAATGTTGTTTTCCAAAATAAAATGTTTGGGAACTTTATTCCTTGGTAAAATAGTATCAGGGGTGTGGACATCTAGAAGACTGGAATTTATTGTGACCTTGTGATTTGCGGCATCCAGGATGAACTCAGCCCTAACTCCATTGTTCTCTGGACTGCGGTAGTCAAAGAGAGAGTTGGTAAGGTAAGTCATTCCTTTACTGCTAAGGCTGTCTCCACAGCTGAAGAACACGGCATCCTGCAGAGACACAGGGGAAAGAGAAGAGGAGAATGATAATGATACACAGAGAATGTAAGACATTTTTCAGTTATCACAAATCACATCAGTTATCACATCTATATATATTTCAAACTATTTGATAATTAGTTATCCCTTATCATGTGTAATGCATATAGGTGAGGATACAATTTAAAAATAACCTTAGGAAAAAACCTATTAAAAGCATACAGTTAACCCAAAGTTGATGAAATACATTGATTTCAATTGTACTGCACATTGTGAGATTGCTGTGGACACAGTGATATGTATGTGGCAAACACACAACATTATAGTGAATTAAAAAGGGCAGCTGGATCACAGTCTTCCATAAACAAACCAGACCACATCTCTACCTCCTTCTGAAAGCTCTTGGGAGCAATAGAGGCTGCAGGAGACATGGTTTAGGTGAAAGTGATCTCTTTTCAAGGCTTTAAAATTCTCTTATAATCTTTCTCACTCAACTTTTTCCTCTTTTTTCATTTTTCCTTGAGGTTTCTAGGCTGTCTTTACCTCTTCACGTCGATGCATGTTTTCTTCAAAATCCCGTACTCCCATGATGCCTTTCAGGCAGAGTGCCCGGCAGCCCACAAAGCCAATCTGACAGTCGAAGAAGGGCTCCCCCATCATCAGAATCTGGAATAAACACCAGAGGAAAAGACTTCAACCAGTTTTTATACTCCAGAATCACTCATCTCTACATGAAGAATAATGTGTATACTGGGTAAACTCTGGAGCCCTTTTCCTCCAGTGAATAAAATAAGGACTACAAAGACTTGTACAGTGAAAACAGGAGTCAGATTAATTCATCAAAACTAACATTCTGGGCTAGACAGTAAAGAAAACTGAGAGGAGACTGTGACAGTGTGAGGCAAGTTAAAACTAAACCTAAGGGGGAAACACTCGCTTCAAAGTTAAACTCCGAGGAGAGCATCCAGGATGTAAAGTGTCTTAAATGAGCAAACAGAAGCCCAGTAAAGCCATAACTGTGCAATAAGTCACAGAAATTAATGACTGAATTACCTTTTTACATCGCAATAAAACATAAAATGTGAATTAATGACAGTTTAAGACCAAATTTACTGTGGACTTATCACAAGGTTCTCCACCGTGACCAGTTTGAGGCTACATTGGTTTGTGGTGCTGTTGAGGTTACAATTTCATTGTGATAAAAAGAGCAAGGGTCAGACAGCTTCCATTTTCCATGTATGTGTGTGTGTGTGTGTCTGTGTGTGTGTTTGCATGGTAGCAGTTCAGCAACCCCTGTAACCAGCAAGGTGTGGTTCTCTCTCTCTTACCGTGCCTTCGCTCCAACCAGCAGACAACTAAGCAAAGAGCAATCCAATAAAACTTTACGTTTCACCACACAATAATTACAAGGCCTAGTTTTCCCTGTTTTACTAGCCATCCCTTTGCCTTTCAACGCTCTCACTTTTGGTCCCAGTTCAGACTGCTCTCTCTCTCTTCCAGCAAAAGCATAAATTACAGAAATTGGAATTGGAAATCTCTCAGAATTCTCACATCTGGTAGAAAGCTTAGGAGCACAAAACTCCTCCAGGTAATCAGAGAAAAAGGTTTAAAAATATTTTCTACACCGAGGGGGAAATGCGGAAATGATCATGACTTGGGCTTGACTCAAACAGAGATTCCACTGTGTTCACAACAAGCTACGGATTAGTGATCTGGAGTGGTTTTATAAATGTACTTAAGGAGAGAATTAAGAGGAGCCTCTGTCCAACCATGAATAAAGAGACAATGATAATAATAACAGAGGATCAATCAATATGGTTACAATCCATATATGGACATATATGGATTTTCACATTACCCTTAGCCATATTTTCAGGCAACAGGTTAAGAGTCTTACCTCAATAGTGATTCCCTCTTGCTCCAGGCACAGGACCTCTCTGGACTTCACCTTCTGTGGACTGTAGTAGCTGCTCTCTGACTGGGTCTCTGTCAGCTGAGACAAAGGACAAAGAGACAAAATGCATTTTATATTTATTAGAATTGTCAAAGATGACATAATTTAAAAACTACATAACTTAGCAATCATAGATATTTTTGCCTTTGAGTTGACCAGTTTAGAACAAGAAAAGCATCTTTAATCAGATTTAATCTTTAATCAGATTTAATCTGTGAAAAAAGAAACCCCCACAACAGACCATGAAAACTGAAGCCTTTACAAACTTTAATTCTGTGTTACAGTAAAGGCGTTGTGACAGGGTTGGATCCGAAAAGTAGATTATGTATTTATTTAAAGAAAAAAATAACCAACTTAAAAATGCAGTATTGCAGTGAAAAGTGAGCAATAGTGGTTAACAACAATGGAAAATAATAAGTTTTGTTTGACAGAATAAATAACGGTTATAACAATAATATGGATGTCACAAAAATACAACCCTAAAAACTGGATAGCATGTCTTACTGTGTGTGCGTATGCGTGTGCATGTGTACCCACAATTCACTTCTGAAACAGATGCATGATTTAAAAAATAAACAAAAGCCATTCAAGTCTTTAGATGTGAGGGGCAATGAGGCCCTGGAAAATAATTCTTAAAACCAGAAACAATAACATCCAAACAAGGACAGATGACATTTTCTTAGATCAGAGAATGGATGCCAGCCTTGGGACTTTTTGGTCGTTTTCTCTTCCAAGTTTGGACTCAGGCCAAAAGCATTCATCAAACCACATGACAGCCACTCCTCTCAGATTCTAGGGGGAGGGCCTCTCTGGCTTTATTGGGGATGACAGTCAGAACATGACTAAGGACAAAAAAGCACTAAAGACACCAAGGGTCAAACTGATAATGTACATGTGGTTGTTCTTAGTATTCAGGTAAATTGATAAGAGGAGAGATTGTTTACTAGAGCATCAACTGTCTGTAGAGATAATGTGGAAGCAGCATCTGGTCAAATGTACTTGGTTGGTTGGAGCTGGTTGGTGTAGTACAGAGCTGTGATGCTTTTGTGGTTGGTCAGTGAAAAAACTGGGTGTAGAGCAGAACTGTGCAGGCCCTAACCCATTCAACTTTAACACAGGAAGCAGGTGCAGAGCAAGAAGCAGCTGTGCCTTATTATCCCAACTGATGGAGCAGACTCTCTCACCCTCACTCCCTTCCCCTACTTCAATTCCGATGGTTTAATCACGTGCAGGGACCACCCCACCCCAGCCTGCAGGTCACAGGGAGCAGTGGTGAGCAAGGATGTTAAATAATCTGACTAAAGAATTGCTTTCTATGACAACACAAGTGCATAGCCGTACTGACACAGAAGAGCTGCCGATCAGGCAGACAAACATGATGAATTTTTGTCCAATATGAATATGATTTCGGCACTGCCAAGCTAGACTGGTGGGACTAGGCCTGAAACAACACAGCAAGACAGAGGACAGAGAAGCAGTGTGCATAAGAGCACCAGCACACACACTTCATACAGCCAGTAATACACAGAGCAACTGCTGCCGCTACCTTCCCTGCTACCTCCCCTTTATTATATCTCGGCCCATTTAAAGGCTTTGGGATTCCAACACAAATTAAATGATTCTTTATGAGGCATCTTGGAAATGTTATAATGTTGGATGTGAATATGGGGGTACTTTGCTTTTATGTAACACAGTGGAAAAGATCTGATGAAAGAGTTGGAAGACTTTGGGAACTTGAAATTTGCTATCAGTGAAATAAATGAAAATACCAACAAAGAAGAAATAATGTTTCTTAAAATGAAAAATAAAAAAAAGTTTGGCACGCCATGAGAGTTTGGCATGTTCCCAAAAGTGAAAAAGGGGAATAAATGGTCAGCGCTGAACTATGCATTATGTGTGTAAAAGTCATTAAAGCATACTGCCAATTTCTCTGATCAAACAGACCTGGGGAGTAATGGGTCAGCAATCTAAAAATACCTCTCTGATTTCATGTCCATGTCAAACGCAGGTTTAGGCAGTGGCTTTTCAAAGACGTAAAATTCCCTCAAACTAAATACTTCCTTGTAGGAAAGAGACGAGAACGTTTAAAAAACCATCCTTTCAGCTGTCTGCAATTACTCTAGACGAGAGGCAATTAATTGATTAAAAGAACTCAAACAATACAGGAACAATTTAAACATTATTAGAAAAGCACCAAGGTCTGTTTGGCCTGAGACATACCTCCACTTCACTGATCACACATGCTGTCAAGTACATGCGCTGGCGCGCGCGCACACACACACACACACACAGACACACACACACAAGCAGTAATGTGATCTGAAGTGGCTGAACCTGAGGGGAAACGCAGATGAATTCCAACTATTCTGAGTGAGCAGGCAGGATTAAAGTTTGGGATCCATTTCTGAATAGTCATCATACCATGTATAATGTTTAAAACATTAACGTGACCCGAGACGCCAGTTAGCGGTTACAATACCCTCCCCTGTACCGCACACAGAGACAAAGAGTTTTGTAACTTCCTGAGGATCAAGCTGTTCTCAAACTCAAAAATGACCACACAATATAAGATGCAGGGGTGGGGTAGGCAGTGGGAGTGATTCACCAATAATGGTAGCAAGGGGAAAAAATGTAATTGTTAACAAAACAATATCTAAAATCAGGAAATTCTATATCAAAATTTTCCCAAGTATTTCCTGACTTGCCATGACAGCCCCCTGCACAATAGTAATAATAAATAAATAAATAAATAAATAATATACAATGCAGTTTTGTTGTACATAATGTATTTGCATCTAAAAGACATTTTATTATGTCCAAGGCACATCTTAATCCTAAATGACCTTATATCACATTTATTTACTGTCAATGTGATGTGGAATATGTTAAAACTGTGCTGAAAACGAAAGTACTTCACTTTCTAATGTTCATTCTGATAAAAGGTAGATATATGTTTGAGCTGATTTACCTTGAAGGTAACAGATGCTTTGGTGCAGTAGAAGCCAATGGAAACTATGGGGTCTTTAGGTGTGTGTTGTTGGGGGTTGCTGGGGATCCCTCCTGTCTCTCGCTGCTGTCCTTCCTCATTTTCCTCCTCTGCGCCTACAATGGCTGGGACAAAGGACCATGCCCAAGACACCCAGCCCTGGTCTGCTTCTTCAGACAGCATGTAGAGGTCTGGGCTGGAGTACTGGCTAGTCCCCTGGTTTTCCATATCCACATCCATCCCTAAAGGGGAAAATGTCTTCTTTAAATATAATGCAAATATAAGGATATGATACAGTAGATTTAACAGTGATAGGAAAAAGTTCAGGGTTAGCGCTTGCTGGTCTTCTTTTACTCCTAGACAGTTTGTTTAACATGCTTAAGATGCATATTTTGGCAGTTACACTGAACACTTCCAAACCTACAAATAAGTGGTGCAACACAAAGTGGACACAAAATAGTAGAAAATCATATAAAACACAGGTCGTTGTCTTGTGCAAAGACAGACAGAGAAAGAGACACAAAAAGAGCAAAAAAACATAAATGGCTAGAGCTAGTGTCCTTTTTGTAGAAACATGCCCATTTACAATGGCAGACTCTTTGGAAAAGGACCTGCAGGTAGCCAAAAGACAATGATTCTAATTTACAGGTGATTATACACTGAGGAAGAACATAGTTATGCACGTTCCATTTCTGCCATATTCACTGAATAGAGCCAGCTACCTGACACATAGGACATTTAAGGCAGAGGCAGGTTCTGAGAACAGAGAAAAGGGTTGATAGTGGGAGTGTCTGTGCCCTACGCATACTACAGCAGAGCAAATTAATTTGTCCATGCCTTCAGGGTAGTTTAATACAAGCAAGATGTTTCAGCTGTCAACTGAACACACAAAAACGGCACAGACCAAGGCAGTTTCACAGTAGTTGCTGCCAACACTCTAGCATGCAGGTGTGTGAGTATATGTGTGTTGCATGAACTCATAGCTACATGAACTTGAGAGACAGACACAGCGAGAGGGGGAGAGGGAGAGAGAGAGGAAGTCCGTTCTAATGGAGGGCAGAGGGCACAGCATGTCAGCCAGCATCCTGACAGAGGACAGCCTTGACTGGGCCCTGTGGATCCTTGTGGTCAGGGCTGTCTGAGCTGGACCCAACATCACAGGCCACATCCATGCAGCATGGGGCTTGGTCACATAGTTGTTTAGAAGCCAGCAGACTGAAATGAGGCTATGAGAGAGACTGGGTATCTACACAAACAGAGCAGGTCACACCCTCTGTGCCTAAACAGAGCAGCAGGAGTTGACTGGAGCATTGGCTACTGTAAGGCACAAGTCTCACACCAGGTGAAGAGGTAATGTAGACAGAAGATTCTGGCTGAGTGGGGGTAGGACTGTCATGTCAATGGGCACGGAGTTTGAAATATAGACCATCTGTTGGTCAGTCCTTGTTTCAGCAACAAAAACTTGAAAAATGGGAAGCCAGTAGAACATCATGATGGTGGTGTGTGTAATGGACAAGTAAAGGACAAAGCAGAGGTGTTGTGGATCCCATTCACTATTATCTCATATTTTCTGGCAAACTCTATAGGGGGATATGGGTTCCCCAAAACACCATGCACTACCCCAGTCCCTGATCCTGACCTCTGAACTCATCCAATCGTGTGTGTTTCCATACATGTCGGGAGACAGGAAGCTGATGTCAATACACAAGAATGTGTAATCCCATTCCTCACGGCCTCACGTCCTCTGTGAGAAAACAATATTGTCCGTGAGGTCACAGCTTAGGAATCCCAGAGGCTAAAGCAGCGAAAATTATGACATATTTTAATTAAATCTTTCACTTTGCGAATTGGCAGTTGGAAATCCCATGTTATGACCCCCCCCCCCCCCCCAAAACTCTCTGTCTGATTCTATCTCTCATTTCTTTTTGTTTTTTTTTTCTTTTGCCTTTTTGTTTTCACTTCATGGAAGCCTTTGAGGTGTCAGTTCAACGAGTTAAGCTCTTTCGCTTCACGTCACAGCCTGACAAAGCCTACATTTGAATTGCAAGGCAATCAAAATAAAGGCACAATTACCAATCAAGTGATCAAAACAGACCAGCTTAAAGAGACTTTGAAGTATTAATCCAAAGAAGTGAAAAATTCCCAGAGAGTGATGTGGGCTGGCCAAATTGTATGCTGATGTGGAGTAGAGCACCATGACCACACAGGTGTGAAATACAACCAGCACTGTTCTCTGCTTCACCGTGACAGCAATCAAAGTCTGAGTGGATTTTTTTTTTTTTCATGGACAACTCACAATATTAGTGTCACACCACATGAGCATGCATATGTCCATAAGCAAATCTCAGGAGTACTGTGTAATAGGATGTATCAGGGTCATGGCTGGTTTCCATGAGTCCAAGGTCTTCAGGCAGCTAGCTATGTATGTCTAAGCGAGGGAGTGGGTGTGTAAGTGAGTGAACAGCTGAGTGACACTGAGACAGTGAGAGAGAAGTGAGAGAAAGCAGTGCCCTCACAGGCCAGCAGATGTCCCTCCACGTTTATAGAGGGAGAGGTGGACTGCTTACCTGACCAATGAGCAAAAGGCTACTCTGCTCATCACCTCATGCATCTGCTCACATACACACACCTTTGATTTTTTTTAGTCACAGACAATCCGATCTATTAAATCTGTCTGCTCGTCCTGACAGGTAATACAGTACATAGACACAGACACATTCTAGTGCAAAGGCCCATCTACTTTGATATAAAAGAATGGAACATATATCAACATGTGTGTCGCATATTGTTTCACTTTAACACTACCAGCGTGACATTAACATCAAAATGCTTTAAAATCCATTTTAGTAGTCATGGCAGGAGAATATAAAACACTCTGCAAGACAAAGAAGCTGTTTCATCCATGTCCATAGATGTCTAAACTCAATGGCCTCCACGTCTTCACACCAATATTAAAAAGTGAAAAGATGATTAAAAAGAGGCCCTGTCACGTCACTGGGCTAGCATAAGGGAGCCACATGAGGTTCATAAGGAGGAGATGGCCTGTGGCCTCTGGCTGATATGTGTGTGATGGTCCATTCCATTAAATAGGCCCCCTGAGGACACTGAGACTCTCCCACAAACACTAAACACTCCTATACACACACATACAAAGTGCACAACCACCTACATGCGCCATTGGACAAACAGATAATTCCAGGCCTAAATACACATGCTCACATATATGCTAGACACAGACACAGACACAGACACACACACAGACACACACACAGACACACACACACACACACACACACACACACACTGCCACACTTCTGCAACCACAGTCCTCAGTTCATAATTCTTCACATACTTGTTGAAACCGTACAGCTTTTGGTGCCGTGACCAGCTGGTCCATTCAAGCATGTTAGTCATCTATGTTTCCAACCGCTGAAATTTTTACAGTGTTTCACAGACTTCATTGAATTTCAGACAGAAGGAAAACCAGCCATCTAATCCTGACTGAAAGGTTGCTTTGGTTAGTGACACACACATATCCCTGCCGTTCACTTATTAGGGCTATTCATTAATGAGGCATTGGCTCTTACCTAAAAGAGAAAGATTCAAACAAACAACATGCAGCCACAGTGAATCATGAGCACATAAACACATTACAAAGCTTTTTCCACTTCGTTAATTGGCAAAAAGAAAAAAACACCTTCACATAGGGGAAAAATTAATATTCAAGAGTAAGTGAGCGCACACACATACACACACACACAGGGGATGAAAATGACTGTGATAAAGTACAATGCTGGGATCATGTTCCAGCAATCCTGCGACAAAGATTGTTTCCTACAAACTACAACCCACTAAAAATAAATATGCATGTAAGCCAAGTCAGTCATTATAAGCGTCAACATACATGAATGTTATAGTTCTCAGAACATATCAGTGGTAAAGGCTGTCTGTACCGGTTAAGAAAAACACATTATATTTTCTTATTATAAATAATAAATCATTTGAGCAGTAATTCAGCTACTAGTATCAAAAGAATTCAGATTTATTCCTTAAGTCTGAAATGAATACACTGTGAACCATATGTTCGTGAACAATCCCAAACCCCTCCCAACAAACACACACCCACCTACTACAGTACATACACGCACAACTGCCCCCCCCCAGCCCAAACCTCCTTCAGCTTCTTCACTCTGTCGATTACTTCCAGCATAACAAGATCTGGGGGCGCTCAGGTTCCAAGAGCTGGTCCCCTCTTGTATATTTTTGCGATGGGATACTAATTCATTCTCAGAGGCTCTGCATAGCAGTAGCATGACACCGACTCTTACATCTGGCATTGGACACCGAACTGGAAGCTGCGCCAACTTGCAGTAAAAGTTCCAGGCCAAGAGGCAGGGAGCAAGTTAGAGGGAGTGAGCGAATGGGCTGTATTCTGTTGGGCTGCCTGCTTTCCCCTCTGCCCACCACTTCCCCTGCACCATAATTTGCTCCCGGTGCTAGAGAGGCTGATTTAGCCCAGCGGGACTTGGGATGTGATCCTGTTCTATTTGGCTGAGATGAAGACGAGCAGTTGGGGAGAGCTGAGATGCGTGTTTAGGGAAGGAGGTGGGATGGCTACAGCTATTAAAAGCATATACTCTGTATGTGTGCGATTGTCCATGTGAGACTGTGTGTGCGTGCAGTGTAGTGTGTGCGGAATAGTGTGATTTCCTATGCTGCTCCAATCAGAAATACAGAGATGGGCCTGTGTTTGATCCATCCGTGTTTCTTCTCTCCATTCTTTTTCTCTCCTGCCTCTATCCACATGGAGGGGATCAGGCCTGATGACAACGGTCTGTGTTGAGTTACACGCTCCGGCTTTTGTTTGTGGAAAAAGCAGGAGGAGCGCACACCATGGTCAAAGTGATGTTAAATGTCCCGTTTAGGAACAACAGCAGCATATGGACAGACATAACCCCTGAACAGAACAAGGCAACATGCAGAGCATCATGAGATGAAAACACTGTGTAAAGAAAAAGTCAAAGCTTTGTGCGTGGTCTGATGGCTCATTAACCACTTCCGAGCTTTAGACCGCACTTGTCTGAGAAATTTGACTGCTACAGGAACCATGCTGACACACAAATGCTGCATCCCAGTGCAACCACAATATATCATTTACAAATGAATTACAGTAGAGGAAAATAATGGCTGCAGAAAATGTTTACTTTTTGCTTTTGTTTAGCTCTGCACGCGCCTTTCTTGGTAGATAGGCAGAAGTGAGCAGCTACAGAACAAAAGTTTCAGCCATAGGATAGTCCTCAACTATAAACAGGAGGACTGTCTCATTCTGCTATTTTGTAATTCAATAAATAGTTAATAAAGTTAGAGCCTAATATACATTACTAGTTATCACTTTTTTTTCTCACATACTTACCAGGTAGAATCGCACCAGCCTCCCTGACATGACTGCTGCCCTCTTCTCCGTCGCCTTCTTTGTGTCCTCCAATTTCTCCATAATAGAGGGCAATAATCAGCTCTAAAATGCGGATAAACATGGGTAGTTGCTGATCAGTAATGGACAACTTCAGGCTCTCCACCATGGTCTGGATCTGAGGAAACACAGAAAAAAAGTTTAAATTTTGAAATTTGATTTGTTAAATTATAGGTTAAGGAGTAAAATGGGCTACAGGCCCAACCACTTCTGGTGGGCTCCCACATAATGTGAATAAGAATGTTTAGTAAAATACGCTAGAGCTGCCCAAGGTCCTGTAAGAACTGCTATGGATTCCCCTGTGGCTAACTGGTGGATGCTGAGTGTTGCCTCTGGAAAACACAAGTTCTGCTTCTGTTGAATAAAGTTATATGATGACCTACAGCTACGAACCACAAATTATGGTCTGTATGCAAATAGATGCGCATTATAGAGTACAAGAAAAAAGTTGATACATCCCAGAATATAAAGGCAATGTTGGGATAAAATAAGTTGAGGTTTGTTTGTTACATTGTGTATTATACAACAGAGTTAAAATTGGACTTACCTGTGTCATTGCTTAACATGTAACTACTCTAAGTTTGACAAATCTGTCATGTGTGATTCGGCTGATGGGACACCATAAAACCTTACTAAAGGTCACTAAACCACCAGGCTTGTTAGTGCATGAGAATAAGTCAGGTCTGCTTTAATTCAGCCTGTTGATACAATTTGTTTAACAGATAAATGAGACCCAACAAAATTGACCTTGATGCAGCTTTACAGTGGAAAGGTGACAAATCCAATACAGACAGACATAAACCACATACAGCTAAAGTCAGTTTTTCTGGCTAGAATCTACACAAGTTCATAAAATCTTCTTATTTTAGCCAAGGATTTGAGAATCAAGAATCAAGATGTTATCCTTTACATCAGAAAGTCTCCTCTGTTTTTAGTAGTAGTAGTTTGGATTTGATTACATAAACAAATATCAAACCACATTAAGGAACAAGACAGCCAAGACAACAAATATCCACTGACACTGTTCCACTGACAATGAGTAGACCGATGACTGTGACTTCCTGTGATGCCTCTTTTATGAGATAAAGTGTTTTAAAATTAAGCTAATCTGATTCTTCATTCTCAAGGACAATGGACTGAAATGATTCATCATCCTGCCATTGATTTGAAAAGAACTAACCTAGAAAATGTAAGTCACATGTTTTTCTGACACTCTAAGCTGCTGTGACAAATTTAAACTTTTCCACTAGCATGTGGACAATGACAAAATGATATCAGACTAACTCATATCATTTTTTTAAATATATGGTGTTTATCAGGTCATTTGGGAAAAAAATGTGCTGCTCACTTTGATGACAGATGGGATCTTGGAATTGATGTTATCGTAGGTAAAATGGAGACGTGTCCTGAAGGAGCATTTGTACAGCAGCGGGTCCTGGTAAAATTCGATCTTGCCACTGGCATTCCGCTTGTCCAAGCACACAGTACAGTCGGCAAAGTTGATCACTTTCCTCAGGACCAGCTCTGGAGCTACACAGAGAAAAAAATAAAACAAAATTAACATTGATAATTTTGCATTGAACACATAAGAGATCGACTAATCAAACCTGTCAACATACATGCGTTATTTGTCTCTCCCAGAGAAATGTACGACCGCAGAGAGGTATCACTAAACACAAACAAATGGAATCATCCACACACTAACAGAGAGCAGGCCCTGACAGTAAATCCTCATTTTCTGTGATGTAAGAAATCAGGGAGATGACACTCAGCAGACATCACAGAGCTGCTGTGAAATGTGACATTAACAATAGGTACAGCTAAGTAGTTTCTGTGTGTGTGTGTGTGTGTGTGTGTGTGTGTGTGTGTGTGTGTGTGTGTGTGTGTGTGGCATGTATGTGTGTTGGGCCATAACACATCATCAAATTTTCAGTTGTCACTGACTCACTCAGCCCAGACGAACTGATAACAGGACTCATCATTCCCAGAATTATTTCATCCTCCAAATAGTGCCAGTAACAATTACTGGAACCACTACTTACTTCACATGTTGAAATAGGACCCCCTTTATAAGAAATTCCACAGCGATAACAATGACTGAAAATTACCACTACATGATTTCTCTGTTGATATAGGCTCTTGTGACTCCCTATAAAGAAACCAGTTCTTTCTTTGAGGTCATGATGTTAGTTCAAGTTTAAAATAATTGTAACTCTCTGGCAGTAACCTGAGAAAACCAGGAGTCTGTGCTGTGTAAGACCTTTTAAGTGCAATGAAAAGAAACTCTCACTGATGCAATGAATACCCACTGACTAGAAGGATTGTAGTTTATCTTTTATTTTGATCTCATCAGGTGTTGTAACATGAGCAGAGTGATTTAACATCCTCACTCGTTCCTGTAAGAAATTACTATCTCAAGGAATTAAAACAAAACAACCCACAATATATGAACCTTGTAGCAAACAAAAGCAGGGTTCCACAAATATTGCGCTTCCTGTTTTGTTTACAAGTAGGATTCTCTATTATTTGTGGCTTTAAATGTGATCTTGTTTCTGTGTCAAAGTCCATTCTGCATTGGACTTATACCTGCTCCAACCGGGGAAGTTTATGAAGACTCAACATGAGACTACTCTGGCAGCTGAAAGTGGGCATTTACACAAACACAAATGTTTAAACTTGCCTGATATGTCTGTTTGACCTTAGTTTGAACTAACAAAATTAAACACTTATTGTAATTTATAGGTTCTTGCCTCAGTGGATTTACTAGTTAATCCCACTACGAAGGAATGTAAGCAGCAATTGCTCACCGGTGATGTCCATGAAGGCCCTCTCCCATATATCGTCTACAGTGTAGCACTCTGCTGAGGTAATGTTGACCGACAGCACGATGTCATCTTCCACGTACTTAAGGATCAGGTTGTTCACCACAATATTCACGTTGTTCACCACCCGCCTGATCAGACTCTGCACATAACCTATAAAAACAAATGCAAACACATGAGAAACAAGTGCACAGTCCACACAAAATGCATATCATTTTACAAAGAGACGCACATGCACACATAGTAGCTTTATTAGCATGCATCTACTAGCATATATCAGGAAACTTACCTTGACATTGCATTCCCTGAAAGTCTAAGGCTCAATACCAATGACCCCTGCTTTCCTAATGGGCTCGTAAATAAGAGGAGGTCGTGACGTGTTATTTTTCGCCACAGTCTATCCCTTGGATATGTACAGTGAAAGGAGCTAAATATCCTTAAAAAAACATTTTTGCTCCTCACCCTGCCTGAACAGAGCTACAAATCCTGGGTGAATTTTATGAATCTCTGAAGAGCCTGCCTCTCCTCCCAGATGCAAAGCCTTGTTTAATCCAAAACTATGCACATGCTGCCTCACACAATTCTCTCCCAAACTTCATTATGCCACTGAAGAGCCTGCATGTTCACTTAAACATACACAAGCATTAGTACACACATATAGTAGATTAACACATACAAAATACAGGACTTTATACAAGATAGTTATTGACGGCATAATCAAACTACATTCATGCCACGATTTTAAGTATGGCTTAATTTAACAGTGTGATCACTGAACAAGTCTGAGTCATCACTTCATTTAAAATTGTGAATGTATTATGGAATATAAGAGTGACGAGAAGGCAACTATGTGCTAATGGAGAGAAACAGAAACAGATTTTTTGGTGAGGGTCAAAAGTGGGGGACTGTTGGCTTTGTGGTGAAGAGGTGGAGGGATGTAGTAACCAAGAACAAGCAGAAGAGAAAGAGCAGTCCGACAGATTGTGTTTCAGCAGAGCTGGGGGAGCCATCCTGCAGTGTTACCAGTACCTCCTAATGGCCACAATGACGCCCAGAAACAGAAGCTTCGCAGGAAAAACATACATGGTAAGGCCATTACTCAACGAAGTAAGAAAGAACTTAAAATATTACAGACAGGGGAGTTTCAACCATAAAATATGAAAATATACAGCAATAAATCCTCCTAACCACAGGACCAATGGCATTATTCATTCCTCCCATGTACTGTTAAACACAGTCACTACAAGTTAAAACATATAAACCTTTAATGCTTTTCCCTTATTTTCCAAACCAAATGTTTGCCTTCCTGTATCTACATGCCTGGCCCAGGGCATAACAGAACCGATAATTGGGCAGAACTAAATGGTGCTGTTGATGAAAATATTTATATGAATTGGTTAACTGTTCTGCCACTTGTACACAGGCCTGACTACGCATTAGCATAATCCAATTGACAAAATTCTCAAGAGTTTGCTGCCTGACCAAACAGAGTGGCAGGAAGAGAGGATGACATAATATAAACTCAACTCATAAACGCAATGTGTGTTCGTGACATTCGTGCGTGGCCTTGCATGCATGCATGTGCTTGTCTGAGTTTGAGTGTGTGCCTGGCTGCTCTCTTGCGTGCATGAATGTGGCTGTGTGTGCGTGCCTGTGGTTCTGGGGTCAGTCAGAAAGCTGCTGTCGCACCTGCAGCCTGGGCAGTAAAACCAGCACTTTACCCCCTGCCATTTCCCTCTCTGGATCTAATTTACCCGTGTCAGAGTGTCTCTCTTTCTCTCTTGCACTCCCTTACACTTGTTATACCTCTTCTTGCCTCGTACCAAGTCCAGGGCCCCATTCCGTCTCTCTGCAAGCCATCGCGCTGCTCTGAACTTCTGTAAACAATTGACACAGCCAGCACCTGTGCTGCGGCCCACAGGGAAGGAGCCCACTTAAAACTGTTCAACCATAAAATGACTGGAAAAACCAGCTCCTTTATGTGATCTCAGAACAGGCCAGCTCTCTTCTGTGCAATACAGGAAAGAAACACTATACTGTCCGTGCTCACCATTTTTCCTGTATATGGAAAGTATTAGCAGCTATCAGTCTTGCCAGTTATTAGCCATGGAGAGAAAGATTGACCAGAAGTCCATCAGACAATATATGTACTGTAAGTTGGTCCTGCTGTGTTTTTCTAGAATGTAATTAGTACAGTTAGCACTGTAGCCAAGAGAATACTCACAGTAGCTACTGTGGGGACATAGCACCTGTTTAGTATAATTTACAGAATTCTACAAATCCCCATTTCATGTTCATTCTTTGTCTGCAAACTATAAAACACCCAGAATGTAAACATTGTGGTACAATGAGCTCACCTTCACCATGTCAAGTTTCCTGCAGTACTGTGGAAATGCTACAAGCTTATATTATTACAAGGTTACTATCACCAATAATATAAGCCACCTATTATGTTCGCCATTCTACTAGCTCTGGGGCCTCTTATAGTGAAACTGTCGATTCAAAGAATCTAACCATGCATGGTACAGCAGGTCTCCAGAACAGAAGAAAGCTCCAGCTGGAGAAAGCTCCAGCCATTACTAGTATGGGATATTCTCTAGCCATAAGTAGCATTTTCCAGTAATACCAGAACAGCTGCTGTATTTATTTTCTGAGCAAAGGCCAGGCCCAGTACCAGGACAGCAGTAGCACTGGACCAGAGATTTATCTCAGGAGCGTGTTTGCATTTCAGTCCAATCAAATCTCCTCCAATCACACGCATGCTTACTGAACCATACATGAATGCACAATTCTCAGACACAGTTAAAGCAACACAAGCGCACTTATCTGACACTTAAATTAATTAAATAATAAAGTGTATGCACTCATATAATAGTTCATAAATATACATATAAACCCAGTAGGAAAAGTAGGAATGAACCCACCCACATGCACACTGAACTTAACCCATGTCATAATGCACACTCTGGTAAAAAAAACAATCCCTTCCCAAAAGAAGAATCAGAATAATAATCAACAAAATAATGTTAGTACTGGAATTTGATCCCCATATTTTTGTAATCCAGTTCAGTAGCTCAGTTCAAAAAGGTTGATATACAGTAAAACATTGGTAGATAACTGTACACAAGTCAACTATGTAGGTCTGGACTAACTTATGCAAATGAATATGATGCCTGCAGATAACATGTCACATGACAAGAAAGAATTTGCCTCTAACAGATGTGGTGTGTCTCTCATCACAGCTGTGTACAAGAGACACCATCACTGTCACTGTCCAAAAACACTTCATACCAAAATGCTTGAATGCACTGGAAAATAGAAAACATCTTTGTGGCTCTTGAGTTTGACTCTGAAACTGCAAATCTTGAGTATAACTTTGATCCACCTAACTCACAGGTAGCACAAGACTCAAAGCAAGACTTACCACTATTAAATCTCTTTGAACTCATATAAAACAGAACACATTTTCAACAGTGTGAATAGGGCCAAAGTAGGAATCCATTCGAACAGAGAAATGCGGTTCTCACAAACGGTGGCCGCTGGTCCCCCACAAGCAGCAGTAAACATAATCACTCACAGAATCGCCCAAGGTAGAAGCACTTGGTCTTTGGTCTTTGTGTGGCTACCAATCCCATGGCATATGAATTAACATCACTATTTTCCACCACAGGGAGAACAGGGAGGATAAATTCATTCAGTATGTGAGAGCTTAGGGCCAAATGACTGGATAATTGCTGGTGGCTGCTTTTTAGTGTCGGCCCGTGTTTTGTTTTGGTTGTTTTGAAGGGGAGGGGTGCAGACGCAACACAGAGGTTTGTCGACGTAGATGCTGACGAAGAGGTAAAACTGGCCTTTGCCCTGAGGTGGTCTGACTGCTAAAAGGTCTTCCTTAATGTTTGCACATCTTCGAACAATGCCACACTGCTTACAACACATCCACACACATCTGCCTGTGTCCATCACTGCCTTCACAGACAGAAGAATTTAAGAGCAGCTAACTAACTAACTACTAAATGAAAATTTGGGAAAACCTGCACATGGCTCTAAAACATAAGGATGGAGACCAGAAAAAGGAACATTCCAATCACTGGATTTTTACTGATAACAAGTCTAACCCATTTTTTTTTTATCATTCTTTACATAATACAGATGCCCAGCACACAATTAGCCTATAGTGGGACTAAAATGATTTATAGCTCAGATAGCTGAATTGCTCTACTTTAAAAAGTGTATAGAAGTATGAACATATGGCTTCCCTTTAATAGTTTCCTATAACATTTATTTCTATTCCTATCAAATTATATATTCTTTTGTAATGTATTATATAATGTACTGTATATAATAATACTAATATTTACATAATGAGTTTGTTGCATGAAGCTTTGAACAAGCTTTTGACCCTCTCTGCAATATAATGGACTTTTGTTAGTGTGATGGTTATTTGTTTATTGTATGTGTTCCATGGGTTTCTCACTGTTCACTCACTTACAACACTGAACCGTTCAGAGAGTATTAAGAATGCGCAATAAGGCATTTTTGACAGCTGGCATATTCTGAGGAAACAAACAAAGGATCAGAAACGGATTGAACTTCATACAGCTGTTGGCTGATTCATTTCAGCCTCTATGCGTAGGACTTGAAAACGTCTGCCTTTGGTGAATCTTCAGACCACTTTAGTGGTAAAATCAAACAGAAACTGTGGTAGACAGTGGGGGTAGCAGCATACATTTCAGTGTACATAGTAATGGGTAATGTAACCCAGTTATTCAGACAATAGACACTAGCAATACTCACAGCAACATCTGTATCGACATCAGTGGATCTAACAAGCCTAAAGGTAAGATGAGGTACATGCCGACCTAATGAATGAAAGTCTACAAAACTGCCTGTGTGCACTGCTGTTAAATGTTCTACTGTGTACTCACTTTTAAAAAATCTACATTAAAAGACTGCTGACAGGTTTGCTTTGTATCTTATTCTTACGAAAACATCCTCTGTCTGAGTCATAGGAGGTTAGTTTTACCTCATATACCTTTTAACCTTTACCTTTTAATTAGGAAGGCTGGGATTACAGCATTCATGTGTTTCCTCAGTGTTATTGGGGTGCTGCAACCTTTGACCTCAGAGTCGTCAACAGCCTGTAATGGGTTGAAACTAGGTCCACTGCAGTGTGGGGTATGCACACAAATTAACACAGATACACTAAAAAACACAAAGGGGCATACTATCTCTGTGTCTCTCTGTCACACGCACGCATGCGCGCACGTGCGCACATACACACACACACACGCACATACACACACAGACACACACATACACACACAGACACGCACAGACACGCACAGACACGCACAGACACAGACATACACGCACATACACGCACATACACGCACATACACGCACATACACGCACACACCTGGGAGATCTATTGGAGGTAGGCCTAAAGGGAGATGCTGGGGTGTGAGGCACCCTGCTTTAACAGCTGGGGAGAGATATTATCTTAGAACGTCAGGCCTGGAAATGGATCCTCCCTAGATACAACCAGTGTAGGTTCATACACGCATGCATAGGACTCTGGGAGTGAGCCTTGTGGACGGGTGTTAGACCGAGACCTAACTCTTAAAGCTCAAACGCCCACCCCTCTCCTTTCCTTTTCTTCATTTCTTTCTTCTAAAAATCATCTTTTCTTTCAATTTTATTCTTTAGTTATCTTTGCTGTTTCTCTGAAAACATTTGCCCATGGAAGCTTTCATTGGTTCTATTAATTCTGTACACACTTTTGCCCTTAGAGAATCTATGACACCTATTAGATCTATTAGATTACAAAGGCTGTACATCCTGTACATAGATTTAAATGAGATGCAGATTGTTTGGCTATCTTAAACGTGAATGAAAAAAGTTTAACAGCTTATATGATGTCTGCAGATTATTCTCTTTTTCCAAAAGATAGCTCTACATTGATAGGACAAATGTTAGATATGTTTTAAAAGGCCATTATCCAGCCCCAATCAAACAAGGCCATTGTTTGTGAGGTGCAGTAAAGTGCTGGAAAAGAGGCAGGCATGGAATCCTGGCCCTGTAGGAGGCATGTGGTCAAGTGGCCTTGTTGATAAGAGCCATCACTATGTGATTTATCAGAGCCACATCCCCCACGCTCTCTTTGGGTGATTTACACTGGTTAAAAATGCTGTGCTTCACAGCTGATCCCAAAAAGAATATTTCTAACAGTTTAAATAGTACCTACATTTGAATCTGACCCTGACCACTAGAAGCACTTGGCTACTAACAAGCCAGTGTATAATTATTTTGTTTCTATAGCATATTTAGAGGTTATGAAGAAACAACAAGATTTTGCTGGATTTTGCTCCTAATCTCAGTCTTGCTCTACGGCCCCGTCCTCCCCCACTGAGGCTGTGTCTGCCCTGGTGGTCACTCTCTGAGCAGGGAGGTAGAATAGCCTCACTGGCCCCACGGCCATCACTCACCTGGGGGCAGATCCGGGTCACTGGGGGCAGCCTGCTGAAGGCGGCGGGGCTTGGCCACAGCCTTGGAGCTGTCTGAGACCGTGCGACTGGTGGAACTAGAGCCACTCTCGTGGTCATCCTGATGAAAAAACAAACATGAATGTTAGTGAGGATAGGTTGTTGAAGTAAACATAGCATTCTACACATAGCATTCTCCATAGGGCGAGCATTTTTAGATTATCTCTCTCTCATTTTACTATTTTACTATACTGTACAATAGTGGTCCTAATGTCTGCAAGATCCTTTGATTATTGTAATTGTCATGCATCCATCCAGGCTACGCTTGTGATAATTTAGGTTACAGTCAGAGTGACCAACCAGAGTTATTCCACTATCAGTCAAATTATGCTTGACATGTACAAACAAGTCAAAACACCAGTCAATTTTCCTTCTATTACTATGTGGAAGATATTAACCAGCACACATCTCCCCACACGATTTATTACCAAACAAATTACAGGAACTCTTTTTAATTGTAGGGAGCAATGTAACCAGTCTAATTCAACTGCTAGCCTTATCCGTATCTGGCTACTGAGGGTAATCAAATTATTGGTGTGTATGTAAATAGAGTTTCCGTTCTGCTTGGCACACTGAACAGAGGAGTAATCAGGGGAGCATCTACCATACACTGTTGTTAAGCCCCCCTTCACACCAAACCTTCCCACTAACCTTCCTCCCATCCCCATTTCACAGCCATCTCCATGGGCTCTACAAATAAACTCTGGTCCTTGGTTGAGAGGGGTGAAGGTCTCTCCTCCACAACAGCACATGTCATCTGCACTCAGACCAGCAGCCTGTTAAGCCCAGGAATGCAAGTACAAGATCTGTGTTTGTGTGTGTGTGTGTGTGTGTGTGTGTGTGTGTGTAGGAATGACGATGAAATGAACATCCCCTTCAGAGATGAGCCTGAAGATAAACAAAATGAGCAAAGATTTCAGGATGAAGGGGTTATTTATTGGTTCAGCTTGAAAAGTGCCTCAGCCTAGTGGGTGCTCTGTGACTAAGACATGAGGTGTAATTAAAACAATAGGGACATGAGGACAAGCAGTGGAGGGGCCATGAGACTGTGGTTAAAAGGTCAGTCCTTTAACCACGACTTTTAGTAGAGCTAGTGCAAATGTAATTTTAAGTCAGTGTAGCAAATTCACAAATGCACAACAAGTACTGTCTATGGAGTTCTCTTGTTGTTGATAATGTTTATGCTTTATTTATAATGTTTAAACACTTTCCTAAAGCTAAAGCAGAAAACCGCTGCTCTCATATCTGATGTCATAAAGTGACAAACCTTGGAGAAGCTCCATTAACAATAAAGAGACTGACTTTGTGGCCTTGTAAAATTTCTACTAGCAGATTGTCACCTTCTCCAGAGGGTCTTGGTCATCGTGTTTCCAAGTTTTAGTGGAGGCTTGTTGTCTTGTTTCCAAGTTTTAGGAGAGACTTGTATGTTCACAGCTTTCGATTCAACAGTTCATTATCAGAGGTTAGCAGACTAAAATATCATCTATTTTTGCATATAGCATATATTGGAATATAGCCAGTTTTAGTGTAAAAACCTCATCAACCATAAATGATCAATTTGGAGAACAGCCTATTGCATCATGATCAAAGCTATGACTAAACTAAACTAAACTATGACTACTATGGCTAAAGTTCTGCTCCTCTACAATGACTGTATAATAATTGAACAAATACCTTATATTCATATTCATAGTAGACATAAGCCTGCAGCAGTGGATGGCAGAAAACAAAGAACAGAAAGGAAAGAAACCAAACATATTGGAACTATTCTAAAAATAAAGAAGTCAGGAAAGGGTGGAGAGTTGAGTGTTAACTTCCAGTATGGCATTGAGTAGGGTTACTGCAGCGCGTTATCCAGGTTGGTAAGTTAGTCAGACAATCGTGATAAATCGCGATCACATGTGTTTAGCATTTAAACAGAGATCAGTGAGGCAGAGTGTCTCAAGAGTCACCCCTTATCCTGACTTATGGAAACACTGAAGGTGTCAAAACCAAATATATTTGGCTACCCTATGGACACTGTTCATACTTACTCGAATGAACAAATTAAAACACGCAGCTACACCTTTGAGGCAAGTCACATGCTGTGCATACTGTGCATACATGTACCCCACACAATTAAACTCATTTCCTGGTTCTGACACTGTTTAATGACAATGAAACCCTTTCGCTCTGTGTGGTTGAATAATGAAGATTAGGTCTTAAACATACTTTACATAATTTGAGTTGTGGACACACTGACAGAGCAGCAAGTATCCCCCAGTGCGGTAAAGTAAACATGCAATTGCCAAAAGAGACCAGAGAGGCTCTGGTAGAAATATTTACACTTTACTTCAGTAAAGGCCTTTGCGGTAGAGCTGCACTATGCAAGCAGTTTTTTCTCCATCAGTGAGTGGTGGGAATTGGTAAACAGAAGAGAAGGAATAATAAATACTTCATCAAGGTTCCAAATAATAGAGATTGGCAAATAATAAGATGTAAATTTGTTTCTCGTTATTCACACTTCATTTGGTAACTTGTCATCACTTCAAAAGTTGCATCTGCAACATATAGAGATAATACAATAAAAAAAGAAAAAAAAGGCTGTTTTTGAGATGAGGTAAGTTTGTGATACATGCTCACATGCTGAGGTTTTTAGTTTACATCACAATATGCTACTTAAGCACATTCGAATTAGAAACAGCCTCCCTCCCATGTAGACTCTCATATCTATACCTAAAGGAATGCCTAGCCCTGCAGGCCAAGAGTACATTGAGTTCAACAACTCAAACTGCCACTAAAGTACAAGACTGCCAAATTTGGAAGCAGTGCAATTAAGCGCTCAATGTCACCGTGGGCAGTGAGCAATTCTCCAGAGGCAAAAAATGCCTTTTCAGAGGGAAGCCCTGGGACAAATGAAGCCTGCCTCAGCTGCTGCCGGGTAAACTGATCCCCCCCAATGCCACGGCAGGGCATAGGACAGGGAGGGAGGGATGGAGTGATAGAGAAGGAGGGAAAGATAGAGGGATCAGGAAAAGGGGGGTTGCTTCCCCTGCAGGCACGTCAACTCAGCTGTTGACCAAAGATGACGGTAGCAAAAAAGGAAAAGAGAGACAAAGAGATAAGTGGAAAACATAACAGAATGAGATAAAGTGAGACATTGAGACCAAGAGTCGCAGAGAGACAGCAAGAGATTTGAAGATTATGAGACCAGAACAGCAAGACAGAAAAATGAAGCAGGTCCAGGCAGTGTGACTGACAGGCGAGGGGGACCCCCTACTCAGAGGGTAAGTGGGCACCCATGGAGGGTTAGGGCACAGGAAGGCCAGGCCTGACCTCTGTCCCTCTGCAGACGTCTGGCTCAGTCAGGGACCAGCAGGCACTGTGTTGAGCCTGTCTGGAGGGTCAAACCACATCTGAGCTGCTCAACACATTAGCTGAACCCCACCACCACCTCCAGCTATTAGAAACAGCACCTCTGCAGATACTGTCACAGTTCCTCTAGTACAAACAAACGAGCTATAACTCACAGATACCAGAAACCAGTAAACTCTTATCTGCCATTGGCAGTGTAATTTATATGTAAACTGTGATGTGAATAAGTAAAACTTGTGAAAACAAAATACAAATTTCAGGTCACAGCAAGCAGGAATCTAAACAATGTGATGTGATGACACTGAATGAGTCATAATAACTGAAGTTGCCCAATTCAATTTGAATTAGTGTATAGACGTCTGGTGAAACTGTGAGACATACTACTGGAAATAAAATATACAGGCAGTGCAAAGTGTGTGGAGAACAGAATAATGGTCTTATTGTTTGTCATTTCTTGTCATATGAGGCTTTCATTTTGACATCTGTTGGCCTAAACCAAAATAAAATTGCCAGTTTGTTTTTATTGCCCAATACACATTTCTGAAAAACAAAAGGACATTTTCTTTTCCTCCACAAATTATGGAGTAATTTTTCAATTTCAGTTAAACACACAGGGAAAAGAATTCTGGGCAGGGATTAGCAGTTGACTACCCTGCCTGCCTGCAAATGCCTGATCTTTGAAACCTAAACATTTTTAAAACTGGTCAATTTCACACAGTTTCAGCAGATTAATGACAGCATGCAGAGGACCATTGCTGGATAAACACAATCTTTGTTATTGTTGTTTTTCCTCTGCAGGTTGCTGGCGAACTCATGCTGACATCAAAGCAGCAGGCCTGGAGATTGGAGGCCAGGCAGTGGAGGGCGAACGCCTATGGAGTGAGAAAATAAATGAAGGAAACTCAATAGCTCCTTATCTCAGACAGACCCCCCCCCTCCTTCTCCAAATCACTCATACACACATACAAACACAGACACACACACCCACACAGGGTCTGACAAGTAGAGGCCCTGTCCCCCATGTCAGGGTCTACAGAGCACCATCCCTGGGGAATATCCAGCAATCAGACCTCCTACCTCCTGCTTTAAAAACACTCACACATTTTGTCATGTAACTTTCTTCAAACCTCATAGAAAAACTCTAATACTGCCTACCAAGTAGACACTGTGAATGTATGGGTTTCACATTGCCTTTCTAGAGCAATACTGTAAACACTCACTGCTTTGAGCAGAGCATACTGCCTTGTTCTTGAAGCAGTGCCTCCATCCTCAGTTCTACCTGTCCACTTTCCTCCAAATGTGATCTTGCTCACACCTTCCTTCACAATTCCTTCCACCTTATCGTCCTATTCATTTTCACTTCTTTCCATCTCCAGTTACAATCTATGTCTTGTTTCTAGTTTGACACTGTCATCTTCTTCATCCCTCCGCTTGCAAGAACTTCTCATCCCATCCATCCCATCCAAGCCGTTAGTCTAAAGCTTGTTTTAACGGCGATGACCCTGTTTCTCATAAGAATGGTTTCCAGCTGGCAGCAAGAGGAATGAGACTTGAAAAGTGGCTCACTGTTTCAAACATACAGTCACAGTTTGGGATGGTTCCAGTAATGGTAAATGGTATGCAGCCACTTCTTTTACACTTAAGCTGTACGACCTATTGATGACGACCGCACTGGAATGTAAACCAAAGAGAACAGAGCTCATCGCAGTTGACTCAAATTACCTTTTCTTTAACGTCTCTTGGCTTCGAATACATCCATCAGCTCAACTAAAAATTAGCTGCTAATGGGTTTTTAATGAAAGTGTAACAAATGCAGAAAGCCATTATACCATGATTAAAGACAGGGGTTTCATTTTCTGCTCAAACAGAGGTAGATTAGAGAAGGCTGCCAGAGCTGTAAGGACAGAATTTCACACACTCTCCCTTACACTGAAAACACTTCAAAATGAGCAAATGCTCAAAATAATTACTATTACAATCTGCAGTGTGTTTATAGATACTAACACACTAAAACACAAACATACACTAACAACAAATACTAGTGTAAAATGCCAAACATGAATGCTTGTATAGTCTCACACACAGCATAAATATAAAGACCCTAAAAACACGGCAGCAGAGCTGTGCAGCTGGAATCCATGGCAGATTGGAGGGATTAGAGCCCGAAATGAACCCAGATGAATATCACATCGTGTGACATTCTGAATAATTATCTCAATGAAAACAGCTCATTACAAAAATGCAGTCTCTCTTTCTCTTTCTTTCTCTCCCTCTCTCTCCCCCTCCCTGCCTCCCTCTCTCCCTCTCTCCCTCCATCCATCCCGCTATCCTTCCTTCCCTCCCTCCAAGTAATTAAATCCACGACTTGGAAAGAATATCCCCATTTACAGTGCATGTACTGCATTAATGAAATATTATAGTCCTGAAATGTACACAGTGTGCTGCAGTAATTCAGCTGAACTAGGGTATTCCACAGTGTGAGCGGTTTCTGAAAAAGTTCTATGAAATGAAATGTCTCTATGAAATATCACAGTACGTGGTAAGAATTCAACTAAAATGGCGTATCACAAATACACTCTGCATGATTTTAAGCACAGTTATGAAAAAGAGAATTGATGTGCTGCTTCCTAGTGTCAAAAGTAAAGCTATTATGATTCTCATATAAAAGTAAATTTTCTTTTGTGAAACCACAGACCACAGCTACTCAGCACAAACTGTATACTAACGTCAGATAAACAAAATATTCCTGACATGATATGAAGGAGAGATGGTCCATAAAAATATGCATCCAATCCTGGTTTACTTGAAACTCTTGTTATTTTATAGTCAAATAAATTATCTGTAATATGTGTTTTCAAAATCTTCATACCTATATAATTAAAGAAACCACAAAAGAGAACAGACAGACATGTGGGATTTCTTTGGAATCGTTTCAAAAAGGGGAGGGGGGAGGCTGTTTACAAGGTCTGCAATACCAGAAGTGTTACTAAGCACATTTCATCCCTGTAAACTGTTACAATGAAAGCACTGGGTTAATTTTCCAAGCATATGCCTTCTTTCTTTCAGAAGCCCAAAAATATAACATGTTGATTAAGGGTGGGGGTGGGGGGGGGGGCAGAG
The DNA here is from genome assembly GCA_023373845.1 of Nibea coibor. Lineage (NCBI taxonomy): Eukaryota > Metazoa > Chordata > Actinopteri > Sciaenidae > Nibea > Nibea coibor. The sequence goes on from CM041726.1 coordinate 4,800,434, forward strand.
AAAATGAAAAAGATTCAAATGTGTCTGTCAAACAGAGAATGCACAATTACCAAACTATTTCACTCTAAAGCAGGAGGAATCACAACGACAGCACTGGTGATGTCATCCTGGAGGTCTCTGCCAAGAGTGCCTCCACTGTACCCAAGTCAAACTGGCTATGTTTAATATCTGCCTCCAACATGCCCAGAATAATAACAAAGACAGACAGGGATCCCAGAAACGGACCAGACGCACAGGGAGCAGCGGGGGGCTTCTGAAACTTTTCAGTATTTAATTTGGCCTTGTTCAGCCGTTGTCTTTGCATTATTATTATCTTCACCTGAGAGGATACAGTTGCCTGAGGTTGTAGTTTAGGTCTTTTACTAGACAGTAAAAGAGCTACACTTAATGTAAGTGCCACACATTAAGCCACCTTAACTGTAGAGCCACAGGCCACTAGCACACTCCTCAAATCTTTTCAACACTGTGCAGACATTTTGACAAGTCTGGTCCTACTGTACCTTTGTAACATGGACCAATCAGTGTCATCATTATCCATTACTAAATGTGACACATTTAAGTTCATTTTAGCTCTACTCTGAACGTATTACATGCTGCAATACTGGCTTAAATCCCAAGGTATTTTCTTTAGTCTTATAAGCAAACCTCAAGTAATGCCAGCAGAAACCAATCTTGTGTTTACGGTACAGTAGCTGTTGCTGCTCCAGTTAAAGTGTGCATAATTCCCCATTAATCTAGTAAATCTCAAAGCCAGTGTATTCATGCATGAAATCGATTTCTTTGTTATGAAATAGCTTTTTTGCTGGTTATTGCCCCACAATTGTAAGCAGGTCAGAGGTAAAACATTACAAAGCAGAGGGAGAGCTGAGGTCAGTGCTCTTTCAACCTTGCTAACAATGTTTGTTTTCCACAACTGTTGTTCATACAAAAGATTTTAAGTTAAAATAACTCCATTCTAAAGTCTCGATTAAAAGCCAAGAACAGGAAGTCAGACAGGCCAGTGATTAGTCGTGATGTAGGTGCCGTGATGGAATGTGGAACCAGGCTGGACTGTCTAGATCACTGCTGTCTCCATTTTCTTTTCAATCAAGCCCATTCAAATTCTGCCCAGTGACCTCTTGATGTTAACATACATTCCTGCTGGTGATGTGTACTTAAAGTATAATTGCACCTGACACACCCAACTGTTGTGGGTGAAAATGAGAAAACATAAGGGAAAGAGACAGAGAAAGAGAGTGAAAGAGAGCAAAGAGTGTGAAAAAAGTTAAAGACACAACAGTGAGGAGGATAAAATGCTAGAGGAGAAGAAAAATAGGAGTGATACAACAGGAAAGTGGGGGTAAAAAAAAAAATCAAAAGAGAAGGAGACACAGAGAGAGAATGGGAAAGAGGGAGAAATTGTTCCTGATTTAGATCTGAGAGGCTCTGGTCCTTCAGATGTCTCCATCAGCTAACCACAAGCCCAGGCTGAGCATGTGAGGCATGCTGCTTACGCTGGCACAGCTACCCCCTAATGCTAATAACTGCAATGTGTTAGCTACAATAAAACACTCCACACAGACCCCTCACAGACACACACGCACACACACTAACACCGGCATATGCAACTACGACACACATGGGGGAATTCCCAAACACAAGCTTTTAATCCAAGTAATGATAACCAGTCACCAGTTATTTGCCAATAATTTATCATGCTGTTAATCTGCATTGTTAGTTTACTTCATCATATGAAAATAATTAATAATCTTTTTTTAATGTAAAAACAGCATCCTATATATATATTTCTATCTTCTTTTAAAGTATAATTTTGCAATTTAGTGTCCCCAGTTTTAGAGTGCAATGCTACTGTTGTAAATATGGCCAGTTGTGTATCTGTTATCGATACATTACTGATGATAAAAAACTATGATAGCTTTCAGCATCACTAAACTTCAAGCAAGTGCAACACCACAAAACATAGCAGCAAGAAGCCCAGCTTAGTGTCTGCCCCTCAGCCTTTTATTTCACCAAGCTCTCACTAATACCTGAAAGTTAGTCCCAGATTTACCCCAGTGGTCTGTCGCTCTGTTACTCTCTCCTTTCATCTACCTAGCTTCCTCCGTCGTCCTCTTGAATCTTTTTGCCTATGTCATTATGCTCATAGAGGCTGCTGAGCCCTGTTACACATGCTTTCCCAGCTCCAGTCATGGCTTCAACCCATCTGCATTCCCCCCTGCCCTGTGCCTAAACCATGGTGCAAAACGCCCTTGGTACAAACACCAAAACTTCCCAGTTGAGCTGAACTCACAGTCTGGGCAACCCTGCTAATAAACTGAGTTAACATTAGCTAACAACAGCTACAGTGCACATCAGTTTCTCTAAAAAATAAAACATGATACAGTTTCAACAAATTCCTGCAAATAGTTAGTGGTGTGTGCCTAAGTGTTGTAAAACATAACACACTTTTATGTTACATAAGGCAGACACAGGTGCTTGGGATGTGGCATGGGAATGACACCATTCATCTGATTACAAGTCAGTCTAGCATCAAGCTTTAATTTAAAATCTGTTATTTCATGATAGAGGAGTTCCACAATATTTTAATTTTAGTGACTGGCTGTAAAGTGAACTTAACTACCCCTTACTTTGAGTTTTTTCTCTCAGCTTATCATTGTCATATTGTCTATCACTTCATAGACAATATTAAGTACACTATACGAAACATAAGCACCCCTTTAACAATGTAACTACCAGCCATCAAGAACAGTGCAAGCAGTGGCTGAGGCTATTCGACAACTTAATTGCACATGTGAGGTGTAACTGGAAGGCACGAAATGTAGAGGCCTAAGTGTTCTTGGAGTATTACAATGCTCTGAAACCAGCAAGATAGAATAAATCACACAGAGAGAAATGGGAGAGGACTTTCCATCGGTGTTGAGAAATACCAAAGCCATATTGCAGGGGTTTTGAGCATGCAAGCGGAATGCAGCAGGACTTATGTTTGCATAGCTTTTATACACAAGGTTCCAAAGCAACTGAGGTACTGTCAACATTCATCAGCTTACTTGAGAGATGGAAAACTGTCAACCTAACTTTGGAAAAAAAAGTCATCCCTATAACATCTTGGATCCGTCAACCAGTTTTTGTGCAAGGATCCCAGGTCTCTTCTTGTCTTCATCAGAGTAATGAAAGGAGACATGTTTCATTTCTTAACTTAAATTTGCATAACAAACCAACGAAACAAGAGACCTACCCCTGGCCAATAGCCAGAGTCCAGAATTCTGTTTCATGAGTTATAATCGCATTTACAAAAACTTAAATGTGAAAAATTAAAATTAAGATTTGAAAAGTTGAAAACTGAACATGGAATTTGAACATTTAAAAATGTTAATGTATTTATACCTGCTTTATAATCATGTTTGCAATATAATGTCATTAATATTAAAGACAATGTTGGCACAAGTTTGTGAGCACAGCTTTCAAAGTTGTATTTGGCTGGAATACATAGCAGAGGATTAACCCTCGGCTACTGCCCAGGCTGATTTGGGTTGTTGGCACTGCTCTTTGAATTTTCAATTCATATCCAATTAAAAGGACGTTGGAAATCCCAGCAATCTTTAATTGGGATGTGTTAAATCACTGCAAGCCATACTCAAAAACTCTGAAGCCAAAATTTAGTGGCAAGAGAAGAAAGCAGCTGCCAAGCACATTCAAACATTTCAATTTTCACATCTGATTTTCCACTATTAAGCCCTAACTTTGCAAATATTAATTTCAGTTATAGAAAATGTGACTGACTTTACCTCACACACTTTGATATCTCTGTAATGCCGTATTTCCACCAAACAGCGTCCCAACATCTCTACTCTCTGTTCTTATGTCAATTAAATCTATACATCAATTACTGTCAAAAAGTTTCTATGAAAGATTAAGGGTAAATACAACTTAATTATAGCATGTGAACTCTTATCATGTTGGTCATTTTAAACAAGCAATATGGTCAATGTCAAGCCAGAGCGATACACTCCTTCAAGACCTGCATGTTTATTATCATTTCAGCTAACCATATGCCTTCTCCACACAATCTCCTTTTTTTCTCTCCCACACCATGGAGAGTGACATGCTGTGCAATTATTCATATTACATTCTTCTTCCCTTACACACACATTACAGGCAGCCTAGTCGGCCAAGATAAAAGAAAGCTATCAATTCCGACCCACTCAAGAGGGAAGTGGAATCTAACTCATATACCAACACACACATCTAGAGCAGGGGAGCTCCTTCTGAAACACACTACAGTAAGTATTCCTCTGGCTTTAATAACCATAAAGTGTTAGATATCAAAGATGTTATAGATAGAATATAAATGTACAGACAGCATTGGGGAGAAAATATCAAAGATTTACGCTCTGGCAAATAGTTTGCTACTTACTTTACTGGTTAAAATGTCCTGCCTTATATGGCGTCATCATTTCTATAATAAGAGTGGAATTATTCATAGGTCAACAGGGTGAGGGTCTGCTAAATGGAGCACATACTCACCCTGAGACATAAAACATGGACCACCCACAGTTTGTGTAACATGGAGTCGTACAAGTCTACCTTTCTCCATGGAGAAATTACACACAGAGGCACTCAGTTACCGTGTTACTCCTTTTTGTGACTTTCTGTCTCATCCAAAGCTAAAAGACAAAAGTCCATCTCCATAAATGTAGTTAGATCAATTAAATGAAGAGGAATATAGTGGGAAAATGCCCAAATGTGGTTGTCACACAAAAAACAACATGAAATAAAAGCCCATTGTGTCACATACAACACACACACAACATAAACACTATGATCTTAAAAGCAATATAATGTAGTAAACATCTTCCCTAATTCAGTGGTGTCTGTTTAAATTTAAGACTCATAAAGCAAATGGTGTTCCTAATTGCAACATAATATCTTCCCAGAATTTCTGTCCGAAAAAAAGCACTAATAAAGCAAACATTAGCCTTAATTGCAAGGTAATCGTTTCCCAGACTGCAACATCACCAGGAGCACCCAGCAAGTAATAAGCTCCATTGAGGGATTGCTGTAGTCCGGATGGCCCGAGAGCAGGGATTAAACTGTGGAGCGCCAGCATCCTGCCCAGAGTGTATTGATCACCACTTGACTCACTGGATGCAGGAAGCCGCCGGGTTTAATTTTTCCCCTGACTGCTTTCCTGTGTCTGAAGACCGTCTGAGGAGCTGAAGTAACCTCATCCTACCAGGAACCCAAAACTCCATCAAACCTCAAAGACAAAGCAGTGTAACGCTGTGGGTTGTGTAGCATTGGCTGACTCACAGGCATTGGTGACTGGGTGCAAGACCTTCTGCAGGAATGACACACTTGTGCATTGCCTTCTGCAGATGCTTTAAATCAGTTTGGAATGCCAAGCAGAGAACTTGAAGGAGAGGACAGACAGATACAGCATGGTGAATTACATGACTGATTTAAGTCCTACAATTATGCATTGTTGGAAAACATTTATTTGGCTTGTAGACACAGTGCATGATTACTAACTTAACGTTTTTGTTCAGCGTGAAACACAGGCTTTCTAACCAGGAAGTTTCAGCATCATTACAACGTTAAAGCCTTCCTCAGACTGAAAAATCCTGTCAACAAGTGGGTAGGCCTGAGGCTACCAACATACACTACATTTGACAAGTGATCCAATCTTACCTGAAATATCTTCCAATCTTTCGACTTTAAGACAAAATGTTGATAGTTTATTAGATTTAAGTACACCCCAGCCTTTACTGTATATCATTCAGAAGACAATTCTTAGAGGGCACATTTGTACATGGGTCATAAAACCAACAATGGATGTGGGCTTTTAGGATAAGTTTACATAAAGGCCTGACAAACTATAAACAGTCTGGAGGTTTCATCTCCATAGCTATGGAACTGCTGCAATTTGTTTTGACAAAATGGCCAAAATATGAACACATATACAGGGACCGCCACACAAAGATCCTCTCATAACTACTCCCAAGCACATATGCTCTGATGTTCAATCTACTTATGTCTCTCTATAGTTCTCTTTGTCTCTCATTAGAATGCTTGCTGTGGCTTCCAACCTGCCTGAGGAATCCACAGTGTGCCAACATTACTCCATCTTTTTATTATTTACAGTCAGAGATGGGTTTTGTTACTGCTACAGGGGGTTGGACTCAAGGAAAATAGATTCTCCAAAGCTCCATGTCTTCGCCCTCTGTCTTCTCAGTCCTGAAGACAAGGCCCTGCTGAGCTGATGATCAGACGGATTTATGGTGCAATCTCTGTAAGCCATTTGCTCCCTGCGAGCCGGAGAATCAAAGGCAAGATTTCCGGATGGCATTGGGACAGAGATTATCCAGTTTGTGCTATCTGATTGCAAACTTCCACAGGCTGTTTTCTTTTACTTGTTTAACTTTTTCCTTTGTGTTTTCTGACTTGTGAAAGATGAGTTGCACAGGCACAAACAGACTGGGTCTCATTTTGACAGAGGAGACTGCAGAGGAAGACAACAAAAGCCCATTTGAATGCACGTTTAATATTAAGAGTGTGTCATAAGATGACACACTGCCACTTTTGAATTTTGATGTTTCATTGTCACTTCAGAACATGTTCACACTCTGTCAAGGAGAATTAAATATCTCAATTTTAACTGGAGAGTAAAGCACAACTACAATAGACCACTGCAACAGGCTACACACAGAAGCTAACAGTCCATACATCCCACGTTTCCTATTTAGTGGGTTGTGGATTCAGCCCCTGGGTGGCATAACCACATGTTAAAGTAGTAACATCCAGAGTACAACTTCTGCGACAAGAAATCAACTGTGCATCTGTGGTCACAATGTCCTAAAACCTGTATCAAAAAGCCATGTATCACATGTATAGTTTTCTGTTTAACTTCTGAGTCAAAGTAGCGATTCTTTGTCAAGTAGGTGGTAGATTTAGCAATGGAATAACAACTTGGGGTTTTCAAGAAGTCTTCAAAAAGGGGTTCCCTAATTCACATGTATTACCCATTATTTAGGAGCAATGAGGTTTGGTGGTGTAAAGCCCTAAAAATAGTTTGGAAGGAATCTAACAGAAGAAAGAGCCTACTTGGACCATATGCCAAACCAACAAGTCTCAGAGGCACCTCCCCAAATCATCTTGAGGCAATGCATCAATCAGAACCTCCACATCAGTGGCAAATGCACTCAGCGGCCATAAAACTCCCAGATCAAGCAGTGAGCGGAGCCAAAACCAGAAAGGCTCTCCTTGGTAAACCCAAGCCCTTATCTTTGTCTCATAAAAAATAAAGAGTGCCTGAGAGTGTTATGATCCACTGTAACTGCTGTCCAGCCAGTTCCTCTCAGTCTTTGCTGATCACACCTCATCTTCAACATCTGGAGCAGTTTACCAAGTTGTCAAGAAGAAGAAAAAAGTGCCCATAATTTTGCAACATTACATCAGTGTTAGCTGTTAGATCTTTCATTAAGGCCTGATTTCAGTCTTGCCAATTTCTGTTACTGCTACAACCAGCTACAAATACAAGAACAAAACTCTTAAAAACAGCCGCACAATAAATTCTATCTCCTACCAAAGATTTTATCCATCTCTTCATTATATAAGCTTGGAGGCAGTAATGCCTTAAACCAAATGCTCAGCATCACATCAGAGACCGGCTCAAATCCACCACATCTGAGCTGAAAACCTTAAAATGAAAACATCAGCCTAATGAAAAAACATTAAATACACCAAATATAGAAGTGTCCTAGATGTGAGTAGTTTGGTGTGAAAATGGAAAAACTGAAGATTGCTGCTAACTTCTTCTATGAGATTTCCATGGGGCAAATAAGATACTTGATGGAGACCTTATGAGTTCTATTAATAACTCCAGTTTCCACAGGGGCTCCGTATATAGAATGACAGACCATTGTTTTATCCATGCAGCTCTTGACATTTTCAGATTGCTTTTTAATTTACAACGGGCTCAGATCAAACAGTTCATTCATATCAAGTAACTCAAGTGAGCCAAACTGAGTGCGTCTTTGCACAAGAAGAAAGAAGTTAAAGTTGACTACTACAAAACCCTTTCATCTCCATGACCAATCTCCTGTTACATACATTGAGCAGAGATCAAGGATTGGTGTAACTTCACATGCAGATGTCCATGCTAATAATTCAACTCATTTGAAATTTCAATTGATCTACATGTACAGTAAATCTAACACTAATGCATGAACAATGTCTAATCTTCAGATAACACAAGTAGAATTAACACGATCAAGGAAAATTTCTAAGCTTGCTTCAGAGCATTGTATGACTTCCGGGACACAACAAGACACATATAAAACCTAATGTATTTTGTTTGTAAATGGACTCCGGTTTGTAAAATTAATGTCAAAAACAAGTTGACAACATTTTTTCTATTACCATACTTTCTGCACTACAAGTTCTCATTACAGCTTATTTTAAGCAATTACACTGTCAGCAGGAGCTGTAATCTCCAACTGCTGCTAAACGCCCAAATTTCCACATTTGCTGGAAACTATAATTGTGAGCTGCTCTTGGTGCTTTGCAGATGGGCCCTATTGAGCAATCTGAATATCCCTAATATTACCCAGTTCCTCTAGAGGGGAAACACGAACATTAAAAAGGTCCAAATAATTCCGGTCAAATTACACAACCCTTAATGAACTTCAAAAGACGTACGGATGTTTTTACAGGCCAGCACTCAGGCTTTAACAGTAATTATGAAAACAAACCATATTAATGATATCATTTATCATTTCCACACTTTGGCCGCATGAGGCCCACCACAAAGTTCCTGTCTCTATTGGACAAAAGAAACACTGGTAATCTACTAAACTTAAGATGTAAAATTTTCCATACATAGATCAATTTTTTTCAGCTCTTTCTAAAATCCTGTGGGCCATCACCCAAATTACTTGAGGGCTTCAGGGAGAACTGTCATGACCCACATTTTGCATGCACCTATGCCAAACTCCCTGCATCCCTGCTAGAATCTGATTAGAACTGGACCAGGGCCTTACATGTATATGAACAGGATTTCTAACCTCCAGAGAAACATAATCTTGTTTCTGTGGGCTGACCAAAGTGGGCAACTGTCACCACAGAGATGACATGGCAAATACTGCTGTTTTCTAATGATTGCTGAAAGACTGATAAAGATGAAATAAAGGTTTTATAAGTTACAAGACCATCTACAATATGCAAGTAAACTGGCTGAATTTTCTTGGCTAAGAACACAGTAGTCAGCCTCCTGCCTCCCACTCACATAGGAGAGAAGTGCAGCGGCTCATTTAAATTCCACATGCTAGAAGGACTTTGCTCTGGCTTTGCTCCAAATTATGTCTCATGGGTGTACATACCACTGAATAATTTGTCCAAACGTCATTTGCAATTCCCCAAAAATCCTTTCTTGACTAGAAGCCTTTTAGAAAACATCTGTAACAAATAGTTGTTTTGAGACTACATGCATTACACCCGTTACAGGTACTGGTACATGACCTTAAGCTGTGTATTAAGCATAAAAACAAGTTTAAGGTTCCAGCGAAACTAGAAACCTGATCGCATAAGCAGTAGCCACCTGCATAGTATGATATTTACCATTAGTTCTGGGCAGCTCAAGCTCATGTGTTACAAATCTTTTTGCCGCAGTCTATATAATTAGCTGTAATTGACTTCCCTTGAAATGTGTTTCTTCTGGGACATCTGGCCTTGAAACTTCAACCTTCCCATAAAAGGGCCAGCACCGAGCTACACTTTCAATTTTGCAAACTGCATGGGTGGCAAGGTAGGACCAGGCTCTTCTGCAAAAACAAATCTAAGAAAAATGCCTTTAATATACCCCACTTTGAAAATAAAAATATAGCTAAACTAAATACAATAATATAAATATTTCTGTTCTCAGATTTATGTCAATGGTGATACATGACAGGGCTTTAAGTCTTAGTTCTTACTGGACAAAAAATAATTTGTGTTGCTTAAAGGTGCCCTGTGGAGCTCTCTTGTAAACAAATCATTTCTGTGTATCCTTGAGAGATTCTAAGGTGTTGAATATATTCCACATTCCTATTAAATGTTAGAAAACTGCATCGTTCTGCTCCAGCATCATCCAGGTTTTACTACCTTGTCTGGAATTCCAAATCTTGTTAATGAGAAGCACTGTTCACTGCTTGGGGGCTGAATAAAACAGAGACCAATGACATGCTAAGGACAGAGATTGCCTAGGAGTAAATAGCACTAGTCAAAATCACCTCACAGTTTTGAGTTCCGTGAATATTTCTGGTCAGTGGTCAATGAAGCTGTCCCCCTTTTTTAACAAATAAATGTGCTGAGTGAGAGGACTGTGTTTTCCTTGAAGGGAAATCACATGGGCAGAGTAGAACCAAGCATTTTTAAATTACTAAAAGATGTGGAAAACAATAGCTAATATATGTTTTATGCCGGAATCCATCTGTTTAAAAATGAAGTTAGATGCATCTCTTGATAAATTGAAAGAGCATTTGCAAATAGTTAATTCTGGGAGTATGGATGACAACACCCTTTCATCCCCAAATGTGCTCCTCATTGCAGACTGCCATTACAGCATTTGCCAATCCAAATCACTGTTCTAAAAGGCACAAATTCATACTTTTCCTTCAATGAGGCAGTGATTTATTGGCTTCTGGTTTCATGTTTCTTTCAATGCATTTCTCAGAATAATTCAGCTATTCAGCTGTAAGACCTTACTATGAAGTACCTTACCACACAATGCGATGGCGTAGCACTGTTGTTAGAAAGTGTGGCTGTAGTAAAATAGTCCATAACAAACTCTCCCAACTTATTAAACCAAGACTCATATTTTCACTTTGATGCTCCTGTCGGGGTAGTTGGCTGTCATCATGCCAGTTCATTACAGATGGAAACCTTTTTGAATCAGAATTGCCAGACTAGAAACAACATGCCATACTAGACCATATGAGCACAATATTACCCAAGCACCCAACCTGCTAGAGGGTAAGGGTTACATAAGCAGAGGGGCATAAAACTATTAAAAGACAGAGTCATTTGTATGGTTAATTTGAGAAACAGTGAAAAAAAAAATGTGACTTTGTTTTCTAAATGCACAATGTGTAATTTCTGATGCTTAACAGTCTCACATCAAAATAATTACAAAAGACATCATTTTATGATGTTAAGTATAGCGTGGGGTCATGGGAGTTATTGACTTCTTTGTTAGTCAACCACTGTTGCACATGAAAAATCTATGTGACATAACTTAGTTAGAAATCATGTTTATAGATGAGGTAATGTATTAAAGTTTTGTTCATGTTTGTTACACATGTTACACACCAATTTCCTTCCTTACTCGCTTTGGAAATTATAACAACCAATGGGGGCACAGGGATATGATGCCATTGATAGGTAACCAAATGAAATGCATCATTACCATGAATTAAAGTGTATACACAACTTAACAAAATATATGACACAGATCTAGTCATTTTTAGACATATTAATGCCAAAATGTAACACACTTGACTTTAAAATAAACAATGTATAGTATTTCAATCTGAAAAATATATAGATGCAGGTAACTACAAGTAACTACAAGTAACTACGATGAAAACATTTAGCATGGGATCAGCATAAGCTGAAAATTAAATGATATGCTGTAGCTTCTGGATTACAGTGTGTCTTTGTCACGACACACTCAACCATAGGGTGAAGCATGCTGCTAATGATGTGCACACACATACAGCCTGCTGGTCTGGGTATGCAGATCAAAAGCACAATTTGAGTAGTAGTAAAGAAAGTAAAGTAAAGAAACATTGCATGCAATAGTCCACCTTTTATCTTCTTGTCCTCCTCTGACACACACAGCTCTCTATCTGCTACCAGCAGTAGGATCAGCACCTCAGAGAGGAGAGCACTGAGGCTGCAGGTTGGATCGGGTTTGTGTGACTGATTAACACATATTTTTAGAGGTTGACCTGCACATCACTTCTTGCCAGGGTCAGGCTCATCATGTTTATGTGTTTATGTGAAACTGAAGCCATTATGGGAGAAAAAGGAAGAAGTTTAACTTTGGCATGAGGAGGAACTTTCACATAAATAACAAGAAGATCTGGCCAACCCTGTTTTAACACTGTAGTGGAATCAGGAAAAGCATGTTTCTCAAACCAGTAAATAACTAACCTGAGCTCCATCCTTCAGTTTTAGGATGCACTCCATGGTGTTGATGGTGATGACTACAGGCTCCGAACCCAGCTTGGTCCAAGGTACATGGATACGCAGCTCATGGATATGACCACTCATGAATGTAAAGGGTAGCTTCAGCTCCTATAAATATGCAAAGACATATAAAGATACAAAACTACAGTTGTAATAATACATACTATGGTATTACATCTGTGTTGCAGACAACCTTGTAAGGGCATGTGGCGATATGACTGTGGAGACTTCAAGAACATTTAGAACCTTCATCCATCCATTTTCTAAACCGCTATTTCAAACAAATATTTGAAGTCGAGAGGATAGTAAAAACAACGGCTACAGATTACATACTGGTCACGCTTTTAACAAAATCAGTCAGATTTTCTCAGAGGCAGACAAATCACTGTTCTACATCTTGAACTACTCTGTGTGAGGACGAGTCCCATGAAACCAGACTGCCTACACAGAGGCTTCACATGCCTCCTTCATAAGTCTTAGCCAAAAGACTAATAACCCAAAATATTTCAGAGGAAAAGCTGTCATGGATCTACAGTATGTCTGCTCGATAAGCCCCACAATGTTTCACTAAAAATTACTCTTCATATTAACAAGATGATCTCTTATTGCACATTTTAAAAGAGGTTTCGTCTAAGTGAAATGCAATAAAACAAAGGCAAATCGAGGACAACTGCCAATGTTTTGACATGACAGTGTTACACATCAAAATCCTAACACAATTCCCACTGTCGGTTGGCTTGTAGCTGCTTCCAATAAGAACTTTCATCACAATCTCTGCTGGGTTAGGTAGTGTTTTGGTTTGCTCTTCAGAAGCAGTCAGAACCCACTCAAGAGAAAAGAAAATTCTTTTAACTCATGGCAGACTAATCTAATCCAGACATTACAAGTGTAAAAAAAACACTGTGTCAAAATAACACTGTAGAGCAAAATATCTGAACAAATCTAACAAACTCCTCCAAAACGACTGTAAAGATACTGTGTTTGAGCCTGGCTGCACGGCACTGCTGTTCTTTCTCATTCCAGTCAAGGCAATAAACAATGACTATATAAACTGTAGCTAAGATGTAGATGCAACTGAATGGAAAAAATATGTTAGTTTCCAAACCTTTAACCTTTAATTCTGATTATTATAAAGACATTCAGCACTGTTAGCACTGCCATATTCCATGCTTAGCTGCTTCTTCTGTTGAGAAACCAAAATGCTAAAATGACTCATTTGCTGATTTTAGATGTTAGCCATTAATAGCTTAACTGTATCTTGTATGTGCATGGAAGACCAATGTCGATTAACAAAGGTACAAAAACTACAATACAAAAAGAACAGGTCTCCGCAAACACAACTTTAATTCTCTGCAATAAAAATGTAAAGTAAATTAGTCAGTAAAAATGTGATTTAAATAAATATATACAGGAAAGAGATAGTTATACAGCTTTGCTGTACATTAACATGGAGACACTGATGGTTATCTATGAGCTTGAGTGGCTTAAAAGATATTGACCATTAGGTGTGTATGGATATGAAAAGACACAAGTTAATAATTCTCCTACTGAGCACCTGCTCATAATTATCATCCATGGAAACTGTTTGACAGTCCTGCAAACCACACAAATTACCACACTGTCTATTATGTATCATTAAATGTGAAAATATAAGGTCTGTCTTGCAAAGTCTTTGCACTTGTTTAAAACAGCGAAAGAAAGGACACATTCAGCATACAGTACCTGTTCCAGCACATCTAGCTTCAGGTCCAACTTGCTGAGCACCACATCTCCTCCCCAAAGAGACAGCTGCAGGTCAGAGGGCTTCAGATTCTTAATATATTTGTTTACATAGCTCATCAGGAGCGGTGTGACATAGGACTCCAACATCTTGTCCCTGCCCTGAAGACACATCAAAGATTTAAAAAAACATTGTGTTGTTACTCAGCATGTGTTTATTCATACATTATGAATTAAATCTGTTATATCCCAATATTATCTAAAGGACCAGTGTGTAGGAATTAGTGGCATCTTACAGTGTAGTTGCTGACTGCAACCCTGCCGCCTCTACCTCTTAAACCTAGCATGAAGGGGAAACTATGGTAGCCATGACAAAGGCAAGAAAAGTGAATGGCCCTGTTTAGAACCAATGTTTAGTTTGTCCATTCCGGTCTACCATAGGAACCTGGTGGTTTAAAATGGCAGACTCTGTGGAAGGGGACCTGTAGCATCTGTAGATATGTAAGGCTCATTCTGAGGTAAGAAAAACAGAAAGACTGAGTTCAGCAATTTTGAATTTTACACACTTAACCTTACTGCTTCTGAAGCTTAGACCAAAAAAAATACACACATCAATGTATTCAATATATCATAGCACAGGGGCGCAGGTGCAATTAATAAAGCTTAATTATGACTGTTCCGTTTAAGCGTGCCAGTGCTGGCTAACATGTATGGCTTATAGGCACACTGCTATGGAGCCGATATTACACACAGCTGTGCTATTCCTGTTAAACGCATCTGTTTGAAAATGGCCTATTCATGTGACCTACTGATATATGAACACTTTTAAAAGCAGCTCAACCACTTGTTTCGACTTTATTTACTGAAGGTGTAACAGTACTGTTACCTCCAACTGTACAGTTGGTCATGTTGTTGAGATGATATTTCAACTTAAAAGAGACACAACGATAATACTGTTCGCGTGTGTTACAGGTTAAGGTCTAGCAAACTCACTTTAATTTAAATTCCTCTGGTTCTACTTTAAAGTGGTTAAATGTGAAGTCAAATAAGTACCTACATTAGCCTGCTAGTCATTGTCTCTTCACTTTTTCTGCATGCGACTAAAGCAGAAACGTTGTGTTTCCCAAATGCAGAGCACTGTACCTAAATATAACTTTAAATGCAGCAGTGTCATCCTACGTAGTAAGAAATTTAACTTAACGTTACTGCGGAGTAGTTAGCCGAAGATGCTAGCTATGCTCTCCTGTCATTCTAGCTCTACAGCAGAGCAAACAAGCTAAGCTAACTGCTGAGAAGAAGTCGCCGTAACTTCGTTTCGGCTGGCTAAAATGTTTGCTCACAAGGAGAAATAGAGAACCCCCTCCTTACTTGTTTCCCGCTTATATCCTGTAGCTATTTCTTGTATTCGGCGCTTAATTTAACATGTTCATCCCGTTAACTAGCGTTAGCCACATCGCTCTACGACTCCAGTCCAAACGTCATCAGTAAACACCAACGCGGCTTCCGTATGCCTGGTGTTGCCTTTGGGTCCTGTAGGAAATGTGCCTTTCAATATTCAGCGCATAAATACAACCCAAAAGAGAGGCAAGCGAGCCTCACAGAATGTTATGTCATACCTCTAACTGGATGAATTATGATATTCAGAAGACCGGTTTCTGGAATCACTGTAAAGAAATCCACGAGAAATCCACGAGAGCACCACACAAGCAACTGTGTGGTGCGTATTGTTCTTCCCAATTTTGTCACTATAGCACTAGATGCCATAAAAACAAATGAAATAGCAACACATAAATGCTGTTTCCAAGTTACTTTTACTAATATGTCTTATCAAAAGGTGCTTGTAGTCACAGCATCAATCCGTCTAATAGGTGTGGACTGACGGGCAGCACGTCAAAGCACCATCGCACGTAGTATTTTCCCTCTCACGCCCCTCAACCCTTATATGGCTGTACATGCTCACCTTTACGGAGAGAGTAGGGAATAAACTCCACAATGGGAAGCTCCCGAATGGTGTCACTGCTCAGGCGGCTTTGTCTTGAAATGATTTACATATTTTAAAACAATAGCTCATGCCCTACATTCCCATCGCAACTCAGATTTTGTTTCAGTTTGTATCTTCAGATACTGAGACGGAGACCTGTGGAAAAGTCAATGAAAGTGAATAATGAAGGATATAATAGCGGGACTTTTACATTTCGTTCACATGGACGACTTGTCTGGTTTCTAAACATCTCATTGGGGCCGATCTAAAGATTAATATGAGGTGGAGTACCATTATAATATTCATACATGCAACTGGAGGCTCGCTGTAATGTACAGATATACTGTTGACATAATAAGTGAATATAGCCTATACGGTAAATTGAAATACTGTGGCAAATAGCATGACAATGAATGCTGAAGTTTAAAGAAACATAAAAGCGAAATTCTTTTTGTCCTTATTTGGATTTATGTTTATGTTTTCAGGACCTTGGAATCACAAAAACACATATACTATAGGGGTGAAAAACAGAGTCGTTCCGTCTATTCTTCACAATCAGACTTGGTCACATCATTAATATCTGGAGCCAATGGTTCCTTTGGCTATGCTGAGTCTGTCTTTCTTGACACTTTGGCTTCTGCAGTTGTCAGCTGCTGCCTCTGAGTCAGTTTTGACCTGGCCTGATTAGAGCACACAAATAAGTCATAACCTGTAAAAACAAGAAATGAATCTACGCTTCAGAAAAATATATAGGCCTTGTGTGTTATTGTGAGCGTATTTCATGTCAGTTTCTATTCAAAAAAATATTTAGGATTTTTAGGGATCTTTCAGATTATGGCATTAGAGGCAGTGTGGCTGAAATAAAAAGAAGTGCATATCTGTCACAGACCGCTGAGGGTCATATGGGGATCAGATCAGAGCAGTGGAGCTCGGTGGCCTGCAGTCACTGCCGCCTCTCCCCTGTCAGCTAGACACAGCTTCCTGAGTACACAGTCCACATGGGCCGGTCACCGATGAAGTTCACCATGTGACAGACTGTCCACTCTGTGCCAACTGTCATTATCGTGAGGTCAGCTAAGGCCGAGGGATGTGCTCTCTAAAGTAACGAAGAAAGTAGGCCTATGTCAGGTTACTTTAGTTTTGCGCCTGCTTATAGACATAGTTTAATTTACTGCATTCAGCCTATACACATTATAGTTAGGTCATGAGGTTCAATCTGGCATTATGGTGGTAAAATGATAAAAAATTTTACGTCCTGAAAGTCAGTGATAAAATAAATAAATAAAAATGGTTTATTCTATTTATTCTATTTAAATAATGTGATCCCCCCTAAACAGATGTGTGTGTTTCTGATGTACAATATTTACATTAAAGGTATACGAGCCAATACATTTGAACCGAAAAATCTTGCTGATCCATTACGAGTGTCTCATTCCCACGTCAAACTCTCAATAAATAAAAATCAAAACTGATTCAGAAAAATTAAAATACGTCTTTAAAAAAAAGTTTTGTTCTAGTGTGACAGCACACCCATATTTATGAAAATGTATTTAAATGTTAAATGTCGTATTTACTTTTTAAATGATGCTTACTGTATACACACCTGTAGGTCAGTCAGTTATCTGTTAGAGTTGCACACTTTGATGCCTTCAGTATTACACTCTGAGGTCATGTCCACGCTTCACAAATGATTTGTTTATTTAAACTGATTAGAAATTATTTCACTTTAATCGAATATGTTCATCACGTAATCCTATAGATTACAGATTTAAAGACAATTTTTGGAGCAATTGTCTCACTCAGTTAATAGAAATGAAATTAACAGCTTTTTGTCGTTATTATTATTATTAGCTGCAGTATAATATTATTATTACTATTGCGTGTATAACATTCATCTTTTTATACCTGCATCGTTTGCAGGTTTTCATTTTTGGTGATTAATCATGTCTTATATGATTAATAAGAAGCTCAATTGTTTTGTGTAAATATGAGCTCGCTGGAGACGTTGAACGTTGTTGCTTTTTCATTTAGAAAATAATTAGGAGAAGCCTGCAGTGTGTAATAAACTGGGCCTTAGTTAATGGCCTTTCAGCAGCAATGAGCGCCGTTTTAAATCTCCCGTTGTTATTGCAGCCACTTCTTCCAGACCTTATTTTCGAGCCCATTAAATATAAATGCTATTTTTTCAAGCGATTAATTGCTGTGTCAGGTGAAAATCATGTTTTGAAACGAGCCCTCTGCAGCCAGTAATGACTGGAGAAATCACGAAAACAACAGGCCTGAAGGCCAAGTCACACAGAGACAAAGAGAGGAGGAAGAAGTCAGCAGAAGAGCGTTTAAATAATATTTTTAAAATGATTATAGATCAACTCCTTCTGTGACAGAGCTCGGATCTGATGGTTAATATTCAAGCGATATTTGATCTATTCAGACGAGCAAAGGTTAGTTGGATGAAATCCAGATTTTGAAACGTATTTATGTATTTATAAATCTATCTGAACCTGGGTGTTTAAGCACGGCGCACAAAGCGCTCAGCCTTACCACGCGAACCTGCTTCTTATAATAATTCATATTTTGTAAATGAAGCATTTCAAACTAGAACTCAAATAGGCCCAAATTTATAAAATGCAAACTGGAGTTGTAGTACGTCTCTTCAGTTAAGTGTCACTGATGTTATAAATTATGAATGTTCAGTATGTAACTCTGAAATATAACAAAATAGTGCATTTTATTTATTTACTTATTTGCATTTTAGATTTTATTTGCTTTATATTGTGTAAATGAATTATTCAACTTTGATCATTTATATAAAATAAAATCCATGCACAGTCTCGGCCATGGTTCCCCTCTTTGGGTTAAAATTGCTTTCTGTGCGCTGGTGACTCCTTCTGCCTTTGCTTTTGCAGGTCAGCTATGATATCAGAAGGGTTGCAGATAAAGACGTGATATGACGGCTAATGCGGCTATTAATACTAATCAGCCTCTATTAGATCTAGATACTGAAGATAATAATCTGACATTTACAAAGACTCTGCAGCTGGATGGCAGTTATGGATAAATAATCATTGTGCGGTTATCATTCTAATGTATAAACATCTCATTGTTTATTATGTACATCATGAATTATTAGTCAAAATGACACTGGAGATTTTGCATATTAATTACTCTTCTGTCTACAAGACTTGTCCTCAAAGACATGCTCCCTGGCTGCTAACTGATATCTGCTGCTCTACTATAAAAAGCCCAACAAGTCAGCCGCACTAAGCTCTCACTGGCTGCTGGCTGTAAACATACAGACTATTAATTTGACGGCCATGGTAAATGATTTCATGTAAATGTTGCTTTTGGGCTTTGACTGTGTGTCTCGTGTTTCAGGACATGGCAATCATGAAATAAAGACAGAGCAAAATGCAAAACGTATAATGGAAATATTTATTTCTAAAATACAATTTAACATACTTTAAACTTATGACTGTTTTTTGACAACTTTATCATTTCAAGGTCAGAAAAGAAAATTAAAAAAAACAACATTATGTACATGGTCTTGATATTTACAGGTGGTGTGAAAGCCGGACGTGGCCATGGCTCCGCTGGTGTCCTACTTGAGGTGCAACCAAATCCCACTCTAATGTGTGCTGCAGTAAACGTGTCCTGATTTGGAGATTGTCTTTGAGCAACAAAAAAAATGAAGAAGTCGTTGACTTGTCTTCCTGCTTTTTGTCCATTGTTATTTTGTTATTCTGTCCAGGCTAGTAGTCCTGAGGTGGGCTGTGCGTCAAACTGTGCCGTCGCAAGTCACAGTTGCGCCGAAACACCTTTCCGCACCGGCCACAGCTGTAGGGCTTGATGTCTGTATGGGTGAGAAGGTGAGTTTTCAGGTTACTTCTTTGATTAAAGGTTCTTCCGCATGTGGGGCATTTGTGGGGAGACTCCTGTTTAGATTTAAAGCAAGCAAAGGATTATTCCCTTTAATTGTATAGAACGTCTATCAAGTGTATCTTTCAATCATCTAAATAACTCCACTAAAGTTTCAGGTACAATATTTTAATGTAACTTTTATTTGTATCTCTTCATCAACATTTTTGTTTTAATTTGGTAACTGGCCAATCGTTCTCTTAGACTTACTGATATCCCCACGCATGCAGTAGACCGTGCATAATAGGCGAACTATGATCATAACGTGTCACATAGTTTAGTGAGGATAAAATCATGGAGACTGTTAATATTTTCAGCTTACCTGCATGTGTAAGGTTTTATGGACGGCTAGAGTTCGAGACTGACAGAATCCCTTCCCACATTCTTGACATTTGAATGGTTTTTCCTTGGAGTGGATGTATCTGTAAAACAGAAATAGCACTTAATCAAATGTCTGCTCATGCATGGATTTGCTTGTAGCAGTTACAAACCCCAGAGTCACAGGGCGAAAAAAAAAGCTCTACTGTGCAAGTTATGACTGTCCAACTTTATATGCATAAGTACTTTAGCGCCCTCGTGGAGAAAACTCTGGGAACAGGCCTGTCTGTGTGTTACAGCAAAATTAGGAATATATATTTTAAACCGCATGTCCTGGGTTGATAATTTAGAGAAATAAATACATTTGTGACTTAAATCATGTCCAAACTCAGGAATGCTGCTGGGAATGCCAGACCCCCTCCTGCTACACAGTGAATAATTAATACAGTATGTGTTAAAAAAAAAAATCTGTCTTACCTGTGGTCTCTGAGATGGTCTTGTCTTCTGAATGCCTTGTGGCAAATATCACAGGTATAGGGCCGCTCGTCTGTGTGGGTCCTCTCGTGGATGAGGAGGTTGTAGGACTTGGTGAAATGCCTGCCGCAGAACTTGCAAATAAATTCCTTTTTAGTCTTGGATGGGAGCCTGCCCCGAGTGGGTTTTCTGTCCGGGGACAGCTTGCTCAGCTCGGAGATGGTTCCCCCTAGTCCCGTTGTCAACTTCACCAGATCCGCAGCTTTCGGCGGGTCCTCCTGAGTGGCAGCGAGGGCCAAGTTGGCGAAATCAAACCTCGGCCTGTCCTTATGCAGCGAGGGGACGCCGTGCGCAACGCCGGTTTGTTTTGGATGGAAGAGCTGGGCTGCGGCTGTGAAGGGTAACGCTGGGAAGGGAATCCTGGGGTCCACCAGACCCTGGGCGGCTGCCATCTCTGTGATCGTTGACCTCAGTCCTTGGATGTGCGGGTAACCAAGAGTCCAGTGGTTCATATGCATGGTTTGCACTGCGCTGAGGCCGTACAGCCCCTGCAGCTGGTCAGCGGGGAAAGTGTTGACGGCCTGCAGGAAGGAGTAGTTGGTGAGCTGGAGGGCTGGGTGCAGGGGGATCGGAGCGTGCAGGGCTTTACTCCCCATCTCGGCTCAGACCTCTGCAGAAGACACGGTGATAACCCTGAGGGGAATGATATAAAATACAAAGCGATGAGTGTTGTGTTTCAATACAACATCAGAGCCAGTAACTATGTGGTAACAAGGTAAACTTGTTACCACATAATCATGATCATACACAGAAAAAGCACCTGTTTAACTGTATGTACACTACTGTTTTACGATGAGAGATTTACATACACATCTTTAATTTTAATCTAACATGATGGTATTTATCTTAAAAAATTATGTCCGCCCACAGAGGGGATTACATTCCTCCAGGAGTCAAACGTGGATCATTTATCGTCACATTAGAGCAAATTAATTATTTTTTAATTTTAACAACTTGCCCAATCGATAGAGCTGATAGGTTAATAAATGAATTCTAATTTTGTTGAGATACAGCTGTGTTGTCCTGCGTTGATAACGGTGAGTAAATCCCTGTTTGGCATAAGCACGACCACAGTCAGAATATAAAAACACATATTTTACGCATGAGCAAAAAAACAAAGTTTGTCCCTCAAAAAACGGAGATGCTTCAAAGCAATTTTATAAAACAAATCAGTCATCGAAACTGTAATTAAATTAAAGTGGGTGTAAAACGACTCATGTGGCATCGATTAACACTGTAAATTACATATCCAGATCACTCTGAATGAAGCACTAAATCTCACACGAGGTAATTAGAGAAGACACGTTGTTGTTTTTGACGGTTGTAGTTGGTGTTTCACAATGTAAAAACAAGTGCTCTGTGTGTCGATTTAGGAGTATGAAATTTTGTAAGCAGGGATCAAATATGTTAAGTGCCCGAGCATGAGTCAGAGCAAAACACGCAAATGCTGGCTGTTATCCACAAGAAAGTTACTTTCATCTTTGCTGGAAATGCCTGCGCGTTTTTATTTTTATGGCTGCGGATAGAATCCAGTTAATTTTATAGGCCTAATATTTTGCTTTTATGTCTATTTATTGTATAAGGCGGGTTTCCCCTAGGCAAAAGAACATGGTAGCAAATAACCTCTGGGCATTTTAACCTACTTTTCCAAAGAGCAATGTTTGTTGATTAAAAACAGCAGCTACCTATCCCAACAGTGTAGGACAAATAAGGTGAGCTGACAGTGCAAGAAATTAGGAAGTCTGGTTGCATGTTTGTGCGGGTGACAAGTTATGTTTTCCCACACAGAAAAGTCCACCGTGAGTTCAAGACTCCGGATGGTGAACGCGGGTACTGGCTGCAGGCCAGCGGTGCAAAGGAGAGCTGACCTTTAGATTTGGTCGAGAATGAACAGAAGAGAAAAAGGGGAGCTCGGTTTTCTCTTTTGTTTTTGCATATTGGAATATAATACTTGGGGCTATTTTGAAAGATCAGAAGAAATCATTTTGTGACTTAATGTCACAAACCTGCCGAGCCTGAAACTTTCTGGAGATTAAGGCATTATTCACACTTGGAGAGTGAACGTCCTGCGTACATGGTAGCCGGAGAGTTGGTCGCTTGTTTCGGTCAGGTCGTTAACATTTGTTCCACTTTAAGTTCAGGCTACTTCCCCCTCACAGACAAGAGAGGGTTAAATGTAATTTTGCACAGGTGCATCATAAGTCACCGTGCAGGCACTTGTTGTTCTTTGCCCATATGTACGACTTTGTTCAACCTGTTCTTCTCTTAATAACCTTTGGACTTCATTTGCACTTTGACAGCAACCTAAGAG
Source organism: Nibea coibor (assembly GCA_023373845.1). Taxonomy (NCBI): domain Eukaryota; kingdom Metazoa; phylum Chordata; class Actinopteri; family Sciaenidae; genus Nibea; species Nibea coibor. The sequence continues at coordinate 4,823,437 of CM041726.1, forward strand.
CCTCGCCGTGTGCTTTGAATCCCTGTCGGAACTGATTTCTCGTTTTTCTTTTGTGGCAGGTTTTAAATGTGTAAAGTCGTGACAAGTCTTTACAGAAGTAAAGGCCACTGCTTGTCTCAGCTATGTCGCGCGCTGTGAACACAGACCAGTGATGTCAAAACGTGGGCGAACTATGACCTCAGGCTGGTGACCATCGCGGAGCAGCAATCACCTCTAGAAACAACATTTAATTTAGCTTTTGTTCATGAAAAGTTCACCCTTCAACTATCAGCTCTGTCTATTTGGGTTACAGCCTAAAACAAGTTCAGTCTTTGCTTTAGATCAAAAGTGAGTTGAGTGAGGATCGTTGCCCTCCTGCAGAAGACTCACATATAGCCTGTCAAACAGAATCTTACCCCAATAAATAGCTGCCAAACGTCCTGCGGTATGTCAGTAATCCACAGTTACTATAGAGGCGCCGAGCTCCAATAAAGCGCCGCTAAAAGTTTTCCAAGTTCCAAGTCCATGAAACTTTCATGTAGCCATGCATTCAACTCTGAAGTCTCGGACCTTTGCAGAGATGTGACAAGTTGTGAAAAGTTGTGGAAAGAGGCGAAGACGTTTGGAGGAGAGACAGCAGCAGCGTGGGAGTCCCGTCCGGAGCTGGGGCTGGAAGTGTGCATAAGCGCACCGGTCCGCACTTTTCAGTGTTCGGGGCTCTCCGCCCTCCGACACGCCTCCACCCCCCTCCTCTATCATTAACTCAAATGTTCCTCCTCTGTTTATTTGTGTTTGGATAGCAACTAGGGCTCCAGACCATAGAGAAGCGTGCTCAGTTTAATCTGCCTTTCCTGACACCTCTCATACACCATATAGCCAACGCTGATACCTTCTTTTGGAGACGTGATTGGAAGCGCAGGAGGAAACCCTGCTCGTTTTTTCCTCCAGCTCCACGCTTTTGAAAACGTGCTTTTGGATACTTGAGCAGCTTACAAGATTTTTTTTTTCTTTATTTTTTTGAAACCTTAGACCCCATTTGCGAAAATGGAGGGCACATGCAAGAGCCACCACATTAAATGGTTTTATTTCCTTGTGGTAAGAGTTTAAAAAAATGATGAGGTTTGTGACTGAAAAAAAACAACAACATCCTGAGATCAGCAGCATGGTGAACAAATGCAAAGTAAACAGTTAACGCCACTTGTGTTCCTCAGACAATGAGATACTCCTGTCCCTCTGCACACCTTGATGTTTCTCCTCAAACTGTATGAAATCACTTAAAGTGAACTGCCTAATTACATCGTCATGAACACGTCACACAGGCTGCCTGGACAGTTATTAACAACTAAACAGGATTGTTACCACATAAGGCAACACTTTTTTATATATATTTGATAGATTGTGTGCAGTCATGTACGCTGTATGATGATGATACTGTGTGTGTGTGTGTGCTGAGATCAGTCAGGAAAACTGGATTTCAAAAGCTGATTTAAAGCTGAGGTCTCTTTCTTACATACTTCACATTTTCCAATCATTTTGATTGAGTTTATGAGAAGTGACAGAGCATGTGAGATGAATTAGACTGCTCTTTAAATTAGACTGCGGTTTGTTTCTGGCCACAGATTTAGATGCAAAGTAATTAAGAGTTTTGACAGCCCGAAACAAAAGTTTACGTGCGCCTCTTTTGTGCTTCACACACACACACACACACACACACACACACACACACACACACACACACACAGAAAGAGTGACTTTACGCACATCACTGGGTTAAAGAAAGATGATTCATTTCTTTAAATTTCTACCAAACCGCAAATCACTGAAAAGTTCATTGATTTTGAATTGATATGAATATTTGGGTGATTAAATCAAAGATGGAAAAAAACGTGCCGATGTGAAATGTCAAAACACACGGGTGGGACTCATTATCATGATCTTACATTCACTTATTTTATCTTTTTTGGTTCTCTTTCTAATTATCTTAAAATTTTCCTCTGCATGACAAGAGGACTTGAGGAAAACTGTAGTTTTTAACATGAATATGTGAAAGTTCAGTGCAGCAGGGCTGACAGGGGTTGCTGCTGTTCTTGCCTTTTGCCTGAGAGGGTTAGTGCACAGACTGCAAGTCTGCAGCGCCGCCTATTGGGACTTTAACAAATAACACGCAGCTTCCTCTTCTACTGAAGTGTTTGCGGCTCTGACAGAACATTGTCTCTGTGAGGAACTTTGAGTTTTCTGTCGAAACCGCACAAAAAATAATGCTTTAATAAAAATGTCTGCATCACTTTAGGGAATTCGTGGTTTTAAAATAATGAACATTTTAACAAAAACAAGTCATAGTCCACTAGACGAAAGAGAAAAATAATTTAACTATGTTTCATTACTGCAACGGATCAGTGGAGCTTCTGATTTATTAATACGAGTCTTTAAACTCGAGATAAATACCACTGCACAGGGCCAGACTGATCCCAGCTCATTATACGACAGATAACATCAAAAGCACAGTGCTTGTCCAAGACGTTTATTCTACTCAAGAGCTCATGTAGCCTAATTTTCGTTTTCATAGAGCTGCAGAACCTTCTCTGCACACAACATGCTTGTGGTTTTCGTTCGGTTTCATATCACCCAGGCCTCTATCTACACTGTCAAAACACTGAGCAATTGCAGACAGATTAGAAGACACACAAAACCCCACATTTTTACATTATAGACGATGGCATTTTCTCAACATATCCCTTTCACTGTGAAAATTTATAACAATGTAAATTGTGTTTATTTTCGCTCCTTGGAAAAAAGCCATTAAAACAAAGAGTGCGTTTTTAAATATAGCACGAGCTCGTCTATATTACTATCAGCATTAATTAAATTTCCATTCACCAGTAATGTGTACAGTCGAAGTTCATTAAAATCTTGCAAAATATGTAAAACATTTTCTCTCGAGGAAAGTACAGACTTCCTGGGGGAACGGAGCTTTTTTTTTTTTTTTTATTTAGTTAAAGGTTTAAGTCGAAACCCTCAAGCTTGATTTCTGTAACATCTACGATGAATCTGAATGTTTTTAAATATTATTCTTAGATTACATAGACTCATATTTCTGTGCTTCTCCACATTTGATAGTCCAATCATTTCTTCTTCTTTTTTTTCTTGTTACATTTTATAATGTCGTTATAAGTGTGACATCACTGCACCGACAGAACAATCAGTATGATAGTCTTATTGTACTTTCAGTGTGTATTATTCTGCTCGTGTCAGCTATAATATCACAGTTACACACTTAAAAAAAAGGACTCATATAGTCCATAATAAGTTTATAGCGGCCCGAGAACACAGTGGAATTTTATCTCTTTTTAATGTTCCTGACAGGACGTTTTGTCTGCGGCCTCCACTTTACAGTTTTTATTTTACTGTTACGCCAATCTGTGCGATAGGATTACCGTATTCTTTATAGTTGGGGTAATGTCAGAGCCAGAGAGTTAGTGCCTTGCCCTTTGGCCCTGCCCTGAGTCCCTTGCAGCCGCCATCATTCTCTATGATAATCTGACTCCCACAGAGTATCAGTGTTTCAGCTCAGTGCAGCTGCCAAGCCTGTAATGGCCGACACTCCTCTTCCAATAACACTGAGTGACAGAGGAGAAGACTAGAGAGATTATTAATAAAGAACTATAGAGCTGTCTGCACAAATGATTTAGATACAAAGATGGATTTTAGGCTTAGAATATTTCCTGATTATGATTTTGATATTAAAAAAGGATTACTGATGTGTAATATGACATGTCCTGGTCTGGTCTAATGGAGCTTTTAAAATACATATATTATACAAGCCAGTCTCACTCAGGCCTTAACTGAACTAACACTACATCAAAATCCTTTCTTCATGATATTTGAAAATGTTTGTGTTGAATAATCTTCTCAGGATCAGAAATGAAGTTAAACCTACAAATTAAGTTGGAAACTGTTTCTTCATCCACTAGAAAAAGTGTAAAAATGTTGCTATGAACTGCTCCAGTCATGTCACCATGCTGTTAATTTAGACTTCCAGTGTCCCAGCTCTCGGTTATGAATATGCCTGTTTGATATCAAAATACAATACTCCACCTGTCATCTCGTGTCACCTTGTTCCTTACCTCTGTTAAACTCGTGTAGAGTCCTTGACAGAAAATGCGGAGCCACTGGCCTCTTCTGGAGTCTGACTGAGTCTGTTTATCTCTCTGTGTTGCCGTGTCTCTGTATAAACTGGTAGACAGGATGTCAGGTCCATATGAGCAGGGGGAGGTAAACCTGTCATTCTTACCTACCTGCTGTGGTTTCAAAGCCCCCACATCCCCACCTACACTTTCACTCATCCTGTCCCAGCCGCACCTCTCAGAATGGGTGTTTTTCACTCAAAGACCCCAGTACTCACATTTTCCTCCACATCACACTCTTTTACCTGAAATTGTACACTTCTAGGAAAAGGGGGTTATGCCTCTTTTGTCACATGAGTTGTTGTCGTTTGAGAGTGAAACGGAACTGTCTCTCTTTCTGTTTTCAATAAATGTATCATGGATTAGGTGTAGGTTTTAGCTTTTAGACATTTGGATTTTCAGACTTACACTAACTGATTTAAATTATTCTAAAGCAAACAAGTCAGAATTATCAAAGAAAGCAGAAGACATTTCTGATGAGCATATAATAACATAGAAGCTATTATGATAACAGATATGGTATTATTACAACAAAATATCTACTATTATAATAACATTGTCAGGCTAATTGTGTTTATTTCTTACTTGCTTAAGTTGACTTTTCACAGCCATAGTTTGGTTTAGGTTTATTCCCTATCCTGTGGTGGCTGCCACCTTTTGTGTCAGTAAACCTTCTGCATATTTTGACACGTTAAAATGATATTAGGTCTTAAACGAGGAAAACGTGGACTTAGAACTTGTCATTCCTCTGTGTGATTGCACTCTAAAATAAATTAGATTTTTGTACCTTTTTTTTTAACCTTTTGCTGAGAACAACTGTTTGCAATGTGAGCCTGATCTTATTGCTGTTTGTCCGCAGATTACATGATTAAAACCACATATCAATCAAGTTAAAATAATTAAAGTAACACACATTTCCTCCAGTTTCAATCGGACACATGGTCCACTGAATTAATACACTGCCTGAAACTGGTCTGAGAAACCAGATGACGATGACATTCTGCAGAACCTTACTTTCCTGGACAGTGCAGTGCATGCTGTAGTTCAGCTGTGACAGCCACATGCTCTACCCTCTTGCTTTATTGTACAAGATTGCCCCCTATTGGTCTACCCTCAAATTACTATTGCAGAATCATTTTATGTTCCATCATTTCAAGCTGTAGTATTCAGTGATGAGTGTATAATTATCAGTTGATGTTCACGGGACATTGTGAACATGTAACTCTCTAGGAATGCAGGTGATGCTGCTTGAAATTCAACTTCTTCTTTTTTTTTTTAGAGATTTTTTTTTGTCTTTTTTGAGCTTTTCTTTGACACAGCTGAAGAGATATAGGAAATGTGGAGAGAGAGAGAGAGAGAGAGATGGGGAATGACATGTGGGAAAGAACCACATCTGTTCCGTTCTCTTCCATGCATTTTTTTTCTGTAAATGTATGTTGTGCATTTCACTCAGAATTCTGTGCATGAGGAAAAAAATTGAAGATAAAGTAATCAAGTATTTGTGTTAGCACGAAGAGAGGGCTGGCAGTATGCCGGGTATATACACTGCATTCCACTGGTCTCCTGCATGATCTCTTCTCCATCTGCTGTCCATTGCCACTCTCTTCACTGGTCTCCTGCCATCTGTTTAACAGTGCTCGGCACCTTTGCGTGACCAAATGCCTTTGCTCCCTGCAACGTCATCCACTTTGCCAGAGAGGCATAGAGAAGAAAACCGCCATGATATCGTGCTCCTTCAACCAATAAAACCCACCAGTTAATGCTGCTCAAGCCCAGCACCAAATCCCATTTGTCAGCAAATAGCTTCCTCCGGTTGTCTGTGCTGGCCAGGCGCTTCTGTAGAACTCCCAGCCATTAACATGACATCTTTAGTTACTCGTTGTCTGGTCTGATGGCAAGCAGAGTGAATAAGCAGTGTGGAGAAGGAGCAAAGAGTGGGATCTGTGTATGATCATAAATGTGCCTTGAAGAATGCCTGATCATCTGATCTCTGTTGAATCATCAGCTGGTTCAACTAATAGCCCGGTAGCTTAATAATCAACACCATGTTAATGTTTATGTAGTCCACATTCATCAGAGTTCATTTCAACCTTAACTAAGCCTTTTGTCTGGGTTATTTTGTTTTTAATATGTGGTAGAAACCACATTTAGCTGGGATTTAAAGCTAATAGACTGTAAACAAAGGCCCTATCCTGTTTGGGATCTGTGGTGTGATGGAGCGATAGGAGCAAGCAGAAATGATGGAAGGACAAGAGAAATGAGGGTTAGAAATTTTAAGATGGAAGTGTGAAGAAAAGCTGGATGGACAGATGGAAATATTTTAGTCAAAACATGAAAAAATAACTAGTTGGAAAGTGGGAAACAAAGATAGAATTAATATAAACCATATCACCTCCCTGCCCATAACAACTCTGTACACGTGAGTGTGTGTTGGAAGGCCTATGTGTAAAAAGCCAGCAGGAGAGCTGGGGTATAGGTGAACAGTATCCTGCAGACTCCAGGCTCCACTTCCTCCACAGCTACAATATAGGCAGACAGGGTCATATCAAACTGTCTCGGGCATGTTCTCTCCACTGTAAGGTCACTGCATTTTTGCATTATTAGATGTGCTCGTCATGAAAAAGGTATTTTCCCAGAGCATGTTCTGAAGCTCTTCATGGCTCAGCTGTGACAGGCGTGACCTTTTTGTTGCCGGGCAGGGATACTCTTGATTCAGCTGCTCTGCTGGTGTGAGGGCTGTGGTGTTTTTTAAAAGGTGCCTTATGCCCTCCACACATTGCATCATGGCTGTTCTGCCTCTTTTCTCACTGAACGCTGACTGACTGGCACCTCAGTTAACTGGCTTAGCTCAGTTAAAATCTACTATGAATCCAATATATTTTTTAAGTGGAACCTTTCCTACTATTGTGGATAATAATTCTGTAATTTCAGTATGGCACTGCATCTTTATTTTTGATTGTGTTGTAGCACACATTACCTCATACACTGTACTGATAGAACTGGTGAACTCAGATCACATGCATGCCATAGAAAGAAGTTCATTTTTTTCTTATAAAACTTACTTGGACATTTTTGTAAGTACATTTATTCAAGGGTTGGATGAGACGATTGGTGCCTGGCTTTGTTCAAAGGCAACAAAATCTTCATAAAGAAGCAGTGACTTCCTAGTCTCTCCATTGGTTACCTGGCTCAGAACTAGACTAGTCCTCCTGTTTCTGCATATGCTATGCTAAGATAACCACCTTCTTCACTTCACTTTAGTTATACATTTAATGTACAGACACAATAACAGCTTGGATGTGTTGTCAGATCATGTCAAAAAGTTGTTCCGAACACTGGAAAGCAGAATGAAAATTGGCTGTTATGGAGAGATAATGATATTGTTGCACTCAGTTGTTCACATGAAAAATGGCAGAAATAGCTGTGTCAAGAATGAAGAAAGAGAGTTAAAGAAAGAAGCTCTAACCCTGGATCTCACCTCCACACAGCTGGCCAATCAGTGGGCGTGAACGTCGGATTGTCCGTTTCGGAAAGTTACAGAAATGGTCGGCCTCTTAATCTGACGTTGGAAAGTTGTGCAGCGAGGGGGTTTCCAAAGATATCTGGCCATTTGACAAGCAGCGTTCTGATGAAGCATACTGACAGCACAAGATTGGTATCAATCATCTACCTCTCAGCAAGACAGCAAATAAGCGAATTTCCTAAACTGCTGCTCCACTGGCATCCATTTCACGGAATACTTCCATTTTTTTTGTTCTTTTTATGTTTCTTCTCGTTCTCATTGCTGCTGTTTTAGCCTGAATTCCACTCTCTAATACTACTTGTTATTGTAGGTTGTGACTTTGTGGGCCCAAAGCGTTGGAGCTCCAAGTGCAACTGTACTGCCTGCACTCCCTACTGCTGATCAGCTCCTGCTGGTGAGGTGATGGACAGTAAAACTCTCCCAGCACCTGTTTCCTGGCCATGCTCATGTGCTGTTAATAGGCTGATGAGAGACGTTAACAAAGTTACTGCAGCGCACTGGAAGGATAAATCAACAGAGCAGTAGAGTGTCTCATCCAGCCTGTCAGAAGTGACATTTTTAAAAGGTCCCAGTGACTGCTGCATCCGTCCTGTACCTGGGGTGAGATGGAAAGATGGAAAGAGAGCGAGGATGGAGTGATGAAAACAAGGGATAGAGAGATTTAACAGAGCTCGGGTGGAGAAAGTAAAGGAGACTTTGAAGGATAGAGAGATGAAGAAATGGAGGAAAGGCAGAATGGAAGGAGGGATTGAAGCTTGGAGAAGCAGTGGAAAGATGGACAGATAGGTGGATGGAAAGGATTGATGTGAGGAATGGAGAGATGGCCTAATGCCTCTACAAAGTTGTTGATCCAGACTACTAGTCAGGATTTGGTGTAATCAGGCCTCCTTGAAAACATTTCTGTGATGTTGTTAGATGAGGAATGAATAATGCAATAGTCCAAGTCATTTTCCCACATCAACAGCAACAACAATAACATTCATCCTGTGTGATTTCATATAATTTCTTTATTCCCCTGCCTTTCTCTCCCTTTGTGATGTGCCAGACAAATGCGCATTACAAAGAGAGTCAGGAAATGGCTTTCCACTTAAAAAAAATGAGAACAGATCTTGACACTGTTACAAGAAGGACCTTTGGCTGTGAAGGACCTTTGGGACAGCTTCTCCGCAGGCATGCACTTTTCTCAGATTCTTATATGAGCACAGGACAATCTAATTAAATTCATCCACAAAGAGCAATATTTCTTAACTGTGTTATCATTATTCTGCCAATGAGTCACTGAGATGTTATTAACATAAGGGACTGAAAAGGCAAATGTTTCTCAGTGCTAAAAATACCCCCATTGGCTGGATTCCAACCTTGTTGCTCTTTTCCCTCTCATTTTCCTCATGCCCTTTGAACTAAAATAACATCATTTTTTGAATGGATTCTTGTGTTATTGATGGATTCCTGTTCCACTGTGGTTTGAATTAATAGCTTGGATGCCTGTATGGTTGCATTTAGTGTGTGGAGACACACACATGCGCACACACAAACACACAAAAAAACGCTTTCAGGCATCTCAACAGCGCACACACGTTCAAACTAACTCACTCACATGCACATACTCACTAAGTAAATGTTAATGTACACAGGTGCAGTCTTTAGGGAGGTTGCTTTTGCTCTCTCATCAGTCACTCGTAATCACTTCCCTTCCAGCCCAGTAAATCACAGTCTTTTACTGATGCATTTATAGGATGCATGTTCACAACTTGTAGCCAGGGAAAAGTTTGACCACCACCAGGAATACATTATAAGCTCCCGCATCCATACAGTCAATACAGTCATACAGTCGACTCACAGACAGGAAATATTGTTTTATAAATGTCTACTTAGTTTCTGAAATGTATTTGTGCTTTTAATAGGGTTTTAAGCTGTTTACGACATATGGGTGAGAGTGGAGTTATTGGTCAAGGGGGGGCTCCTGGGCGGCTGTGGATATTGGCAGGTTGCACGGCTTCACCATACTGGTCCTGGGGAGGTCCCAATGACCTGTTTTATACCAACACTGGTGCTTTGTCGTAAAACCAGGGGGAAGTCGAGTCACAACTTGAGTATTTGTTTGAAGCAGATGGAAAAAGTCCCCCTGTGGCAAGAGCATGTGAGTGTTGTGTGCTGCTGTGTCTGACGGGAGTGGAAATGCACAGAAAAACAGGCTACTTTGTCTTTACATAGACTTTAGATTGGTGCCCAGGTTCTGGTAAAATACTCCTAGTACCGCTAAGGAAAGAAAACCACATTCCCCTCTTACTCTTTTGGATGGAAACAGTCTCCTGTCACCGGTGTTTGAATGCTGTAATTGGACGTTAAGGGGCTTGCAGAGCGAGGTGTGATGTAGTGTTAAAACTGCTCACAAATCACATATTTCTCACCTCTGTGGAGGTTCAGATCCTGGCTCTGGCATTCTCTGGCCATACCACTCCTATCGCCACTACGCCACTGCATTTAAAATTCACACAACACTGTCCTGAATGAGACAGGTGAAGAAAACTGTCGGCATGGAATGGTGTTTCAGTAGATTTAATATTTCCTAAAAGCCTTGAATTTTACCTGTCACTGCAACAAAAAAATGTGTCTCTGCATGTGCCGTGTACGTCAGAGTGATGGATGGTGTAAGTGTGTTCCAGGATTATGTTTTATGAAAGTTAAAGGGCCCTGGGGTTGGTCTGGGAAGCACATAATCTCAGGCAAAGTGCTGGGCTGGATGAACCAAGGCTTTATTATTAAACACCTATGAGAGGGCCTAGAGCTGGTGGAGGTCCCTGCACATCCAACTTAGCACTCTCTGGCGGCTCTCATCACACGTTCTTGCCATTTTGGCATGAAATTAAAATGCTTCTCAAGAATCCATTTACTACCAAGCATAAAATAGGATCTGCATTATTATGCACTGATGCATTTTGAGAGGGCAGGCTTTGACACCCCTTAAATGTGCTGTCATATCATTCCAGTCATTTCCATTTTTTTGGTTTCCTTTCATTAACTGAGTTTTATCTTTGAAGAGAGAGTATTTAAAAAAAAAAAGGCAATACTTTTGGCAATATGTTTCAGATTTGATGGTCCAAGTGAGAATTGACTATAAATGATGTGGTATTGATTTCACATGTGGAGTAGGACTACCAGGGCTCAAGCAGAAGAAGGGGAAGAATGTAGTCCTTGGGATGTGCATGGAGGGCTTGCTAGAGGCTCTAGGGGCATGGGGCCTAGGGCCCAGGGCTTGGTTCCACAGGTCTGGGAGCTGTTAAAAATACTATAAAAGTTCCATATCCACAATTATTCCGACTTTTTAGATTTATAAACCTCTGCTAATGCTCATGGTGGATGTATTACTGGTTTAAACATGGAAATTGATTGCTTGCTCCCTTGGTAACAGTGCACTTGGTAATTATAAATGAGCCCATAAAGGCAACAATCTTTTATAGAATCTGGCACAGTAGATTTGGTAGTACATAGTGGCTTGTACAGGTCACTTTGAAACTAATCGAAAGAAAGGTAATGCTTTTATTCTACTGTAACACTGATACAGCCCTAGTCCCTCAAGTTTATGCCTGTGACATTTCTTGTTCATAACACTACTGACTGACTGGTTGACTTTAAAGTGACTACAATCAATATTTAACAATGGATCACATGCCTTATATATGAAATCTATCTCTTCTAGTCATGAGCAAACATTTAATTATTACCTGACTCTGCAGTTGCTCTATGTAGAGCATTTTAGTGTCTTTCATTTTTTTTGTTTTTGAGACAGATATTTCCTTCAGCAGTCGGTGGAGAACAAAAACAGAACTAAAAAAAGAGTGACTATTGACCAGAATTCAACTGGTGAATTCACCTGAAACACTCCTCCAACACCTCCAACTCCAACACCATCACTCCAACTAAATGGTGATGTTGCTCTGTCTCTACTGGATAAGAAAAAAAGCAACTGTTTGCTAGCAAGTTTGTCCTATCAACTTAAAATGTCATACATCCGTGTTGAGTTCACAGCATGTTTCTGCTGCCTCCAAGTGGCAAAAAATCAGTGGTTGCCGGTTTTTAAAAGTTACAGACAACCGGGATAAGTATGAGGATGTCATTCTTATCCCACTATCCCACTTACCCCTAGCAAAAAGGTTTTTGGAATAATGACAACTTGAAAAAATGATATTTGTGTCCAAGTTTTGTGCTGATCCATCAACATCGTCTATGATGTAGAGGAAGTGACAGAGAGGAAGGTTTGCTCAGGCTGAACTTCAATCCTTAGAGAAACAGTGCTTGTGATGTAGGCTTTTGCTGCAGAGTAGAAGTAAAGCACATGTAAGTTTGGCAAGATCCAGCTGGCCTGGACTGTGAAGCTGGAAATTTTTTACCATGGTCCACATGGCTAATTTGTGTGTTTTTATTTAGCTGTTGTGTATCTGGGACTTTTGGTTTTGGGGGTGGGGGGTGGGGGGTACAGCAACAGTCAACAGATGCTGTCAAAGTGACCGCAGGGAGGAAGCAGAGACAAATGCTCCTCATTATAGCGCTGACTGCAGCCCAGTGGCCCAGTAACCAGCAGAAACCAGCTCCATGTCTATGACTATACAGCTGGAGATCAGCTGATCCTCAATGGTTTCACTTACAGTCAAGTCCCATTCACTTCTTCTTTGCTTCAGCTGAATAAGGATACATTGTGGCAGCCATTGTTGTACCCACACAGGAGAGATACTCAAATTAAATACATGATGCAGAAGCGTTTCTCAAGGCTACCACTGTAGCAGCTGTTGGCTAATGTTGACTCAACTCAAGCTATGATTCCCATTACCATTTTTAAACAATTTTTACAATCCACTCATGCAGGGATGCATTGACTGACAGGTCGAGGACACTCCCAAGTGGGATTTTGCTTAGAGTGCATTGAGCAAGACCACATCCGAGATGGTTGGATTTCAGTGGAACTGAACTGTCTGGATATTGTCCAGTTACATTGTTCATCTGAGAAACATAAAGAGATGGAGGAAAATATGAACAGATTTAATTAAATGCAACCACATGAGATGCATAACTGATGTTTTCAGGCCAAATGTGGCTAACCAGAAATTCACTCTTAAGATCTTTATGATCAGATACCCAAAATCGCATTGAATTGACAAGTGTTAACTGCAGGCTTTGGCTCAACTAACTTACAAAGGCCATTTGTCAATTCAATTAATCAATTGAATTATGATCAAAAGATCTAATGTTTATGGACATTTAAGTCCCGTACACCTACAGTTGAATCATCCCATGCCTTTCATTCTCCTAGGCCCTTTCAATTATACTTCTCAAACTGTTTATGTTTGTGTCCTCTGTCTTCATGTTTCCAGGTGGTTCCTGCTTTTTTTCTGATAAATTGGATGATATTATTATTCATTATCTCAATTATCTTTTCACTCACCCTATAAGTGCAAGAATTTCATATGCTTTACGTTACAGCACAATGTAAAAAAAACTGAACTGACTGAATGAATTAACAACAGAGTGCAGCATGTCCATTGGGGTGGTTTCATTGGGCTGTGAAACCAACGTGAGCAATGTTTCTGACCCCAATCAGGAGTCAGGCAGCGGTACGGGGGTCACCAGGGGTTACATCGGGCCTCTCTGGATGGACAGGCGGGGAACCGTAAACCTGGAAGACCAGGAGCCTGAGTTCTGTGTGTTTACCTCGCTGCTTTTACAAGTGATGTCACCACGTTGTAAAAAGATACAGTTCTCAGCGGCCCCGTCCTTTTGTTACTATTTGAGAGAATAAACACGGGCTAAGTGCATGGAGAGAGATGGAAGCGGTGTGACTGGAAGGTAGGGGGAAGCGGGCTCCTGTGGTGCATGGTGTGTCCAAGCAGTTGAAGTGGGCTGTGGGGATCTGTAACTGTCCAGGTGCTGTGAGATCGAGCCCAGCCTCTACTAGCCAAACCCTGCTCGCTGGTGAAGAGGGAAGTCCTCTCTATAAATATTCAGCCATCCTTCCTTTTTCGTATAACAGGGCTTCAGCATCAACAAAAACACTAACTGTTGGTGATCCCTCTTGGCCCATCACTGCGTGTCTACATGAGTGTGTAAATCATAGCGTGTTTTTTCTCCCTTGAAATAAAAGATACACTGAATCACATCCTCAACTTCAGCGTCTGTCCTCAGAAATCACCTTTTGAAAACACTTCTCATTCCAGCTCCTTTGGAATTCCATAAATATTCAGCTCACACTTCATATCCCGGCTCGCTTTCTTCCTCTTTACGATTCTGCCTCTCACTAAAGGTCTTTGTGGTATTGCAACAGAAATTCTCTTTACATAAGTCAAAGCAGTGAGGTGTGGTATAAGTGTAGCCGTATGCGTAAAGGCAATGAAACAGCTTGTGTTTTATGTGAGCTCTCCTGGCTCAGACAGCTGGGTGGTTGCTGGGGCTGTGTTAACCTACAGCATCGGGGGTCCCGGTCTGCACAATAGTGGTGTAAGTCAAGCTAAGCAAATCCAGCCCAGCTGCAAAGAATAAGACAATCTGGATATTCACATACTGTAGAGAATACAGAGACTCCTCAGTTTCTCAGGACCTGTTCGTAGCATTGTTCTGCAGGGAATCACAGCTTTAAAACCTGCTGCTTGTGCTGCATTTCTCTTCAGGCCTGAAACTCCATCTTTCTGTTGACTCTGACAGATGCCACATACAGACACAAACCCGACCAGTGGAATAATGTAGCAAGCCTTTATGCCTCTCTGGTCATTTTTCTGATGAGACCTCCGCTGTCTTGCTGCGTTGCTCCATCTCTTGGTTCAAGTATCTACTTGTATGGTTCCTTGGCTTGGACTTTTATTAGCTTTTCCCGAGCCTCAAAGAACTTGGCCCGGCCTGGTTCTCCCAGGCACTTTCCCACTAATGAAGTGCACATTCTGCCGGAACGCTTGGCTGAGTCCGGTTCCTTGGCCATCCCTTAATGGGAATTTCCCCGTCTTCCATCCATCCCTGCCTGCTTCACTCTCAGCCACTGCCACTCTGGTGTGTGTGACTCATGTCCTGAACAGCCCGCCATCAGCCAGGGGACGTTTGATTCATAAACCTTCTTACACTTGTTTGCCACTGTTGGACTGGTTGGCTGACTGTCTGGGCAACTGGCTGATTGACCTGTTAAAGGGCTAACTTATTGCAGGACTGGGTGGCTCAGAATGGGATAAAGGTTTAGGGGCTGAAACACTGAGTGACGTTTAGCAGTGAACTGTGAGAAAAAGTGTACATGTGTGAGAAAACATTCACCATGTACACTGGCAAAATCAAGACTGTACTTTCAGGTGCTCTGACTCTGAAGCTACAGACAGGCTGTCATTGCATTTTCCAAACTCTGAATGCTGAAAATAAAACAAGCATTTGATGGATGAAATGATTTCAAACATGACTGCTTGCTTCCACATGTTTTACAACTACCAAAATTAAGTCAGACCACCAGTGACAGCACCTGTTGCTCCATAATCGAAAGCAAATTAAACTGCATTAACTGCTTTTTTGTTCCATGAGGAGCCTCTCAGCATCTGATATTTTGGAGTGTCTTAATCACTGGAAAAATAATCTTTGTATGTTTTTGTTACACAGCTCAGTGAGGATGAGATAGTCTACATCCTCAAATCAACCTTGAAGGGCCTGTGCTATCTGCATTTTATGAGGAAAATCCACCGGGAGATGAAAGCTGGGAATATACTCTGTGACAGGGAAGGTCATGCGAAAGTGGCTGGTTCTGGCCTGGCTGGACATTTGACGGTGAGCTTTGATTCCACTGGGCCACTCTCTAAAAGTCAACATAATAAAATCAGGTCTCCCTCGGAGAATATGCAATAAGATAATCATTTCTGCCCACAGTGGTTTCACCGCTATTAAATTAACCTTTCTGGTGCAAAACAAAAGGCTGGGAGCAATAGAATTTGGAAGTGTTTATTTCCACCCGGTCTTTGCTTACATTTTATGTCCAGAAAATGTTGTTGGGCAGGCAGCTCTCGCGAAACTTTTACAGCCCCTCATGAGCTTTAATCTGGTCAGAATCTAAGTCTACCTTAAGAAAGCACTCCACAGCTGCCAGAGAGAGCGTACGCTGAGGATAGAAGACAAGAAGCTAGACTCTTCAAGCTGTTCAGTTAATTCCCATTATGAGCGGTCTTCATGTTTCCAACAGAAGTTTGTGGTTTGGGCGCTTGCTGCTTACTGAGGACATTTTATTTTTCCCACACTGGTGTATCTTTGTTGCACTCATCTTATTCCTCTTGTCTCTCCATAGCGATTGGCCAGCGTTCCTCTGAGGGGGTCAGAGAGCAACTCTCAGCTCCCTGTGGGTAGTTAGTCAACGGAGAACTCTTTGTGGGCGGTGAACTGTGCAGTGACTGAAGACTGGAGATATACTGTGACCTAACAAGTTTAATGGGGAAGAAACAAACTGGCAAAACATGCAAAAGATAGAAAATAGAGACAATGTACACGCATGCGCACAACTGTGTGTAACCAAGCCAGATGTAGCTCAGCGTGCCCTAGAGATTTTTAACACAGTCTTTCAATTCCCACACTGGCAGGCTTCCACTGTGCTTAAGTGTCCTTGAGCACGACATTGGAACTCCAGGAGTGTCGCTCTGTGGCTGATCATAACCTCTGACCTCCCTTTGGAGGAGGCCGGGAGATGAAGGAATTTCCCCCTTAGGGACCTTTGAAAATGGCAAAATTATTTCCAAGTGATGAAAAAAAAATCGCGAAAACATAAAACAATTCATCTTGATCAGCTCCTCTTTCACTGAATTAAAGGATGTGTTATCCACTAAAGACCCCTGGGATGTTTCTAACCAGAGCTGACGACCAGTACTTGGAGGCCTGTCCCTTGGTTTAGAACCGAACAGCTGCAAACAGGCTGGGCCTGCTGCTGATTCTGGCTGGGTGGTCTATGGTCTATAGAGCACAAGCGCCCCATTACTTACCTGGCTGCATTGTTTTACTTTTTGGACACTTAGCCATTTTTGCTAAGCACTTGATGATTTAAAGAGATCCATAAAAACTGCAGGACCGTGACCCTCAAAAACCTGTGTTGGCTGTTACTGAGGTGGACCAAGACATTAGAAACAAGGTGGAGCTATAGGGAGGGTTTCAATTTAGTATGGCTAAAATATATATAGCACAATAAACCCTTTTAAACCTCAGGTTTAACATATGTAACACAGAAATAATTTGAAAAGAAAAAGAGCAAGGGGTGAGAAGCAGCTTGACTGCTTTTTTTTTTTTTTCGATTTACAGCCAACGAATCTGCAAAATTCATCATACATTTCTCTGTCAAGGCTATGAGGGGGGAGAGAAGGACTGGATAATAGCGTGTAATGGTGATACATTTTACAGGGTCATCCTTGTTCTTGTCCAGACTCCGCTGGCCTATTTGGAGGCCTTCTTCTCACACTGATGATCCTGTTTGATCTCGTTCCCTGTCCTTCGTAAGATGTCATGTCTCAGCCCAAAAGGCCCTTTTAGCTGACGAGCTAAGTCATCCAAAAGCTTGAGCAATAGCAATTATGTGTTTTTTTAGAGACACCTGTAGGGAAATGAAGGGAACCCCACTATTAATATATCCCAAGTAGGTGTGTTTTTCATGTCTTTGCAAAGAAATCCTCCTTGGTGGAGGGGAAAGGCAGCTACAGCCACATTTTTTTTTTTTTTTTATTAAAACCAGTTCATATGATCTTTTACCAAGTGGCGGGTGGAGGGGAATGCTGCTGTACAAACCATAAGCCTGCCTTACACATTGCCTCCTCTCTTGCTGAACCCACGGCATGGCTCTATAAAACCTGCGGTAGGAAACAAAAAAATGTGTGTGCCAGAACTTGGCCTTCAATAGGATAAGATGTTTGTTTCTGGAAATAATAGTTGCATATGTGTAAATTTAGGAGTGTTAAATGGTCAGTGAGGATATGACCTACAGCTTTTATAAGCATGGTTATCTTTGAAGAATGCGACAATGAGCATGAGCAATCACATCCCTATCGGGCGAGCCAGCATGGGAAAAACTTTCTCACAAAGATAGCATGAATAAGTTGAAGTGATAAACAAATGACGGTGATGGAGTTTAAATGTGGCCCTTCTTCATGTGGTCTGGGCGGTTGTACTTGGGGCTTACTGTTCTCTTCTATCCATATGCAATCACTGAAACACTCGCAGCATGAGCTTTTTTTTATTAGATCACATAAAGTAAACAGTCCCAGTGAGTGTTTTTGATAAATGCAATTTGCTGCTATGCTCCTTTCCAGGCTGCATCTTGTGTTCAGCCTGTTGTAAGTTAATTTGCCAGATCAACTGAAAAAACAGAGAAATCTAATGGAAAACACTGCCCTGGCATCCACACTGCATACCAGTGGTTGACTAAAGAATGGGAGCCCTTTAATGTGGTGATTGCATGGTTTCAGTTTGAAATTTAGTTTCCGTAAAAAGAACGCGCTTTTCCGTTGTGTTTTTTCCTTATTTTATCCCTATTTCCTTTCATTTGTTGCTTACATTATCAGCTTTGTGTTTTTTCCAAGGCACTTACACAAAATCATCACTTATGTGATATGAACTCTTCCTCAACTTACCTTTTTTGTTTTACCACATTTTGATTGTTTCTTTTCAAATCTTGGACAAGAGTGAGAGTGGTAACTCTAGTGGCTGCAGCTGGTTTCACTGAATAGTCAGACGCAATTTTTTTGTGTGCATCCATCTGTACACATGTGCATGCACTGTGTGCGTGTGTGTGTGTACCTTCATTGGAAAAGTGCTGCTATGGCACCAGACCTTCCATAAATCCAGCAAACTTCCATGAATAAAGGGAGGGGAGCTTTGGGATTCTGGGCAAAAGTAAGCAGTCCTGGAAAAATCAAAGGCGTATGGCACCTGAGGGAGGTGTACTCCCAGCCATAGTTTTCATTTATGGTTAGCTACGGCTGGTTAGGAACTGGGTTTGACACTACTACAGCAGTGGCGTGCTTCCGCTGCGTCCTTCCCCACTGTGCTGCGGGCACTTCAAGCCTGTGGCTCGCTCCTACAATGAAATCTCTTTCAAAACGATCTTTTGTGCTCTGAACTGCCTCTCACCTTTTTAGGAAGTTTCAATTGTTTCATTCCAAAACACACCAGAGAGCTGTGATGGCTGCAGTTTTTAGGTCCTTCAATTCTGGCAGAGCTTTCTCCTCCAAGACAGCTTGCATCTGCTAGAGAGGAAAAAACACATACAGCAGTCAGCCAAACAAGAATAGTGCCTTTACAAAAAACATGTTTACAAGACCCCAGGCAGAGCTATTCTGATACAAGAGCAACGAAACGAAGACTGATATTGAATTGACCCTAAACTCAATATCCCGCTGACTTACAGGACACACACCGTGTATAATTCAAACTGAGTTTAAACATTGCCGTCTTTCTTAATATAACCATCAAGTACCCCTAATCATCATAATGCCAAAATCACAAGTTGTCACACTGAGGTATTGTGATGGATCTGCTGAATGTCTAGATTGTACTGTGCAATGTGAAGTGATCATGTTATTATATTTTCTTTACCTAGTATTAAGGCACATACACTGACGTTCACAGGCACACACATACACACACACACATACACACACACACTCCAGCACACACAAGCAAATGCTACATTTCATCATATTCACCACCCCACTCCAATCGACATGGACACAGAAAGTAGGCTCCCTTATTTTCTCTGGAGCAGGTCGAGGACTTGTGGTGTGGGTCTAAATGTGGGTTATTGTTATTCGAGAGTACGTGCTGGAATATTGGGCGTATCGATTGCTTTTCGCCGCAGGCCCTCTTGGCCAGGCCACAAAAGCCTCTCGCTGCATGCTGCCAGTAGGCCCATTTCTGCTACACTTATTTTTAATACAAGTATTACATGACTTTGCTCTCTCAAGGTTTCAGAGGGGAGGAAATAGCAGATTGAATGTAAACAAGATTAGCTTCCCTCTCGTGCGGCAAAGCCAGCTGCCTCTTCCACGTTCGGCCGTAAATCTGCCGGCTCGGCCCGCGCTGCGTGGAGCTGTGAGCTGGAAAGAGAGATGTCAGCGCTGAATCTGTCTGGTGGGAGTTTGGGATGAACTACACGCCCTCCAGTGACAACATAAATGACAGTTTGGTAATCATCACCATTCTCACAGCCGACTCCAGAGATTTCATACTGAAACGTTAATTTGCGCAGCGTTATAATTCATTTCAAAGGTGATTTTAGCTGCTATCTGTGCTGGCATTGCTGCAGGCATGTGGTTTGTATCTCCTGTATCACCTCTGTCATGCTGTACTCCGTCCTTCCCTCCTTTCCTGAAGTTTACAGACACAGGCCTTGGTTCCCTCTGCTCCCTCAGCCATCAAAAACTAAATATAGCAGATTTGTTGCTCTTTCAGAATATATTCCACCTGCCAAAATACACAGGCCCTGCTTTCTTAACCTTGCGCAGTGATCTGTGTATTTGGAGTGGAAATGCAGTGAAAGGAGAAGCCGTGGCGCTCAACATGGCTGGCTTAAAGGCAAAGTAATGACACTGTCTGCTTGTGTTTTTGGAAGCTGTGAAACCACAGCAGGGAGCTCCCCATAACTGCTTCGTCGTAATTCCATGCTATTACTCACATCAGAGAGATATTGATATTGATTGCTGCTGGAATGCCTACCCTCTGTCTTATGCTGTACTTACATAAGCAGTCCTCGTACAGGGTCCTTGCTTATGCTGCAGCGTCTCGACTGTGATGGAAGCTTCTGGCTTCGCTCAGTTGGAGGAGAATTACAGCAAAAATATTTTCTTTTAGAAAGTTAACATCAATAACATTGAAGTGGTATAGTTCATTGAGCTCATACCCATTTACCCTCATTTTTCTTTACAACACTCCTATATAAAATCCATTTATTATATCACACACTATGAAGTCATCTCTACATGTGAAAGGGTAATGGTTTATTTCAGATGTTTTGATTTTGAGAAATAGGAAACACTGAAATATTATTCTGCTGAAATCAATTTGTATTGGTAAATTCTCCTAAGATACTCAATATTCTTATGTCATTTCAAATGCACCAAAACTTGTACACTTTAATCATGCTTTTGTGAGACCTGTCTCTTGAAGTTGACAAGCAGTAATCAGCCACATTTTAGTGTTTTAAGAACCGCTTTTGCTCCTTTACAAGATGCTCTCACAGCATTGAGTAATATGGTACATGACTGTAACCAGAAATCAAACGGCATCTCTCTCTCTTGGAGTCCAATCAAATGGAAATGTCTAACAGAATCTGCTTGATATTTTTAAGAAATGACTGCATTGCTCTTTTCCAGATGCAGCAACTTGTTCTGAGAACTGTAATCAGCCATCAGTGCGTGTTTGTGCTCTGTGTCTTTACAACAAGACTCTAGTGGGGTTCATCAATGTAGGAATGTGAGTGACTTCACAAGGCTCTCACAAAAGAACACTTCATCTTTCACTTCAACACTTTAATCTTACGCGCACACACACAAATAATGCCATCATGGCATCTGTTGTTGATCCTTACTTATCTGCCTCATTCTGTTCCAGTTAGGACATTCTCAACGAGTATATATCGGCACACTATGGAGCAATGAGAACATACTTCTTCACTTGTGTTGAATTATCATATTATCCTATTGAATTCTTATGAATTGCCACATTAATGCATGCGGCAACCACAGTTTAGGTATTGAAATATCTCTATATGTATCAGATGATTGCCATGAAATTTTGAACAGACATTATTGGTACTTTGGTACTGGTATGAGGATGGGTCCTCAACAGATGTGGTGATTCTCTTTTCGTCTAGTGCCACCAACAGGTCAAAGTTTTCATTAATCCTGCAAACTGTATTTTAAATATTTATAGAATATACATAAATAGTGCACAGAGGATGAAACCTCTCTTTTTCATGATCCCCTGACTTTTCCTTTAGTTAACCTTTAAGGTTTTCAGTGAAACATCTCAACAGTGACTGGATGCTTTACTATAAGATTTGGTACACAAATTCACGTCTCCATCAGTATGAACGTGAATAACTTTGATGGCCCTTTAACTTTTCATCTAGTGCCACCATCAGGTTTATGATCAACTGCCTACAAAACTAAAGACATATCCATCAATCTCAGCTGTACTGTTTGGAATGCTAACATGCAAAACTAGTACTAAATGGTGAACGCAGATCTGCTCGCATGGCTGTCAATGTTTTGCATGTGTAAATCAGTTTAGATAGCATGAAAGCATGAAGACAACCTGCTGTTGATAGTCCTCTAGATTCCTGTTGCTGTTCCAGTCATGTGGTTTAGTACTTCATTCTGTTTACACCTGAGTTGGGTGACAAGACGAATGCAGAGCTTCGATTAGAGCTCATGAACAATGTCAAACCTCTGTCATCAAACTGTTACTCACATCTTAAAAGCATGTAGCTCGAGCCTCATTTAGAAACATGCATATAATACACAAAATATGGTGACCATTTTTTAAAATCTGCTTCACACTCGATAACAATGATGCGTGATCATGGACCAATGAAGGCTTGAGAGTGTGCTGTTTTTCATTGTGACCAGCTGATTTCAATGATAAGTTTCTCTTCTTTCCCGTTCTCTAATCAGTGAAATCAGCTGATAAAGCCTTTGGTTGGAATGAAACCCTGCATGACAACCTCTATGGCACACGATTGCCTTTCCTGCTCTGTAGTTACATAAACAAATTCTGTGTGTAACAAAACTGTCCTTTCTCAAGGGCAGAGGCAGACAGGAAAGCACTGAGTTGATGGGGGGGATAACATGGCTTTAATGTTTACCTCTGACTCGGATTTTAATTTGTATGAAAATGGTAGACATTTGTAACTAAACACCAACTTGAACATAAACACAATCAAGTAAATATCCAGTATTATTTATATGCGTATTAGGAAGCCTGATTACATTCAGAGACGGCTCCTGTAATAAAATTACTCATGTTGGAAATGGAGACGCAGGGCAGTAGCAGTACCCAACACCCTCCCTTCCTTCCTTCCCTCTCCCTGGTGTCTCTCCCTCCAGTCACCCTCTCTCATTCCCAGGCTCTGAATGTGGGTGTCCCACTGGGAATTCAAGTAGCACATCGGGTCGGCCACTCAATACCCTCTGTTTAAAGGGATTCATTGCAGACTAATTGGGATAACATGGCTGGAAATGTTGACCTTGGTATTTCTAAACAAGGTTTCAATTAACTTGTAATAAGGCCAAGCAGCCAGGCCCTAGACGGATCCTCCACATGCAGAAGGAAATGCGAAACATGCCCAGTTGATGGTTGGCTTTTCTTAACTTTGATTAATCACTCGGCAAGTAAGCAAGTGGGACTGGTAAAATAATTAGAAGAGAAAACACCCTGTTCTTGCCCGCAGTAGCATTTCGAATGAGGCCTGGGTTACTGGGAGACGTGTCAAAATGTCTTCTGTTTCCGCTTTAAATACAGATGTAGTATGTTCTTGTGCGTGCATCAAAAATATAAAATAAATATAATGAAAAGCAATCCTTTCTGACTCCCCACACGCACAGATTTGTTGAACAGCCTCATTCACAAAGCTTCAGTTTTCCATTGCTTTCTTATTTGCATAATGAAATCATGCTCATTTGAAGTGGGAGACAATAGAATTTAAATCGTCTTTTTATGTCTTTACTATGCTTCTCCCACTGAGGATAACCACTGAGGCTAACCTAACCACGATTCTGTTTCTTTGAATATCAGAATGTGGTGTTTCCCCATCTTTGTGTAATACAATCAGAGAAAATACAGCTGGTGCCCTCTTTGTCCAAGGTGTGACTGTAATAGAGTCCAGTCCAAATACATAGAACTGCAGATATATTTGATCTGCTTTTAATAATGACATGTCCCTAACAATCTGCCATTAATTTTTTAAACAAAAACCTCCTCAAACCACATGGTAAACTGGCTCGGACTTACAGAACTGATACTTTGAGGAAGTTTATTATTTCACATTATATTGTGTACAGGCTCTTAGATCTCGGTGCCAGTAGCCCTGATCCAGCAGGCCCCAAAAAAACGTCTGCCAGAGTTTTAGATTTGGTACAGGAACTGAACTGAGCCACCTGATGAGAGACAGAGTGGAGTTCTGGCTAAAGATGGGCCTTCACCCGCTGCTGAGTCAGCACTTCTACTGTGTGCATCAGGTCATTTGGAGCCACAGGACACCAGCTGACCTGCGTTGAATTAGCGTTAATTCAAAAGGCAACAGTGGAGTGCATATCTGTGGGCTGCTCCGCTGACAGGAAGACACAGGCACGACGGGATGAGAAGATGGACTCGGCAGATTAAGCTGAAACACAATGAAAGTGGACGCCGAATTTTCCCTCCCTTTCATGTTGTTGCGGTATCATCAGGTTGACAGTTTTGTGTGCTTGGCTTCCTCTTCTTCTTCTTCTCTCCCTTTCTCCTCCTCCTCAACTTCCTCCCTAATTCTTCTTTCCCCGCTATTTCGAATGATCATGAGTCCAAAGAATGTCTTTCTGCAAGTGTTTAACACACTGGTCTTTGAAGCACGGTCCAAGTGGCTGCTTTGTCTGTGCTTTGTTGTTCTAAATGCTAGCTGTATTAAATCACCTCCCAGTCCCCGGCCTGTGTGCTTCATCTTCTCCAAACCTCCATCTACATTCTCAAGGAGGAAGTCCTGTTCTGCGCTGCTGGGGCTGTCGAGGGACTTGGCATATTTACACAGGTTTTTAATGCAATTCTAATAGCACCGTGACACTTTAAATACTGATTTTTGTTGCTTTTGGAGCAGTTTCGTTCAGCATATATCATCAAGCTGGAGACAGGAGCTGACTGAAGGAGAGCGGGTTGCTTCTTTGTCACTTCCAATAACTGGTAACATACTTTCTCCTTCTCCTCTTCAGTTTAATCTAAGCTCACACACATGCTGCCAAGTGGGAGATGATGGAAAAGCGCTGTAATTGACTTACTGAAAGACACTCTTGATGCAAACTATATTCCATATTTTAAGACTTTCAAGAGTTAAAAATGAGAGCCGATCCAACACAGAAAACATACTCATGTTTTAAGGGGATTCGTAATAGGTCATATAGGATAATGTCATACCTCACTTTAACAGCGCAATTAACTTTGTGTTCATGGAAAGCACAGTGGCCTGTGTTTGCTTTGTATTCCCAAACATTTGCATTTGATTCTTTTTACAGACAGTCTTATAAAAGACTGTGAAATGATGGAAGGACTACAGAGGACGTGCAGTAAACTGAGCAGAGGAAACACACCTTTCTTTTACAGCCGGGGCATAAACAGTAGTTTATGGTTAGAGTTTTACTGTCATATTGCATAAGCAGTCAGGCAGGCCCCTTTTAGAAAAGAGGTTAAGCTTTGGCTGCGGTAGATGCTCTTATGAAATGTTTGGATCGTTCACTCCTACACATGAATGACTTGGGTATAGGGTAAAGGTGCTTGGAGACACTGATCAACAAGGATTAATCCACTCTAAACTCCTTTAATCATTTGATTTTTACTGCAGCATATTTTTCATTAGATATCCAAGACAGAAAACGGACTATGTAGAGCAACTACCGCATTTGCTAAGTTACTGATTTCCACCATCCTCTTACAAGACTGCGGATGGAAAATAAAAAGCTACCACTGATAACTATCTCGAGTTTAAAGAGGGCTCTTCTCCAACTGCCAGTGTTCTGGGGAAAGATGAGCCTCTCTTATCAGCTCTCTCAGCATGCAGCCTTCACCTCTGCCTCATACAGACTGGTATCTGCCTTTTGTCAAATAGCTACCCTAATTTTATGGCTTTACCACCCTTTGTGTGCGACTCTTCCCCAGTGATAGCGTTCAAAGGTGCATTCACCCAAAGATAACAGTTTACAGTAGTTAATTGGTGATTAAACGACTAGATGTCCTTGTAAAACGTCGCTACCTGTGTTGTGGGGTTTTTAAAAAAAAGTTTGTAAAGATGTAAAGAACTTCATTATGTTTTAAAGTGAATGTTTGTTTCTTTTAAGGGCTTTTATAAGCTTGTTAGCGATGACATGAAAACCTGTAAAAATGGCACGGCAAGATATATTGGACCTTTTTACAGTGCACGGCGTCTATAAACATGAGGACATTTCCGTATTTACTCCTCAAGTGAAATCTCGAATGAGATATCGCCTGCTAATTCGAGCTGTAGAGGTGCTGGTAGACAGATTTTTTTTTTTTTTACTGTTACTGCTATCTGGTTGCTAGTTTACAAATATATTTTTCTCCTAGGCCACCAGAAAGCATATTTCCAAAAATATCAAACAGTAAAAGTTATGTTGTGGAAGTAGAACTTTATTCAGAGAACTTCTTCTTTCCAACTTTCTTTCAAGTGGACGACTGTGACATGATACTAATATCCTCGTCCGCACCAGGGCTCTCTCTCCCGCTGTCATTTTCAGAGGCAGTCACATTTTACACTGGGAACAGCGCTGCCAATGTGAGATTTGCAGCCTCCCGGGCCTCAGCCAGAGCTCTAAACCCATGTAATTACATTTTAAGCAGCATTGGCTGGTTGAAATACCTCGAGTAATTAGTTTTGTTTTTCCACTCTTCCTATAATCTTCTCCTTTTGTGTGAGCGTTTGGACTATGAGCTGGAGAGCGAAACAGAACAAGTTGGTAGGTAATATGGAATGAATTAAAAAAAATCTGACGTAGTTGGATGTAAGAATAGAATGACCCCCCCCCCTCCGCTCCCCTCCACCATCTCCCCCCACTCATCCACCCACGCACACACACACACTCACATTCGCACAGACCACCTGAAATGTGTTTTGGGGGTTGTTTCCTTTGATTAGGAGTGTTATGGGAGTGCTGTACAAATATAAAAGCTGTCCAGACGGTTTTATAGTGTTTATTTGTGGTACCACCTGTGTTTCCATATAGAAGAATGAGCTTGTGATGGTGATGAGGAACATAGAGTGTAAAGGAAGTACAGTCCGTGCCGTGCTGCATGTTCAACTAGCCGGTTGAGAGCCAAAAACAAGCCTATAAAAATGCATCTTAATCTGTTCCTGCTTCGAAGAGACCAGCAAATCCTCAGCTTGGCCTGATTTTTAATTTGCTAGAAATCTCCAAGGCGCAGTTGTCACTGGGCTTTCAGAAGGTCCCCTAGACACCCACGCCAGCCCACCGCCTTTGCCTGTCCTCCTCATTGACTCTTCCTCTCTCCTCATCTCTCTCTCTCTCTCTCTCTCTCTCTCTCCCTTCTCTGTCAAATATTTATAGCTGATGGCAGATAAGATTATTTCAGCTTCGAACCTCTCAGTGCCAGCTGCTGCAGACCTTTGCTCACAATAAAGCCTAAGATGCTTTCCAGGCAGGGGGAAGATTATTTTATTTGGAGCTCATCCGAGGCTTCTTTTGATAGGAGGGTGAGGTGCAGAAAAGCAGGACAACATTCACTTTTCGATTTTCTTGGCTCGGGGCGTCATCCCAAACTCTTATCTTGAAATGTTGGGAATTTTTTCTTTTCATATATGTATTTTTTGTTTTGTGCACAGAGGCAGAGGCTTGAGCTGATAATGTTTTCAGGGTTTTTTTGTGTGAGGCCATGAGGAAGTGCTGTCAGCACTCTGTTTGCCAGTTCAGGGGTCTCATATATTGTGAGGAATGCACACATTTTGCTTTTTTTCTTTACTGCCAGAGATTTTGTGAAACATATGTGTGATGATTTGCAGAGTGTATATACAGGGTGACCACAATATATTATAGAACATTCAAAGAAAGACATGACCCATAATTCAATTCGGATGCTTTACATTTTTAGCTGTTTGTTAAAAATGATTTACCATAACTGTAAACATCATTAAAGGGGCTGACATTTGTCTAGGTTGAAGTTTCATAAAACAGGAAGACTTATTACGTGCTTAGACATGAAGCTGGACACAGTTGGTGTATTTCTATTTTATTGTATACATGTACATTTGTCAGAGTGAATCCGTGTCAGTGTCTCTTTATGTAACGCATAAATCACCATGATGAAATGCCAGGGCTAATCCAGCTGAACACACTACAACCTGTCATAGTTGGACCAAGAGTGGCCTCCTAGCCAGTCAGCTCATGAGTGGAAAATTAATCTTGTTTAATAAAATAGAACACCATCTGGGCTTTGCAGTCAAAATTGTTACAATATGTGAAAAAAGTCGTCCCAAAAAGTTTTATTAACCTCAAGCAACCCCGGAATTTCTGTGGCTGCACAAACAGTTTGGAAGCACACGCTGCGGCAGATGCACAGAGAAGAAAACGATAGTGGCGTTTTATCAAGATGTCTTTCAGCTGTGAGCAAATGCAATAAAACTTGATCATTAAAAAAATTCCTGTGCATCCTCAGTGTGGACAGCACAGTCAGCATAGTAGTTTCTAATCATATCTTACAATTTTATCACACATCATTTTGCTGTCCTCAGCCAGAGTTCATCCAGATAATAAGTGTATGTATCTGTTGGTGTCGGGGTTGTCACTCTTATCAGCAGTCTGCCCAGAGGGCACATGGATAGGCACAGAAGAGGTCAAGACAGAGTACATTTGGTTGTTTTTGTTTCTCCCAACAATAGGAAATCACAGGGTGTATTGAATAGACTTTGTCCCATGTTCTGAATGTTATCTGCTGCATATCTTTATTAGAGACATGTTTAAAAGAGTAACAAGATCGGCAAATTTCAACCGGACCACAAAACAGGCACAGAATAAATAAACACGAAGCAGGGAGGTGTTATCAGAGCTACTGTCTATTGATTTCTTGAAGTGACTTTGAACCTCTTTTTCACTCTGGCTTCCTGATTAAAAGGCTCTTCCACTCTTCATATCTTGAAAATAAAGTTTTTATCTGTGTCAGTCTATTGCTTTATCAGTGTCATTAGAATAGCCCTAATGAAAGGGGAACTGCTCTATCACCAGGAACACTTATAACACTTGACTGGTACCCAGCAACAGGTTTATGCTGTTCCTGTTTGATTTAATGGATTTAAAAGCACATTTCCAACTGACTCACCATCAAACAGCATGTTGATAGAGTTTATATTAGTATAATATTAACATATGGTTTATTTAATATATTGTTTCCAGAATAAGATTAATATTTACATGTATTCATTTAAATTTCTAATTTTTATTCTTCATTCTTATTTTTTATTCTTGTGCTATTCTTTGGGATAATTGATCAATGGTGAATATCTGAAATATCTGGTGATTTTTTTATGAACTAAATGCAGGTAAAATATGTAAAAAGCAATAATTATAATTGTAATTATTTTGATAACTTATTGTTATTATTAAATCTATATAAACCACAAATTGAGGACCATTTAAACACAGGGTTAAATAGTAAAGTATGAGAAATTGTGTTGTCTTTGTTGCATTAAAAAGGTATTCTTGGAAATTCTCAATAAAGTTTATGAATTCACAAAAAGTTGCCTGTACTTTAAGAAACACGTCACTCAGTCACTGAGTCAATAAAGATGAAATGTATTTGTCTACTTCCTTCTCCAGGATTGCTTTATGTGTATACTTTTATGTTGGTGGACTTTATAACATTCAAACAGTTTCTCTTCCAGACTGGAGCCAGCAGTTTACCTTTACTGTCTGCAGTCTGTTGACTCTTCATATACTTTTCCACTCTCCCTCGTCATGTGTGTGTGTGTGTGTGTGTGTGAGCAAGGGCGTTAATGTGCTTGTGTTTGTATGTGTACATCTGCTTGTCTTGTCTACGTGTTCATGTGCCTGAGGGCAGGCGATACGTACTCGTGTATTCCCCTATGTGTGTGTGTCAGGCGATTGGACGGTGACCTCCTTAGCTTATGGTATGATGGCTGTCATTATGACCTTTCAAAGAGCACCGATTGGGAGCATAAAAATGAGCTGATTGTCAGCAAAGCAGGGCAGCAGATCCTCTGTGCAAGCAGATGCCTGTGATAAGATAATGATAAGGCTGCTATCTGGCTTCCACATCGATAAGTTGACCACAACATATCACAGTCACCATCAATTATATGTCGCCTGGGGCCGATGGTCCAATGCTGATGACAGAACTAACAGGTAACAGGTCCATTAGAGCAATGAGGCCTGCAAGAAAAATGAGTGGTGGACAAAGAGGGTTCAGAATATAAAGTGCACCTGTTTAACTACTCTGGGATGCAGCTAAAGCTATATAATATTGATTGTGATGCGATAAGGACAGGTTGTTGTATCAATAAACAGTTGGTCCCTAATCCTTTGCATGTCAATGACTGCTGTACCAACAGTTTTTCCTCTTTGCTGTGCACTTTTACATCAATCCATCATTTATTATTCCAAAATCAATCTTTCATATAAACTGGACTTGATTCTCATGAAACATTGTTTACCTCGTGGATCTATGTAAATACTGCTGCTCTCAGGTGTATGGTCTTCGTGTCCTTCTCACATCTGCCTGTGCCATCACCGACACTCACAGTGATCGCCCGGTACGAAGGTGAGTTGTTTATTGGTGCCATTCTCCATCTTCTGGAAGCCTCAGACTGCTACATAATAAAGGCATTAGATATGATTTCTTTTTTAAATCAATTCGAGGATCCTGATAGCTGGCTACCAACCTTGTTTGGAAATCTCTCATTATCTTTTGAGATAAGGAGAAGAGTGCTGTAGGGCTCAAAGGGTATTAGGAGCAGAGCTCACTGACATTGTCACTCAAAGAAATCCCCACTGTCTTACTGTATTAGAAACAGTTGTTAGAGAACTGACACACTGTGTTCACAATTATATTTTCTTTGAAAAACAATCTGCAGCTTTGTGTCACCTCATGTTTGATTCTTTAGCCACCTTAATGCATAACTGGTTCTTTTTGTTCCTGACAGTTGGTCTATGTGCAGGTATGACACAGCATGTACAGTACGTGCCCACCATTATCTTAACAACTAGTTAGCTCAATGACTTGAAACACTTGGCTCACTTAGCTCGATGAGTGAAACACTTAAATCAACAACTCATAATGCAATGCAAATGTTTAGCAGGTAATAATTACCATGTTTACTAAGTTATAATAATAATAATAACTTCTGACTCTCACTGAACAGAAAGAGCAGCTGAGGATGAGAGGTGTTGATATCTTTGCAGGTAGTTTTGGTCCTAAACCAAAGGTATTGTGCAAATTAAAATAAATTTGACCCAATAATGGGCTGTGATTGAGAAAACTGACAAAAACACCACAGTGGCGCAAAGTAAGTTAGTTAGTTATTTAGTAAGTTAGTAAGTTAGTGCACTTCTTTCTATGGGCCTGTGAAACTGTCAGTCCATCTAATTATTTGGATAGTTCACCTTGCATAAAAATGGTGGAATGAAGAGCAGAATGACGATGCCATTGCTGTTATGCATATATTTTCAGTAATGCTAAACATGTGCACATATTTTGGTCATGGCTGAAAACCCATATATCACATTGAAAATCATCTTTTCTTATGGAAAAAATCAATAACTCATAGGAATAGTATTCTTATTTTTAGGTGGATTTAGAGTGGAATTCAGATTTTTCAGCTCAGGGTTTTTATGTTGCCATTACATTTACGGAGGCTAGTTCACTTGCATTAGCATAGAGCAAGCACTTAAAATCATTTGGAAGCACACAGTATTTTTAATAGCCATCATTTAACTTTTTACAGGGTGAAGATTGAGCTCGGCTCGTGCCTGCTCAGCTAACAACCTCAGTCACTCAGTTGTCACAGAGTGTCAGTTCACCCTGAGCCTTCATTGAGCCTCTGTTTGTGTTCTGGCTAGACATCGTCTATAATGAGCGCTGATTAGTTAACTTGTTTAAATGCCTTTGCTATTTCAGTCTCTGCCGCTCAGTCATCCATCCATCCAGGCCCAGCCCCACCACCCTCAGCCACCCTCCCACATGGGTGACATTCTTCAGAGGTGTCTGAGCCAGAGTTAGAGGCTACTATTGGCCCAAAGACAGCAGTCATGGAGTTCAAGTTGAACTTCATGGAACATATTTTATGTAACAAATGAAATGAGTTCAATGTTGTGATCACATTTTTGTTTTTATAAAGAACTGCCTCTTTTTATTAAGGCATTCAGCACTGCATGTATTTAATTAATGGTCAGTTCTTCTTCTTGTCCTCCCACACAACACTCTGCAGATGGGAAGAGGTGGTACTGGGGCTCTACAGTCGTCATGCTGCCTAACCCTCCTGCAGCCACCTACACCAACTGCACCTCACCCTCAGCCTGTTATTCTTTCCACTGGGGAGGTGGATAAATGTTAGAAGGGCAGGGAGGAGGGCCTTTCTTGGCTTCTTCAGTCTGGGTCTGTGATGCCGAGTGGTGTTTATTTGTCACCGCTCACCTCGTCTTTCCCTTCCACCCAGCAGAACCAAAAATGTTAGCGACAGAGTGGGCAGTGATTGGTCTCAGATCCTCAAGATGAAAATCTATTTTTGAAATGAGTGAACTGTTCTTCACCCAGAACTTGAGAAATGGGTCATGTGCAGGCTGTCTGGACTGAAGTCGAGGTTGTAACCCTCCACCAGACTTTTTTTAAAGACCGTGCCAGTCTACAAATGCTTCTGTAACCCCTGTAGGATGTGTGATGGCATCATCAAAGTGTCTAATATCCACTGACAAGAGCACTAAATCTTATGAGCCCATTACAAATCAATCTAAGGTCAGGTTTACAGCATTCCAAGTAGCACAGAACCTTATCTTCTTGGTTTTTCTTGTCTTTTGAGCAAGGCAAGTTTCTTAACTCAGTGTGTTACATGTGTTTGAGTGCTTAGCTATGAGTGTGTTCTCCAACACACACTGCTCTCTTGTGACTGCTGTAGCTGTGGTGTTTGTGCGCAGAATAAATAGGTTTTTATCTGATGGATGGAGGTACGCGTTGGCTAGTGCAGCAAGGTGGAGGAGGAGGGGTGGAGGCGCTTCCAGAGAGGCTTTAAGCAGGCCAAAGATAAAGACTCAGAAGTGATGGGCTCTCTGTGATGCCCTTTTGTGGGAGGAAATTTAATGGAAGTGGCTACATTGGTAGCAGATGGAGCAGTTTCCTGGATCTCAGTCACGGTAGAAATATTAGACTGCCCCACACACACGCACACATGCACACTGAAACATGCACACACCCCACCCCTTTAAAATCACCAGATTTACAGTACGATAGAGGCGGCGAGATCGAACATGGAAGTGTTTATTTGCCTGGGAACTCAGGCACCAGGCGCTAATGTTTTTCTGCACTTTTTTATGTCTTCTCCTTGTCTCTTTCTCTGTTTCATTTACCTGTGTGTGTGCGTCTCATGCTCTCGTGTCTCTATTTTTCTTTTTGGCAGCCTGTTTTCAGGATTCCCACAACCCCCCAGGTGGACTCACTGGATGCTGGAGCTGCAGGCTGACAAATGTGGTGACTTGTTAAAGAAAGGTTCTGATGAAGGATAGGTTGCTGCTCCATTTTTTCAAGCTTAAGTGTTTATGTGTGTGTTTGTAGATGTCTGAGCATCTGTGTGGTGTGTGAGTATGGATGAGAGTAAGAGAGAGTTGTAATTTGTCTTTTGTGAGCATGTGTGGGAGGATGTGTATGTGAGTGGGGGCTGGCTGCGTGTGGGTGGTTCAGTTGAGGGTTGAGTGAGATGACAGTAATAAATTCATTCACTTTAGGGCCTATTGATACCATCATCAATCACATTCATTGATAATACGTTCAGCTGACATACCTCAGAGCCTCTATTGTTACTCTGCAACATCTCGACAGATCCTACACAACAGCAACTAACTAAACAGCAAACATCTGTCAACTTGTGATGTATTTGGCCACATAAGAACAACTGATACCACACTGAGATATCCATTACCCCCCCCTTGGGTCCTCTCTCACAATCCGAATTAACTCTGAGGTCTCAAGTTGAGGGCTGATCACAGCACAGCTTATCCTACCCAACGCCAGGAGCTGAAAATAAAGTCAATGTTGTCATTGGAAAAAAGTTTTTTTTTAATGAAATCACATGCAAATTCGATGCGCTGAAGGCAACAACCATGGGGTTTGTGTAAGTCACGGTAGTGATAAGCGCGGTTTCCCCCCCACTGTAATGCCTTTGTTTATACTATGGGAACGACCGCGCCAACAAAACCCAGCTCTGAGTATTTGCTGATGAGGATGATTAAGCTGGGGAAATTAATCGTGGTGTTTTTGATGAATATGAAATAACAAACAAAGGTCGAGCGCCGATGCTGATTCGGTCTGACAGTTTGTGTGGCGTTTTGTTGATATTTGAAGTTCTTTGCCATGATCTGGAATGTGAATTCCACAGTGTTTAGCAAAGAAATGCAGTTTAGCCCCAGTTGATTTTGGCTAATTAAGCCAGACTCCTGAATGTTTTGATGTAAGTCAGTGATTAGAGGACTTTGAGAGGGTTTTGAAATGAAAGCCAAACAGTTGTGCCCCTGTTCCCTCTGTAGTTATGTGCAGACTTGGTTTACCTCGAGTGAAGGTGCATTTGTAGAATTGCAGAACTTTGTGTACAGAGGTTCCACATGTCCATCAGACACTAATGAATCCGTCTTTAAAAAATGGATTATCCCGTTGTTTGTATTCGTTCTTGTGTTTCATTGCAGCCTTCATTTCTCTCTCAACAGAAGTGAGTCACACTCTGTTTATCCTTCATTGGTTGGAATAATACAAGATCCGTGGTTTAAGTCACAAGCAGGACCAGAACATTCAAGACATTTTTGGGAATGAAAGCAATTCTGCACTTGCTCAGACTGAAAAACACCTGCCACCTGTGTGTAAAACGTCCATCTATGGTCAAAACATGGCAGTTAGAGCAGGGTTGATGTTGTGATATATAGCACACACTTAGGGCAATTTCTTATCACATTTTTAAGGTGGGCCTCCATTTTATTGACTGCTGCTTTCAGGCATTTGACCTACAGCCTTCAGCACTTTTCTCCCACTTGTTATCTCTCTTTTTTTCCCTCCTGGTCTCTTGTTCTTTCTCACTCCCTTACCTACTATTCACTCCTTTTCCAACCCCCTCTCTCATTCCTTCTTCACTGATGGGAATGCCAAACTTGTAACCCTGTTGATGACCTCTCAGGGAGGTCATAAATTTAGAGATGAGTGATAGTAACACAGATAGAAAAATGAAAGGATGGTAGCTTGGTAATGCATTAAATCATTGCCCTTGCAATCACGTCCAACTGTCACTACCTTTAAAAACTACTTTTTTTTTTCTTGCCATTGACAAATACCAGAAGGTGATGGATTCACTGAATATGACATGTACTGTGTAACAGTATTATAGGCATGGTCTAATAAGGTGAGTTCAGATTTGAATTTTACTTTAACCCTGTATAACAGGCTTAAAGACAGGTTCAGTCATTCTAAGTGGGAGCAAGAGGGAAGGTAAATCTGGCATAAACCAAAGTGCTGAACTCCTTAAAATGATCACGTGGTCAAGAAAGAGGGATGATAAAAAAAAAACAGTTAAAGAGGAGAAGGTCAGAAGAACAAAAACTGATAGAGAAGAGCTATAATCAGGTGAAGGGGTGAATGGTAAAGAGCCACTTTAGCATTGGAGAGGCTTTTCAGTGGTGGAGAGACCTCCGTGTTAAAAGGCATAAAGACGGCTGTGGAGGTTGCACAGTTTCTGCTTGACAGGTGGGCAACATTAGCTTCACAGAACAAATAGGTCAGTATTGTTTTGTCTGTTGTTGCAAGGGAGTTGTGAGTATCACTGCCTGGAGCTGGTGTGCTGGCTCTGGAGAACCGTCTCATCCTCTGCATGTCTGCTTTGCAGCAGCGACTACTATGTAATGTTACCAACCTTGTTAACTTAGTAAACAAGCAACTCTCCGTAGTTTTTACTCTGTTGTGTGTGTTAGATCTGTGTTTGTGTGCTTGTCTGTTGTTCATTTCATGATGTTTTATATTAAAATGTACCATTCACGTGTCTTTCACGCCGTATAACACTGGTTGTTTGTATCTTTGTCTTGGCAATACGTGTCCATGAATTTGGGGGACAGAGCTTCAAAGGGATGGATGTCTTTGTGTGGATATCGAGTTTAACAATTGGTCTCCAGGGGGACTAAAAGCATGTTTAAGTATTAATATCCCAACTCAAACTAAGTTACCAGTGTGTTAATGACTCAGATGAAAGGGCACCTTCAAACCTTATGAGCTTGTTCATGTCCTCACCACTCTATCCAGACAGATCTATTGCTGAACTCAACAGATGAACTCATTGGGCCTAACACGCATTATGAATGATTTGACTGCCTCCTGTGTCTGTGTGTGACAATGCTGATATCTTTAGATGGTGTGAGAGTCTGAAAATGCAGACGGGCCTGTACGTAACACAGTGGCTGGTCCGCTCCACTCCACAGTCCAACCTTTCCAGCCCCTATACATCACAACCCAGCACGTTCCCTGTTTGCTCCCAGATAATGCTATCAGAGCTGATAACTGCCCCTGACCCGCCTTCTACACTTCGACCCCCTGGTATCCCCCACATGCCAGGCCACTGGTTTTCTAGCATCAGCTGGGATTTAGTCGGGTGAAGAAAATAGAGATGCCTGTCCCCCCTCATCTGATCCCCATCCATCCTATCCTTTAACCCCCATGTCTGTCTGCTTGAGCTGGCCAGACTGCAGCGCTGATAGACCACAACATTAACGCTCATCACCACCACACCCCAATTCAATCAGCCACTGTCGGCCAGCAAGAATCCCCAGGACACCCTCCATTTTGCCCTCCCCCGCTCTTTCTTGTTTTGATAGGTGCTGATGTCATTCCACACATTTCTTTCACAAATTAGGGGGCTGAAATTACGGGGGCTGCCTCGCCTCGCCTCGTCTCGCCTTGCCTCATCATGTTGTGCCAGCCCGACGGGAGCTTAATCCCTAATATCAAAGTTTGGCTGTTGGCTTGAGCATTACGGGATATAGTGGCCTCTGTCCGAACCCATCCACCCCCCCCAGCTGTTATTAGAAGTGACAGAAAGTTGAGTCTGAGTTCCAGCAGCAATGGGGGGATGTAGGGTTGTTACAAATCACCAAATGATAGAAAAGAGTTTTGGGAGGGCGAGTTAAGGGCAAGGGAGTCTCAGGGATGTCAGTTCTAGCCGGCTGCTTTTTTTTTTCGGGGGAGAAGGGTATAATGATGGGAGATGATAAGATTACCAGGGGTTAGTGGTAGCTGCAGTGGTGGGGGTTAAAGGAGTAAGGATGGGGGAGCGAGGGGGAGGGCATCTGGAAGCTTGGCGTTCATCATGGGGGAAAGCCCTTGGTTGCCTGGAAGCCAGTGGGAAACATGTGTAAATATAGCCATCCTGCATTCTAGATCTTACCACTGTTAGCAGCCTATTTATGTGAATGGTATTCACTGTGGGGAGCGCAAACTTCAACTGCATGAATGCAGAATGAAGAGACAGAAGACAAGTATGGCAATCTCCTGCCAAAAATTGACACTGGACGTTTCATTTGGACACATTCTGATTAAAATCACTTTTAGTAACTTTTTAATTTAGGTACAAAGTGCGGGTTGACCCCTAATAAATAGCATTATAAAAAAAAATCCATAACACACATGCAGACACACTTCTCAGGAACACCAGTGACTCTTTGGTCCCCTGAAAGCCTGTAATTGCGGTCATCTTCGATATTGACTTTGTCATTTTTACAGCTCCTCTAGATGGTTCTCATGAACACCCTGCCAAGAGAGCCTCATTGGAGGCAATGCAGTTAATGGTTTCAGACATTTACTCTCTGTGCCCTGCTACAATGTCAATGCCAGAACTGCCTGTGTGTATTGTCAGCCTGTCTGTGTGTGCGTGTGTGTATGTTGGAAATGGCTGCCTCAGTTATTATCAGGGTAATCCTGAAATTGGAGACAGTATTAGAGTTGGGCATGTCATTCAAGGGCGGGATCCTGCATGTGTATTGACTACCGTCGCTTCCAATTAGACAAAACATTTCCTCAAAGCCTTGCAGATCTCGGGGACTAACACACTCCTTTTTGGATGTTCACCACAGACAAACAGGCCGTTACAGTCTAAATGAGATCTCTAGGTAATTCCAAGAATAAGGCTTTGTCCTCTCTGACCTCCACACTCCTCCCTGCTTTCTGCTTTTCCCTCCTTTCTCATCCTCACCTTTGGCCCCGGCTGTTGTTTTCCCATGAATCCTCGTGTAATAGGTGTGGATATTAGCCTGGTCAGCCCAGTGTCGGGTGACAGTGTGCTCAGCTTTGGGCTGTATGAGACTGCAGGCCTGTCACTGTGGCCCCTCTAGACGTTGCTGATGGAGTCATTTGTTTTTGCACATTAATTCAATTCTGTCCCCAGACCAGGGTCGGACACCTGCTTTCCATTGCGGTGGAGCAGTGAGGGAGGCAAAGGGGATGGGGTGGGCAGAGGGCTAGCTGGGCCACCTGCCGATGTTATTACAGTAGAGCAGCACCCAGACAGACACACACACATACACACACACACACATTCTGACAGCTTTGGACAGCCATTCATATTCTTCTCATCGGCTTTCTGATAAATCACACAAAACTATGCCTGAGACTACCTGGTTGTTTGTTCATGCGGTACTTAAAAACAACAACTATTTCATTTAAGATATTCATTAAGTTCTGTGTGATGTGTGACTTTATAAACAAGCTGTCCAGACTCACACATGTTTGGTTAACCTTTTAATTCTTCATACAGTGCTGCAACTCTGTGAAGTGTATGGATTTTACTGTTACGACGCGGTGAGGCCGTCTCACTCAGCGCGCTGCCAGTTGTAGAAATTCCGTCAGTGATTTCCGCTGGTGGAGGTGAGGAGAGCTCTGGTTCTAACACTGTAACAGTCAGTCTATTGTTAGACCTGCTCACCCATGATGGTCTGCGTGGGCAGGTTCAACCCGATGGTACACTGCCCCCCTGTGCTCAACACATCTTTGTGCCAGTAAAATATGACTGAAATTAGATCCACGGTCACCTACTGTTCACTGATTCACTGACAATCACTGCAACCACACATTTCCTTGGAGTCAACTCTCGCACACCAAACCAAGGGCCTCAACACACAGGCGTGTAAACACTCTCACACACACTTAGATGTAGATGCAAATACACACAAAGGTGCACATGTACACACGGGAGAGAAACACAGACGTGCACACACACACTCAGGAGTCACACAGGAATTACACATTAGCATCTATTAGATATGGATCTGCTCATCACCAGTAACCTGCAGCTAGAAATCCAATAGCCAGTCATATGATTGAAATCTGGCAGTGCTTAGCAGCCTGGTCCGTAGCAGCCCAGAACGAGTGTGTGTGTGTTACACGTGTGCATGTCTGGAGCATTGGATATATGTGTGTTAAAGATTACTACATATTAAGGTCCTGTGCATAAAATGTCCTCAGGCAACGCAGTGCAAAAGGTGTGAAACAGAGAGCTGTGTTTTTAATCAGGCCCTCCAGAAGTGTAAAATGAAGACATTTATGGATCAAGTTTGAGGTTAAACATCCACGGTCATGATGTTCTGCGTGGATAAAGTATTTCCAGGTTCCTCTGTTGCATTTGTGTGTATGAGGGAAAGCAGCTATTTTTTGTATACCTGTTGTATACGCTGGCAATCAACAGATAGTTATACAGGCAAGTAAACTGCGGTAAGCCAAAAGTTATACAGAGTTTTTCCCATTACAAAATACCCGACTATATAGAGCTATTCACTCCAGACTTTACATTAGGGGGCCCTACCTCTATAATCAGTAGCATCAGCGAATTGTGTAGTTTCACAGTCAAGGACATAGTAATTGAAATGCATTTGGTCTGCCTACATCACCACTGACTTTGAAGCTCCTCCAGTATATACCTTTCTTCTTTGACATAAGGTAAATAGGAAACTGAAAGCTGATGTAACAAGTTGCCTACCCTGCAATCAGCCCACTTACTATTGGGACGGACCCAATCAATGTCTGCCTGTCAGCCTGTCAGCCTGCCTGCCGCCCAGATGTAGCCTCTGTCTTAAGCCCCTGCTTGTTTAAGAAAGCCCTGTCCTGGAAGTAGGTTTTGCAAACCAAGGCTTCCCCTGGAAATGACCAATTAGGGGGTAATATGGACCTGGTTTCTTCCGTGCCAGTTTGAATCGGTGTGCTGGCGCTATAATGTGATACGATCTGAGAGATACATGGATGGAAGTGGTTTGGAGTAGCATGAAATGGTTCCCCTGGCCTCCCTCCCTTCCTCTTTTCTCCACCCCCACACCCCTTTCTCTCTCCCTCTCCACCCTCCAGGAGTAAATTGGAGTACATAATTACTGCAATACCATGTGAGCCTAATTGATTACTGCTCCCCCTTGGCCACTGGCAGCGGATTGTGTGTCTGAACAAATCTTTAGTGACCACACATCCAGTCTAGGCTGTGCTGATCTGCATAGGATGTAATTTCAGTACCTCTGTTTCTTTTTCAAGAACATTCTTCCTTTAGTTTAGCTACAAAGCAGCAGATGCTGAGATCTGTTGTCCAAATACAGCTGAGGTTAAAATGCACAATATTGAATTGAGCCAATTTAAATACATTTTTTAAGGTATGTTGAAATGCAATAAATCCAAAAAGTACAGAGGATTGAGTTGCATATTTAAGAATGAATTTAAAAGACTGAAACTATGATTTCTGTAACAAATCATATTTCTGAAAATATTCATAGACTCGTTCAACATTTCAGTACAACGACATGGTAAGTTGAGGTGTACACTGTGTTCAGCTTATATGCAGTGACATGTTATGTGTGTGTGCATGTGAGGGAAGCTCAAGTGGCAGGCGAAATGTGGTTTAATCTCATGCCTTTGGTCCTAATGAACGTGTCAGAAGTCTGTTCAGGCAGCTGTCCGGTCAGGGTCCAGGCCCCCGGGCCCCCAACACACGGCCTTGAGCCCCGCGCTGGGGGAATCCGGGTGGTGGCGAAGGCAATGAGGCGAATCTCCCCCCTCCATCTCTTCTACACTTACACACACAGTCATGACACGCACACTGATGCATGCATGATTTCACACACACGCACAAGTCTGTGCATACTGTATATACTCACATGCACACACACACACACACACACACACAAATACATATCAGAGACCTGTGGAGTAGCCTTAACTATTTTAATGGCTGGATGAATGCATGGGAGGTGTAGGATTTTATCATCCTCAGAGGTATCATAACAAAGAATTTGGAGTTTTGATGGATTGCTGCAGCTTCCTGTAACCAGAAAAAGGTTTCAATCTGTAGCCTAAAACAGTGACTGTTGTTACCATGACGATGACATCATACGGCCTGTGCTCTCATTCCTGAAGAAGGGGTGAAAAGAGCTCCACTTTGTGAATCTCATCAAGCCAGCTGCATGCAGTCCAACCAGAATTACCCAGTCCATCCCACACCAGAAGGGCTTTAGCTCATACCAGTTTAGGTCAACTCAGCCGTTTTCAGTCAGGCCTGTTCTTCCAGACTCAGCAGAGCCACGGCCAGATTATCTCAGCTCCAGTCAGGTCAGCCCAAAACAAACGTAGTCATCTTAACACTTTCACCCGATCAAAAAATGCATGCTCATTAACCCAAGAGTGCCTGTTTTAACTAACCTGTAGTCATTCTAGTCCATCTTAACGCATCCTGAAGCTCAGACTAATTAACACATTCTGGGTCAGGTTTACAATCTTGAACTTGGCACAGCAAAACCAGCCAGCAACAAAGTTTCTCCCACCACTTGCCTCAACCACAAATTATGTTTACAAGGGCGATCCTCACAACTCGACTGCCTTTTACTGCTTGTCACTCTCAAATAGAACCAGACATGGAGTAACAGTGTGTAGTGTGAGTTGCTGCACAGTCAGAGTCTTTTCACACCCTGATTGAGTT
Organism: Nibea coibor; assembly: GCA_023373845.1. Lineage (NCBI taxonomy): Eukaryota > Metazoa > Chordata > Actinopteri > Sciaenidae > Nibea > Nibea coibor. The sequence goes on from CM041726.1 coordinate 4,865,069, forward strand.
TCCATTTGAAGTCAGATCCAAGCCGCCTAATGTCCTTTAAATGTTTTTTCCTAAACACAGCAGCAGTAGTCCTTGCCTTGGAGGAACTTCAAACAGCTGTCGGCAGAACCTTGTTGATGCACGTAGTCAGGAGAGTAAAAACCCCCCCCCCCCCAGAGAGGACATTGTGATTGAGGCTTGTGGCTGCTGCTGGAGATAGGAGAAAAATTGAGGGCCGGTGTTGATGTAGCAAGTCTGCCTTCATCCTCTAGTTAGCACAGAGAATGATGCTCATGTCTGGCCACAGCTGTCTGGACTAGGGTAGGCTTTAAATCCGTGCTAAATCTGTGCTATGAGCAAATGGTAGGGAGAGAGATGAACAAGTGGGAGCGATGTGGCATAGCTGTTGCCAAAGGGAGTGAAGGAACTTGCATGGGAGACAAAAGAGAAGTGGAGGAGACAAATTGTATTGCTGTGAAAGAATAAGATAACTTTCTGGCAGTGTGAAAGAAGTATAAGTTGGCGTCGCTCATATGGAAATGAGACTGACAAAAACATGCAGTAAAAAAAAAACATGAGAACAAGCTCACAGAGCCAGACGGTGTAGAGCTGGATTCAACAGCACTGAGACAGAGTGGAGAAGCAGTTGTTACTCGGATGAGATGGAGTTGGCGACAGTGGTTAGAGATGATGACTTAGAGGAAAATGGACCTTGAAAGACTTTACGAGTCAGCATAGATACGTAGAGGGAACGGCCATGTTATGAACTTGTTTTGGAACATCCTGCCATAGGAGAGCCAGGGGTCAGGGCAGGCAGACACGGTTACACGTAGAGTCATGGAAAAGTCACTGCTGCCTTTCCATGGCCCATTGGACCTATGATGAAGTGATTCTAAATAGCTGCTTTATTCCTGTGGAAGTCATCATCTTGTTCAGCACAGATGGGTGCTTACAGCAGCTCAGACAGTGGAGGCACAACGGGAAGGCTTGGTCTGTTTTTTGCTCATGGTACAATAACGTGATTGGTTACATGAACTTTTCAGTTGCAATTTTACTCTCCACCACTAGATGTAAGTGTTGCACTAGCTGTTTCTCTAATGCCCCTCACTTGCCTTACCTCTGCCTCTGGAATCTAAGGTGGTGAGGGTCATACCTTTGCCAGTTGGCTATGATTGACTTCACTAGTTGTGTTGTCCAGGCACACGTTGTCTTTGAAGAGCGCAGTGTGAAGTGGGTGTTTTGATTAAACCAACCAAACTGCTGGAATACAAATAAAGAGTTTGAGATGAGAGAAAAGGCAGGGGTGTGTGAGTGGGAGCGAAAGCAGGGAACAGAAGGTGGGCTACAATTAGTGAATCATCAGAAGAGGAAGAGAGAATGGGTGCATACAAGGGGAAAAAGGCATGAGAAAGAGCAATCGTTGGAAACATTTCATTTGTCTTCAAATCATCGTGTTCTCTATCACTTAGCCCAAAGCTGCTGGCACTGGTGTTTCCAGACAGCTACATGTTAAGACTTTCTATTAAATGCTGAATGTGAAGTAGAGCGTGTTTGTTTGCACCAGGTGTAAATGACCCATTGAGGCAATCAGTGTATCCTCATAAGTATTGAATAACTGTGAGAACATGATTACTTCACCCACCACCTCTCATTTAAGAAAACAAAAGTTACCTCATTTTTCACAAATGCCACCCACATCTGCGCTGTCAAGTAAACTGGCCCACATAATGAAACTGTATAGTTCTGAGCACAATGACTTAATTGTCCTCTTTGATTGGGGAAAGAACTAATGTTGAATGATGAGAGACAACATGACAAGCAATAGAATAAGATGTTCTTTTACAGACTTGTGTGAAAGCCTCTGGTGCGTTAAGGCTTGTTAGAATGAACTGGAAGTCTTATTTATCCAGCAGGACTGTAGTCTCTGATAAGAAGGTGCCCTCTGGACACAAGCTTTATCAGTTGGTGGGAATTGGACAGTGACAAACTGCTGGAGGTTGACAGTGTGATTGGGGTTAGTTCACAATTGTGCCGTCTTCTTCCCTTTCTGACACTTTTACGGGGAAACAAAACTGTTTTTTCTTCTCTCAACCACTATATTGTTTCCTTTTGTAGTTTCCAAAAGTCCAAATAGATTCTTTTGATTTTGTAGTTTTTTCACAGCACTATTCACCAGTGTTGATGAAGGTCAAGAGAGACATATTGCTTTATAGCGGGGCCCTGAATGTAAGATGGTCCTCTCCCTGCATCTCATGCAAGAAGTTAATCATGTGGTAATAATTTTAGGGAAATAAAGTCTCCTGGCTCTGTAATGGAGGTCTGTGGCAAACAGTGAGAATGCCTCCTACAAACTCATGAACCATGTGGAGGTGTATGATGCCAAAAGGGACAGAGGTATTAATCATCACAGGTTCTCCTCTCTGGTTATTTTGACTTGTGCCACATTATAATTTGATTGCATCCTCTCTATGTATTGCACATCTTTGAAGTATCATTAAACTTTGATTGCAATGAAACAAGACTGACAGTCTACTGACATAGTAATGACTCTATGAGGCTGTACTCATAAAGTGGCGCATTAAGCTAACATCAGCATGCTAGAATGCTCCTACTCCTGATGTTTAGCTAAGATTTGCCATCCTGTTTTAGTGTGATAGCATGTCACACTAAGTGTGATAGTGTAGTTCAGGTCGATGGCAGTATAATCAGATCTTAAGTACTAAGATTTAGTCTTTAAATATTGGACAAATTAAATGTTTGATCAGATGATGGTGCTATAAAAAGTTATGGGATCATGAAAGTTGTAAAAATTAATTCTGAAGACAGAGTGTGAGTACTAAATTTCATGCCAACCATAGTTGTTGAGACATTTGACTGAAAACCACAAATGTCAAATCTTGTAAATGTTTAGATCTTTTACTGGATAAGTGAAACCCTAACCTGCTGGTTGTGCAATAAAACAGTCAGAGGATGACCAAAGTCATTAGGATTCATCCTCTAGGAATCATGGATAAAAACAAAAATGCTATAGAGGTCCATCCAATAGTTGCTCAAATATTTCAGTCTGGATCAATGTGATGACTGACAGACCTTCATTGTCATCCATAGATCTGCCAGCATTTCTAAAACAATAAAACAAGAATGGAAACAGTCCAATTTAAAGAAAAGACCTTTGCTAAAAGTAGCCTCTTAAAGACAGAATGAATCATTCATGGGTAGCACAACACATCACAGGAGACTAATGTACCTGCTCAGTCACTTCAGTCAGGTACATCTGCCCAGCACATGGCAGCCTGAATTTGCCCAATCCTTCTCCGTCTCCAGTCTTTGGGAGTGGCTTGAGGCTCTGGGGCCCATTACATCCAGGTGAGGGACTCTCATAAGCATCCCAGGACCTGTTAAAGCAACTCAGCTCTGCACTGCGCTGACACATACTAAAGCTCCAGGGCCTCTGAATGGATTACCAGCTGGACTGTTTACGGTTATGGGTTTTTCACACACAGGCAACCATGAGAATAAAGGTTCTGTTTTATGGCTGATAGTTTGGGATATCGCAGAGCTGTTTAATTTGTATTGTTTTCCTTTGTTTTATTTCGGGGTCTTCTGTTAATGTGCAAGTGCATTTTGAGAGTGTGGTTTGCTAGTTACTGGAAAAGAAGGTTTATTTGGAGAGAGTAAAATTAGATTGCACCCAACTGAGAGAGCAAAATGACTCTGTCTGCGGTCATGTTGCTGACCATGCTGCAAATACAAACAACATTCACTCTGGGATTTTTATCACTTTGTTGATTCCCTAAATCTTATTTACAGCCAACCCTGAGGAGACGTTAGTGTGAGTATATTTTATACTGAATGCCAGAGAGTGTGAATGAGACAGCAATCATTGGATTCACACCTTGTGAGTAAGTCTGTATGTGTTTATACATGCACAGTGTCTTTTTTCTTGGCTTTTACTGTTTTATTTGTGTGAATGCAGTGGTGTGTCCATTTGTGCTCGGGCTGAAGCATCATCTGCTTCGCCGGGCCTCTGCCCCTGTGGGTATGAGTCACCGTTTGAGGGACTCGTGCCAAACATCTGAAGAAATAATGGTGATGTTCCTCCCAGATCCGATTTGGTGGCCTGCTGAACTAACACCTTCTGCATGAAGCTAAAGCCTCTGGCGACTCCCACACCTCCAGACCACCACCATTACACAGCAATCAGCAGAGCTTTATCTGAAAGTCATGTTATGGATGGGTGGATAGATGTTGAGGAACGGGGGAGGATAAAAAGAAGAGAGTAAGGAGAATGGAAGAAAGACCTGAAAAGGATTTGGCAGATGCTTTGGACAGTATATGTATACATAAATGTAAATATTCTAGAAATACATTGATATGCAAATGGATATTGTACAGTGCTACACTCACTGTCACCACCACTACCAAATCTCTGATTGAGTTTCTCTGCAGGACTGATATAAACGCTAGACATTGCCAGAATGGAACGTTTGACAGGTGTAGCAACAGTAACTTTAGAGGCACAAAGCTTGGGGAATGATCAATTATGCCCTCTGAGCTAACAAGGATTCTTTTTGGGATATTGAACATTTTACTTACATTTCTTTTATGACTGCCTGTAAAGATTTCCTCTTAAGCTGTCAGTCATTCTGGTTTGTTGTCTGCCCCCCTGATCCCCCTTTAGAAATCTGTTTATAACTATTGCATTTGCCCTTCGTTGAACTTGGATCCTCATAGATAAGGAATAGTAGCTGTGGCTTTAGCCTTTCGAAGAGCTTCACTTGGATGAGAATAAAAGAAGAAGCCCCCCCGCCATGCATGCACTAGAGTATAATACACCTAAACAATGGCTGTCATGGTCTGAAAGATCTTAGAAAATGTGACATTCAAGTCCATTTTTCCTGCTCAGGCACACACTGAGACACTGAGTAAAAACCCTACACATATCAGCAAAATGTCAGCTTTCCAAGAAGAAAAATAGCATTGTTTTAAGCTCCACAACCATCCATTTTTGAGTTTATGTAATGAGTTTTGCTGAGTGCCCTCAGGCCTGGGGAATTGTAACATTTTCTCAGCCATATTTAAGAATAAAATATTGAAGTTACAAGATTTTTACCTAACAGAATTAAACAGATATCTTGGCATCTTGTTTACACACACACTGACACAAACTGACTTCAGTCAACGTTTCAATCAACGGCTTCCCATAAGATCCCTCAGGAGGTGTTATGGTGAGTGAGAGTTACAGTTTCTGACTGGAGGAAAACAAGACTCTAGACGAATCACGTCAAATAAAATATGGGGCAGAAGAAATTGGGGGTGAGGAGAGAGTCGGAGTGCAGCACAGAGAGGGAGAGGAGGCACAATAAACGGTGGAGAGGGATCATAAGAGGGCAGGAGCGTGGGAGTTGGAGAGCGAACAAGTGGAGGAACTGGAGCAGATATCCAGAGAGTCATCTGAGGTGAGGAATGGGAAATAAAGTAGGTCAGGGTGGTGCGAGGATTAAGGTAGAACCAGGTGAGTCACTACATCCCTCCTAAAACCTCCTCTGCTAAAAAAGGTACACCGTTGCCTCTATATAGCAACAAGCTCACTGCAGGCCAGCTTGTTTCAGGCAAACCAAAACAACCAGACTAACATTTAAAATCAACTAAAATCAGGTCAAACAGTAGGTGGGATGTGGGAGAGGAGTAGGAGACTGCATTATATGTTATATTTCCTTGAATAAATACAAAATTGCTCATCGAATAATATCCAGTTATGCTGTGGGGCACTCTAAGGCAATTTTATAATTGGACTCATAAAAATAAGCCAAATTGCTATTTTCATTTACCCCAAGCTATTAACAATGTTGGTTTTTTGTTCTTTTTTAACAATATGTTTTATTGAAGTTTCAAGTGCATATCAAACCTTATGGCAAATTTACATGCCCTCGAACAACCACTCATTCACACAGACAAAGAAAAAGAAACAAATAAAATGGACAGTGACAAAAGACATCAAACTAGTGGAGTAAAATAGAAATTAAATTTAAAAAAAGGCAGTCAGTATTATCCATTTCATTGGTCGGCAATGACATAAATGATTCCCAAATACAAGCAAACTCCTCCTGTTTACCTTTAACATTGTATGTCAATCTCTCCAGTCCAAGACAAGTCATCTTCTTCAACTCCTTCTTCCATATTGCCAGGGATGGTGGTTCTACATTTTTCCAGTGTAGTGCAATCACTCTCCTTGCATGAAGAAATCCAAAGTCAACCATCTCAATTCAATTTAGTCAATTTTCTGAGCACCCTCACATTCCAACTAGTGATCTTAATTTCAGAATTGTTCACAGACATAGTTTTTGCCATTGATAAGATCTTCTGATATCCTGGTGAGGTTATAAATGTTGCTGATTCTGACAAAACCATGCACAAAAATATAACACACATTGGAGGGGAAAAGAAAAAACACAAGAACAATTAGAACTGTAATAACCAGAACAAGAAAATATCCAATCCCACCCATTCCCACTGAAATGCCTTCCCACACCTCCTTTAATAAAGCAGCTCTGGAGGATGCTGATCCACTGACACTGAGGAGCAGCTAGTCCGCGTTCCCTTTACCCTGGACAGAACAGCCAAACAACCATAATGTCTCGTATTTTAACATTAACCCCTTTGGAAGGTTGACTGCATTAAACAATGCTGTACCAGAAATAATGTTGGCTTATATGTTGCACCTTAGAAAATAATACAATAAGATAATTTAGCAAGATGATCCTAATTTTTATCATGTTCCCTTATTTAAATTTCTGGCCCCACCTAAAAGTTTGAACCATTCCTTGTCTTTTCAGTATAACATTTAGCAACCCTAACACAAAGAAACAGTCTTTATTAGTCTCTGTATATTGTTTATGAACAACTATTGTTTTCCTTCTTGGTGCGTTCAATGTCCGTCGTAATTTCAGGAACTGTGCATCACGTCCGTACAGTCTGTACAGTGTTTATGCTACGGTGTTAATTTTAAGACATCCTCAGATCTCAGACTCAGGTGTCAGACTCAAAGGAAACAGCATCAGAGTCACCTAAAAGTCACTCAGAAAAACCTTTGTCATCCTCAGACAAAACAGCATCATCCTCAGACATCATCCTCAGTCATAACGGCATCATTCTCAGACAAAACGGTCTCATCCTCAGATAAAACAGCAAACTGCTTGACAACTGGGGCAAATTCTCGCCAAATAGGGACAGTTTCTGCAGACAGATCCTGAGAGAAAGAAAGCTTGCCGTTGTTGTGCATGATCTCTCACTTCCTTGCTTCACGATACAAAAAAACTCCTAGAACTTCAAAAAGCGGACAAGAACTGCTCGGTTCTGGTTAGGCCAGTGTGCGATGAACTCGCTCCAAAGTGAACGTTTTTTCAGGGCAGCCGAGCCATCGTGGTAGCATGTCGTTGACAAAGTCGAAGAGTGGCTTATTTCCTTCAGCTCGTTCACGTAGACCAAAAATCCACAGGTTTTTTCTTCTGTCTTGATTTTCCAAATCTTCTGTTTTTGATTCAAGATAAGCAATTTGTTTAATAGCTGAGGCGTGTGCCTCTTAAGTGTGCTGCAGCTTGTCATCAGTTGTTGTTACACGTGTTTCTGCCCCTCTCCTCTCCGTCTTGTTCCACGTCTGAAAGTTTACTTTCAATCGCCACAATTGAGTTTGCCACATCCGACAAACGGTTATTAATGTTGTCCAGTTTTGATCCAAAGTCCGAACCAAGGGACTTCAACTCCGCCAGCACATCAGCTAGGTTAACCATGCTGTTAGTTTCATTAGCCACCTTTGTCACTGCCGGAGAAGTTGTCGCCTCAATGATACTTGCTTTGCGTGCTCTGGGGAAAATGTCGTAGGATTTTGATTTGGATGGTTCTGACATATTCAGAGGTGCTCTGTTCGCTAAAAAGTTATCGGTGCATTTGTGGGGGTTTTCTAAAGTCGTGTCAGTTGTGTGGAGCTTTCAGGCTATGCCGCCATTTTGACCCCTCATCTGCCTAGCTATTAACAATGTTAATTTTCTCAGAGGAACATTTAATCCACACTCAAATTTAAGATACACCTACCATCTTTGTACTTTAAAACGACTTAAATTCCTCGCAGCACAGAAATAACAAGATATTGGAAACCTTCCACAGGTACTCCATTGCTGCACTGCATTTGTTAGGCTGCAAGCATCCCACTATTCCCATTATTCTTGAGATTTTTTACTTTGTAAAGACACAAGAACACACCATGGAGACATTTTATCCATCTTTTCTGACAATCAAGGATTAAAAAGTTCTGCATTCTGAGTTATGAGTTATACATCCTTATTATCTTATTTGAACAATTATTCAGTGATAGAAATACATGTTGTAAGAACAAGTATAAATAAATATATTGCTCGCTGTCTGCACAAAATAATAACTTGCACAAGTTATGACTTTGGATGGACAATATCAAATATCCTTCAGGCCTCTGGGCTTCATACATTTGAAATTCATTCACATCACAACTGTGGAAACAACAAAAATCAGAAAATCATCATTTAGCGCATCTCTTTCTTTTACGCGCACATACGCACACGCATGCGTCTGTAGTAGCCATGGAATTGGAATGGAACGGTGAAGTCATATATAAGGCCTGCTGACCTTTCGCACATTCTCACTTTGCACGTGAACTTGGCCCGGAGTCGACCTGTTGCAAAGAGTGACCGCTGGAAAAGCTGTCGGAGAACCAAACTACTACTGCACAACCGAGAGAAGGAGAAGGAGAAGAAGGGGGAGAAGGACAAGAAGGAGAAGGAGGAGGAGAAAAGGGGGGAGATAAGAAGGAGAAGAACCAGAAGGAGCAGAAGAAAAAGCAGGAGGAGAAGGAGAAGAAGGCCGTAGGAAAAGAAAACACCTATACGGGAAAGATGCCTCCTTCCAGACCTCTGCCCGTCTCTTCGAGGGACCTGCGGTTTGAAGACGTGCGTGAGCTGGCCCATCCTGGAGGTAAGACACTTAAACTGATGTATTCTTATTCTTATTATTCTAATATGTGAGCATAACATGTGTCATTTAAAAGCTGGACAATGTTTGAGGAACAGATTGGGTGTGACTCGGTGTAAACGTGCTGTTAGTGTGTTTTAGCGCTTTAAAACTTCGGCAAATGTGTGAAATATCTTAACAACAGTGTAAGGGTGTACTGATGTGTTTATGTATATATTTGTATTGATTTTGTCGATTTTTGAGTGAAAAATATGTTAAATTCAAGATGGCGACTGGGCTGTTTTTCATAAAATGCATCGAATATTTATTTTATCACCTGGAGAACATTCGGTAGCTGACGTCAGAACGCGCCGGCGGAGCAGAGCTCACCTGTTTTAAACGCACACAGAGCTGTTATGGTTTAAAGTTCCTCACTTAATGAATGATTTTCTAGCAACAAAACCAAAATGTTATTGTAAAAATAGTGTGAAACGAGATTTATTTCTGAGATTAGGTGATTTTTCTCGGATTGAGCTAACTATGTGTAATCTGTTTAAGAGCAACTATATTTTATAGTACACCTGTAATATGAGTGATTGTTAACCATGGTGGAGTGTTATGAAGTGAAACCTTGACATGATTGATCTGTGTTGTGTTGAGAAGAAGAAAATGTCCCTGTGTGTTTGCTTGGCCCACCGCTGAAACTAATTTAACTGAGTTAAAGTTTATTGTTAACATGAGGAATAACCAGTGCTACAATAGATTTGAGCATGTCTGTTTTGTTTTTTTTTCGCTTATTCATGATGTGCAAATCCTGATTTTTTACATCATGTGTCAGAGGTTGGCATGGATGTCGATGTAAACTGTTTATCTTTTGTCACATGGTTTTAAAATTTGTCGACGACATGTTTGACGTTTGAGAGATATTTGCATATGTGTTTTGTCATGTCCTCATTTCTCACACACAATGTTATGACAGAGTGCAGTTTAAGTTGTTAAGTGTTATTTGGATGTATTACTGTTTTTAACAATTCACAACTCTATAACTTTATAACTGAACTTTAGAACTCAACTTTCTTTTTTATATTTTCCTGCAGATATCCTTTCTGTGGGTTGGAGACGACGGCTCCATTGTTTCTGACGGAGATGATGGTGACCCCAACTCTTCTCTTCAGAAGAAGACGAGAGCTCCACCTCTTCCGAGGGAGAAGATGTTGACCCCGACTACATCCCTTCTGATGAAGACGGGGGATCCACCTCTTCTGACGAAGACGAGGACCTCTCTGTTTGTGACTCTTCGGACGAAGGCGAAGACTCCCTCTCCAGTTCTTCATCTGAAGAGGATGCCTTCTCAGTCTTCTGTTCTTCATCTAAAAACGAAGGCTCCCAGGCCTTCAGCTCTTCAGATGATGACGATGACTTTTTTGGCATCAGTTCTTCAGATGGAGACGATGGCCACATCACTGTCTCCCTGGGTGCTGCTGAGGGCAATGAAGGCGATGATGTTGGGCCATCATCTGGGCCATCATCTGGGCCTCCCGAGTCCTCAAGCAGCATCGAGGAGCCCACCTCCTCCTCATCTGGTGCTTCCAGAAAGAGGAGCAGGGACAACAGTGATGAGGACTGGACCCCCAGTCCAAGGCCAGGGAAACGCTGGAAGTAGTCATGAGTCTTCTGAAGAAGAGTCTAAAACAGAGGAGGGCAACTCGGTCGACATGAATGGCTACGAGACCGATGACAATCATGATGATGTGGAGGAGTCAGATGAAACTTGCTGCTTCTTATGACTGCACGTCATTTGAGGAAGAAGTTTAAGATGGCAACAACCTCATCATCATGGATTGTTCTGAGGCCGATGTAGACCATCATGTCGACAGAAGATGGAGAACAAGATGAAGATGTATTTGATTAATGTAATGTTATGTAGCAAAATGTAAAGTAATATTATGTAATGTAGTAAAATGTAATGTAATATAATGTAATGTAACATAATTTAATGTCTTAAAATGTAATATAATGTAATGAAGTAAAATGTAATGTAATGCAATGTAATGTAATGTAACATTAAAAACAATAAAGTTTCCTCTCCAAGAATCGCTACCTTATCATGGTGGAGAGGTTTGCGTGTCCCTGTGACCCTGGAAGCCTGGGAAACTGGGCTCAGGAGAGGGGCCAGACTAAGAGCGATTCACAGACAAAATTTTAATTTTTGCTTCATCAAGATTACAGGAACATCACCAACCTGAAGAAGATGAAGAGCATCCTGAACTCAGCTGTGCAGATGAAGCTGTCACGACGTGCTTCCTCTGTGGCAGCATGTTTGTGAAGCTCTCAGCAACTGCAGAGACGCTCAAGAAACGACACACGGACACTTCAGACTGTCCAGTGTGTGACAGTGAGGGGACTCTATTTTCAGTTTGCCTCTAAATCATACACACTCACCCCTGCCATGCAGTATTTATTCTTGTTTTGCCACTAGGTTTGGAGTTCAATTCAATAAAAGAAACTTTTAATTTATGTTACATGGTCCACTGTTCTGTGAGATATTTTACCCTCAGTGATGTTGAGTTCACATGAAGCCTCTTAAATACTAAATCCACTGGATGTATTACAATAATTGTTTTGGATAAAATGCCTCCAAACAGATTCCACTAATAGCTAAAATAATAATAATAAGAAGAAGAATATAATAAAATTATAACAATAACAACAATGATTATTATTATTAAATTAAATATTAAATAAATATATTGCTAATATAATAATAAGAAGAATCATTTATTATTAGATATTTTTTTATTTTCAGTCCATATTCCAGAGTTGTATGTTTGGAGGAATCTAATGTACATGTAGAACTCACCTACAGTTTTAAAACACCTTAATGGTACAATGGTAAACCAGGTAAAATTCAGTTATAAGGGAACAAAGAATGGGTTAACAAACTGTAGATCTGCAGCAGTGGAAGTAAATTAAACCTTGAAATGCGTTGCAAATTATTCCTAAACAATGTTTGAGTACTGACAAAGCCAGTCTGTATAAAAGCAATGTTGTAACAAACAGTTCTGAAGCATTATTTGGACAATATTGCACTGCAGGAAACCTCTTAACCCTGTCATCATGCTTCCTGCTTAATAAAAGCTTTATTAGTATGTGAATCATTTTCAGGAAAAGTATTTGCATAGCAGTTAGGCCAAACACTAGTCTCTGCCGAATGGGTAGGACAAACTCCACTTTGACGCAAGCAAGAGAGAAATGTATTATTTTAATGAATTATATAGTACATTACAATTACTAGCCAGATGTTGTGATAATCTACAGCAACACTTCAGGTGCTGACATAATGTCTCTTTAGAATCAATTATACCACCTCAATCCTTTGTGGTCATACTTTCATACTTTATTCCTTACTATTATTTTACACATTTTGCAGGTGATCTAAAGTAGTGTTGCTATGCTCCAGGACTAACATGTATCTTCAAGCAGCCAAAACACAGAGAAGTACACAGAAGACCTTCTGGTTCATACCATAATGCAGCATGGGAAGTGATACACCTTTTGCAATAAAATCTATAAATCTATAAATCTATAGGAAATAGATAAAATGCCATGAAGTCATGGAAAAGGATCATAAAGCTGAGGAATCCATCGGTGCCATCACTAGTGAGGAGTTACACAGTCTGGTACACTGTCTATTTTCCCTAAAGGGGACAGCAACATATTTTACATCCCAGCACCCAAAAGTGCTGAGCAGCCTTCATCTTGCTCCCGCAGTTCTATTTTATCACTGCTTTTGTCAGTCACTTATGCTTAAAAGCTCTTTTTGGCTGTGGGTGTTGCTAACACTCTAAAAACAGTCATATAAATGAAATATTAAAAGAAAGCTTTGGTCAGCATTCTTTATCCATGAGCTACCCTAAAGCCAAATGACCAGATCCTCTCCAAACATTCTTACAGACTTTGCAGAAACAGGAGGTTCTTAAGAAAGGGCATGGCATGCTCATATGCCTCAACATATTAATCATCTTATTTCTGACATAATGATTGTGTGCCAATAAATCAGTTGTTGAAAGGTAATACATTGTGTTTTCATTAACCTCTCACTGAATGTTTCTGTAAAGATTGATCTATACAAGGTAAGCTGCCACTGACACGCATGAATTCCTTCCAAAGGCTACATATCATATTTCATGAGGTAAAGTCTGTACAAAAATGTTTATTTAATGAGCATTTTATACAGGACGTTTCAGCACAGTGCATGAAAGGCTTCCATAGGAGCACTGTGGAATTTGGGAGGTTACACAAACCTCAAACTGTGTGGTCCAGGTTTTCAGAAAGTTCTGCGAGGTATCCAATCAAGTCAGATGTACAAAACTTGTGATGAATCCTAACTTTAACACGCGTTAAAGTCAGTACAAAAGGACTGCAACAATTGGACTGGATGAATTTCTCTTGTCTTTGCTCCTGAATGCTGAATATCTCAATCCTGTTGTTTTGTAGTGAGTGGGCAGTGTGCAGCAGGGAGTGTGTGTGGGTTTTGGTGGGCAGTAGCTCTGTTGATGCTACTGTACATGCAGGCAGACAGAGGGCTTAATAAAACAATCTCCAGTATTGCTTTTGTTGAGCATGATTGCCTCTCATCATGATATGTTCATAATAATACTCCTGTGGGGAAATTCCGTCTCTGAACATTATGCTGTACAGAAAAAATGTAATTGCATTGCATCAGAAGCATGAGAAACAGTACTTTATTAGATCTATGGCAGGAAAATGCTATAAATGAAAGAGAGGTCATTTTACATGGCTAATTATTTATTATAATTATCTTTATCTCTCATCACATTTGTCTTCAGTTATTTCAGATTATTTATTTATACTTTAGACTTCATTTTATGTTATTGAATGTTATGTTGTGTGTCATGTCAAGTTGTTGCATCTCATCTCATGTCACCTTGTTGCCATGTCATGTTATTTCAGTTAACCGAATAGTTTGAATTTTGGCAAATGTACTTATTTACTTTCTTGCTAAGAGAAGATCAATCCCACACTCATTTCTGTAACGTAAATATGAAGCTACAACCAGCAGCCAGTTAGCTTAGCTTAGCATAAAGACTGGAAATGGGACAAAAAGCTGCCTGGTGCTGTAGAAAACAAAATTTGAAATTTGCAGCAACTTCAGTTCAGTTGTCTGGCAGTCTTATAGTAAGAGTGCATACAGTATTTGAGTACATGAGTACTGCTGTGATGACCTTCAGTTATTCCCTTCTTTTTGTCAGTGTGCATGTGTGGTCCTATTTGAGGTTACATGTCTTTTCAGTTGAATTTAGTATCTTCACAAGCAAAATCAAGTTACATTTAAAGCCTCATTTTTGCAACTAAAAAACACTTTCTATGCTGTTGATAAAGAATATGATTACTGCCTAACTCCAATTTCCTCTGCTTTATGTGAACATTGAGCAGACACATCATCTGCAGCAGTGAGTCATTAATCACCCACCTGATGCTATTGAAAGTATTCTTTGAAATAAACCTCATAAAATGTGAAAGACAGTAACTGATCCTTTGATCTACTCAAAGTTTCCCTGGCAACAGCCGGAGAAAGAGCCATGCATTTCATTAATTATACAGTATCTATCATTTATTAGACCATTTTAATTTCATTGTGGACACCAATCAGAAGCCCAATGAAACATCAAAGCCAAATGATAATGAATCTACCTTCAACACATTAGCCCTCTCTGCAAGTGGAGATGTGCAGGTACAGTACTGCAGAGATGAATTTAGACACAGTAGCTGCTGCCTGGCATATCCTATTTTATCCTAGTGAGTGTCTGCCTGTACTGTATGAGTGTACATGTGCGCCTGTGTATATGTATTCTTGTATTCTATATGTAAGAGCATGAAATATCAGTACAAGAGTGACAAAATAAGTAAAATTCTGGACATGTTTCTTGAATTTGTCACTAACCTATAGCAGTAGCCACGCACAGAGTTTTGGTATTGCTTGTTCGGGTTTTCAGAAATCAATCAATGAGATTTCTATCCCAATATAATGGAAGTGAGTGGATTTATGTTTGTGGTCCTCACAGCAGACCTGTCTCTATCACTCCAGATAGTAGAAAACACACCCTGTGTGTAATGTACTTATCAGCAGACAGGAACATTGAGATTACACAACTCTGCAAGACCCGAGAAAATGTTCAGTGACAATGTTTCTTGAATTCTTGTCTTCTTCACTGTCTTCTTAGGCGACTACAGTATGGTTATGGTTAGGTGTTAAAGTTTTTGGGTTAGGCAGATAAAACACCAAGGTGGTAAAAAGTAAACAAGAATTGCAGCTCTGTGATCTGTCATTTGCATGAACACATTGCTAATATGCACAAACTACACAATAATTCTCTCTGCCTGTATCTCTTTATATATTTTCTATCATCTTCAGTGCTGAAGCTCTTCATCTAGGGTGTAATCCTTTTTTTCTTCCCCAGGGTCATTCCCCTCAACGTATTTCTCTCTGTTTAGTAGCTGAGCTTTCACAGTGAATTTCACGAAATTGTGACTGGACAGTTACAAGGTTTGGCAGCCAAATGGAACAAATCAACAAGACAAGACAACAAGAGCATTTTCTAAGTGTGCTGTGGTTGAAAGCTGCTTGATTACTTGGCAAATGAGGAGGAACAGTGTGTGCGTGTGTCGTATGTGTGCAGGGACATCTCAGACTGTGGACAAGTACTGGCAGGTAATTGGTTTCTTTTTAAAGAATGGCCTTAATCCTCTCCTCTCCTCTCCTCCTCTCCTCTCCTCTCCTCTCCTCTCCTCTCTTGAGCAGGTCACTTATCTCTACCCTAGCTCCCGTCAGTTCAGAAGACTAGCGGCCAAGGCTCTCACCCTGGATCTCTTCATTATCTTTGGCCTGTTGTCAAGCACATACTCTCATTCCTTCAGCCCACATACAGCCTCTCACACCTCTCATGAGCTAATTACCAGCACTATCATCTCATCTTCTCATCTCATCAAGAGAGAGGCAAAGAGAAACGATAGAGTAAAAGTGGATGACGAAAAAAAGGGGGTAGACCGAGAACAAGGGAACCTGTCAGAGTGGAGGAAAATGAGTGAGAAGGTGGTCGGGATGAGGGAACGAGGAATGAGCTGAGCCATGCAGCGTCTCAAACAAAGGAATTCTGTGAAAAGAGCTGCAAATAAAAGGGAATGTCAGACACAAAAGACAGTTGAGGCAGCTGACAATTGATGCTGTAATTTATTTGGTGTACCACCCACTATCCTATCTGCTTGGGTGTTTTAAGATACCATGGCTTTACTGTACCTCTGTACACACTACTCATAAGCTAAATTAATACCAGCCTAATAGTCACAAAGAGTGCATTCCTGTTCGCAATCAGTGGACCAGGAGTCCCAGCAGTCATCATGGCTAAAAGCCCACAGTAAGGCGATGGAGAGGGTCATTCATTACCAATTAGAGCTGCTGAGAGCAGCACACAAGTAGAGACCTGTGAGCATATGAATGAAGACAGATTAATAGGGGAGACAAAGAGGAAAATCTCACAAAATCATTATCTGTTCATCTTGCATGAAGTTAGAATTGAATGAATGAAGTGATGCACACAGCAGAGCCACTATTGTGTAAGAGATTTTTTGTTGAGGAGCTGGTGTAGGAGCTTTAATACAGGACGTGCGATTTAAAGAACCAGTGCGTAGGAGCATTTAGTAGTGTAGTTACAGAAAAGCATGAAATATGTTAAAGGCCCTAATAAGAGCCACTGTTTAGTTTGCCCATTCTGGGCTACTGTAGAAAAAAATGTGGTTTGACCATGGACTGTATAAAAACTTGGATTTAGCCTCTGTCATGTCACCCTTAGGCTTCGAAGAGCTGTTGGGCGCCCTGCCTCTGCCAAAGATGTGGAGCGTGGGTGGAGCTGAGGTGGAAAATTAGCTATAGAGACTAAGATTGTTGTTTGTACCAGGCTGAAAACATGTTTATTTCTCCAGTGAAGTTGGACATTTCAACACTGGGGCTTATGGAGAGTGACTCCTTCTGTAGCCAGCCTCCAGTGGCCATTCGAGAAATTGCAGTTTTTGGCACTTCCATATTAGCTTTACAGTCATGGAGTTTCCAGTTGAATTCAACATGGTGGTACAACTCTGTGGAAGAGGACCCGTGGCATCTGTAGATAAAGCTAAGGCTAAGAAAAACACAAATTCTAGTCTAGGTGATTATACACTATTGTCAACATCATGCATGATATATTCTTTTTCTGCCATATTCTGTAAACAGAGCCCCTTAAATCTTACACAAAGGACCTTTAACCTCAAACCAAAAATAATAGAACATAATAACATAATATATAACATATTACTTATAACATAAAACATATAACATATAACATATATACACATATAACATATTGTTTTCAAAACACTGAGAGAGCTGTGCTCGCTGATGCTGTGATTTCAGACTATGACTTTGACGTTATTACTGGATTCTTGTACATAGATTGCTGCAGTCCACTCTGTACTCAGCTAAGAGCATCTTAACACTGTGATCTTTCTCATTCTGAGGAACATACCAATGACATTGCTGCTGAAGTATGAGACTGAGATATGGATGACCTACAGTTCATTCTCAGGCGTTATAAAACAGGTCTGTGGGTGGAAGACAAGGCCAGGCTGCCCAAGCCCTGTCATAAAGCAGTCTTATGGTATTATGAGATTTCACTTTGAGAAATCTTCAACCAAGTTCAGCCCTCAAGGTGCCCCGAGCCTTGGTTGGACACTTCAAATGCTAGCAGTCTGCCAAGAGGAGTTTTTTGAGCTTTAGAATATCACAAATTTAATATCTGAAAATTTGAGGAAAACATGGGATTCATTGAAATACTAAATACTGATGGATGCATTGTTGATTTGAGGTAGTTAAGAGCAGAGGTATAATCAAGAGATCAATAAGAGATCATTACCTCTATTGTTTCTCTGTCTCTATTTTCAAATTTTCTAAGACATTGTTAACAGTTAGAACAACAGTGCATGGAAGTTGCATGTAACATCCGTGATTGTAAAAAGATCTGAGTCATGTTCAACTCAAGATGTTTGAATTTTTGTTTACAAATTTTCCTCCCAAAAATATGTGATACATGTGTCTGTTGTATTCTTACATCTAACATGACATGTGAAATGTAACATGTTCACTGCATACACTGTGGAAATAGTAGCAACAGCAAAAAAATTACAAACTTATGATTTCATTTTAAAAAACTGAATCAAGACACGGGAAGCTTCACAAAAAGTGCCATAGGTTAAAGATTCTTTTATGCAACTGCATTGTTTTTCCTTATGCATATCTGGAGAAGAAAATAGCTGCCTCCCTACTTCTTGATTATTAGGCTCAAGGAACTTCCCCAGGGCAACTTGTGAATATATGACTTAAAGAATCTAATGAATAGTAACTGCTGCATGAATAAAAAATATGGATGGACACTATGAGTTAATATTACCTTCACGTAAGCTTCTCCCACATAGTACTCCTTCTATTGGCCCTGCTCAACACCAGTTTTGATCAAGTACCAGTAGCACTCAACAACTCTGACAGCCAAGAATCTTGGTGTTATGTTTGATCCTACTCTCTTTTGATCAGCAAATTAAAAGAATCACCTAGACAGCTTTTTTGCACCCACACAACTAAAATGAGATCTTTGCTGTCCATAGCTGTTACAGAGACCATAATTGTTCTACAGAGTTGGTTATTGTAACATTTATTTTGACTTTAAGGTGCTCCTGATGAATTATAAATTTCTAAATGGTCTCATACCTGCATGTCTGTCTGGTGTCATGATACCTTATATTCTGCTCTCAGAATACATGGCTTCTGTCTGTCTCCAAAGACGTCAGTGTCACCTATTATGCCCCTTCCTTGAATAACCCCCTTGCTGATATCCACACTGTCTCATTCTTTTGATGCAAACTCATCTATTCATCTTAATGTTCAGCTAGTTAGCTTATTCTTTGATTACATCAGAGCTGTTGCCATTATTCTCCCATATGTTTGGATTTGGATTGTTATCCTGCGGTAGATACAGCCTCCCCTCGTGTTTCTCTGTGTGTGTTTGTTTCCCATATGTGTGACTGGAGTGGCTGATTTGTGATTTGTAAGACTGCTTTTTAAGTCTCAGTGGTGGTGTTTCTATGCACAAGTTCACTCTCTCAAATCGCTCTTACGTTTTTCAAATTGTCAAAACGCATTTGATCCACAGGGCGACTGATGGAGAACAGTTTGCTTCTGAAAATACATTGAGGCAGCTGAAGAAAATTTATGCAGTTGCATGAATGTACCTTTCCACCAATGCTAAAGGTTCATTATGTTTCCCTTTTTGTCAGTTGACTAAGGCGGCCCTTCTAAGAACCACATGAATTCTAATCAGGTACCAAATGGCCCTGATTTGTGCAATAAAAATGAAATATCATCTTGACATCACAGTGTCTGTTTTTTTAGGCGCACCAGTTTCGGAGGGTGCATGTTTTTTTTTGTTGTTGATGTTGTTTTTTTGTCAGTTACTGAAGTCAGTCTGCAGGGTCTTTTTGAGGCTTTTGCGCTTAACATTTCCTGTGTGGATGAAGAAGAAATATCCACCACACAGAGGGCATCGAGCAAACACTTCACTGATCAAAGACCAGCATGCACTCTGTGCAGCAACAGGCATAGCTCATTAGTCAACTGAACAATGCTGAAAGAGCAGTGAGAACTTTATTTTTTTATTTAACTTGCAATTTAACAGCTCACCACCTCACCTTGGATTTCAGCTGATTGAGTGATTTCTGATGGCTCCTTATTGTGCTGAAAAAAAGTGTGTTACATTAATCGTTCTTCATGTCAGCACTACAGGTTGTGTGTGTTTTGAAGACATTAGTTCACTAACAGAAACTGGGGACCATTTTAATGCCTCCAGCTACCACCACATGCATTTTTATCCTGTATGTTGAAAAAGTAGATATTTTTGTATATCATACTAATACTCAATAATTAAAGAACATTTTGATGGGCAGCACAGTAAGCAAGCTATAATGTTCTATTCTGTAAATATACAGTAACTTGTCATATTCAGGCTCATTATTTTACCTTAATGAGCTGTCTTGCCCACAGCTTCTAAGTTGAATTTCCTCAGATTCATTTATGTGGTGTAAATCTAAAGCCACTCTTGCCATCCTTCCCTTTGAGTACTGAATCATTCTAAATTGGAAGTCAACCAACCGAGAGTTCACTGAATGGAGATGAATGCTCAGGAGAAATGTGATGTAAATCATTTTGGATATTGTCTGCGTGCTTTAGAGGCATGGAAAATCCTTCTCTAACTGTCTCTGTTGTCTCTCTCAGAATCTCTCCCCCTGTCTCCTCTGGATGTTATAGGCTATATATCTCCTACATTTTATGTTGTGAGACATACAGCACAATCAACTATGGTGGACGTGATTTTTACTTCTTTTATATAAGAAAAGAAGAGTCAAAGCTAGAAAAAAAAGCATTCCAGCCATGGAGTGGGAAGCTGTTTCCTAGGGAACGTGTCAGATTGTAATGAATTCTCTTCCTGCATATTGTGGGATGGTTGAAAGTGTGTCATTCATGTAAGCAGCACCGATGGACTGTCTTAAGAACTGAAACAGTTCTTTTTTATTGAACTTATGACCTCTAAAATGCAAGAGTGTCAGAGTATAATGTTAATCACCTACTCACTGATAATCCCTGATGAAGGACAGTGCTGTAAATCATTTAGGACCAGATTTGATTATCATAATCACACTTAGATGACAAATGAATATAAATCTTCCCAAGTTATCATATGCGATAAAACTTTGTAAGGTATAGTCTCTTACACCTTACAGTCTTATTTCGACTATATTATAGTCAAATTATATTATATTATATTTGACTACTATTTTTTACTCTATTGAAGCCCATGGTATCTGGGTCATTGTATAATGTACTGTATGAACACCAAATTCAAGGTCGAGGCTTCTTTTAAAACCTGAATAGTCGCAGCCGCCCGTCTTTGAGATGAGATGGCTGTCATCATGAAAGAAAGTTTTTATCATTTTTATGCACAGTGGACAGTTCACCTTCAAACAGTATTTCGTTCAGTTTTTTGGGTTAGCTGAGTACAGTGAAAGCAGCACAGACCTTGACATCAGATTAAAAAGCACAGATACAAACATCAACACCTCACAACAACAGCAGCATGGTTTTTGTGTTTCATCTGACACTTCCAAGATAATCTTTTAGAATGTATTGAAGAGAAAAGCCAGTGGTTGTTTGAAGCGTGAATTTGAGGGACTAGTCAGCCTGTTAAAACAGTTTCCAAAGGCAGGAAGGCAGAAACAAATACCTGTTTTTTCAAAGAACCCAAACGCAAGAGAAAATATTCTGATTTCTACATAATGTATTGGGGAGACACACACTGACACAGAAACATTGCTTTATATGATTTTACAGCTTGTATCTAGAATTTGTCTCTTTAGAGCATACGTCCATGGTCATGCTTCATGGTCATTGTGCTATTTACACACTGTGACTGACTGATTGTTGCACATAATAATACATAAATACATAAAAAATTATATTGTGACAGCAGACAAAGCTATAATAATCGTTATTGACCGCTTACTGTAATTGAATGAACCAGCTGTCTATCACAGGCAAACATCAATGAAGTAGATCATCAGAATATATCAGAATATATATCTAAGTCACTTCTCTCACATGTTGTCATGCACATTTATGTGTGACAGGTCAAAACGTGTGCTATGAAAAAGGCCTTCTGAAAATCACTGGCTATTTTGCAACAATCATAATGTACAGTTTGCACAATAATCATGTATTTAGTTGGACTTTCACTCAGTATTGATTTTAGCTCAGAGAAAAGTGTGAAATCAATTAAAATTATAATGCCGTTACTTTTGCCATAGATTTCCTTTATGTGCCTGGGGATAGAGGCACAGACTTAGAGTGAGAATGACGATGAGCTGGAGTCCATCAATGGAGCTCTGCCAGAGTCAGATAAGGCATGCATGTATAATCCTTCAGCTATTAACCCCGCAGTCTGTCTTCCATACAGTCAAAGTACACAGAGCAGCCAGAAAGTAAGTTGACTAGCTGTACTCATCTATTACATTAAAAGCTTGTAATTCTGCTCTGACCAGTCCTCAAACCACTGATGTGAATCCAGTCTAAAGAGACGCAAGTCAATGGGATTTAACAAATGGAGTCTGTCTCCCGGAGCAGACATTTTAGGATGTTTCCTTTCCTTTCACTGTTGTAAACTTCAGCCCGTCAAGACAGAGAGAGGGAATTATTGCTGAGAAAAGCCTCATGTAATTATCATTACATTTTGTTTGTGTAATGATCTAGTTACAAAACAACTTTTTACAATGCAGCAGATGCCAGCCTACAGGCAAGCTAACCAGATGCAGTTCATGTGGGTGTGCCAGGAGACCTTACACACAAATACAACTGGTTCTGTCAGCCCTCCAGTGAGTAACCAAAAGCAGGACTGTGGAGCGTTGGCCAGGAAACAGCAAGTTGTACCAGTCGGTGTTAGGTCGAGCAGGGGGCACAGATGGGCAGAGGCGGGCAAAGACAGGTTTTAATAGCATATTGATTCCACAGACCTCATCAAGCTGCTCTCCTCTGGTGCTTGTTTTCACTCTAATTTGTTTGGAAACGAGGGATCAGAGAGTGACTCATCCAGACAGTCAGCCTTCACCGTCTGGGAGAAGAGAGCCACCATCCCTTCACGGTCATTTTCCATTCATGTCACCCCTCCATCCAGTCATCGTTGTGTATTTGTTGCCTTAGAATGAATTTTATATATCTAGACAGGGAGCAGGTCCTTTTCCACGGAGCCCGCCATGTTTCTGCAGTAGCCTAGAATGGACAAACTAAACACTGGCTCTAAATCGGGCCTTTCACATTTTTGGTGAGTTCAGCCACACTACTTTTTCCGAGACACTTGGATGTGGAGTTGTGAGGTGAGGGAATATTTAGTTGGTTACCGCTAAATGATTTTAAATCCACTGGAGCTTTAAATAAAAAATAAATAAATAAATAAAAAGTTAATTGAATTGATGTATTTGTATTTTCCTGTTAGCCTTTAAACCACATTTGTTCATGATTCAAAATTTGTGCTTTTACTTAACGTAACTCATACATTTTTATAAGGAGCTGTCCATTCACAATTCTTTGCTCACCTACTCATTTATCGCACTAATGTCACCCCAAAATAGCAACACCTTTTTAAAAACCTGGTCAATAATTAGGTCTATGTCCTTTGTGCCTGAAAATTGTTCTTTCATGCTTGTTTTCCCCTTATCTGTTTCTCTAACCCTGAGGGAAAGAGCTAAGTCTCTACCTGGCAATATCACATCTTCTCAATTATATGGTTGAGCTGCTGCTGGCTGCTAGTCTTGGAGAGAGCCTATTGTTTTGATGAAAAATGTAATCAAGATACTGTCTCTCACTCTCAGTGGTTGCCTTTTGGCACGTCTCTTTGGAGAAACTGTGAGAAGAGAGAGGTGGCTGATTAACTGTCTCTCTGTCGCCACGGAATCTGACAACCCAACACACACAAACACACCCATGCATTGCATACTTTGTGTACAGAGCCAACACTCAAAAGCATATAACTCCAGAGGCAAGCATTTAGCTGTACACATTTAACACTAACCGTTTTGAATGTGCAGAGGCTAAGTCACTTGGGAAAGTATTTTCTTTTACATTTTACATTTTTAATCAAGACTAAAAGGAACGTAATCCTCTCTCTGGGCTCTGTACTAGTTATTTTTTTTTTTTTTAGTTTTTGAATGATCCAAACAGGTTCCAGTCATACTCCACTCATACTTCTTTATCAGAAACACATCATCCTGATCTAGTCTCACGTGTCTCAAGGTCCAATTCTAGGTCCTTTAGGCAGTAGCAGTTTTAGTAGTACAGTGAACCCTCGTTTATCGCGGGAGTTACGAGTTACGTTCCAACGTACAACTAAGCAACAGTCGCTATCACATTTTATGACTTTGGTTGTTGTGTTGTTCTGTACGTTGTTCTGTCAAGCACGTTCTAATGTCGAGTTGTCTATAGGTGAAGCTTATTTTTAAACACAGACGCACTTGTACCTTATTGTACACACATTTGCACTCACAGGTATATACACACATATAGGTACGCACAGAGGTGAACAAACAGAGAAACATTGATAATACTGATAAAGCAGCTTTATGAGACTTGTTTTTGCTACCCAAGGTGTTTTATGTTTGGATGTCAGTTTTTAACCCTAATCTTGTTTGTTTCAATCCCCTAAGATCAGTCTAGGATTTTTCAAGCAGCACCTTCCTTTACTCCTCTCCACCACCTGTTCCTCCCGTCATACAAATGATTGTGAACAATGGAGAACTCTCTCGATGGTAAATGATGCATCACTTCATTGAATTTGCTGTGTTTTTTGGCAGCCCATAGAGGCCTCAGTCATCAGAGGCTTGGTTTTCCCATCTGGGATGAGCCAGAGATGACAATGAATTGATGCTTTTCATGTTTACTTCCTTTTAAATGTTTTTTGATTACACATTTCAAAGCCAACAAGAGAGGGCATAGATGCTAATGAAAAAATAATTATTCATTTGAAATAGAGAATAGTTTCTGTTGAATAGTTTCAACAGAAACTGGACATGTCCTCATTATCTCTTTAAATTAGACAGTACGGGATGATTTGTGCTATGGGAAATATTCAAGTGTGAATATTAAAGTACGAAATACAACACTTACATGTATAACAGACAGAGAGAGCTATCTTCCTTCAGAGGAAGTTCTAAGTTGCGGTCAGTCATTGCTACACAACAACTTTTATAACATTATAATAATGACTATCATAAATATGTTGTATGTCCATAACAGGAGGTCAATGTGTCACTAGTCCAAAATGAAGCAAAGTTGATGGCAGTAACTGTTCAGTTCTCAAGGCTGAAGCCAAAACGATGCTGCATGTTGGCTCTCTCACTCTCATTCTCCTTAATGCTGCTTCAAGGACTAAATAGTAAATAATGAACAAGTGGGCCAAGACTATATTAATAAATCATTAAGTTCATAGGCTTGTTATTACTTCATAATTATTTGATCATTACTTAGCGTTGCCATTCACGTGTGTCATTCTGCAGCCTTCAGATAACAGTTTTCTGGTCCAGATTGGACACAATAGTGTCACCAGTCACAATAAATGCAGCTTAGTTGCCTCAGTATGCAATCCTTCTTATAGAGTTAAATGCAATTATAGATTTATCGTTATAATTTAAATATCTTATTGCTAACAGATGCATATTAGGAAAGAAATAAAAAAATATATGTCACAATCATCAAGACTATCCTGTAACACAGATGAAGGACATGTTTAATTACAAGTGCACTGAAAAGGAACCCTGAGATGGAAGAGATGGAATCTGAAACAAATTCAAGTCATGACTGAAAAAATATTGTTTCTGTGTAAAAATAATAGGACAAATCTCAGGACTTAATCCTAGTGAGCGGTGGAAAAATCTCAGTGGAGCAGATTTGGCTCAGAGTTTGTGGAGAAGGTGTTGGACAACAAGTGGCTGATCCTGTGACTTCTTGTGTGATTCATCTGTAAGCTGTGAAAGGCTGACCAGGCAGACAGCTGAAACCACCAATCAATCTCCGAAAGCCTTTTTCTGTGGATATCACAGCAGCCCATTAAAGTCAGGGAGCAGGCATCCATCCAGCTGCAGACAGCGTGTCAATAACCATGGCAGAGGAGTGACAGACTATGCCACTTTTAGGTCGATAATGCTTTAGATCTGCATGGGCTCTTTGTGATCAACCGCTTCACATTTCTCTCTTAATGAGCCTATGCGTGTGTATGTGTGTATGATGGGGTTGGGAGGTGTCTGTCTGTGCGTCTGTGATGTCTGGCTCTGTTTGTGTGGTTGGGTTGCATGAACCCACGTGTGTGTTTTCAGTGTTGTGTGTATTACAGCCCTGCTAATATACATTCTTGTCCACATTCTGCACCCTTCAGACACAAGTTAATAACATTTTCTGGCCTATGACCTAATTACCAAGTCCAGATATTCTCATGGCCGTGGCAATTAATGCCTTGTCAAGTTGTCATGCATATTTACTTATGGCATACTTCTGTATCCTATTTTCAAAGGCATGAAATAAGGTCTAAAAATATCTCCTAACTATACAAACCAAACTCTGTTATATCCGTTGTATAAAGCTCCAATGACCCTGTCTGCATATCAAATGACCCCAAGAAGGGTCTAGACCCCAAAATTAAACAGCTGTGCTGTACACATTGATTTCTGGGGTATGTCATCTTTCTGCATTTAAAGCAGGGATCTTTGACATTTCTGTATAAACAAATGTCAGCTTTGAAGTACATCTTCAAGTAGACCTTATCTTTAATATCAGGCAGGTCTTGCAAGAGCAACACCTCATTTGCTTGAAATATCTACAGAGGATAGTTAGTCTGAGTGGTATGTCCGAGCAGGCAAAGATCCAAAGTCAAAGGAAAAATTACACCTCAGAATTGGCTGCAGTGGCTGTCAAGTGATTTCCAAAAAGTGCAGAGCAAAAAGTCACAGCAATAGCAACCTTAGAAAAATTGTCGCCTTGATCATAAAACTGCTAAAAGTATTTCATGAATCACAACTGCCATGTAGCCAGTATGATGTCTACAAACGTCAAAGTGACTCCAATCTGCAACTGTCTGGGGAAGCCTGCGATAGCATCTTATCTGTAAGTCTCACTGCCACAATGGCATTATTATTATCCATGCCATGCTTTAGAGCTTTGATCCCTTTGCCCCTGGTTGACCTGGATCTATTCTTAGCTCTTTCCTTGCTTCTATCTAAAGAGCATGTGAAGTAGTTTGTAATTGTCAGTATTGATTATAGAGTGTGGATATTGTTTCTGTCTCTCACGATAGGAATGCAATTATTCCCATTGCGCTTCAGCTGAAAATTAGCATTGACAGTGTGACCCAGTATGACCTCTGGTAATGACTCCATTGTCTAGAGGGACTGTACAGGCTGGTTATTTATTCATCTAGTTATTCAGCAGGACTGAATTGATGGATGCTTTTTTTTTTGTCAAACAGCTCCCTGCTTCTCACTCATTCAGTAACCGTGAATAATGATAGAAAGCAGAGCATTTTTATGAATCTGTGCCCCAAAACTCTGGGGCAAATTCTTTCGCATCCAAATTGGCCTTGTGTAATGATCATAAATCAACCGCACAGTTAATTTTCTGGTAAATCATTGATTGTAGACAAGTAGTCCCACAGCAAGAACCATTACGATCCAAATAAGGTAGATTGTAATAAAGTCTCTGGCACTTAGTTGTTTTATTCTTGTGATTTCTTAAAGGGATTATTGCTGTGGTGGGATTTAAGGACGCTTGAAAATGTGCAGAAAACTGATGAACTTGAAGTGTAGCATTTTGACCACACTGCATCAAGGCATTAAGCTAATAGTATAATTTCATAAACCAACAAGGCATTTGCCAAGAAAGTTGACAGCTTTTATGGCACAAAGAGAAGCTGCTTTATGGCACAAAATTTGAATTGTGCACTCCTTTATCAGCACAATCAGAGTTAAAGCTTTTAAAGTTTAAATCTAAAGCGGTGGAAGGAGAGAAGTGTCAGTGTAATCACCTCCAGTTCAATTAGCCTCCCCCATAAAGCACTGAACAATCAACATGTTCTTAGTGACAGGAAGCCACAGGATTTAAAAGAAACATGACCTCATACTAATTTAGAGAACAACAACACTAACAACACAAGTGACACGAGGAAGAAACCGCCAGTCATTTCAGCCATCATCTCATTTGTGTATGTAATTGGACGATAATGTAGTGATGGTTAAGAATGCTGCATCCTTTAAAACTGCCAGAACCTCCACAGTTTAATTACAACTTCTGAGAGGAAATTGTTGTTACTAATAGTAACACTATTGTTCTAATTATACAGAGCAGAATTAGATTTGCTAGTACACTTCATTGTTTTCTCAGCCAAACTTCTGTCACTATTGAGAGGTGATGTTATCAGCCTAACAGATTTTTAATTTTGTTTGCAGCTGTAGCGAGCAGTGTGCCACTGATCAGAGTGATTAACACAATTGAAATTAAAGCAAAATACATTTAAATAACATGTTAAACTTTGATATCAAGCTTCATGAGGAGCTTAACAGCTTTTAATGAATATAACAACATCAGAATTAGGTTACAAAGTTGCAAGTCAAAGACAAGCACAGGCACTCTGAGAGTGAGACAAATGGCTTTGCAATTCATGACAAATATTGATTTGATAAAGAGCAAAATTACACCTGCTTTGCACCAGCAAGTTTGCATTGTTATTGTGAGGATATTAACATGCTAATGTTATTATTTAGCTCAAAGCACCACTGCACACAGCCTCACAGTCAATCCTGTAGCATAGCTGTAGGCTTTCAGCCCTGTTCATACTGACTTGTCCATACTTTTTTTTTTTTTTACTTTGCTTAATCTTTGCAAAAAAATCCATAATGGCAAATGTTTCATTTCTGCCATGATAGCAACCAACCTGCCTGAAGGTTATATTCAATATATACATATTTATGCCAACACAATCATACTACTGCCATATAACTTTCTCTGCCATGATTTTCATTGTGTTAATTCTAAAGTTTGATTCAGGTATGCTTGACTATACTGTAGGCAACCACCTCCATACCTTCACTATTCATTCATATGGTTACTTGCTGCATTGGGACTGGATATTCTGGTGTTACGTTAACTTGAAACATAACAGCTAAAGCAGGATAGCTGTATAACCTAATTCTCAGGAGACTGCTGAAAAGTCTAAAGATTTTTTTGTTTGTTTGCTTGTTTTATCAAGGTCCTTCTACTACCAAAAAGATAAGATGGTAAACAAAAAAAACCTAATGCAGTACATCATAATTGTTTTGAATAATAGTACTGTAATGTTCAAAACATGACTTTATGCAACCGCTTTAGGTGCACCCTCATCAAAAGCAGCTCCATTCTGCCAGAGATGAGATGGGGTGAAGAGATCACTGCATTTCTCCTTTGGGAGTCACATTCTGCCTGAAGTGGTTTTGCCTTTTCACTGTCACACGACAAAAAAAGGCATTAGATTCCATGAAATGGATAATTAGTTGAACGGTAACATTGCATCTGAAAAACAATGCAGTACAGTATTATTCAACATGATGTGAGCTGTTTTTAATCGACTTAAAACAGACTTCCTGGGTGTTTGACACACCTGCAGAACAACAGACAACAGCAGCTTCTGACCTCTGCAGATACGATATTGTGACAATTCAGCAACAGCACAGTGGCCTTTTGCTTTATCTTTTCATGCCAATCACATTTGATGGAAGCATTTATGCTCATCATATTATCCTGAGGTGTGTGAAGTTTTGGGGCTGTGGAAAAAAAAGAAAAAAGAACCATAATCTGAGTGAAATGCAGAGGTGAGCAAAACAAAAAACCCCACCTAGGACTCTGTTTCAAAAGAAGAAAGACTGGAGGGCCTTTGTGGAGTCTACACAATATAAGCAGTGACAGAATGTCATCAACTCCACATCCTTTCAGATGCCAACCTCTGTGTTGTGTTTCAAGCACAGTGGCACCACCAGACAGAAGCAAATAGACTTTTCGTGACATCCACAACAGAGCGTGCTTTCTGAGGAAATATCAACCACCCATCACTACAACAATGAGAAACTTAATTAATGGTGACCTTACAAGTGAGTGTGTAAGAGTCCTCTCCAGCACTAAAGGTATGCGTGTTTCAAGTGCTGAGAAGAAGTCATGAAAGAGTAATGAGCTCCTCCAAATGATGCATCAGTCCCAAGTGGCTCTAAGAGATACAGGAGAATCCAATCTTTGACGCAAGCAGTATTGGCGTGACATTTCACCAGAAAGCATTTGCTACCATCTGCTTCACAGAGGCAGTGCTGTTTCCAGTGTGGTCCCATGGCATTATGGAAGTCCCCCCTTTAAGGTGGGCCACTTAAATGGACTGCAAAGGCCCTGTTGTTGTGTTTTCACTCCACTGAACCCTGCATAAGCCTCTGCAGAGCCTGGGGTACAGGTGACTATTCGGTGCATGGCTACACACAAAGATGTGACTGGAATTCAGATTCAGGTTGTTAGGGGAGACACTTCATCCAAAAACAAAGCACGCATATTCAGAGATGCGCACAGGGACGCACCAGCTGAGCAGCACCGGTCTCCATGGGACACATTGGAGTCTTGCTTAGGTGTGTTTGCTTAATTGGAGTTGACATGGAGTCTATACTAATAGATTAGAAGTGTCTGGGGTGAGCAAATTTTCTCTGCCTCTCTCCCTCCATTGCTCCTTTTTTGGTCTCACCAGTGATTCGAACCAATGTGACAGATCATGGAAGTTGGCATTTTAAACTTACATGTGATCAAGTCTTCACTAGCAAGGACACTAAATAATATGATCCAATAATAACACAGCAGTCAACTGTGATTTAAGGAATAGGTTTATGTTGATATTAAAGGTATGTAATGTTTATGAAATACCACATAAAGCCCAAGTTTTAAACTTGTACAACCCCCATAAAAAATATAATAAGCACAGTAAAAATACACAGCAGTGTTCCACACTCACATTGGCTGATATATGACCCAAAGGATGCTGTAATGATCCATAATGGGAAACCATCCATCTGTATTCTTCAGTTGTTTTCTCAGATTCACACCCCTGTTGCCTCCAGTGGTATAATGATAAACAAGAGCCAGCGCCTCCCAGCTGGTCCCTCTTTCATCATGGGTTTCCTGAATAACCCTATAAAAATGCTCCCAGTGAGGAAATCTTCTCACTTAAATTGAGGATGATTTTATTTTTCACCTTTAATCGCTATCAACATAATATTTCTGGATCTTCCTTTTTCTGTCCACCCTCCAGTTCTCTTACTGATGTGTGCTTTGCTCTTTCGCAGTTATCTCTCTTCTTCTGATAAAAGCCACATAACTCTGTGTGAATGGCACCTGCGTGTGCCAGGCATTTGGTTATTTGTCCAGTTTTATTTTAAACTATGCTGATCTGTAACAAGCTGATATTCATGAAAGGACCAGTGTTTAAGATTTAGTGTAGTTGCTGATTGCAATCTAGTCGCCTCACCCAGTCCTTCCCAGCATGAAGAAACTATGGTGATGTGACAAATGCCAATGGATTTATCGAGAGCCAGTGTTTAGTTTGTCTCTTCTGCGCTACTGTAGAAAACATGGCATTTCAAAATGGTGGAAGAGGACCTATTCTATCTGTAGATATAAAAGACACATTCTAACACTTCTTTTCAGCTGATTATACTATAATGAAAACATAGTTACGCAAATCATATTCCATTTTGGCCATATTATGTAGATAAGCCCTCTAAATTTGACACACTGGACCTTTAACTAGTAAAATGTGGAAATTACTGAGTAAGTTTTTAAGCTTTTTAAGAAGATGATGTTACTCTCATCAGTGTAGCATCTAGCCACAGAAGGCTCAAGAACCCCTTAGGAAAAAATACACAGACAAAGTTATCAACGAGGTAACATACAGAAAAACAGTGTACCATTTAATAGATAAAGCACAAGATATTTCCCTCAGGAGTTTGCTTAAATACATCTAATAGGTGGCTAGGAACACCTCTCCAAATAAATGCTAATCTTGAATATGTCTGCTGGTTGTGTAAATAGTTAATTCTTTGCTGTACATAAGCCATAACAATTTTACAAAGTGGTGATTAAATTGCCATAGTTGTATATTTCATTTACAGCTTGTTACACTGCCCCCAAGTGGCTAAAAATATAATTGATCTGTTTTTTCAAACTCATTAGTGTACAATCTAATTACCACTGAAAATGATTTAAATTGTTAAGCAACCACCAGCAAACTATTACCAGAAAGCTATTATGCTTGCATTATTCTCTAACTAATAGATATTACTCTGTATACCAGTCATTCCAATACTGTAATGCTTCATTATATCTCATTTACTTGATAATCACTCAGCCATTCCTGCAACTGCATCCTGCTAGCTAATGCTGTTTATCAGTTGTTCACACCAGCAGCGAAACAACCAGATGGTCATTCACCAACAGTGACCAACATTGAAATGTCAGGCACCGCCATCTTAACCTTAGCACACAAACCGATGCCCACCACAAGCTAACCTGAGATTAGCTGAAATGAAAAACATAGGGCCACTCTACAGGGCCACGCTGGAGCTCAGTTTGTTTCCATAATCAGTTTCATTTAGACAGTTTGGTCCCCTCGGAGCGGCTGTAGCACTTTGCACAGTATAATTCTAACACCAGGTGGATTTCAAAGGCAATTAACCACACCAGACAAGGTACAGCGCTGCAATTATAACAAATTAGGCAATTATCACCATTGCCCAATACTATAGGGGGATGAATGTGGCCCTCAGTATTTAGCAAGTTGATGATCCAGGAAGATCGATGGAGTTAAAGGGGGAGAGTGGGAGTGGAAAAGGGGAGTGGGGCTGCATTTCTAAGGAACAGAAATAGACTCATTTTGCTATTATATTCACATCATGTCTCACAATATGTTGTCACAGCCCCTGCTACTTTCAGGAATGCATTCCACCAATCCAATCTGTATTCTAGCCTTTTCTTCTGCTTAGTCTCCACTTGAATGAAATCAAAAATATATATATTTTTGGTGCCTGTGGGCCTGACTGATTATAAATCATTTCACTGTTTTTGTCTATAAGAATAGTATTGTTGCCTCTGTGTTTTTTTGTTTTGTTTGTTTTTTAAGTCTTCCTTTCGAAGTCTTTCTGGTGAAGACAGCGTGATAGTTCCCCATCATCACTCATGTCTCGTATTATTGCCGCAGAAAATTCCACATAATTGTTTGTGTGCTTTCTAATAGTGCGCACCTTGGGTTATCAGTTTTTCAAGATATAATTGACGTCACTCCATTGAGCTCAGGTGGTTTGCCACAGTGGCTCTTAGACACACTCTGTTCAGGCTTTACAAATCAAACTGTCTGCACCGCTGTCCTTGGCACATCCTAGAGGAAATTGATTCCGGAGGGAAGTAATGACACACATGCAAGCACACACACTGCATATACAGAACATGCAAATGAAATGGCACAAAAACACATTATACATACAGGCCGGCAGATACGTGATCTGTATGTATCTCCCAGCTATTCCTCCTCTCACTTTGAAATTTGAACTCTGATTGTGTCTGTCCTCTTGACTCGACAACCCACTGCCCATCCGAGCGTAATAATGGATCCAATCTGAGCCTGTCTGACTCCCTACTTCACCTGTGGGAGCGGCAGTGTCTCAGAGATACCTTTAGTTCAATTTACACTGAGCTGTGAATGTATGGTGTATGGTGGGTCCTTCACAACCCAATTCTGGACTTTAGGAAACTTTTTTAATTGACACGGGGGCTCCTGACCTTGTGCTTGAGAATACCCAATATCTTCCATCTCCTCTAAGCTACCAGCCAGAGTTACAGGCTCACATCACCTTGTTATGTTTCCACCAGGGCTGCTGATTTAGCTCTAAATGCTGAAATGCAGTGAGTCATGCTCCTGGTACAGAGGTGTACAGTGACACGTGAATTATGAGTAGAAACATCTCAGTGAGATAAAGGGGCATTGTCTGTGTGTGTGTGGTCCTTTTTCAAATATGACTTCTTACATCACATAATGAGAAAACTGATCTTGGTGTGTCTGTGAAGCCTAATTGTTTTTAAAAGCCTTTTAAGAATTTATTCATACTCCTCATAATAATCTGTAGGGATAATTAGTCTCAACATACTGTAGCTTTTGCTCCCATTTATAATTGTGGACTGCTCTCCCAGTCCGTTGATGAGTAGGACTAGATGGGGCTGGATGATCCTGAAAATCTTCCAAGCAGCTGAGACTATTGATACAGAGCATACAAACAACAATTATTTCCCCTTCTTTTACATGAATTGTTTAACTACATTTGGCACTAAGACACTAAAACGTAATGTTACTGACACTGCAAGATAATGTTTTTTTTTCTGGTCCAGCTCACACAATTAATGCACCTAACTCAGTGGGTAAAGCAAGGGTTAACCAAGCCTTCCAGAACGTAAAGTTTAGTGAAATCATTGAGGCGTCCGACTTCACCCTCTGCTTACCCTTATAAAGTCCTGGAATATACGGGTTAATATAATTAAAGTGTTTTATTCTTGCTGCTGCCTCTGAACTATCCAAACAAAACGGCCAGAGCACACTATTAGCCTTCTTGGCTGTTGAGAACAAAAAATGCATTTCCAGCCTTTTAGGCTGTTTAAACCAGACTGGATGTGGAGTTTCAATATAAATCTGGATTTTGGTTTTCATAAAAGTCACTGGTAAAAGGTAGGATAGCACTTGCTGTTGGAATGGGCCATTTTGTGGTATCCATTAAAAATCTGTGGGAACACTATTGTGATTTAGATCCAAAAACATCTGTCTCTCTGGGAGAGTCATTTAATGGTAGCAGTCTGAGTGCTGCATTAAAAAGAAGGAACGTTAATGGTCCCATTTGTCAAGAATTATTGTCCCTCAGAAGTTCTTTTATGATCAAGTCATGGTGGAGGTTTTATGGAGAAGGGCCAACACCTGCTGGGAGTTTTGTGCAGGGTAACAAGTTTGATGCTGTGTTTTCAGTTTGCGCTAGTATTTGATTAGATGTTTGGTACATTGTCGTTTTAGTATATTTGAGATAAGACCATTAAATTTAGTACATCTATGGTCCACAGACGATGAAGTTGAATAACTTTGGTAATCCCAGGACTTTTCCTCCAGCAGTCAACAGCAGGTCAAAATTTTCATTTGTGAAATATCTCTAAATCTACCACATGGGTTGGCATTTTGTCCACACATTGATGGTTCCCATAAAATGTATTCCACTGACATTCCTTCACCACCACCATGAAGTTCACATTTGTGGTTTTGACTGAAATATCTTGACTGAATTACCGTGAAATTTGCTTCAGACATTCATGCCTCCCTCAGGACAAACTGTAATAACTTTTTATCTGGTGCCACCATCAGGTAAAAATTTCAGTTTCAAGTGTCCTATACTTTGGTTTATCATCAGCCTCAACCTTGTTTGTAGTGCTAATTAGCAAGCCTTAGCATGCTAATGTACTTAACTATGATGGTGAACATGGTAATAATTGTAGCTAGTAAAAAATCAGCATATTGACATTGTCATGAGCTTGTAAACATGCTGATGTATTTAGCTCAAAGCGCTGCTGTATGTATTTGAATCCAAGATTGCCATTGTTCTTTCATCATAATATTCCCTGCAATCTTACTTGTGGCAAGTCAGCACAGAAATCTCCTCAATCTCAGTAAAAGAAAGAGATGCTCATTACAACTAAAGTACCAGCTCTAGATAATGATGTCAGGCTTGTTAATAATGCAAAACTTGCATGTAATAAAAACAAGCACACCCTGATTGGTTTTTCACAAAGCAGGGAAATCCAGCACGGCTTTGCTTTAGAATTCCTAATGGTGGCATAAAGTAATATGATCATCCATGCTTGTTCATCATTACCTGCATCCTGCATTTGCATCAGATCTGTAGGTGATAATTAGCTATGCCATGATCCATGTAATGAGAGATTATTTTTGGAGATTTTCACAGATCAGACATTGTGGGAAGAAGCAGAAAGGGGGGAGGGGGTGGGAGGGGGGGCGACAAGCACACTGAAAAGATCCAATCTTCCCACACTGTTTAGAGCAAAAGGATAGTAGCAGATGGTAATGTGCAACAACACGGAACGCCTGCTTAGTAACAGAGTTTTATATCACCGATACAGAGCAGACTGGAGATGACGCTTGTGCTGCCAGCTTCAATAAGTTCCCCATTAGACATGCTGTCTGGTATGTTTGTGTACAACACGTTCACACACACACACACACACACACACACACACACACACACACACACACACACACACACACACACAAACATATATACCAATTAGCTCTTATTCCCTGTCAGCTCTGCATTAATAAGCTCAGTATTCACATTTTCACTTTCTTTTCATGCAGCAAGCGTAAAAGGAACAAATAAGCCAAAGCTTAGTTTCCTTTACAGGAAGACCTTTTTAACGTCACAGAAGAGAGCTTCTTTTAATAGTAATAAAAATAAAATAAAATAATTAACCAACCCTAAAGTACACCTATAAAAGCTTCATGATTACATGTGAGACTAAACTCCCCAAAGTGCCCTTTTCTTTCTGCATGAGGAGCCACAAATGTGAGTCTTGATGATCAAAAGTAATGGCTGGACATGGATTCAGGCTTTGCTGGTTACTGGTGTGAAGGAGGAAAGCAGACTTTTTTGCCATGGCCTTCCTCTAATGACCTGAGCTGCCATCTGTACTCAGCTGTGTGCCAGGCAGGATCTGGGCCCTCCTTACATCTATCACCACAGTCAGAGGGTAATGATACAGGCGAGCCAAGAGGAGGCTGCGGAGGGGCCAGACATCTCCATCTTCCTCCTCACAGAGTCACTGTGACCTACACACACACACACACACACACACACACACACACACATACTGACTGTTGGACTTGGAAGACATTGGCCAAATCTGGTAATCTTGTTACTGTTTCTCTTACACCTTTAGTCCTAAAGAACATTTAGCTCTTTCTCCAAATTCTATAATAACATTCCTCTCTAATGGACAAAAAAGGTTAACTAATGTTCTCTTTTGGCCTCTGTTAATATGTTAAAATGTCACCCACCGTCACTGTGAACTCATTTACTGATTTTTCCATTCCAGTTTATCACTGTGTGGTGTTTTGGATTTGTTCTCGGGGGGAAAGCCTTTAAAGGTTTAGGAGTAAACAAAAGGAGACTGTTATAATTGGCCTCTGAGGGTAAATATTATTTCAAATGAGCTCTCCAGAAATACTTGGAAAACAACCGGCAATATGTGGATTTCTCGTTTGGAGTTTCAAGTGAGCATGACCTTGTTGCTGAAGTGCATGGAAATTACTTCTGTGCCACTCGTTTGTTCTCCAATCATCCCATGAATTAATCAACCCTCACTGTTCTGATGCTGTTATAATTTTATATGTACACCCAGGAGCTTTTTCACTGAGAAGTCTATACAGTACATTTTCTGTGATGAAAAAGGTAATGTTAAACTAATTTTATTTTCGTCTCTGGACGAGTTCTTTCAAATTTCGTCTCTGGACGAGTTCTTTCAAATTTCCTGCCACCAGGCAGCAATCTGTGGTTTTGTATGCTCAAACTAATGAGCTGTGAGTACCAATATGTACGATACTTCTGCCTGTCAACACATATTAATGCGCAGGAGACAATGAATTTTAAATTATCCCCCAACCATT
Source organism: Nibea coibor (assembly GCA_023373845.1). Lineage (NCBI taxonomy): Eukaryota > Metazoa > Chordata > Actinopteri > Sciaenidae > Nibea > Nibea coibor. The sequence continues at coordinate 4,902,478 of CM041726.1, forward strand.
GGAGCAGATTAGTTTGATTGCTTGAGTCTTTGAAATGTGCATAAATGTATGAATTATCTCTAACTTGAGGAAAAAGAAACAGTCAGAGAGGTGCTGCAGTGCTCCTTTTCCAATAGGAACTATCTTAATGAGAAGATTCAGCTCAAAACAATAACCGTCATCTGTTCAAACTTCAAAATCAAATCAACAGCTGAAATCAATGCAGCTAACTGCAGAGAAATATGAGATAAGAATAGAATTGAGTTTTTTAGAGCCGACGTCTCCTTGTATCAAATGGCTCGTTATCCTTTAAACTGAAATCAATGCCTGTAAGTGAGTGCTCTGTGCTGTATTCTGCAACTGCAACCAGTGAGAGAGAACAAACACTTCATCCTGGGGGAATAAAAACACTAGTTGTATCCAGGTGCCTTGAGATTTGATTTAAAGAGGAGATAGATGCAGGTTATCCCCAGCATTCATCTTCTAGGTTTATAGGCTGGAGACAGGTGTGAAAGGAAGACGATTTAAATGAAACGTAACAATGAAAAAGGAAAAAGGATCGACAGTATATCTGGCTACAATATCCTCAACAGGCAGCGGTGGCCACCTTACATCTGTATTTTTCACTCAGTTCACCTCAGAGGTAAGAGTAGCAGCGTGCAGAAAGCATGAAACGATGTACCTTCTGTTATATCGATAGATTTGTAGTCTCCTTTCGCTATCATGTTTGTGGATTTCAATTAATTGTGACAGTTTATTAGTAAAACACACAGATTTTGGACCACTGACATGGTGACTCAACCACAAAATCAAATCTTCGGAATAAATGTATTCAGCATGTCAGCTCTGAATGGTTGTTGCCATGCCTGTCAAACTGTTTCAAATATTGTGTCAGTCACTACTATAAATCCATCGTCACCCCCCGTCACCCCCCCCCCCCCCCCCCCCCCTTCAGGCTTACATGTGCTGTCTCAATCAGTGAGACACGCTTGGCAAGATGCTAAAAGACCCTCAGTCTGCGCATGAAAAACATGAAGAAGTGTGTTGTATTGTTTTTTTTGTTTTTTTTACGTTTAATACAGTTTGCTTTAACCACACATCTGAAGTCATCTTGTTGCAACATAACAATTACACATCAACACTCTTGAAACATATTTGATCACAACAAGTATAGCTGGAGGGGGGACTACAGTGTGACACCACCTAGGACTGTAAACATCTACAGCATTCTCTGTCTTTTTTAATCTTATGTGGCCACTTTTGAGGCCTACTTGGTGACAGGCCAAACTAACGCACAGTGAGATATCATATTCAGGCTGTCCTGTACATTTGCTGACTTCCTCAGTGTGACTGACACATATATAAACACGTTATTGCACTGAGCTACAGAGAGGCAAATGGTCGGACATCGGTGGAAGGAAGTGGGCTTTTTTTTTTTTTTTCCACCCAGAGGTTTCAGCACCCTGGACAGCTCCTCATGCAGCCACCTTGAATGAAGAGTGTCACCCAAACTGACCCGGTGTCAGTTTGATACAACCGTTTTCAGTGTATTGATTCATTCAGACTGTGTTCACTGGGTGAACTCCGGCTCATGTTTGACAAGCTTGCCATGAGGGATTTGACCTTGTGTGCGTAATAGTTCCTCAAGTTGACCGAGGGCACCTCTTTTATCCCCTCGTCGAAGTCACAGCTTCTCATCGCGATCTCCAGCTGTTTTTGTCTCTTGTAGAAGAGAGAGAATTTATTGAATATGAGCGTAATCGGAAGCACAACTACTAAGATCCCGGCCAGGATGCACGCAGAGGCTGTCAGCTTGCCCGCTATGGACACTGGCACCACATCTCCGTACCCGACGGTGGTCATGCTGACGGTGGCCCACCACCAGCACGCAGGGATGGTGGAGAGGTCCTCACTGTCCTCTTTCTCTACCGTGTAGGCCATGACGGAGAAGAATGACACCCCGACGGCTAGGTAGAGCAGCAGCAGGCCCACTTCTTTGTAGCTGTTCCTTAGGGTGGCCCCCAGGGAGCGTAGCCCCGTGGAGTGACGTGCCAGCTTCAGGATGCGGAAAATCCTCATCAACCTCAGCACTTGAGCAACTCGTCCCAGGTTGGCCAGCGCAGGGCTGCTCTCCACCACCAGGTTTATGAGAAGCGTCAGGTAAAACGGAAGTATGGACACCAAGTCTATCAGATTTAACGGGTGCTCGAAGAAGTGCAGAAGATCCGGCGCTACTACGAACCTGGCGACCAGCTCCAGAGTGAACCAGCCGATGCCAAAGTGTTCCACAGTCTCGAAACGGGGGTCCTCTGTGGGTTGCCCCTCACTGTCCAACAGGCTGAACTCGTTCATGCTGTTCATACACATAGTGGCGATGGAGCCGAGCACCACTAGGATGGAGAGGATGCTGATGATGCGGCTGGCCACGGAGTAGCCGGGGTTATCCAGCATCAACCAGACGCGCCTTCGTGCGCTCCCAAGCAGCTGCTTGTCAAACTTGGTGGCGTCGCTGTAAAACTCCAACAGCTCATCAAAAGATGAAGTGGTGCTCCCTTCGTCGCTCCTGTCCTCCCAGTCGTCCCGCTCCTGGTCCATTTTCCTACAGTGATAGGCGCTGCTGCAGCAAGAGTCAATGAAGAACTCATTGATGCCCCAGTACTCGATCTCCTGGCTGAAGGAGAAGATGCACAGCTCGGCCATGACGTGCAGGCGCCCCGTGTTGTAGAAATTCAACACGTAGGGGAAGAGCGCTGGATTCCTGTCGAAGTAAAACTCTTTCTCTGTGTCATCGTAATCGTCGCACAGCTCCAGTATGGACTCTTTGGACTGACAGTGGAGTAAACGCGCAAGCCTCGTCTCGGGGAACCGGGAGAGAGTGTCGGACTGTAGACGCTTCTTGAAGCCGCCCACATTGATGCGGATGGCGGCGTTGTCATCTATGTGAGCTCCGCTGAGCGGTTTCCCCAGGACCTGACCTGTCATGTCTGCACAGAGGGACAGAGAGAGGGACGCACGGCGCACAGAGAGGAAGAAAGAGTGACAGACAAAAATGCCAAGAGAGAGACAGTCAGCACAAAGAGTCGAGCGCACGTTCACAGAGGAGAAGACGGGAGTTATTTTGAATTTCACATTATGATTTGGATGAACGCCACACTCGATTTTTAAAGTAAAAGACAAAATAAATGCCTATTTGTTAAAAGCACGTGTCTTCTCCCAAACACACGAAGACATCTGGCTTCTGTGAAACAAAGAAACAAAGAAGGAACTTACTTTAAAACGTGGTCAGTTTATCGGATCTCCCTTCAAGAAGACTCCACATTTCAACTCGGCATATTGCAGTTTGTGGCCAAGTTGTGGCCCTATAATAAACGCGGAGACCTCTGTCTCCCAGGAGTCCAGACAGGCGCGTCTCTGTCAGGTTGATTTTTCTCAGCTTGGGCAAAGGAGGAAGTCTCTTCCAAAGGGAGTCGGCGCGATGTGAAATGATGTTGCCTCCAGACAAGAATAAATTGCTGCTATTTCCTCAAATACACCCGAAGGGTCGTAGCAGCTGGCAAGTCCTTACATCCTGAGTCCGCTGGGGTTTACGCCTCCTTCAGCTACAGGTACCGGCTGCATTTATAACAGCAAATTCTGGGAGCCATAGAGACTGATAATACACGCCCTGACAGCAGCCTGGCTTGTGCGAGGGAATTCCTCTCTCTCTCTCTCTCTCTCTCTCTCTCTCTCTTCTTTCTATCTGTTGCTGCGCAGCAACACGTAGCTCTCCCCTCTGCGCCGCCCTCCCCAAGTGATCTCAGCATCACGGTGCTGAGGGGCGAGGCGCAGCGCCGGGAGGAGAGGGAGTCACCAACGAACCAACACGCGCAAATGCACGAACACAACATCAAGTGTCATCAAAATAAACTGTGAGGTGTACATTACTCATGACACGGGAGATTTGTCAAGCAAACATCATATAATAAGATCACAAGAGAGTTACAGAGAATAAAACTAAGAATAAAGGAATGAGGCTAAGACATTGTGATGCAACTTAGAAGTGAAGGCTCCATTGTTTGAAAAAGTTGAAAGTTAAAAGAATGGTTGAGGTGTTTTGACTTTAGATCCTTTGTATGGATCGACTACAAATACCATGATGCAAGTCAGTTAACCTTCCTTTGCTGTTTGGCAAATGCCATGAAACTGTGTAATACAGGATTTAAATTTGTTCTCCAAGACGACACAGATGACATCAACAGGGATTTGACCAAACAGTAACCTCTGTGGCTGTGAAGTGAAGCTAAAGTGGAAGTGTCAAAAACTGTAGTCCCTCAAACGGCCACTTTCCGCTGGCTATAAAACGAGTTAGTCTCTATGTTAAAATGTCCAACTTCACCGCAGAAATAAACACGTTTACAGCCTGCTACAAAAATGATTTCAGTGTCTATGCTAATTTTCCTGTCCATGACAACTGTGCTGAGGGTGGATTTATATAGAACTCACCTGTACAAATTATATTACAGCAGGTATGCAGAATTTAAGAGGGCTCCATTACAGGCTCCATTACCACCTCAGCCTACAAGCCACGTCTTTGCCCATTTTTAGATTAGCCTGGATGTGGTAGATGGCGACGGCCAGAGCCACCACATTATGAATTTATAGTGGCTCTTCAGAAACCTGTAGGTAACATCACAGATATGGACTCCATATTTATATATGTTTATATATGGATATATAGGGTTCAAACATCATGAAGCTCCTCCTGAGTCACAGAAGACATTATATAACAGCCTGAGTTATTCCCTGAACTTAATGTCTAAAATCTCTGGAGCACCCTTACAATAATAATATATAGTCTAATAAAATGAAACTAAGTTTACTGAGTAGAATACAGCATCATACAGTAAATGTCCTGTTAGAACACTCCATGAGTACACCCCAAAAAAGAAATTTGAAGCACTGAAGCAGGGATGACAAACACTGCTGCTGTATTCTGTAAATATTGTAATTGCCTGTTACATGTGAAGCCAGATGTTACAATTGATCGCTGAGTCTTTGGTTATTGATCACAACATATTTACTGTCATCTTGTGTGGATCAATGGCTGCAGATGTCTCCTCACTAACCCTGACTAATACTACAGAGTATATGAGAACTGTGCTGTTTGATCCTTCACTTTCAGCACTGACCACCACCATCTCCACCATGACCTGAACCCCCTTTTATAAATTCAGTGCTGACATCATTAACAGCCCTGTCTGGCATAACACAAAGCCAGTGCTAAAGCTAGCTGCAGCCTTGCAGGACAGCCTCACTTTTATCAATTAAATGCTGAAGGTTTCCTTGTACACGTCCATATTGTCTCATGGAGGTAACAGCTGTGGAGATAAAACCTGCCTTATCTCATCGGGTGCATGCTTGTTAGTACAACATCAGTTGGACATTTTGTACATAAGAAAGGTTTGATGCCGACAAACAGTTCATTACATCCAGAAGTTCATGGCAAGCTGAGCTCTGGAATCGATACACTAGTTCTTTTGGTTTGTGTTGTTTGGAAAGCACACATGTGGACAATTTACATTCCCAGCACACAGTTTCAAGTAGACATGATGAAAGTTGTAGCACTTCATCTCTGCTGAATGAGGAGACCTAAAGTGAAGTTGCTATTGGTCCCTTAGCTGTGCCACTGTGATCATTTCTTCCTCCTGATGTCATTTACTGGCTGCCCTGTTTAACACGTCAGGCTGTAGCTGCATTTGAAAACACATTTAGGATCATTGGAAGCAATTTCCCGCTTGCTGTACTATACTGCAGTACATATCTGGTAATATAACGAGAGGCTGCAGGCAACACTGGAACTGTTTACTCCTAAATAGGATCGTTCACTCCCATTTTCTTTTTACTCCCAGGCAGCCAGTACATTAATTAATCACATTTCATGAGCATGTAAATCCATGAGATTGCCTGTACAGATTTAGTCTTTGCAGTTATATTCACACACATCATCTTCTCATTCAGCTTTTCTGGGTTTAAAACAAAAACCTATGCTCTTCAGGTACTCCAAATATGGTATTGTATCTTGTGTCATAGGCCTCTACAGATCCTCTACACCCTCACACAGCAGATTTGTAGGATTTGGAAAGCTTAACAAGAGCCCTGAAAACACACACGAGCACTCTCTGCTGATTACAATATTGTGAAATTACAGACTTTTTCTTATTAATACCCCTCACTTGTGGGATCCATCTGTGGTTGTGTGGGAATGTTGTGCAGTGATTATAATCCTATTTACTCTATCATTATCCTCGTCCAGCAGGGTCTTATTGAGTGCTTGGGTATCATCCACCGTTCATTGAGATTCCTTGATGTTTGTGGTCTGCGTATTTTGATTATTTCTTATCGTATTTCCTCTCACTGTGTGGGTATGCTTTATAATCCCATGTAGAAAATGACATTTACTGTGGCACATTTGAATGTGACAGCTCTGAGGATTACCTTATTAGGTGACAGTCAGTGTTTATCCTTTACCTGCTGGGAAATGTTAATTTTCTGTGTATCTGATTAATGTGGAAATAATGGGTGTCCTCTCGCTTGGAGAGCTCCATCAGTCCTCCATGGTATCTGTGACAGCGCACACACATACCTCCTCAGATTTCATTAACGTGGGTGAAGGAGCTTGATGCTCGTAATAACGAATGCCATCAGGACTTTATTCAGGATAACTGAGGCGGTTCGTTCTAAATTATCTGAGCGAACAAGACTATCATCTGCAGATTATTCACTTTCTGCTTTTCATTGAACTGGGCGTCTTTTGATTCATTCTTCTCCCACATGGTTGAGTTTAATGTGCTGCTTTGTGGAGGAGGAACTATTCCTCATAGCTTATTCCTCAACAAGGCAGCTTAGATCTGCTCTCTTATTGATAACAGGCCTCGCTTTTCAAAGAAATCCCTCTGTCTTGATTTATCATGGAAAGTTTGCTATGTTCAACTATAACAAGCTACCAGTGGTGGGAGAAGTACTCAAATCCTTTATCTAAAAACAAAAGTACTAATAGATTAATATACTATTACAAGTAAGAGCAATGCATTCAAATTCCTAAAGTGGGAAAAAGAGTGGTAAGATAAATCTGAGGGGTCATGAGAATATTAATTAATATTAATATTAATTTCTGTGAAATATGGGACAATCATTAACCGATAACTAGTGGAATATATATGAGTAATATTAAATGGGAATACCAAAAATCAAGTCCAGGTACCTAAAAATTGTGCTTATGTAGGTACAGTATGTACTTAGTTACTTTTCATCATTGAAAATTAACAATGTAATGTTGAAAACCATTATGAGTCATAATTATTGTGGTATTATTATGGGCCAGGTTGCAAAAGCTATGAAAAAAACTGTGTATTCAGAACCTTTTTTGGTTACATAAAATACCTCCTGCATTTTAAATCACCGTCATTTGAATTCTGCACACTCTTGGCAGGCTTTCATTCATATCTAATATCTTTTGATGGAGACTATTTCAGAACCTGAGTATAAATTTAATCATAAAATAACAGGCAGCTTTATTTCCGTGTCTCAGCACCGACAACTGAACAGTAGATAAAGGAAATAAAATGTCCTCAGTATTAAAATGATGTAAGGCCTGAATTTCATACTTTGACCTTAACTCATGAGAAACAAACTATTCTGGCTGACCTTTGAAAAAAAAAAACGTGTAGGTTTTGACAGTTGAAACCAAAGCCTTGCTGCCAATATCTTTCAGTTACAGTAAGTTGATTTCCAGGGGAACTTTTAAGATAATTCAGAGCGGGTGTTTTGAGACTGGAGTACTGCTCTGAGCTCTAAAAGGACCAATCAATTACTGAATGCTTAATCATTGAAACAGTTTCTAGCCTTCATTTTAAACCTCGTACTCCTTAATCATTTCCACGCGGTCAAGAGGAGACAGTCAGTCAGTCCATTTATCTCCTTCAGAGGGTCAAGATGACAGACTGACAGTGAAGTCGGTGTGTGTGTATGAGAGATTTAGTGGAAGGGCTACATAAAGGGAAGCTAGAGAGGAGAGAACCTAAGAAGAGGACGTGGCTATCTCTCTATCTCCTCTCTCCTTCAAAGCCTGAGGTACAGGCTCAAGTGAGAGTGTGTAGGAGGTTTTTGTGTCGACTAAATCTGCTGCTCCCTATCTTTTGCTCAACTGCCTTTATCTTTCTCTCTCCTTCCTTTGTTTTCTTTCCCACTCCCTGTGTGTCTTGTGTCTCTCTTATCATTTTATAGTCATTCTTTTTCCACTCTCCTAAATTTTTCATTCCTCACTCGTATATCCTGAATTCGATTTTCCTCCAATGTTTGAGGTTAGGGTTCAACAATATGTTGACCAGTCTGGCATCTGAAGCATTGCTAGGGCACCACTGGGGAAAACGCCACAGCCCTCTATCCATGACAAAAGCTGTCAGTCAAAGCTCACTCCGTATCCCCAACTAGCACTAATGGATGAATCAGCAATCCCCAGAGAGGTTTACCGGAATACTAAAAAAAGAAGAGGAGAATCTGTTTAGTCATGTTATTCCGACATTTGTCTCCCCTCTCCCTTTCACGCCACAGTAATCACATCAAATGGGCTTTGATTATTATGGCAGAGAAAACCGGCTGACTCAGGACAGAGCGCCGACACCGAAGATGAATACAGATGGAAAGCAGAGACACATCCACCTCTGATAGCGTATGTCAGAACAGCAATTATACTTATAACATATTAACAAATAATTACTGGAGTCTATGTGCTCAAAATGATGAGCACTAATAAGCTGTGATGTCAGGCAATAATGTGTGACAGTAGCAATAGGGTACCTAAATCCAGAGGCAGCTCCATGACAGTAATTGTTGGCACATTAAGATCTTCCTGGGCTTCATCTTTTGATGGTTAGAGTTTGACCTCTGTGTCCTCCAGGCCGGCTGACCTAACCCTCTGAGGATGAAAAGACTTCATTGAGTCATTGTTGACCTCTCTTTTCACAAGCAACAAGTGACACAGACAGACCTCCACCAGAGTAAGGTGGTGATTGGTAGTTGGTTTGCTAGTATCAGAATCTGAATGAAAATGATTGTTAACACTTTTTATTGGAAGGTCAAATAGATGCAAAATGACCACAAAGAAAGTTTCAGTGTTTCATAATCTTTGGCTGTTGTATTTGAAGAAACAAATAGCAGCTATTAACTGACAATATTTCATATTAGAACATCCTAATGCTTGAATTGTGGCAATACAAATGTGAGTGTAGCACTCATATCAGTGTGTGTGTGTGTGTGTGTGTGTGTGTGTCAGGAAAGGCTGTTTATATTTGAAAGAAAGCAGCGGCCCCATCTGTGCATGATAATTTTGTTTATGTTGAGTACACCAGAACAAACAAGCGTTCATTATTCATCTATTCACAGAAAGGAAGCCGGATCAGTGAGATCCCATAAAAGACAACACAACAATGTGTCTCATGGCTTTGAGCGGAACGTGCCCACAGCTGGAGCCACACTCAGAGGAGATCACACGCTGTCCTCCTCGTGTGACCAGCCCCATTTGTATCATTGCTTGTTGTGATGATTTTTTTGTTTTTCATGTGCCGTTCAGCTGCTCGTGAGGTTTCTGAAAGCGATGATGAGGAGGGGGGTGGATTGGCAAACAATGAAACACCTGATGTTTGGAGGTGGGAACACCATCAGCCCAACAATGAGTGGGCATCATGTAGCTCTTTTAAATCAGATGTGTTGTCCAGCCATCTGGGAGTTTGTCACCTCTGTCATTCTGAATGTGCCCAGCAGGTGGCAACATGTTTAACACCAACTGGGACACTGGTACACAACGCCAAGTCTGGGAAGCCTTGGGTTTTCGTTCTTTCTTTCTTTCATTCTTTATTTCTTTATTTATTTATTTCTCACATCATATTTTCACACCATCTCAAAGTGCAAACATAGGTCGTTTTATATTTATTCAGCTTCATTCTTCCTTGTGTTGCATGTTTACTTCATTACAGCTGCGCCATGTTTATCTGCGCTGGAGCGCTCTTTACGTGCGCAACAGGATCCGCACCTGTTCTCATGTGATGCATTCAAGTGCACTATGTGATGTCGTATGTCAGGGAAGTTGGTCGCCCGCAAAGTGGGCCTAGAGCCAAAGTAAGCCGACATGCGTGTTGAATCAGTTCATTGAATAGTTTTACGCTACTGACGAGCCTATTTTCATATCTTGGTTGCAATCCAGCACCCCAAGAAACACAGCCTAGAAAACAGACAAAGGGGAGCCTATGTGATGTGTTAGAGGCCATTTTTCCGACCTCACTTGAACTGCGCACCAACTCCTGATCCGCCTCGCAAGCTTCTGGGACTTTACCCTGGAGGGACGGGGACGTGGGATGCACGGGATGGGATGAGGTGAAAGAACAGTGGACAAACATGTGAAGAAAGTGGAAGCTGCAATTAAAAAAAAAAAATAAAACAACTTTTCCCTATTAAGAGATAAGGAAAACATGGCGAATACAAGTTCTGAAGAGGCGGTTCTTCATCTGACCTCCGCTCAGGCTCACCGCGCTGAGATCCTGGAAAATCCACTCCGGGTAAGTTTGATTAACTCTCCAACTGTTTGGTCAGGTGAAGGGGAGGATTTATACTGAGTGCAGCTTTAATGGTGTGATGGGTGCCTGTTATGTTATGGCTACACCAGAGGTTATGGAATAGTTCCATGCGAAATGTTGAAAACCATTGATGTGTTAAATTCTTTGATCAGACTTTTTCCATCCAGAGTAAGTCACTTATTTTATCTGTAAATGCTGACAATAAAAACATCTGTTAGCCAATGAGTACCCTACATTTTAGCAATTTTAAGAACAATTTTGAGAATATAAATCGATCTTCTATAAATTGTAAAATATAAAGAATTCAGTCCACAGTTTCACCCCTCTTTATTGTTTTTTTTATTTCCTTTACTTATTGTATGTGAATTTATGTGAATCATGCTGAACCGGGTTCAGCTGTTCAGCTTCACTGCCACCCTGCAGACTGCACAGAAGAGTTTTTGTTTTTAACTTTCAGGAACTTCCCTCCCTGACCTCCACTTGGAGAAAGAAGTTAGACACTAATGTCCACGGAGGCGATCCGTTAGGCTAAAAGAAAAAAAATCTTGGAATTCAAAATATAACCTCAGCCTCCAAAGCTCTTTGGGTAATGAGCACTCAGTGTGGATGAGGAAGCCTGACAGCGCAGAGATCTATCGGCGTTGGCACCTGTCAGGACTATTTTCTAAAGTGATCATGACTAAATCATTGTGTTGAAAGGCTTTTTTGAACTTTTAACTTTGTTAGTGGACTCTCCTGACTCTGTGCATTAAGTTGAGTGTGTGCACGTCTGTTTGTGTATGCTAACATAATCTTCCTCTCTTCCACTGCGTGTGTATGTGTGTGCGTGTATTAATGTCCTGTTGTGTATGTGTGTCAGCCCTCTGCCCTCCTACTCATCTGCAGACACACATGCTCCTCATGCTCGTCATCGCCTGTCAGTGTGTTTCTCTTTTTCTGCCACGTTTCCTCTGTGTGACATTACCAATGAGGGGCAGAGAGAGAGAGAGAGAGAGAGAGAGAGAGAGAGAGAGGAGGAATGAGAGGCGTGAGTAATGAGTAATGGCTCATGGGTGGGTTGTTAGAGAATAGCTCTACTGTAAGAGTCCTGAACAGCTGGCTAATAGTCCCAGCTCCCCCTCTGTCCATTGCTACCCACCATCCCAGAGAACATCCCAACGTCCAGGGGACAATATCAGTCTGTCTCACACTGACTGCTTCCCAGAGTTGAGGAATGTTTGCAGTGCGACTGAAAATGTTGATGTTATAAAAGCAAACTGAGGTTTGGAGAGACTGTCCCATCGGTTGGCTCCTCTGTTATGAAATGTGAAATCATCCACATGCCTTTTGTTGAAACATGCATAGGTATAGTTAAATATTACTTGTGCAGAATTAGTTTTAACAACTACTGCCAGTTTCCATGGGAGGTGAAGAATGTGGCTGATGAAAGACTTTGACGCTAAAAATAACTTCTTAGCAACAAACTTCACTACATGACTGTCAGTTGATATTTCATCTTTGTTCTGGTTACAGACATGACAGTCAGTGACTTTGGTTAGGAGCAGGTGTTTTTTCACAGCTACTGGCTCCATGTAATAGTGGAGTAATGTATTTGTGAATATTTACCATCCCCAGAGGAAAAGTAAGAGTAAAAAATATATTTGGTGAACTCCCTGATAGTACTCACTGTGCTATAATAAAGCCAAAATAAATATCATTTTAGGAGTGGCAGAGGCAATATATAGAGGACCCGTAGGGTTTTTTTTTTATTATGTTCTTATCGCTGAAATTTGCCTCCAGGCCAGTAATTAGCATATGATGTGTATCTCCATCCCACTCTCTTTGTCGTGCTCTTTCTGTGTCTTTGCACTTACGCTCCTCTCACCCGTGCTTCTTCTGTACCCACCACCTCTGAGCAAAAAGTGAAGGGCTTCATCCAGAGATCAGCCCATCCCGGGGAGGGACAGATCCCCATTGTCAGCGGACACAAAGGGCCATGCTGTCTATCCGTCTGTCCGTCTGTAGGTCAGTGTCCAGGCGAGGAGGAGGAGGATCAGTGCTGTCAGTTCCTCCATCAGCTTTGAGGCCCATTCAGCTTCTATTGCTCCAGCTTTAGGTGCTTTGCAGATGGTTTCATGTTTTTGTGTACTCCTTTGCTTTGTGCAGTGCTCCACGTTTATGAAAAATTGCTTGTCACACTACACAACACACAAGAGTTGCATGTGTGTGGCACTGCATAATGCCCTTACAAGGATGATAAATGTCCCTACAAGGTTAGAGAGATTAAGGTTATAGTAAGAATATAAATTCAGTTTAAGGTCAAACATGTAGCCCACAAGTATACAGATGTAATGTCTGTGTGTTTGTGCGTGCGTGCGCGTGTGTGTGTGAGTTTAGTCCTATAATACTCCAAACACTATTTTATTTTGTGCATGCTTTATATAAAATTTGTACCTTGAGGGTGAAATTAGTGGAAACTCAATCTGACATTTCTGTAATTGAATTTACACAATACACTGATTGACAGTTTAATTTAAAAGATGCATGACAGGTACAGTAACTCCACCACAAGACAGTAAACAGAAGAAACTGCAGTAAACAAAATTTGACACGTCCCTGATGATGAATGTGCTCATGCACTTCACAGAGTTTTTGCTGACTTTTGTGTTTGATATTCAAACTCGCTCGACTGCTGCAGCTGGACTCCTGTTTGAGTTTGTGTCATCACGACTTTTAAGTGCCAAGTAAAAGAACACTAGGATCTTTCTTTGTTCTGTTGTTTAGTTTCCTCACAATGACTATCAGTGTCACGTTGTAGAATTCCATTTACCTTCTGTGGTTCTGGCAGTAATGTTGCTGTTTCTTGTTAAGACTCTGGCAGCAGCATTTAAAACGAACCACTCCATTCAGAGTGTGTATCATTGTGTCCTGTACTGTTGCCAGTTAAGCTGTTAGTTCTTTAGTGTCAGTTGTTCTCCGGTGACATTTTTGTGCAACTCAATCCCACCTTGGTAACAGATTAATGATATTAAGCTGAAAGAAAGCTGAGGATAATCGTCTCTCTCATGTGACTGGCCTAGAACAACCATACACTTATAGAAGACTTCATGAAGCGCACAATTTTGAGTCATAAAGGAAAAGTTCAATTATTTCCTTTTTACTTTTTTTTCATAACATTTCATAACACTGGGATTTCGTGCAGTTGTCCCTTTGTATTGCGAACAAAAGAAGAAATACAGAAGAGGCACTAATCAGTGTCCATTTTCTGAGTGCAATAATCCTGTTTCATCCACTATTTTTCTCCCCCGCCTTTTCTTAAACAAAGTGCGTAAGTCTGATTTTTAGAGCATAGATAGTTGATAGTATCTACTATGAAATGGTCCATGGAGATTCTGTGAAGTCAGCATGTGATAGCACTTTTTATTTCACTTGCAACCATAAAGATCTTCAGCAAAAATATATCTTTCACACAAACAATTACATGAAATATACAGAGAGATCAAAACATTGATACTAAACCCCCTGAATAGTGTCCTAACTCAATATATAGACAATATAAAAATATCCGGGCATGGGCCACTAGTGCTGAGCCTCCAGCAATAGTGCTAGGTTCCAGTTAATGCCCAATTAGATTCAGTTCTACAGAAAGAGGAGACGTGTGATTCATAACTCTGTGAGCTAGAACTATTTAATCACTTAACGAATAAAGAAACCAACCCATTGATTCTGCCTCCATCACGACGACCAACGCTGACTGCTGAGTGTTATATTATCATGTATATGATGTTTTTGGTTTATAATTGTTGATGCATCAACATGCTGCAGCTAGTTTCAACTACTGAGTAGTTTCAGCATGCTCATATTAATATTTTATGAAGTGATTATATATTTTGTATGATAAATCTGCAAAGTAGCTCAAAACTAACACTCAAATAAATGTACTGCAGTAGAAGTGCAAAGTGGCATGAAAGGGAAGTCCGTCCATCCATTTCCCATAACCACTTATCCTTATCAGGCTCCCAGGGAGCTGGAACTGATCCCAGCTGCCATGAGAGGCAGGGTGCACCCTGTACAAATCACAGAAAATGTTCATGTAAAGTGCAAATACCTCAAAATGTCTGCTATGTAAAACATGAATGGTGAAATCTGAAGTAATAAACACACAAGTGCAGCGCAGCCCAGGGAGCTTTGTGCTGTGAAGTCTCTTGCTTTCTTTGAGTAAAGTGTGCAATGTTTGCTAAGCAAGCCGACAAGCCAAAGGCACTCCCAGTGTACCGGCCTCGCCTGCCTCCACCGCTTTGTTTGCTCTTCCTGTGACAGGAAAACTCTCTCTCTTTGTCTCTCACTCTCTTTCTCCCGCTTCCTCTCTCGCTCATTCTCAACATGGATTTATCTCCCTCAGTGGGTCAAGCATTAGGCTCCCACTGTCTTGGTGAGGTGTGTGATTCCCGCTGTGACTGCCCATACTGCAAATGTGCACATTCCCTCTTCCACCGATACCAAGAAAACAAACAAACAAAACAAGAATCATTTTCTGCAATAAGACTGAATTCACTTGCTGGGAAGCTTAATCTAACAAGAATGAATCTAGTAAAAGGTGAAATGAAGCCATCCTCACACTTCAAATTGCTACATCTCCTGTGTGAAGTCTGTAGAATCAGCTATCCCCAGGCTGTACATCTACTACCTTCCACTCTTAACACACTGTTTCTCCCTCTCTCTCACACACATACGCAGTCAAACACCTTGTTTTGCCCCCTGGCCTCTCTCTCAGTATCAACCTGCGGCCTCCTGATGGGCTCAGTAACAGCAAAACAGTGGGCCACTTACACTCTTTGCTGTAAAGCTTGACAAGGTTATTGATCTTGGTTTAGTGAACAGTGCACAGCTGGCCTGATGGATGACGATGTCTGTCTGATCACGACTTACCACAGTACAGTCAGCTCACCACACTCTGTCTGTCTGTCTGCTTCGAAATTTGAGGATGGAGTCTATCATTGCCCACCCACACACACACACTTTTTTACCTCAGTGTGATATCACTCCCCGAGGAATCTCATCATCGAGCCGCCCATCTGCTCCCCACCTCCTCCTCCTAAATCCTGTTTACCTCTGATACACTGCAATCATCACGCACATATATGGACAAACACACACACACACACACACACACACACACACACACACACACTGGAGTCTAAATCCTGATTACCTCTGGTGTGGTATCTTCGTTGCGGTAGGTGTGTTACAGGTCAGTGGACTCATCAGACTTAGTGTCAAGGAGAATATGGCACAGAGGCTGAAGAGAAGATGGAGGCAGGCTGTGAAATAGAATAGTAAGACTGGAGTGTATGCGCTAGTTTTGAATTTAAAATCATCTAGAAATCCACTTGGCTTAAATTCTTTATCAGGCTGGTGAGGAGATGATGAGTTATGTTATGCAATAAAGAGGGTACAACACAAGTGGTTTTATTTTAAAGTGGGCTGTTGGATGGAATCATGTTGTGTGGTGATCAGATGAGTCAAAGTAATTAAAAATGGGCTGCAGGTTTAAGGGAAAGCTTTCATAAATTCTTCACCTCCCATGTGCTTAGAAGTGAGGAAGAGTCTCTTGGCTCTCTTTTCTCTTGGAGCACAGACTACATTTCCTGTGGCAGTGGATGCTGCATCAAATAATGTATCAGCAAACATCAACAGGCTACTGTGATAGTGTGTTCCTGCCATGTTGAGAAATGTAATCAATGTGGATTTAATATCTTTGCATGTGGATTGATATAACCTAGCCTACATTAGGTCTTAATGTGTTACTTGCTTGATGTGGACAATAGAATATTGACTAACGCTGGCTGGGCACCTTGGGTTATACACGATGATTGTATGAAAGATAGTACTCACTTTTTTTATTTGGATTTTTTGTGGTTGCACTTATTTTTATCCACACTAGATGTTTGGCTGTAGGAATGGCAATATCAGTTCTTTGTTCAGTCATGATCCATACATATATAACAACTAGTTGGTTCTCAAAGTTCTTAATGGCTGGGTCCCATTTGAAAGAGCCAGCGTAGGGGTGTAGTTTAGCTCAGTCGGTAGAGCATCCGCCCCATGCACAAAGGCAAAAAAAAAAAGAGCCAGCATATGATTGATAGCTGTACAGGAGAAAAGCCATGCACTTGTTATAGGATTTGGGATTGGTGTGGTGTTTAACATTAAACTCCCTGAGCACCAAATTGGTCTGTTTGCAGATAAGATAGATCAATTTATCTGTCCCTGAGGTCTGACAAAGTGAGAGTTGATCTATTTTTCCTGAACCCTTTTCTCCTCAGCCATATAGCATTTTTTCCATGGTGGCTTTTCCATCATACTTACACATTAAACTGCAGAAACGGCAGAGCTGTCCACTGAACTCACTAACTTTAGGTGACAGCATGAACATGTATGACAGAACGCAATTCCTTGACATTTGTGAGGTGCTACTAGTTGCCATGCAACCAGTAGCTTTCTACAAGTTGTCATTCCTAACCTGTCAGATGCTTGTTATGAGAGCACAGTTTGAGTAGTTATTTAAACTATCGAAAGTGAAAATATTGTGAAAATGTTTCTGACAGTTGTCATTGGCCTGTGCAAAGCTATGAACTACTGGATTGCCATAAAATTTGACATGTGTGCGCTCTGATTTGTAATCATTCCAGTAATCTTCTTACTTGTTTAATGCTAATTAGCAAATGTTAGCATGCTAACACACTAAACTGGTTAACACTGTAAACATTATACCTGCTAACAATCATGTTAACATTGTCATTGTGAGCATATTAGCATGCTGACATTAGCCTTTAGCTCAATACAGCACTGTTCCGGAGTACAGTCTGCCATCGCTGTAGACTTGGTCTTCTTTAGAGGTAAATTAATGTGTGGAATGCATCAAGCAATTGAGGTGTATGCAAGAAGTTATATATATTACATTTAGTGGAAGTGCAAATATTGATTTTAGTTGATCCAGAGCTGTTGATGAGTAGAGATGTGATTATCTTGGAGTATCACCAAAGAAAATAAGTGTTTGTTTGCTGTATATGCAAAGAGTCTATCCAAGTGTGATACACAAGATCTTTTTACAATTTGTAAGCCCAAAACAAGGAAGTATGTTCATGTACAGTTCTGCAGCTGGAATGTCACATCTCTGATATTCATTCTTAAACCTGAACTTCACTCACACTGTTACAAACTCAAAGATTTTAGCCCTAGTCTGTGATCAAGCACACCTGAGGCTGAGTGCCTGTTATATCGCTGGTGTCATTAAAAGAAGGGTTACTGAACTGTGTTCTGTGAAGTGGACCATTTTGTCTGACATTCCTCTGTATGCTGTCACTGTCTCTGAGGTTGAAAGAGCAGAGGGCAAGGGCTATCTTCCCCTTCCTGAGAGTGAGCTTTGGTGTTTGTTTAGTGGCTTTAAGAATAAGCTCTAATGACAGCTCCTTTCTCTCAGTGGTGCAAAGACATGTTTCATACTGAGGATGTCTAATAATGTGCTCTGACAGAGCGATAGACGACCTCTGGATTGTGTGATAGTAATCAGCTGTTGTGTTTGGAGACCACAGGAATTAATTTACACTCCATTCATCCCGGTAGCCTTCAGTGCTGTTATCTCATTGTCAACAATATCAGATGGATATTATTGACAATAACGCACTGCCTGTCTTTTCTCACAGAAAGGACTGCTGAACCACCAACATTAATCTAGTATTGCTGTCTTCTTTTCCATCTTTTTTTCTTACTGTCTGTTCTCCCTCTCATTTTTTGTCTCTTTTTCCTTTGTTTTTTTCCTTCATCACTGCGTATCCCTCCGCTCATTTCTCTCTACCCTCCATCTCTCTCATAATGCTCTTTCAAGGGAAAATACATGGATGTGCTTGGCTGCTGTTACTTCTTTTACAGTGATTGAGTTTCTTTCTTTAGGTTTTCATCATCTGCGTTCCACCCCCACTGCATGCTTTCATTTCTTTGCAAACTTTGCCCGCCCACAGCCACCGGTATGTTTATGACCTAAAATTAAATTTCCTTTTGGCAATAATTTTCCTAGCATATGGGGAAAAGTTGCCTGGGGCCTTCTTGAAACAGTAAAGCAAATTGATCCTGTTAATCCTTCCATCACTTAACCACCAATTATGCATTTCCTTCTGAGAGCTGGCTACAAAATGATTTTTTCCTGGTATAAGAAGGGCCTTGTGATATTGTGTTTTCAAACACATAAAAAAAAATAAGAGTTCATGATGCAAGGCATATTTCAGGGCATCATTTCGCCCTGATAACACTGTGGCTCTAGGGAAGGCAATGTCGGTAAGTCAGTCCACGAGTTTGGTCCAGACTCAAATATCTTAACAGCTATTAGATTAAATTTATACAGACATTCATGATCACCAGTGGGTGAAGCCCTACTGACTTTAATGATTCCTTAATTTTCCTATAGTACTCTCTTTAGGTTAAAATCATAGACCCTCCCAGCTAATCTAAATATCGTCAAAGAAGTGGATCGTCCGTGGACCTAAATGACTGCTGCTTGCTCAAACAAGCCACCTGTAAGAGCACCAACATTATTCAAAGTGTCTGTCTGTTAATTATACACACCTTTTAGCATGATGTAATCTAATATAAAAAGAACAGATAAATTCTATAAAAATTCACCCTCAGTACTGTTGTCATGGATGGGGAAATTGGCTATAGAGGCTAAAACTGTTTTCTGTACCAGGTTGTAAACGTCTTTATTTCTGCTGTGAAGTTGGACATTTCAATATGGGGACTCGTTCTGGAGCCAGCCCCAAGTGGCTGTTTGAGGAACTGCAGTTTTTGGCACTTCTGCATGGGCTTCACTTCACAGCCATGCTGCTTGGTTAACTTCTAAGGACATTCTCATTGGTGCTAATTAGGAAATGTTAGCATGATAACATGCTATGCTATATGATGTAAACATTGTAAACATGCCTGCCAAGATGGATTATCAGCATTTTATTATGGCCATTGTGAGCATGTGAGCTTGTGAGCAACAATTCAGGCTACACTGTCCAAGTTTAATTCCAATACTTTTCATGACCAGTGTGTTTGTTTTAATAAAGGTGTGTACCTGCATCCAGACCTTTGTGAGGTGTCGTATATCGTGGGAGAGTTAAGAGGATGAGGGTGTGTTTGTGTTCATACACATACACGTTATCTGTTCTGGTTGTTTTTTACTGCATGTGAGTGAATTAGAATTGACTTGATATTATGAAACCATAGAAGCCTCTATTGCACAGGACCACACACACATAGAAACGCACACACATACACGTCTTTGAACAGAGTGTCACTGGAACAACGCTCTCTGTGGTTGTCATGGAAATGACAGATGTGACAGCTGGAGGGAAGCCTTGCAGGGAGCATTATGCTGTGTTTGGAGTTGTTGTGTGACGAGTGGAACATCACCTAATCTTGTGCCTGTTTACTGTTTCTTTCACACAGACCTATCTCCTGGGAATCATAATCTCCATATGTGGGAATGTCCTCATCAGCATTTCACTCAACATACAGGTAGGAAGCGCTGGAATCCAGCTGTACAGCAGACACATAATGCCTGTACTGACTAATTTCTCTACTCTGTGAGGCTGTGAGAGTCTCCTGACAGACTCTCTATGTGTTCATCAGCATCTTAGTGAAACTACACTTACCGTAGGAGCGAACTGATCTGTGACATGCTGACATGTTCACAGCAGGCTTTGTGCAGCAGACAGCAGAACTGACTTTGTGTTTCATGCTAGTAAAGCCATTTTAATTAGAATTTATAAAAGTGAAGGGTTGAAATGGATTTCAAGTGAATATTGTGATAAGCAACACAATTGTGTTTTTTAATTTTTGTCTGGACCTGATTTTAATACTATTAATGCTCTAACAGTGAGGTTAATGGCTTATCGGCACTATTTGAAATGAAGTGTGGAGTTGTTTTTGAGCTACATGCTGTTCAATAATCAACCCGAGTCATTTAGAGTAAGTAAATTTCATTTATTAGCTACATGCATACACCTTCTGTAGCTGCAACCACACTTGAAAGGCTTGCAGGGTCAAAGTATAAAAAAGAAATTACCTGCGTGACTCAGATAATACCAAAACAATGTGTGTCGGTTACACTCTGTTTAGCAAATGCAAAAGCTCCTTTGATTGCAGGTGCAGAAAGTGGGGTGTTTGTGACAGCAGTATGCAGGGTGTGTAAGACAGATTGGGAGGGTGTGACACCTTCAACTAGATGTGAAAAAGGCTGATAACCATTGTTTATTAGACAACGTACGCTTGCAAAGATAGAATTGTTAATGATTATGAAGTATGCATTTGCATCTGCCGTGCTTCCCACCTCATTGATTTGCTTAATTGGTGTCATGCCTCTTCTAAGATGAAATGCTAATCAGCAGAGTGTTATGATTTAGTTTTGCAGGCCTCCGTAATGCTGAATTATTTCCTAAATTGCACTTTATTTTGAAAGTGTTACATACTGCGCTGTGAAAGCCTGTTATCTGTGTGGTGTATGTTTGAGTTTGTCTTTTGCAGCTCTTCAGTTATTGGATCTTCTTAATCTGACTGATGCCTCAGGCTCCTGTTCCCTCTCCTCCTGACAGAAATATGCCCACGTCCGTCAAGCTCAGCGTGGCTCTAAGCCCTATTACACCTCTGTGATGTGGTGGTGCGGTGTTGTACTCATGGGAATCGGGGAGCTGGGGAACTTTGCTGCCTACGGCTTTGCCCCAGCGTCACTCATAGCCCCGCTGGGCTGCGTGTCTGTCATAGGTAAGTGTGATTTCTTTTTCCCCCCTTATATATTATCCATGCATGAAGGCAGGAGGAAAGGTTGTTTCTACTGGGAACAAAAGGGATCGCTGCCATGACAGGTCTGTTTTCTTTTCCTCCCGATCTTGTCGTAAACAGGCCTCTTCGTACCTTGCACTTACATTACTGTACATGCTGAAAGTCTGACAGGTTTACCTTACAGTACAGATACTGTATGTTTCCAAAATTTCCATACAAAGTTAGTAACATACTGTAGGTTGTTTTTTTATATATATATACAGTCACTCCAAAGAGATCAGAGGCAATGTTACAGTTTCAAGCTTTCAGAAAATTTGAAGAATCCAGAGGTCATTCTGAATCTGATTTGTTGACACCTGAAAAAAAAGTTGAAGACAGTTTATGTAGGATACATTCATTTTTGGCTTGTGATCTCTAAAACAAAGTCTATTTGTGACCCAGTTTTACCACTCGAATACAAGATCAACCAAAAAAAGATGTAGTGTGAATATTTAGAGGCCTAAAAACTAATTAAATTAATAATTTGAAATGTGTTGCTTTTCTGTCCCATTAATCACATCGACGCTCCTCTAGTTTATCACATCACCTCTTTGAAGAGTCACTTGGTAACAAGTGATCTATGGTCAATATACAAAAAAATAATTGGCTAAAGTAAATTCTGGTTATTGGTTATTTGACAATTCCAGACAAGCATTACGATCTGTTAGATCAAAACATTGCTCTGTTAAATGATTTATTTTTTCTCAGAGCTATCATTACAGTGTGCCTGTCTTGTCTTTAGGATGCGCATACCCTACCCTTAGTTTTTTCCAAAATAAATGTTGCAGCACCTTACATCTAAAGATGCACTCACCATCACTAAATATAAGTCTTCTTTGAACAGTGGTCTAACAGCTTCTGTAGAACTGAAGGCGTTTGGATGAGCAGTATGTAAGCCTGAACCTCCTGTCTCCCTTGGTGTGTCTCTGTTGTGTTTTAAATATCTCAAACAAAATGAAATGCATGAAAGTGAACTGAAATTATGAAGTTCTGTATCTACAGTAGTAGTGCTTTTTTCATACTGCATATCACGAATACACATCTATCTACACCGGAAGGCTGACAGGGCTTCACCTCATTCAATGGAATCTCTCACTCTTACAAAAATGTAGTAAAAAACATCTCATGTTGCTTTGTGAATTAATTAAGACCAAGACCTTGTGATTACAGCAGGTCAGCATGTGGTGTTCTTCCATTTCCGAGTTTATGTCCAGAACTGGACATGGTAGGTGACCGTGTACATTTCCACCCTTCACATTTTGTGGGTGATTCAGGAAGTCCAATTACTTCTGACATTATAAATCCATCATCCCACTCCAAAAATGATCATTCTCACAACCCACAGGGTGAACGAAAGCTGCCATGAACTAAACGCGATTCATTAGCCAATCAAAACAAAACCTGCCCAGTTGCTACAGCTGGCAGCCTGTTCAGTACAAACACTCTAAACACAGGTTAAATATTGAACAGGTTCACTTCTTGCCTCCTGCCACCCATCACTCAGCGCGCTGGAGGTGGTGGTGAGTCATGGATATTAATGACAGCTATTACCTCGACGCTTCAAACGATTTTCCTATAGTCACGTCTCGCAGGTGGATGAATGGTTTAAATAAAACACTGAACGAAACCACAAATCTTGTTAAGAAGGCTGCACCTCCTATTCGTTGTAGCTCGGTACGGTGTTGTACTTGCTTCACTGAGCAATTACATTATAAAATGCCTTTACCACAATAACAGACAAAAGCACTGTATTCTTTGAGAGCATTAACCTCAGTGCGTAAAACTGACATGATGACTGTCCTTGAATCCACAGGTATTAACAATTGCTGTGCTCATTTTCATTTTACTATTACTATTATCCCCATAAAAAGCACTGATTGTTAGCTATTGGCGTTGTACTGGAGTGGACATGAATAATATCCGGCTGTGTAAGTGTATCTTAAAGGAGCATCTTGAAGAATTAATGAAGCCAGAGATGAAGAGGTGAAAGGAGGGAAAGGAGAGGAAGATGTCTGCAGCTGTGACACGGTCTGTCCTCCACAGAGCTAACAAGTGGAGCGGAGGGAAAATGTGCAGGTTGCTGTCTGCCATCGTGACTCCACCTCTCACCTCACGCTGACTCACACTGTACGCAAATGAACAACCACACACTCACACACACACACACACACACACACACACATATACACACAAATGCATGCATAACTGTAGTGGTGTGTTAAAACACCCAGGTTAGATAGATTTCTTCGACCAGGGATGCTGCTTTAGGCTAACACACACACTGCTCCTGCTGCGCTGTTGTGCCTCTTTTCCAAGAGCTGTGTGAAGGCTCAGAGGGGGGGACAGACAGCAGGAGGGCTTGGGTGAGTAAACAAGAGGGAGGCAAGTGGTTGGCTGCAAAGAGGAGAGGAGGAAGGATGCTGGATGCTGAGAAGAGAAGATGGTGAGGTGAGAGGAAGGCTACGGGGAGGAGTGGCGAGGAGAGAAGAAGGACATGAATGAAATAAGACAACAGGCTGAGATATACATGGAGTGGAAAGCAGAAGCAGAGGAGGAAAGGGACAAGATTGTGAGAGCTGATGATGCTGCTGTCACCCGCCTGTCCCCGCATGTCACACTGGCAGTCTGACGCTCCATGGAGAGCAATTACTACTGTCCCCGTCCACAGAGCCCACCAGTCTCTATTAGGAATGACAGCATCATCCCAGATGCTGTTGTATGGAGCAGAACATCAGCTCTCTCCGTCAGATACCATGTCATCACACGCAAAGGTGGAGGAACACTGGCATGGTGGAAATAAACAGAAACGTGATTCACACACTGCATCAGCATCGCTCACAGATGTCAGACCTGCAGCACTGTAGCATTGACTACGACGTGTTGTCTCCCTCCCTGTTCCTCCGATTCCAGTTCATCTTTGGCTTCAACTGAGAGATGTGAACGAGAAAATTATCGGGGTGTTTTTTACAAGTTACAAGTTTAGTTAGTACAGAACTCTTGTATACCATCCATCGAACAGCATCATATAATACAGCTCATTCAGAAAGCCAGTCTTGATACTGGCATGACAAGATGCGACACTGTGACATACAAAATATGCAATGTGGCAACAGCTGCTTACATTTGTCCTTCCCTCAGAGATGACAGCACAACTTCCACTGCTTTCATCCATTCATGTCTGATCCGCGCGCTGAAAGAATGTTTGACATGGTGTGTTTTCCCACAGGGAGGTTCCCATCACTACACATCTGAGAGAGAGAGCACATAGAGGGGCAGTACTGATCTGATGCGCACACACACACACACACACACACACACACACACACACACCTCCATAAACACACAGAAGCAGTGACAGAGCTGTGTACCCCAGAGGTTCCTGTTGCCACATTTCTCATTTTATCAAGCCATGTGAATCTCACTTTGTATGGAGTTGCCATGGTTACTTGTTAGATCCAGCTGGTCCCAGAGGCAAAGAAGGAGTCCTAAATGTGTATGCGAACATGCTCGCAGTATGAAATATTTAACAACCGACTGTTTCATCAGAATATCAACGCGAGCCTTTATAAACTTCCAATTTGGCAGTGTTGTCCCTGCAGCATTGTGCACATCCATGGCTCGTCTCGCGTTCCCCTCTGAAAAACACTCTATCTGCATGATTTTGTTTATACTTACAGCCACTGAGCATACTTGAGGGGGAATTTTGCTTTAAAGCAACTTGAATTATTCATTTTTTTATAGCAAAGCTTTTCATGGCTTGGGTTTATTAGTGTTGCCTAAAATCGACCCTCAGGTGAAAACATTTGCTAATAAAACTGCAATTGTTTTCTGCAGTCAGTGTTTAACCTCCATGTGGTGGACCTGTCTGTCATGCCACGACACCACAGTAATCCCATGTGCGACACGCTGTGTATCTCTGACATATTGAGCTGTTTATGCTCTGTAGCTAATCTCCTTATGATGGTGGCAGAGCCTGTGCACAAACTGCATGTTTGTCTGTTTTTCAGTATTTTCCAGCAATTTTTCCGTTCAGTTAGTCTGTCTCTGTCTGCGTGCCATCACCTGCACGGCCGTCTGGCTGGCTGGCAGTGGCTCGCTGCAGTCGTGTCCAAACTCCCTGCAAACACAGCTGCCACAGCTGGCTCTGCTGAAATATGATATGATATGATATATAATAACATAACTACAGGAAAGGTTGTAAAATCAGGCACTCTGTAGTGTTGTTAAGTATTGAGGACCTCCAACACAGCAGCCACAGTGTGTTATGTAAACTGACCTCGTCACTGTGACAGGCTGCTATCACTTGCATATCTATTTGCCTCCCCGTCAGTCTGTCCACGGCCTGTTTGTCTTCCAGTTTGTTTTCCCCGTCTCATGCAGTTAGTCCGCCTGTGTGGCCATCCATCTGTGCATCTGTTTGTTTATCTGCACGTCTGTGTGTCGGCATGCATATCTGCCTGTCTCGCTCTCTGTCTCTGTGATACCCAAATTCTGCATGTATATCCGTCTCCCTCGGTTGGGTGCAAACATTAAGAGGACTAATCTGAGGCTTAGCTCATGTGAAACTGATTGCTTTGCAGCGTCGCAGTTTTTGACAAAGATATTGATGAATGGCTCCGTGAAGAATGTGGCAGGGAACGGCATCATGCTGTAATTTGATGCTGGTGTTATGAAGTCCTAATGAGTTCCATTTATCTACGCAAGCTGACAGATTTTATCATGCCGATCAATATAAACATGTCAAGCATTGTGTGTATATCAGTGTACATGCATCTATTTATGTGGACATTATACAGTATAATCTCACTATGTGCACATGTGCATGACTGAGTGCTTGTGCGTATGTGTAACTGGATATAATTTATGTGTACATACCATATATATATATATATATATATATATATATATATATATATATATATATATATATATATATATATATGAGAAATTACAGTGATATTCTCACATTGCAAACGTGATTACTCTTCATCCAATTATAGCACACATGTATACGGGAAGCAGTGTAGTCTGTTTGCAATATTGATGTAATTTGTGTTTTTATGAAGTCAATATTCAGTTAACTGCATGTCCGCGCTCATGATTAAACTGACTTGCTGCATCAAAAAATAAATCAATCCAGAATATGAGGATGCCAAAAATGGCTGAACACCAATTATGTTTTTTTATTGTCGAGGGGGCAAAGCATTGATTGTTATGTTATTGTGATAAACAGGAGGCAAGTTGTTTTCAATCTACAGTGATTTGGTGTCTAAACTGTGTTAAATTGCTTTTTAAAAAATACACTGTGTGTATAAAGCTGCATTCGACTTCAGAATATATTCTACTTGATTGAACGGTGTGGCGTGTTTTATAAAGCGGTTAAACTAACAGGAATATATTTTTACTTCCCAGCCAGCGCTGTCATATCTGTGGTTTTCCTCAAGGAGACGGTGCGCGCCTCTGACATTGTTGGTAAGCACAAACACTCGAGGATCACAGCACTCGAGGACACACATGTTCTCTTAGATTGCTGCTTTGATTTGAGAACATCTTTTCAGATATTTCAAAGTGACTTCACAGATCATCCCGGTGTGAAAAAACATCCTGTGCCCATGGAAACATATTTATTGACTAAGATTGAAATCAAACATCTATTCCACTAGTTATAAAGTCTGATTGCAGTTTGTTTGTGCCATTGGAAAGAAAAAACACAAGCTATTCAAGAGACCCATCATATTTTTTGTTTTATGACAATCTATTGTTTGTCATGACAATATGTAGTGCCTGCTGCTAAATGACATGATTGGGATGGTCGTCACAATGCAGATCATTACAGCTTCCAGATTGGAAATTAATATCAGCAGCACACAGACCCGCAAGTTGTTGGTTTACTGGATAAATCATCAGCGAGTTTTGCCAGTTTTGCTATTGTCTTGTAATTGCTGCATGACATTATCAACCACATGTTGGAAAAATTTAATTGCATGAATGTTTTATTTACAAAGAGGGAAATCAGTGAGAGCAAGCTGCTTTTTTTTAAGCGGTGCCACATTTGCAAAGGGTTATCCAAACCAACTGCAGATGTAAGATGTAGAATGTGAAAAATTACAGTTACATTCAACTTGTGGCAGCATTTCAGTGAATAAGGCAAGGTTACCAAGAGTGTTCTAAAAGGTGAGCTGGAGTCAATGGATCTTTCAAACCGAGATATAAGACTTTTTCACAACAGCCTCACCACTCTCTGATCTCTTTCTTTCACAGGTGGCACTCTGGCAATAACAGGAACGTATCTCCTGGTGACCTTTGCCCCCCACACTTCCACACATATCACAGCCCATCTGGTCCAGTACTATGCCATCAGCTGGCACTTCCTGCTTTACCTTGTACGTAACCCTTTCCTGCCTGCATGTTCTTGTTGCCTTGGAGCTACTGTGCATCCACATGGCTTACATTAGATTGTAGTGTACTTTTAGCAGCAGACCACTGCAGTGTCCACAGACATTGTCACTGTATCACACAGCAGCTCCCCTTCTGGTGTTATTTAGCTTCTCCCAACCTTTCAATTAGACGAGCAATCTTCCGCCAAAGAATAGATGTGCAGTTGATATTCTTAGTTATTCTTGTTCTTCTGGTTCATATGCACGAGCTCAGTTCTCTGTACATACAGTACTCTGCTGTCTTTCATTGTGTTTATAAAGAAGGAAGAAAGTCCATTAAAATTAAGTTTGTCTATGTTTTTGCACTCAGTATTAAAAAAATACCGCCCTCACCTCATGGTCTGCGAGTGCATTAACACTCACACATAGTGCTCTCCTATTCCAATTTTGCCTCAGGCAGTGATGGCATAAACATAGCTGTTACCATAGTGACAGATCTGGCACAGAGCTGAAACAAAGTGTTGTTTTCATAACCTAAAAGAATTAAACAAGAAAATCCACAAAATGTAAATGTAGCTCTAGATGTTGACAACAGTCCCAGTCAGAAACACCTTCAATCATTGTAAAGGAAGATTTCTGCAGGAGAAGGTCACATCCTGTCACTTTTCCATTGATGCCAGCATTCCCACGATAGCAGCAGAGAGAAAGAGAGAGAGAGAGAGAGAGAGAGAGAGAGAGAGAGAGAGAGAGAGAGAGAGAGAGCTCTGTGTTTGCCACTTTTCAGGTTAAACCTCTCTCGTAGAAACACAGAGCTTTGTGCAATGCAAGAGCAAGGAGTACAGAGAAGCACGATTTTGTGGTAGAAAATGTGACACCTTTGATCTGTTGTTCAGGAAACTACTCACAGAGGGCTTTAACACCACACAGGATTTGTAGCGTGCTGCATTTCTTATATGTACATACAGTATATATATTCATTTTATGCTGTATTTAATTCTGTAATCCATCATGCATACAAATCACCCCTAATCTTATGCAGTGTATAATGATTTTGTCAACAGTCAGAGAGGTGACTCAACTTATTTTTTTGTCCACTACAAACTAAACACTTGAATATTATCTCCAAAATCCTAAATATTCACATTACTGTTTGTGGAACAACCGATTATCTGCGCATTATCCATCAAAGCAGACAGAGATGAACCTAAAAGGATAACAGCCAGTAGCTCATCAGGGGTGCTAGCCAATGGTGTAAACACTGAATGTGTGCCCTGGGTAGCAGTGTCATCATTATTCACTGCACAGTATTTTCTCTCAACCATATTCCACATTCCACTCTTAAGTCTTGTCCTCTGTGCTGAACCAATGCAAACACACTCAGACAAGGAAAGAACAGCTACTGGACTAAAAGCAAAAGTGAAATGCTCGAGCAGATATCAGGAAAACACATGGATGAATAGACAGACAGATGTTTTCAAATTGAGATAGTCTTCCTGCCTGTGGCTGCCGTGATTGATGGTGTGTAAAAGAGTGTGCTGTTTTCCATTTCTGGCAATGCATTGTGAATACTCATCAGGCTGCGGAGGAACAACCTCCAACAGTATGGGATTAACTGTAGGTGGTGATTAATCAGAGGCAAATTAAATATCTATCACTGTCTTCTCATTATTTCCACAGAGGTCAAACTATTATCAAATGATTTCATCTCAGAGGATTTTCAAACTATTTCAGTTTTCATCCACAGTGTGTGTAGCGTTAAATGGGATTTACCAGAAAATGACCCAGGTCTTTCTAAATCCATTTTAAAATAGACTAATGACATCTTGAAATATATTAACCATATTTATGGAGACAGGGATGATTTTGAGAGACATTTAAAGGTCAGTTTGCCCTTTTCCCTCCTCAGTTCTTTTGTACTCCTTTTTTATTCTCCATCCATTAGAGCATGGTGTTATATCAGTGGTCCTTGAATAGCTGAATGCTGTTTGACTCACAAGGACAGCCCTGGGCCCTTCTCATTAAAGACCAGCAATTCATTTAATTTCTCTGCCATGGTCATTTGTTTCAATTAAAGCGAGCTGTTCGCTGCCTGCGTACAGCGCTTTCTTATACAAATAAAATGGTCAGTAAAAGTATCATCTGAGTGCATGTCATATTTTTCTGTGGGAAGTTTGAGGAAATGAACTCTGCATTAATGATTTGTGCAACCCTTCCCCTCTCTCCACAGTTCATAGAGGTCATCGCCTTTTGCATCCTGCTCTATCTGTACAAGAGGAAGAAGGTGAAGCACATCGTCATCGTGATGCTGCTGGTGGCCCTGCTCGGTATGAACAAATGGATGCTGTCTCAGTGAGGGTCGAGGTTGTAGATTAAACAATTTTCATTAGTCGGAGGTTGCTTTGTTGCCTGGCTACCAAAAATGGACCCATGCTCTCGTATCATTTCATTTAAGAGCTGAGAAGAGCAAACTCATTAGGAGGCAATTAACCACCCCCACAAATCAGCATGAACCAATGAGGAAGTTCTTTATTGCTACAAGTTGTACGACTAAATGAAGCTCAAGTGATCTGTTCTTCTGTGTTCCTGCAGCCTCTCTGACAGTCATCTCAGTCAAAGCCGTGTCAGGGATGATCACAGAGTCAATAAAAGGCCAGCTGCAGCTCATCTACCCCATCTTCTACGTCATGCTCGTAGTCATGGTTGTCTCCTGTGCCTTCCAGATAAAGTTAGTCAGGGTTTGCTCTTTCTATTTCTTTTTTCTTTTTTTTTTAAATCTTATTTTTTATTGCCCAAATCCTTCGTCTGCACCACAGGCTAGATGTAATTTTTGCTTTGCCATTCCTGAACAAACTGAGAAAAATAATAAATTGGATATGGTGACATTGTACCTGCAGCACACCACACACGGTTTGATGGATGAATGGTCTGCTACATATTGTCTCTCTAACCAAGGTCGTTATATTCACTGAACCTCTTATGTGTTTTCTTCTCTCTTGACAGATTTCTCAATCAGGCAATGAAAATGTTTGACGCCACAGAGGTGGTTCCTATCAACTTTGTGTTTTTCACTGCAAGTGCTATTGTTGCAGGTATGTCAATCATAAAGCTGTCACTCTCTGGGTTATGTTTTACTCAAAACCCTGAATTAATAATATAAGTATTTTTTTTATTGTTATTGTTAACAAATCCCATGAAAAGATCAAAACCAACAATAAATTGATCCAGTAGGCTACAGCTATTTCCTGTGTAGCCTGAAATATCTCCTTCTGTGCCCTAGAGCTCTAAAAATGATGAAGAACACATCATTGAGCCACACTGTTGTACTAGGTGACATGTTTTTTTACAGCCACTGTAGTTTATTTTGATTCAATCCCACATACTGTCTGTCTGGGTACCGCATATAGCTACTAGGAAATTAATCTGTATTAATCTGTAGCTCTAAACTGTCCCCAACAAATACTTATCATTTTAAATAGCATTGAATAAAACTACAGTTGTTTTAGGACATTACTGAGCCTTAACCAAAGACTAAGTGACTCAGTATTAGACAAATCGTTGTTATTGAAGATATTTAGTCTGGTCATTCCTAGAACCACACAGCTAGCGTGGCTAAGAAGGAAACTAGCTGATAATTTCAAAGATAATTTATGAAGTCGACGTAGTTCGAAACTAATTACAGGATACATTTTGTCAAACTGGTACATTTTGAATTAATTACTGTGATTCCTATTAATTTCTAGCACTTGCAGTGTGTTCACATGAAGATAGAAAAGTGTAAAGACAAGCATGTAATTTAATATGTAGATAAATGTTCAGATAATAAATGTATAAACCTAAAATTAGCCTTTCAAAGATAGCTCTGATTTCCCAACAATTTGTATCAAATGACATTGTTCCTTCCAGAAAAATGCTTTGACTTTATTTCTAAATTATGGACCCATGAGGCAAAGATTCATATCTTTAGTAGGAACCAGTGGAGTGTCACAAACAGGGCAGGGGAATCAGGAAGTATTGCAGTACTAACACTTTGTTGGTTTTGCTCTTTTAGTTTATTGACAATAAGAAAAACTAGCCTGATCATTTCAGAGTTTAAAGGGTCATTTTTTATACAACACACTTTTTCGGATGAAGATAGAAACTTCCTGTCTTAGTTAAAATTGATTTGTAAAACAACTCAATGAAACATAACACACAGTCAGGGTGGTGATTCATTCCTGTATTTGTGAACCACTTAGGAGTTCTTGTTCAGCAAAAGCCCTGCAGTATTTGTAGCGTGTGTATTCTGCCAGGTCAGGTCTTTATTATCCTGTCAGTAATAATGTTCTTTGTTTAATCTGGAAAAAAGAAAATGAAGAAAGTGTTTCTCAAAAGCACTTTGGTCTTGAGGGAAAAAATACACCCTAAAACATCATGATTTGAACCCATTTTTGACAATGGACATTACTAAATCCATCTTCTTATTTGTTATTCTTCTTGCGGACAAATTGCCTAACCGCTGGTGACGTGACGTCATTTCAAGCTATTAATGTGCCGCTTCAGTGGAGTGCAACAGCGGAGAATGTTCCAGCGGTCCAAAACATCAACATTATACATCAGCTTTTGGTGTTTAGCGTGGTAGAACAGAGGACATCAGCTTTTTTTCCACCATTTTGCACTGATGTCCCATAATCACACAGGGAGACATCCATCAAAGAGGAGGGGAAAGCCACAAGGCGTGTGGTAATTTGAGTTGCTCTCACCTTTTCTGAGAATCTCCTGCTCTGATATTGCTCTTGGTATTACTATTGCTTTCTCCACCTACACATGTAACCCACAACTGACTGCATTGAACAACAAATTGCTGATGTATTATATCTTGCAGTATAAGAACATCTGAGGGGGCTTTAAGATTAGCTTTTTCCACATTGAAGAAAATTATTGTTTTGGGCCTAACCTGGTGGTGTTCACCTCAGAAACCTCTTCTTCTTCTGAAGTAGAGTATATGAGCACAGGAAAAGTGCAGACGCACTGTTGTTTGCCATCTTTCGCCTACTGAAACTGCCACAGAGAGGAAACTGTTTTCTATACAATACTCTGAGGGTTCATCTGTAATCCTGAACATTTTCTGTGTCGGGACTCATCTGTAATAACTACACGATTCAGTTAATAATCATGTGTACTCAGGATTTGCAGGGCTACGTTTCACAAACAAAGCACTTGAGGTAATCTACATATTCTGTTATTCTATGAGAAGTGAAATGTGTTTTAATGAGCCTCTTCATTTTGCAGGGATAGTATTCTACCAGGAATTTGAAGGCTTGGCTTTACTGAACATTTTCATGTTTCTTTTTGGGTAAGTATTGAAAAACAAACCAGTATGTAATTGCAGAACGTAAAATGTGGTGTTTTCTGTAAGATGGTATCAGCCCTCCCTAAAACTCTTTTCCAGCTGTCTTCTGTCTTTCCTCGGAATTTTCCTGATTGCCCGAAACCGACCAAAAATAAAGCAACAGGATCGCAATTTTATCGCAATGGACAGGATTCCTGGTAAGTTTTCAATCAGCTCTCATCACAGAGTGTGGGCCTATTTTTTGTTATCGAGTACGGTGTATTGATTATCCAGCAGTGACAGCATAAATTTGCTGGCAGTGACCCTGGATTTATCTGACTGCTAATGTCTGCGGCGCTGGCAGCAGGGTCCATCTAATGAGCTCTGCTGTGCGTGTTCACAGGGAGAAGGCACACAGACAAAGTGCAGCCTGAGGCAAAGACTACGACATACGGGTCACTGGCAGCCAAACTCATGTGCAACAGAGCTGGCCAAACAGACGATTCGTAGGACCTGCTCCATCTGTTGGGACTGTAATTTCGGTGGATTTGTGCGTGCGTGCTTCTTCTTGCATACTTCAGTAATATCTCTATTTATAGAAATAAACGGTAGGCATGAATTCAAACCAGTGCCAGCTGAGCGGCAGTATTGGTGGCCATATTGGTCTCTTTGTCAGAAATGGCAAGTATCTCTTTGAATATCTAGTGTTGCTCTTGAGTTAACAGCATTTCCAGCAGGGTTGCCAGGAATAACTGTTTGACTCTGAATGAGATGAAACACCTCAGGATCACAGTGCAACATCAAACATCTGACTAGCAACAAAGTTAAATTGAAAACAGGGTCCAGGAAGCCTCTGTGCCAATATAACATGTATTATTTGATCATTTGAATAAATTGGTGTATGTGTGATCATTTGTCAATTAAACATAGGCAAAACCTGATTGTTGCAGCTGTGTGAAGATTTCATGTCATACAGCAAAACAAGTGCACTACTGCCCTCTAATGGTGGGGGAAGGTCAGAGAGGGAGCGCAGAACTTTGTACGTGTCATTAAGATGGAGTGAAGAGATTTCATTTAATTTGAAAAGACTTGGAGTTCAGTAGTAGTTATACAACCCTTCCCTCATGACTCACACTGTAAGACAGATTTTAATTTGTGAAATTACTTGAATGTGCATCACTCTGAAATATGTTTCCATGGAGTTATAATACAATTTGTCTTAAAAGAAAAAAAAAGCACTGATGCAAAGCCTGCCTGCCTATATTTACCTCAGATAAACCTCAGACTACATCCCCAACTGCTACTAAACTTTAGTGTTGCCAGGCAACAAAACTCTTATCTGCCACCTACACATTATGGGATGTGTGGGAAACCAGTGTTCATGCCAGTGTAACTATAAAAAGACTGAATGTTAAAGTATCTGCTGTTCAATGCATTTACTTAGGAATGCGTATTTCAGTGCTGGAGGTTAAATTATCACCTGTATGTTTTTACACAGGAGACGGTGACAGTAATTACCCACGGATGCCACGTTCTGTCAAGTGCAGTACGGGTGTTTTATTAGCTGATGTTCAAACAAAACCTCTTCAATGCAGTGGCATTTGTTTTTTTAAACAGAAACTGACACTTAACTTAAATTCAAACCCATTCATTTCACTTTTGAAAAATCAGAGGCGGCCACCAACATAAATACACTTGCTACAGTGTCGTTAGCACAGACATAGAGGGATGTAAAATAAGCTGTAAATGAAATTTAGGAACACCAGTTGATAAAAGGCTGAGCTAACCTCTAACTAAAAGCAAGACTTTCATTCAGTTACAGTATCCACTGATCCCTGTGTGGAACACAAAGGCACTGAAATGGAAACAAATATGAAAACAACCAAACCTTTTCAACTGAAACCACGAGGGACGAGGGAACTAAAAATGTTCTTTTCAAACAGCACCACCAGGTAGCTTGTAGTCATGCTCCATGCATCCCATCAAGTCTTCAAACGCTGTAGATTAGATGATGTCAAAGTCCAAGGAAGCAACTATCAAGGCACAGGGATCGCGAAGCATCATGTGACTTAGAGACATAATTTCAGAGCTCTGCCAGTCGTGTCGATCCTCCTCCATTAACCAAGAATTCAGTGCTTTTTGGAGGTTAAGTTCTGCATAAGCTCAGATGTTTCAGTCAGACCTCTATATTGATTTTTGCAAAGCGGTAGTGCAGGGAGGTGGGGTTGCGCAGCAGCAGCATTCCCCTGTGTTCCATCGGCTGGTTTACGAGGGTGTTGAGAAGACCCGCAACGCTCACAAACCCCAGAGCCTCCCCACAGCCTGCAGACAGGGAGAAGTCGCCCTGTGTGACCCAGCCTAAAGTCACCCGGGAGCAGTGGGAGGTGACACTCGGCAGAGGATCTGGCCACAGCCCAAAGATGAGGTCTGAGGTAGACTGGGAGGATGATTTGGGGTCTTCAGATGTGGTGGGGTTTGGTTCAGAGGTAGAGGGAAGGTCTGACTCTTTGCTGTCGGTCTTCGGAGGCACAGAGGGTGCAGAAGTTTTCTTGTCGCCCTTCTTTTTACGTTTAATTCTACTTTTAAAATGGTCTTTGTGCGGAGGCTCCCGGGGGCCGCTGCTGTTGGGCCCTTTTTTCAGCAGCTGCAGGTCCTCTGCAGTTGGCACACACACCATGGCATGTAATTCTGGTTTGCCCTTGGAGAGCAGTGACAGACGCACCCACACCAGGCTCATCACATGTGTTGCGAGAAACGATGCTGCAGCTGAACGGTCAAGAGGAGGCACCTCACCAACACGGCACCGCCTTTGACCTTTAGATGTCGTGGGTTTGCACCAACCAGAGAGCAGCCTCAGTGACTTTCGGTTCCTAAAAAGCATTAAAAATTCATTTATAACAAGTGATTAATAATCAGAGGAGAAGTTGCATTTTCATTGGCCCCATTAAGCACCCTGAGAGACATAAAATTTGGTTGAAGAACATTTTTTAATTCCTAATGCTGAAAACAAAAAAGGCAGCCAATGGACAGTGAAAATCAATCCAATTTTTTGCTCATAAAGTCAGTCATTACTCAGAGCCTGTGTGATGGTTTTATGAGGATAGATGCAACTCTTCCCTCCGACTAATCTCTGTGATGTATCGCAGCAATTTAAGGCTGGATGTACTTTGGGTATTCTCATCAGGGACATGATGATGAAAGGGAGGTAGACTGGAGAAGTACCATGCATCAAGCCTGTCAAAAGCTGCACTGGGGTCTCTTAATAAAAAATAGGAGAGAACTAAGTGATGATTGGAGCCCAAAGCCCCCCAAAAAACAGTCACATTTCAGCTCGAGGGACCTTTAAAAGTCAACCGCATTAATATTGTTAGAAGTGTGATTTAGCTGTGAAAGATGTTAAATGTCTGAGGGGAGCTTGGCGTAAATCTACAGTGGGTGTGTGGTTTGAGTAAATACTAATGAGTTTGTTTTCACATTAAGACGAGGGAGATACTAAAAAAGAACAAAACAAATAAATCTTCTGTATAAATCACAAACATGAGAGAAGTAAAGGCAAACATTCACCTCAGTACAGTGACATGCCTCTGAGGCTTTGTTACAGTGATATCTCTATGTGATGTCATCTCCTCCTCCATCACTGTGTCAGCCTCTGTTGTGGTTTGGCTTTCTCCTTCCCTCGTGATAAGCTCCCACTCCTCGGCCAGC
Source organism: Nibea coibor (assembly GCA_023373845.1). NCBI lineage: Eukaryota > Metazoa > Chordata > Actinopteri > Sciaenidae > Nibea > Nibea coibor. The sequence continues at coordinate 4,939,290 of CM041726.1, forward strand.
TGTTGCCACGGGCAACGGAACGGTGCCAGACAGCCATGTTTAATGTAATTGGTCCTTTTGGCAGGCGGACGCCTACAGGAGAGGTCAGAAGGTCAAACCCTTGTCAAACTGTTGGGGCAGCGCTGCCAATTTATGTAACAAATCATGACTGCAGAGCAGCGGCTAGTAGGGGAACAGCAGCGCATAGCCTTATTACCATCTCATCTGCATTGTGGGGAACAATCTGCATAATGGAAATTAACTGGGGTCATAGCGTTGGAGTGCAGTCCTCCATCAAAACCTCTAATCCACTGACATTCTCACCACTTACTTCACTGCAGGCAAGTGAAGCTCATCTTTTCCCAGCAGATGATTGTACAGGCACTGTATGGTAAACAGACCACCGCAGAGTGTCTTTGGTTCCAACATAGTGTCATTATCGCTTTGTGTTTATTTTACTGAGAACATTTTCTCTCACAGTTTCAAGGGTCATTTCAAGTTTGCCAATGGTTGATTAAAATATATTGTTGAAACATGTCCATCAGTGAAATGGACCTTCTATATTCTGGCCAAGCTCTTAAGATTCTGTTTTCTATCAGCAGGCTGACATATTAGTCAGGTGCCAGAATAACTTTACAAGATACACAAAAGTTTTGGCAGCACAAGCTGTCCCCACTGAAAACAGTCCTTACCATGTTCTTGATAATAAAAAGTAATAATAATCACACAGCGTCACTATTTTTGGTTCTCCTCCTGCTCACTCTTCAGCTGACCTTTTGAACTTGTCCAGGAGCTCCGACTCCTGCTCCTCCTGAAAGCGAACACCTGCAGGGCAGTCTGGGTAATCATGTGGGAAATGGGAGACTCCTTTGTTCTGAGAGTGTTTCAGAGCCATGTTCAGCCCTCCAATGCGAACTCCTCTGTACACCTGGCAGAGGAGAGGAGAATCAAAGCAGAAACAGAGTGAACACTGGATTTTAAGCCGCAAACCCGAGGGGCTTCTGGTCTGCACAGTTTCTGTCTGAACTACATGGAATTGCCCCAAAACATGAACGAGGCAACTAAATAATGAAAACATCTTTCAAAGAGCTTTTCATGCTGACATCCACTGTATTATACGCTCTATACATACAGCCTCACGGCACTACACATTTCTAGAGAATTCATAGCACAAAAAAAAGATTCCAAAACCGCTACATCGTGGTAGAAATGAAAAGCACTGTCCATGCAACGTACCAGTGGGACCCAGAAGGCCATTCCCCATCCTTTAGGAAGCAGCAGGTCCCATCCAGCACCCCAGGAACTCATCTCATGTCCCACCTGTTTGCCAGGCTGGTGAACCAGCAGGATGGGGACTCGGCCCTGCAGTGGAATGGGGCTCAGCCTGGAGCCCGGCACCAGCACCTCACTTTTCATCCGGTTCAACTCCTGTAGGCAACATGTAGAAAATGCTAGAGGTAAGAGCAACATCTGAGCTTATCTGTGCTTTCAGAAAGATTTGTTAATGAAAGAGGTTGGGGAAAAACAAAGTGTTACTGGCCATAAGAACTACCTGCTCTGATAACTTGTTATCGGTGACGTTGTCCCGGACAGACTGTTCCCACAGGTAACTCTGACAGCAGTGTTCAGGGACTCCTTGCAACATCAGCTCCTTCCTCTTCTCCTCGTCCACCTCTAAAACACACACAGCACACACGGCATGCTCCTGTATGACCAGCATCACTAGTATTAGGAGAGACAAGAACATCTCTACATCTGATTCATACCCTGATATCTAAATGAGCAGTGAATTGATCACTGATTAATAAAACACGGCTGTGACAGGGACATGCTGTACCAGCCCCTCATTTACATATTATTTACATATGATGCCCTTCAATTATGCAGGTGTGGTGACTAAGCCTTAACAGATAGCAGCAGCATTTGTATAATCCAATACAGAATAGAACCCTGCAAAACATCAGGCATGTTTAATGGATTTCGCAGTGGAAAGCCGCGGTGTTAAATCTTTCGCACTGAGTATTACACATGACATCTCAAATTTTAAAAAATTGAGTTAAAAACGCTGCTTTGTCACAGCGCATTACATTTTTCAGCACTCAAACAGCAATTTGGTAAATGATGGCCAACATTTTGACATTTCCCAGCATTTGAAAGCTAATACTCAAGTTTTTCCTTCAGTATTTTCTCTGTGATTTGAGGCCGATGTCCAAACCGGTTATCCTGATCTAACCTGACGATCATTGTAAGTGATAATACGATGATGATATTATATCATCATGTGAAAGAAGATATAAAGAAAGCAAGGCTTTTTTTCTTATATGGGTCTTCATATATCATTCTATTCATTAAGTACAGTGTCTGTCTAAAAAGTGGGTACACATTTTGTAAAGAAATCACTTTCTTTTGTTTGAGCTTATGTTTATCCTTCCAGTCCCCCTGCTGCCTCTTCCAGGTTTTACTGTGCAACATTAACACGGTAACTCACTAAACTTAATTATCGAAGCAGATCTGTGGAGAATTCATTCATTGTTTAGGTAATATGTTTTCTTTATTTTTATTTTTTGTAGGGGAAATGAAATGAATGTTGCTGGCCCTGCTCACAGCAGCACATTGCTTATTTATTTACTGTAGGTAATGCACTGCATAAGAATGAAGTAGCTCATACAACTACACTGCAAGCTGCTGGTAAATACTAATGCAAAACTTATCTTTGTATAAGGTTGATTTTCAATTTATAAATGCTACATTGTACTTGTGGGTGGTCCATGTCTAAAATAAAGGATGCCCTCCCCTTCCATTAATATGATGTTGACTGAAGTTTCTCTGGACTCTACAGTGAAGGGATTGATGACATTTTTATCAGTAATGAGAACAAATTAGAAATATGCCCTGGGCAAAAGCAGACCCTCATTTTTTCAGCATCTCCCCATAGCCAGAGAATCAGCTGCTGTGTGTCACTGACGGTGTGTTTGGAGTACAGGGTCCTGCCAGGATTCGAACCTGGAACATCTGCATGGCCAGGCAGAGGCCCCCCGGAGCACAGAACCAGATGTGTACTCTCGGAAACAACCTCAGGACAACAGACTGATTCTCGGCTCAGCTATAGATATTTAACAGCCAGGTTTCTGCTGGCATTTATGAAAGGGAACTTTCCATCAATTTGCACACTTTATGATGTACAAGTCCACATCAGGAGTAAGATATGATAATTCTGGGGAAATAATTTAATGTTCATGCCGTGCATATCTGTAAACACCCCACTCTAGTCCACTGTGTCTGGCAGGTCAGATTTTACCTTGTGCCTGCTTTACACAGGGCAAAGCTTTAACCTTCTTTGTTGGTAAAGTCACCCTGGGGTCATCTACAGTCAGGCCCAGCACTGTGCCTGGGGGGAGCTCTCCAGTTGAATAGATGCCTGGATAAATTAGACAGTCACTGTCAATTAAACATGCCAACACAGACTCTACCAAATGGCAAAAAGTGATGGTGATGGTGGCAAAAATATTAAAATTTTGATTAACACTGAGAATACAGTAGAAACAGTAGACCTTTCAGTATGTGATAGACGTCAGCTTGTTGTTGATGCAGATTCATTTTGCTCTCGTCTTTGCAGTGCTCAGGCCACCAGAGCGGAGATGACTGGGATTTGTTTATTTCCTTCAAAGAAAAAGAAAACACAGTACTTCTTCAGAGTGAAATGCATATATATATATATTTCAAAGGCTCTTTGCTTTCATGGTGCTAACACAATAATTCTTACGTGACAGTCTGTAGCGGCTTCCAAAGTTTCTGCCAAAACAGAATGGGACTGCGGTCCAATCAGGCGATAACGTACAATCTCCAATGTGAGATCACTGCAACAGATCCATGTGTGAAATGCAAAAAAATTCACACAAAATAATTCCCATCAATATTTGGAGTGAAAGATATACACCCAAGCCATTTTTACTTTGCATCTCAATGAAAATAAACTAACTTTATAACTATTCCAGTTGAGCTTGACTTCCAGGTAACCGGGGTCGTGGGAGATCTGGTTCCATCTCCCAAGATCTTCTTGGCTGGAGGTACACTGGCATCCTTAACGCTGCGCTTTCTCTTGGTTCCAGTTACCTGCTGGGCCTCAGGGGTCTTTGCAGACTCTGATTCTGGGGTCAGAACAACTCCAGCAGGTATCACTACTGGAACAACTGGAGGAATTACAGCCTCACAACACTCGCACACAGTTTGTAGCTCAGGAAGAAGGTCCTGCAAAGAGTACAGAGTTAGTGGAGTGAACAACCTTGCTGACTTTGTCTCTCAATTCATCATCATATTTCCTAAAATTAACCCTTTAACCACAAAATTAATTGGCATTTTATTAAATAAACAGTCTTTTACAGTCAAAAAAGAGCAGGTATACCTTTTTAATAGTAGGATGAGCCCAAATCCACAGCTGCCTGTGATTTGACCCCTGCGTACGTGGTCTCCAGAGGAAGGTGACAGGGCCCAGGGGCTGTGAAGGATACTGTCCTGCTCTGTACAACACAACACTGCCCTGTCTTCGCCCTGATAGACTCAGTGCTGCAGCAAATGTGGGACCTGGAAACAGATAACACATACACACCACTCTAAACTGAACTTGGAATTTCCATTATTTTTTTAATGCTTTGTCTGAATAAAGATAAAATGTATGGTTGGGTTTGTGGCCGGGGCAGGGTGCATTTCTCACCGGTCTCCTTGCTGGTCAGTAGTGACAGACAAGCAAGCAGCTTGTCTTCCTCTCCCTGTAGCTCTATGCAGCAGTAGTAAGAAAGGTCCTGAGATGACAAAACCATTAAGGTCACAATTATTTTACCAGCAGTGAAGAACACTTAATTACAATACTAATTTTGTGGCAAAAATTAGGAAATGAAACACAACACACACTTCATTTCTGTGACGTTACCTGCAACAGACAGTGGCTGCTCATTGCCCTGTAGCAAGGCCGGTAGCATTTGTATGTGGGTCTGTCCCCAAGGCAATAGCCCCACTTTTTAACCATGTGGAAGCGCTTGGCGTGCCAAATGTGTGTCTCCAGCCACATGTTCTTTCTCTGCCGCCGGTTAAATTCCAGCAGCAGATTTCCGTGCCGCCGGCGGGCCTTGCGACTTTTGCTCTTTGGCTGTTCCTTCTTCTTCTTTGAGCCGGCCTGGAGGCTCTTCTCCCGCTGGAGGAGGAAGGAAACAGAAAGGTCACCTGACATGTCAGAGGTACTCAGGTGTCAAACCTGCTACTTTATAATAGACCAGAGTTACATGGGAGATTAAAATACTTAAAGCAAACATTCTGAACTTTACCATTCGGTTGGCCACATCTCTCAGTCTGCGAGGGAGCCGCTTGGTGTTGTGGCTCATGGCCCGTCTCCTCATGTGTTTGGGGAGGGCTCCATACACATGGCAGCTGCCTGTTGTCTTGGTGACGGCTTTCAACATGGCCTGCACTTCAGCTGCTCTGGCATTGGCAAAGGATCCAGCTGAATGGAGACGGGAGCGAGGGAGAAGGTTAAAGGCAATGCATTTTTAATCAATACAACTGATCTAAAAATAAAATCTGATCATTCTCTATGCTTGCAGAATAATAAATGATGACTGATGGATCTCAGTAGTTGAACATTCATAGTGTAGTACAACAGAGTATGCACTACAGTGCAATTGTGCAAAACATTAAAGTGAACAATGTTACCAGTGATCTGCTTGGGCATCTCCTTGGTATATCCTCCACCATCTTTCTGGTGCCCACGGACCCATCCACCCCGCTGATGGGGGTTCTTTGCCCTTTCTGCAGATGGATGATGTCAGATCCACCGTTGGGAACATCATCAAATCATTAGTCATTTCAGAGCCATCACAGGTGAAGACGAGAACGTGTCCAAGGTAGGGAAAAAACAAACAACTGCACTGGTGCCACAGACCATCAACTGTCTCTATGGCCAGTATTTCTTGCAATACATTTTGTTTGGTAACAAAACACAATAAAATAGAAAATCCAATGTCCAATGTCAAAATATACTTTCAACATCTTAATATTCCTGATTTGTGTTTGATTAGATCACACAGATTAAACCTGGGGTGGAGCACAGCATAGGAGTCATTCTCCCTGAATGTGACTCCATCGTTATTCCCTTTGATGAACTCTTATCTTCCCACTTCCCACAGTTAAACTGTAGATAATCACAGAGACATGCAGACACAGTGAGGACCAATGGAGCACAGTGAAATGTGCTGACTCTCTGAATCGCTGACTTTGCAGCAGCAAGAGGAGATGAGGCCATGCAAATAACGAGGAGTGAAGAGGACGCATCATACATCACAATAACGCAAGCAGAGGCACGCTGGGCCAAAATTAAAGCAGTACCGGTGTTCGGGGTGTCTCCTCCGTTCTCTGCGCTGCTGGATGGATACTGCACACTGACGGGCTGGTTTCTCATCTTCTTCCCCCTCATCTTCACTTTAGCTGCAGACATTTTCTACACAAGAAGGCAGGATTAAGACGCCAGCTGTCACTCTTACTGGTTATTAAACGAAAAGATGACACCCCAAATACCAAACACCAAATACCTAACATTACATGACTTGTGCGCAATGCTAACATTAGCCAGCTAGCTAAGTACGTCACTTCTTAAAGTTGAGCTGTTGGTTTACTTAACGAAATCACAAATACAACACATGCTAAGATTAAGTGAAGGCCGGTTACAGGGCGTGTGCTCACCTCTAGGTTCCCCAGTATGCAGACAAACTTTTCTCTGAAGGTAAACGTCCTGTCTTTCCACAGTTAGCCAACATGTGAGTTTGCCTCGCGCTGGTTGGCGTAATGTTTGCTTCCGGATATGTGGTGTTCATGGGATTTGTAGTGTATCGGCGCAACTAAAAGTTGTAATGACAAAAAATAATAATAATAATCGAGTTTATCTTGAACGTATGCTCTTGTTTCTTACAAATGGCGTTTATCCGAGCATAACATTTTTCTGTATACCGATACTCACACATAAAAATGGAAAATAAGGAAAAACAAACAAACAAAAACATGTTTTGCGCGTCTACAATATCATTTACAGTAAAGCACACTCGGTACGTCATCCCGTGCTCTGCAGCCTTTCCTTCCTTGCTCACAGCTGTCTGTCACAGCACTTATTTCATTTACTGGGTTTGATTGAAAATTGAGTACAATGGCCGCATTGATCAGGAGGATTATCAGCACAACAAAAGCTCCTGCTGCTATCGGCCCGTACAGGTGAGAGGAAGAGCTCTGAATCGTCAAGTCGGCGCACAGCTGACGCAGCTGCTGCCAGAATAACATTCATAGACCACATGTGTGTCGCTAAGTTGTTAAGAGAGTATTAACTGTTATACACAGCTGTATGATCATCTGTAATCAATATGATCATACGGTTGTGTTTAATTGCACCTTGTCGTCCAAGTGGCTGGTCGTGGTTGGAGGTCATTCGGTGAGATGAGCGTGGGAGCAAAGTACACGTTTTGGGGACACGGGTTGCACTTTAACTCTGTAAACTACAGAAAGCTTGTTTGATTTAAATCAAGGTTTTGTCTGTGCAGCACAGGTGTGTAGGCTATCTTCAAATCTTTAAAGTCCCTCTTTTAAACACCCAGACTTGCAGTAGTGTAACTATTATTATCTGCAATATAAGTTGCTTTTCAGCATTTACTGTCTACTATCCTTCTGAAAAAGTGAAGAACACAGAGGTTACCCAACCTTTAATCCTCTGCTCCCTCTCCCAGCCAAGCCGTATTGGTAGATCGGACCATGTACATCTCAGGACAGCTGGGGATGGATCCTGTCAGTGGACAGTTGGTGGAGGGGGGTGTTCAGGCTCAAACCAGACAGGTGACCCACCATAAAACATCCTCCCACCATTCATTCATTCATTCATAAACCTGGAGTACTGAAAAATGGGAAGCTATCCAAGATATGAAGATACTGAAGTTGTTTACTGTAATGAGTATGATGTGGTTGCTTCTTACTACACTTTATTGTGTTTATTAAGTTTATGGATCTTAGAAATACATGTAGTATACAATTATATCCTGTATTCTCTGTAAGTTTCTTTCAACTTGTCTCTGAAATATATATAAAATATTTATATATATGAAAACCAAGCACCTACATTTGGAAATTCTTTTCCCACAGGCTCTTGTGAATATGGGAGAAATCCTTAAAGCTGCTGGATGTGGTTATGAGAATGGTCAGAAAAACTTCACTCCCTGTTGTCTTGTTGGCATTCTGTTCTCATAGAAGATAATTATTTTATCACAGACCTAAACACACATTTTGTTGTTGTTTCCTGCAGTTGTGAAAACCACAGTGCTCTTAGCTGACATGAATGACTTTACTTCTGTCAATGATGTTTACAAACAGTGTAAGTATTAATTATTCACTTATTATTAATTATTCACTTATTAACAGTTTTTTTTTATTTTAAATTTGTTGCCATGGTAAAAACAACTAAACTAAATAAATAACTAACTAAATAAAAACTCATGACAGCAATATAGACTTTGCCACCAGGTGTCACTACAATCTAGGGAACCTGTATTAAACCGGCATACATAATGCAATGTAATGTTACGTTACACTTGGTTGGTTTGAAGCTACAAACATTTTTTGTACATATTGCCCTCATTCTTACCCAGAGTTCACATGATTAATTTGATAGAGTTTTGTGTGCTCATCTCCGATTAAATTCTGAATACTACTTATTCACTCACCGTAAATACCGTTAAATAAAATCAATCAATCTTTTTTTGAATTATTTTTGTTTTGGAACATCCTAGAGATAATTGTTATCTTTGAATTTGCCTCTTCATATTCATATAAATATGCTAGAATGATCCACAGCAAGTACACTTATGCAACAAATGTTAAGAAGCTGACAGCTGATCACACTGGTACAGGAACTGCTGACGTGTGCTGAGTCACTAAGCAGAGTGAAACCTGAGCTGCTGCTGCCAGTGGATTACACCTTACACTAAATGTCAGACAACATGCCACATCTGATGCTCCACAGACGGCCAGGAAATCCTCTAACTCTAATTTCAAAGCCTGTATGGGGAACCAGAAATATTAATATCACCATGCACCATGTTCATTTCCGTGTCATTTGAGGTAGTTCTGTTTCAACAAAATGAATCGTAACAGGAGCATCTCTGCAATCATTCATGCTCTTGAAGTGCTAAATGAGAAATTAATTAATGTATTCCATGTATGTGTAAGGTGTGGCATAACAGAATCTCATTCCAGTCACTCAAGTGGGTGGTTAAAAATAGGTCAATAATTATGGATGCAACTAAACCAACAGGTATCGGAACACATGCCTACTCAAAGTGAGTATCACATGTTTTCATTTATTCAGGCTAATTAGATTTCTGCTCACAGTGAAGTTGGGTGGAGCTTAACTGGATTTTTGTAATGTTACCGAATGAAGGTCCAGGTACTCCTGCCCTCAACAAGTTCCACGACACTAAGGGTAGGACCAGAAAGACCTTTTACTCAAGTCTGATCAGTCTTGTGAAGAGGCCTAATCAAGCAAAAGAAGTGGAAACACCTGTGTGCGTGCGTGTAAACGAACACTGTCCAGGGCTTTAAGCTGGTGTGGCTTTATTGCACTACATTTCCCAGAGATGTCCATTGTGTGTCCAATAATGCAGTTATTTCTACTGATGAAATTCTATAGGGGATGCTACTTCCTTTAATCACATCACAGTTTAAACTATACTTCCTTATTACCCTATCATTATATAATATGGGTGCCTTTTCTGTTTTTAGCAGCAAGTGAATGAATACTGTACATACACCAGTAAGATTGACCCAATGATTCAGTATTTTTATTTTATTTTTTGTCTGTCACCAATGTTGTAAGTGCTGCCCCAAAACACATACTACTACATACTACTCAACAATTCAAGGGTTTTTGAACTGATTTTTATAAAAGATTAAGTTTGACTTGTGTTTGTATCAGATTGCAGTTTGTCAATCACTGTTCACAGCTGTCAAACTTTACCAAAGTTCCACCACATGCCTCTTTCATTTTGTATCAACATGGTTAAATATGTGTGTGTTGGTAACATAATGCCATTGACTGTGCTGTTATCTCTGCTGCAGTCTTCAGCACTAACTACCCAGCCAGAGCGGCCTACCAGGTGTCAGCTCTTCCTAGAGTAAGTATCTGATGAAGACTTTGGCACTTCTCCACTGATTCTGTCGTGGATTTTGACTCAAATCTGTGTTGTATGTTCTCTCTTTCTAGGGTGGACTGGTTGAGATCGAAGCAGTTGCCGTATTAGGCCCTCTGACTAACGCTTCCTAACAAGTACATCTCTCACAAAAAAACAACAACAACTGGAAAACCCACAATCATATTAAACATACAGTACGTGCCTTGTTTTCTAGACTAGTCACAAATTGAACAACATTCCTGTGTAGCACTTATCATTTATTTTACGGACCTTTCATATTTTGTAAGGCATTAGGTGATTTAGCGCTGTCATAAACATGTCGTGGGTCACCTGGCAGACTAGCAGCAGTCAGGCTCAGTGCACTTTCTCCTCCCTCATTAACATTGATGAGACGTGTTTGGAGACAACGTGGCATTTTAAATTCCCTCTGCTCATATTTCACCTACAATAGCTGTTAAGTATCTAAGCTTGTTTGCACTTATTGAATTACGCTACCAGCCATACCCATGGCAATGTATCCTCTCTCAGTGTGCCACACGATGATCAAATCGAACTCAATAATAAATGTTTTTAATTTGCTTAAATGGATTGTTTCCTTGATATCAACAAAAGCATATGTAATTGATCACTTGGTGATATGTGTTTCTTGTTTTTCTTCTTTCCTCCTGATTGGTTCTCATATACTGGATCTGCGTTGATGCCAACAGGATGTACAGGCTAGAGAGCCATTAATACATGAAGACACATGGACTATGTCCCACATGATGGCTGAAAATAGATGAGAGATTACAGCAGTGCTGTTCTAACCAATGTTAGAACATTTGACCAATGATCTTTGGCTTATACTATAGGCATCAAATATTATTTAATTTATCTGACTTAAAAATGAAACTCAACAGAGCAATAGTCCTCAGAGACAGACAAATAAAATTTTCTTTCTCTTGAAAAAGATTCAACTCTGGTTTCACTCAAGTTTGTATAAGTGGGATAGGTTAACGCATTCTGTGGAAGGCTGGATATCCTCACAATTTTGTTCCATCTAAATATTAAAAACATTTGTTGTTTGCTAAGATGATTGGGCAACACATGTATGGTACAGCATACTAATATGTGAGCTTACACCATGTACATGTTTGCATCATCTCAAACATGGAGAATATATGAACTCGGTTTTAACGATGAGGTAGAGCCTGGGTATGTTGTTCACACGCTATTACCAATTTAAATAGCCAGAGACTACTTTCACAGTTTCTGCACACCACAATAAGTCATAGAGGAGCATGATAGATAAATATGTAGCTGAAACAGTTCCAGAACGACTGCAGGCGGTATGATGAAAAACAACTCTTTTAAAGGTCATACTGTCACGCAGCACACAGTTCTGTGTATGTGCATTTTTCATGTATGCGCGTTTGAAAGAAACATGCATTGGGAGTATTATAAACATGGTGGCTGCCAAACACTAAAACACACTCCCATTTCATTAAAAAAAAAAAAGCACATATCATTAGTGAGTAAAACTTTATTCTGTACACTAGGTTAGCAGAATCAGAGATAAAGTTCTGAAAAGGAATATTACAGGGAAAGAAACAGATGAAAAAAAGATAACAAACAAAATTTGTTCCCACAACGTCCATCACATGTTGCACAATTGAAAATAATTTTCTAAGACCTTTACAACACTGCGGAACTAATGATAATTTAAATTTTTCACTAGGTGATCTCTTACTGTGCTACACATGTATTTAATGCACTCAAACCAAACCCATATGCATATAACATCAGTGTTGCCAGGCCTCAGGATGCTTTTAAATCTATAGTTGGAAACACTTTTATTTTCAGAAAGAGAGTATTATGAACATCTGTCAGCTGTAGTACAGCTGCATAAAATGGCTTCGTGGAACAGCATGATGACATACAGTATCAGTACCTGGATCATCTGCATCCTAAACCTGGCAATGATTCAGTATGTCATTGCTAATCTTTTGCATATCGTTTGTATGCATTCTTAAGGAAACATGGAGTTGACTTACAGAAAAGCTTATCAGTATTACACTGTACTCTCTGTTATTTGACATTTAGTACCGTCAGTCCTATTACATGAACCTCATTAGAAAGAATAATGTGTAAATGACACCAAAGTAAAATGTGGATTTATGGCAGAGTTTACACTTCATAAAAATTTAAATTTGATCAATGAAAATGTAATCCTTCTCATATAAGTGATAAAAATTTAACTTTAGGCTGGCAGTATAAACCTAGCCAGTGCATGTTTGGTGTTTCTGTCACTATGAGCTTTATGCATAGTTTTATTCACAGTTGTATTTGGTTTGTATTCCCCAGAAGCAGCTATTTTAAATAGTCAAAGATTTCCTTAGCAAACATTGTGCCCTAGTTCATCACACTGCCATTAAGAGTTCACAGATTTCACAAGATATTGCACCCTCTTGTCTCATCCAACCTGTCCTATGTGTTTTTAGAGCATTTTTTTCACATAGGCCTGCATGTAGAGTATGTGGGTCCAGGCACGTAAGGCCTCAGTATAAAAACTTAGTTTATATTTACAAATGTAGGAAAAATCCTGATCTTTCCTTAAATGATATGTTATTAAGGCACCATGCATATTAATGTATCCAATGTACAGTTTGGTAAGCACTGATCAATACTGAAAATGTGAAGTTTGTTGCTTTGTCTTGTTGTTCCTCCAGTTGACTTAGAATGGTAGCTTTGGGATTCTTTGTTATTTTGGTGAATCTCTTCTCTCTGAAAAAAGATAAAGAATACAGTGAGATCCTTGACAGTTTCTATATTAAATTATATTCTCTACTCCATGCACCACATTACAAAATTATAATTTACAAAATAAATTGTTTTTACTTTGTACTTTCATAGTACTGGATACTGAGTTGATCCTGCAGTATTTGCATTGGATTATAGTGTGGTTTGTGGTTGTGCTCTTACCAACTCAATCCTCCTTTTTGGCTTTCTCGCTCTCTGCATCCAGAGAGGCCTCAGCTGCAGACACCGCTGCACACACACACAGATAGGAAATCAATACATGACATTTTCACTCAAGCCTCATTGTATTATTTCACTCTCGCTCAGGGCACTTTGAGCTTGTTTGACATATGACTTCACCATCACCAAAGACCCAGACCTAACTACTGTCACAATGCACCACAGAAGAGAAGTGAAGCGCAAACATTCCTTCTTAACCACATCTGGTTCTGCTGAACTGGTTTACTGATTTACCTCGCGTCTGAATACACACACATGTACACATGTATGCACACACTATACTTAGCCTCAAGAGAGAAACTCATAAAGTAGTTATGCAATACGTCTTCCACACCAGACCAGTATTTTACACGTGCTGCCTGGAGGGGCGTCCCTGTCCTAAAAGTACAGCATGTTCTCTAAGAATGGGGGGAGCAGGCTGTCTGGAAAAACCACGAGCTCTGCCCTTCACAAAAGGCAACTGACCACTGGAGGAAATGTGCAGTTAATGAGTTAATATGAAAAATGCACACAGGAGAATTAATGCACATTAAATTGTTTCAGTAGTTATTTTAAATTGTACACAGTGTTCACCTCGGGTATCCCACAGATTTTAATCAGAGAATCTCATTATAATGTAGAGCAGTGCTGCTGTGTTTAAAGAACATTAGCGTCATTACTGAGTGAACAACTAGCATCACTGTAACACGCTCCAAATGCAATTAACCGTATGCAAAAGTGTAAAAGAGAAGGTCTAAGTAGAATCATTCAGACTGATCCTGATTACTGCCTGAATTTATCTTTAAAATGTGGCCTGAAAAAAAAGTTGTAAAAGTTTTCACTCCACAGTTTTTACATGATGCTGAGAATCCAGTCCAGTTTATAGAGCATTTACATTGTCTTATGTAATTCGGAGCAGAAGGACATGATTATTCTGTAGTAAGTTCACAATGGAGTACAATGAGTGAGCGTTGCGTGACTGGAGCTGTTGTGCTGACAGCATGCTCCTGCTATAATCGACACACTCAAGACAGGATAGTGTGTGTGGCTGCTTTCTGTTTCTCACACTGTGTTATCTGTTCAGCCTCGTGGCTCGACAATATCCTGTTCATCCTGTCAGCTCTGGCTAATCACAGGAGTACAGGCAGGAACCTAAGTGAAGGGCTTTATTACATGAATGTTTAACTGAGAGTTTGGTGTTGCTAGCTATGCACCTATGTGTTGGATACCCGCTTAGTTACCAATGACAGCACCCTGTAGTAAAATTAGCTTTGGCCTTATGTCTAACAAGAAGATGGACTGGCTTGTGTGGCAGGTGAAGGACCATTAATGGTTTATCTGTATTTAAACAAAACCATGTTATCTATGTGCATGTGTTCTCTGAGTTTGTCTGTTTTCTGTCTCCCTCTCGCCTCTTTCTGCTTGTTTGCACATGTTTAGTGCCTAATGCATGTTTGCATGGATTCCCCAACAATTTCAGCCAGTGGCAGTGCTGGAGGACAATTTTTTGGGTGGAGGTCAGCTTGTCAGAGTCTGTGGATCAAGCAGGTTAAAACACGGTTTGAGGCCTTGAAGTCAAAGTTGGTAAGACAGGTTTGTCCGGAAACAATTCTATGTTTCTTTGAATACACCCATACAGTACTCTTCTTCACAAAGGCACCCATCATCCACTGGAATCCTATTGTCGTCACCCTTCAGTTGTTAATACTTTTACTCTTGAGAAAATGTGACAGCAGCAGGGTGCAGCTTGTCAGCCATCATGTGCAAAACACAAATAAAAATCTGCTTTAAATAGCTACATGGGAATTTATTCATCTGTGAATCATTGCTGTAAACTGCTGAACTACTGAATCATTGCAGTTATTTCTTGATTTGACTATATAAAGAGATTACTTATGAGATAAGAGGGAACATAGCAGTGTTAGAGTTTCATACCTTCAGGTGTGGGCTCAGAGGCCGGTGCCGAAGGTGCTGCACTGTCTGTCACAGACTCTGAGGTCACAGTTGCTGGTGGAGCTTCTGGGGCTGCTTCAGAAGAAGTTTCTGAAACCACTGGCGTAGATGCTGGAACCTCGGCCTCCTGGACCGGTTCAGCAGCTGGAGCAGGGGTGGCTTCTGTAGGGCAGGGTGCCTCTGCTGGTGGAGCAGCTTCAGCGGGGGCTGCAGGAGGTACTGTTGCCTCTTCAACAACAGGCTGAGGCTCAGCTTGGGCCTTAACTGGAGATAATGGAGGCATCTCTGGGATAGTTGCTACAGCAATCGCTGTATCTATTAGAAGCTCTGATTCCACTGCAGGTACAGGTGAAGCTTCACTTGGTGGTGAAGGCTCATCTGCTACTACACCTTCACTCTGGGCTGCAGCATCACTTGGCAGTGCAGCCTCACTTGGTGGTGCAGCCTCGCTTGGTGGTGCAGCCTCGCTTGGTGCTGTAGCCTCACTTGGTACTACACTTTCACCTGGTGCTGCAGCCTCATCTGGTACTATGCCTTCTCCTGCGACTGCAGCCTCACTTGGTGCTGCAGCTTCACTTGGTGCTGCAGCTTCATTTGGTGCTACACCTTCTACTGCGGCTTCAGCCTCACTTGGACCTGGTGCTGCAGCTTCACCTGTTTCTGAGGATTCACATGCCGCTGCAGAAGCAGTATTTGCTGCAACATTGTCAGTTGGAGCCTCTGTGTCAATAGGAGTTGCCACTTCAGCAGGGGCTTCAGCCACCACAGCTGCTGCTGCTTCTTCCACAACCACTGGGGCCTCTGCTGGTTCCAATACAACAGGTTCAACAGCAGGGGTGGCTGCAGAAGAGGCTGGCGCATTGGCCACCTCCTCAACAACAGCAGGGGCCTCTGCCTGCACAGTCACAACAGATTCAGCAGCAGGAGCATCCTCTGTAGCCTCAACGATGGCTTCAGGCTCAGGCGCAGCCTCAACCACAACAGTTTCTACAGCCGTGGCTTCCTCTACAAGGGGTAGTGCCTCCACCACCTCTACAGCAGCCTCAGGTTCGGTGGTGGCTTCAGCTGGAGCAGCAGCTTCTGGAGGAGCAGCTTCTGGAGCAGCAACTTCTGGAGCAGCAGCCTCTGGAGCAGCAGCCTCTGGAGCTGGCTCTGCAGGAGCAACAAGTTCTAGCTGAAGCTCAGCCTGTGGAACAGCCAGGAGATCCTCCCCAGAGCCGAGATCCTCCTGGGCCTCCAGGGCTATCAACACGGCTTCCGCCTCATCATCGACACCTGGTTGAAGATCGTCCGGTAAGGCAGTTTGCACAGGCAACTGCATCTGGTCCTCGATGGTTTGTGCATCTTCTGCGATGATACCGTTTCTGACTGTCAATAGAGGGATGACAAAAGAAAAGAGTGATTAAGATTCATGACTTGCAAGCATGTGGCACTCATCAGTCTTCATCAGTCCTTTCAGCTAGCGATTCACTGTTAATCTGTAACAGTAACTACGTGACAACGAACAACAACAACAACAAAAAAGCTTCCTCTGTCAATTGGGGTCCTTGACATAATTTATGAATTGAATGGTCTAAGGACAGAGGGTGTCGCTCCCTGTACAGATTGTAAAGCCCTCTGAGGCAAAGTGTGTTTTATGACTTTGGGCTATACAAATAAAATTTGGTTTGATTTGATTTGATTTGTCATGACAACATTCTTACCACCTGGATGAAATGGATCAAACTCATAAAAAGCATGTGCATGTGGACAATATGTTATAGATTTTACAGATCTCTTCATCTCCTGCTGTACCAAAGACACAAAAGCCTGAATATAGCAAAACAGGAGCTTAACTCAACACGAAAGGCCGGAGATAGGAAATAAGGCAATAAGGCACACAGAATGCATGCTAGAGAAAACATCCTTTCATTTCCGCAGCTGAAAAAAAATATTGAAGCCAGTGTTTGTCTAAAGCCTCAAGGACATGCAAGTCACTCAGGGGAATGGGGGGAATCAAAAGGAGGAATATATTACATGTGACAATCGCTTTCATTTGCCCCTGGGAAGACACCCTACCTTTATTCTCATTCACTGACCTCTGCTCTCACAACTAAGGGTGTGAATAACAAATCAGCCTTTGGGTGAAAAATACAGTGTATGAGGAACAATAGCAGGCCTGGATACATAAACTCAAATGTCAGGAACTGCAACATGCATCTCAGTTACAGGACGACAGCCTTAACAGAAGGTGTCTTTTATTAAAGTTTCCCTCCACAGTATTTCACAGCTTACTTCTTTGCAAAAACAACACATATGAGGCACACCAGAAGCTGAACGGATGGACAGTTTGGACGCTGCAGCTTCCTGATTTTATTTGTCTGTCAGAAGCGGTAAAAAGAGGCGAGAGTGATGGGTGGAAGGGAATGTGACGCCCTGGCAGCTCCAGTGGAAATGAGCCAGAGGAAGAACACAAAACACAGAGATGGGTTTATGTGAAGTGAAATATAACTATAAGAGTGTAGTGTTGTAAAAGCAGAAGATTTTATACAGATCTTTTCCCAGCTTGTAACTCTTTGTAAGGTTTTTGATTTACACAATTTCCTCTTCTAGATTAAAAACATATTCTCCATCAGCCTCCACTTCTATGAGCAGAAATCAACCTCTCACACCGACTATCACAGAGAACACAAAGCTGTTGTCTGCGCAGTAGCCCAGATCCGCTGTTAAAAAGTGTGAATATGTGTTTGGGTCGAGACAGAGACAGCCTCTCCAGGCATGGATGACTCGTGTGTCAACATGATTTAGCAGCCAGGGATGACAGAGATCCCAGTCAAAACAGTGCCATGGCTGGCCAAGAGCATGGAGGGGGGAGGGAGAAGGACAGACAACGGGGGCCCGGGTAGGGGATGGGACCAGTGGTGGCTTGGATGGCATACAGCTGGTTTGTTAGACAGACTGCACACTGTATGATTTAAACCTCCTGCCACATTTAGAGAAGCTAGTCTGGGCAAAGAGCACAATAACTTGGTTTTCTTGTTGGGGTGATGTAAGAGCTTGGAAAAAGGACCCAGGCTTCTCCAGGTGACCAAAGCTGGCTGTTTGGCTGGAGACACAATGCCCACAAACAAACATCACACAGTGACATAGTGGAAGATGGAAATGCTGCATATGAATACAGACAAACTATGCCAACTACACTTTTCTCAGAGACTAATAGCTACATCTTTTGTTATTTATTCAAATTAAAGTATTAACAGGCCATATGTACAAAGGAACACTGTGTAACAAGGGGGGTAACAGTTATGTCATGTGTATGTGGGGAGATGCAGTGAGAACATAGTGTTCATGCAGCCGTGCCTGGCATGACATATACATGTGCCAGTAGGTTGGAGTCATAAACAGACAATCATGGCCTGTGTCAGGCCTCTAAGTGGGCGTCTGCACCGGCTTGAACATAGAGTCCATATGCAAAGCCAAACAAACCAAGGCACCACAGAGCACTACTACATGTTTAGATGTTAAACTGTTTCACAGCCCGGCCTCGCTGCCCTATGCAGAGGAATTTCTGGATAGCCTGAAAACATTTGGGTTCTTTTCAAAAGGCTATCAATCTCTCTGAGCCCCACCTCTTTCTCCTCTGCAATCCTGTATTCATTGTGTGAGCTTGAAATTCCTGGATTTCAAACACCCCTTATCATGCACACACAGATGACAATCTGCTTACTTTTTTGGGGGGTGGGGGACCTTTGCATACAAACTTTGGAAGCATGAAGAAGATGTCTACATCACGTTGATTTAGCAGGACAGACACTCTTTTGCATGTGTGAGAAATGCCCAAAGTTACAAATCAGACTAGTTCAGAGTGGCAGAAAACAGGTTGGGTTGCAGCTCTTGCTTCAGGCTGCAGATAGACTAGAAAACAGCAGGGAGAGCTGGCTTTCACAGAGTGCTACTGTCAGTGCTACTGAATATCTAAGTTCTACCACTCTAAGCGCATCTACATGTAAATGCCTAATTACTTTTATGGAAAGAGGTCAAGAATTAGACAGGCTCATACAAGTTAGCTCTCTCTCTCAGGTCTCACTTCATCAATAAGTCATGCAATGCAGTTTACAGTTTTTGTTAACACACTTTCAGTGGACGTCAAACTGGAGATGGATGTCTAAAAATAACCACAATGATTAGAAGGCAGCACATAAATAATTGGTCTCTGTGTACAGAACAAATCTCCCTCTTTTTTTCCCCAAACGTTACTTGAGAAAAGTCCTTTTGAATGAAACTTTCAGTAAATCAACACAGGAGTAAAAAGTGTGTGCAGAAAGTGCTTTTTTTTCTTTAGTATAAAAATAAATACCAACCACTTCAGAGCTAAGTGGGTGAACATAAATAATTCTCTCCATAAAGCACTGTAGTATGCTGTGCAGCAGAGGAGAGTGAGAAAGCACACAGTGTACCAGACCAGCAGTCACACACCCCCCTCAGCCAGACCTGACTCAAAGGAAGTAACTTGGAGCGACTGAACACACAGAGAAAATGAACAAATCATATTTCATGCTCACCAGATTAAAAGACACAAAGATAAATGACAACATTTACATTCTACACAGGTGATCACTACTTACCCACTGCGTCTCCATTGCTTTCCTCTGGTTTTGTACCTGGTTTCTTCTCTTGATCAATAGTCTGTGCACTGGATGAGGAGCACCCCATGTTTGAAAGAAAAAGTTGAGATGATGAATGAAAAGAAGATTATAATAGAAGCAAAGACAACTCCACACTGCTCTCTGTTAGCAAAGACAGAGACTGTCTGGCAGTGAAATCATGGACAGCTATAGCTCTTCAGTTCCTAAGAGTAGCTGGGCACCATTATCTCCCCTGGTCTCTTTGTGTATTTATGCATGGCCTGCTGCCCCTTTGCCCCAGATCTGTTGTGAAAATGCAGCTAAGTAGTGCAGTCACTACTGCTGAATGTTCTCAAACTGCCCCCAGCTCACAGACATACTATTGATATAGGAGGAGGAGGCAAACATGTGCTTGACGTGAGTTTCCTCCCCTTTATGGGAGTGTCCTCCTGGAGGAGATCCACCTCCTGGTGGCAATGTTTAGGGTAGCACATCATGTGCCAGAATAAAATATATGTATAATACTTATACTACTTACTACTACTACTACTACTACTTATACTACTTATAATACTTATGTATAATACTTTCATACCATCTCAGGGGCACATATTGTGCTCCTCTACATTTATGTGATAAGTTTAGTTACTTTTCTACAGAAACTGCTGCCACAGCTAACCACGAGGTAAGCTGCAGTGGATTTTGAATGTTTGTGTTTTTTCTTCTCATTTGGTTCATAAGAATGTATAAGTTATTCAGTGCACGCATTTCCCTGTTACTTCTACTTAAATGAACACTACAGCCTGAGAGAGTTAACAGCATTCAAGCATAAAACGTGTCTGCATTTAAATAAATAGAATTAAAATACTAAAAGAATAAGTTGTGGAGTCCGTAATAACCGTGTAGACATAAACAGTCTATAGAAACAAGAACAATAGTTCAGCTCTCACATAAGTTGGATTTTGAATAATTGTGTTTCTTCTCTTTCTTGTGTGAATTATTTTTTATTTTCTGACCTGAATAAAATGTTAAAATGTTTTGGTTGGTTGCACAACTATGTTTTGAAGCATGGAAAATGTGGTTTATCGATGATATAAATAGATATGTAAAATATGTCTTTAAACTTGAATTAGGATTCTTTAGTGATTCATACACGTCTGAATTTTATTTTAAAGCTATCTTGATTTAAAGGTCTTATATAGTCCCGTTAGTCACATTTATCTTTCAGGAACTTTGCCAATTGTGTCTCTGTTTACTGAAGAAAACAACATTGCACCCACATAAATGGGAGGGTCAAAAATACTCTCTAGCCTCTAGCCTTTTAATAAAATAGAAGTTGACGTTGTGTTTTAGGAACATACAGCACACAGTGAACCAAATCAGTACTCCACTGAGTTTTTAATAAAACACTCATCTAAAGCGATACCATGTACTGTGAGTATACTTGGCCTTTACTGTACAAGCCCGCAGAGAGCTGCGGCCCCACTCGGGCCAGGGTGGCAGATGATGCTGGCAGATGCTGTCAATGTTGGCTGATGCCACGGAGCGTTGTCTGGCCCTAGTCCATACACATTACTGATGTTTTTACTGCCAAACTAGTCTAAATGCATTGTTCTAAAAGTTAGCAAGCTAGACAAATAATATTATCACACTACAGCCACCCACCTGACTAGCATCCACGCAGACCCGGCTCTCTCACTCAAACACACCATACTTGAGAACTAAAGTACTGTAAGGGGTCTGTGGGCACTCCCCCAGAAACATTTATGATTTTTAACACATAAATGAGGCATTCTGGTGTACTCTGAGGAGAAAATAGAGGGAAAAGACAACATTGCTTCAGATTTAAAAAAAAAAAAAAAAAAAAAAAGCAGATTTAGTACTGACTGAGGACTGAGGTTTTCATCTGGATCTGACAGCTGTACTGTCAGATATTAAATATGAAAAGGGACACACATAAATGCCTATTTGTCAGTTTACTGTACAATATTTATTTTTTGGCATTACATATAAAACATTACAGACAAAAATACACTGTGTTGTATACAAAAGTATATAAATAGCTTCAGTAGAAAGCATTGCGTTTGCATATGTTTCAGTGCAGCGAGTAGAGCAGGATTAAAGAGGTCCTGTGAATGCTACACTGCAGGTTGTAAGGCAGGCAGGGGGATCTCAGCCTTTCATTTGAGCACAAGTTGAGTCTCGAGTATCTCCAGCTTCTTTGACATAGCTTCAAGTGGGCATGTTAAGGAAAGATTGAAAACAAAATGATACTCCTCTCATAATAAAATTATAAAACATAAACTTACATATCATAGTACATCCGTAACTTACTTACACTCACTATCTCTACATTAATATAAAAAATAATTAAATAACCTGAAACCCAGACCTAACTCAGCTGCCTGTGGGATAGCCAGCTAGCTAAGACTGGTCCATATGATAGCTTAATTAAAGCCAATATTGCATATTGATGCAATATTGTAGTAATAGTGATGCAAACATGAAGGGCTGCATATTGTTTGGAAGCATATGTGTGTGTAGAGCATCCCATGTTAATCATTTCCACAACTTCAGCCTTGTGCATTCTTGTTTGATAGCTTTGGTTACTAGTTACTTTGCAGATTTAAAATTAATAATATAAAATCTATATCAACTAATAATGCAAATACTTTGGTACTTTTCTTCAGTACGATTTTGAATGCAAGATTTGCACTTGTAACAGAGTATTTTACACTGAACTCTGTGTATTTTATGTTTCTTTGTCCACTGTTGTGTGTTCATTGTTTGTCCAGTTAGTCAGTCTTCTCAGTATGTTCACTGATAATTCCTGTACATCTTTAGATTCAAACACCTAGCCTGAAAGCTGTGAACACATGAAATTGATTTATTAGTCTCGAACAGTTAAACACTCAGTTTTTACTTGACTCTTCATTTTAACAGTCAAATTGCAGATTACAAAAAAAACATATTGAGCATAACTGTGGAGCTGACAGTGTAAAGGATATTATTCTGCATCAGGTTCTTCAGCTTCTCAGTGACCTGGTTTTGAAACATAATCACATTCTCACACTCGCACATGTTTTCATCAGAAGGTTTGTCTGTGGGGAAAGAAAAAAAAATCAGATGAGAAGATCTTCCTGCTGGAGCGGTTTAGTTTCGTCTTACCTTCCCTATCTCACCCGATCCCTTCTAATCTTTCCCTGCAGGTTTCCCTTCCTGTCTGTGTAGAGGCTGTAGTAGATGTAGGTGGGATATGTGATATGTTTTTGCAGTGTTGCCACCTAAAAAACGTATAGAGCTGGTTGAATCAGTGATTGTCATAACAGCAGCAGGTGGCAGTGATGCACCATTTTAATGGAAATACATGTTGTCAGGACACTGGCCTGTAGGATCGAGCTGCGGATGAAATTGTCTTTATATCTGACATTCTTCTTTTAGTTCAGGTAAAATACCTTTACATATCCTGGACTTGAGCTTCTTTGTAATTTCTCCCATGTTCTCAAAATCTTCAGCGTAATAGAGGTGCTTCTCATCAGGCTCTGAGGCTATTTCTCTCAGCTCCTGTTCAATGGCTTTGCCAACACCCAGAGCATATATTGTGACTCCTGAAAATAACAGAAAACAAATAGGATCATGACAGGAAAGAGACTGAACTGAGTTTGATTAGTGCATTGTAGTGCAGTGTACCAGAGTTCTTTGCTTTATTAGCCCATTCAGACACATCATCCTGTGATCTTCCATCAGTGAACACAATGCAGACACGTGGGATGTTGAGCCTGGCTCCTTCTTTAGCTGAAAAGCTGAACTCGAACATGTGACGTATGGCTGAGCCGGTCATGGAGCCTCTCCCCATATACTGCATGCGAGACACAGCCTGTTTGATGTGCAGTGCTGTGGTGTACTGGCCCAGGGTGAACTCTGTGCGCACCTTGGTGGAGTACTGAATAAGACCAACATGTGTGCCTGTTCTGGAAATGTCCAGCGAGTCCACAATGCCATTTACAAACTGCTTGACCAGCTCAAAGTTGGCAGGACCCAGACTCTTAGAGCCATCGATTACAAAAACCAGATCCATGATTCCATCACCGCACTCTGGCTCTGTCAGAGACAAGGAAATCAAACACATGTTTTATGTATTATTAAATTCAGATGGACAGGATCTATATCAAAGTTGAGATCATACTTTTGCAGCTTTTCCCATCTTCAGCCAGCATAAATCCTTCAAAACATCTGCAGATGTAGGAGTCATTGGTGCTGACACACTGATGCTCACAGCCATGATCCACTGTCTGACACACATCCACGCCTGAGAGAGTAATCACAGAGAAACATGTACATTTGTATTCTTAATTGTGTGTCATTGTAACTGTAAATCCTCTGTGTTTATTAGACTAATCTGAGGACATAAACACTGAATATCCCCTTAATCCTGATGGCAGGGGAAAACATAGAATTTATCGGTGTGCTGGGATTAACACTGACCTCACGACCGGTTGAAAATTCATTCAGAATTATGTAACATGGAAATAACAGAACAGGGGACAGAAACAGTCATAGCAACATGACAGATTATATTCAGAATTTTGTTCATTTCACCTCACACAAATATCAGTTCTGTCTTTTCTGTTCTGTCAAAAGATTAGGACTGCATTTGGATCAGTTCTGTTCAATATGAACTGAAATGAATCACAAGTCTCCACACCTAATCACTCTCAACGGAGAGACTCACTGCCACAAAACTTACATTATTTACCCTTTGTATGTCATCTCCTGTAAGGCACTTCTGTTCTGCAGTATCCCATCAAATCAGTGTTTTTAAATTTGTACATCATAACCTCTGGCTGCAGGTCACTGAATATTCATGACAATGAATGAGCTTGGACTCACTTTGACATGTTTTTCCATCAGGTCGGAGTGTGAATCCATCTCTGCATTTACACACACATGAATCTTCTGTGTTCATGAACTCCTGTTCACAGCCGTGTTTCCCATCAGCACAATGGTCGATCCCTGCAGTCAGTTTATCAATACGGACAGGATTATGGAAGAATTACTGAGAAAATGAAATACCTCTTAACTGCAACCCATGGAGAGTATTCATGGCC
The DNA here is from genome assembly GCA_023373845.1 of Nibea coibor. NCBI lineage: Eukaryota > Metazoa > Chordata > Actinopteri > Sciaenidae > Nibea > Nibea coibor. Next base: position 4,964,142 of record CM041726.1, read on the forward strand.
AGAGGTGATTACAGTAATACAGTATCAAGTTTCTTCTTGTGCTACAGTTTAATGTTTGACTGCTGGACTCAACTCCAAAGACAAACTGTTCAAGACTGTAGCACTAATGAAAAACAGGCTGGAGGACAATACAACAGTTATTAATGCATATAACAGTACACATGATGTCATGTCTTAGTCTATGAATAAATTATTTCTTTCTTTGTTAAAATAAGATGAAGGAAACATCCGACACTTACTCTTGCATGTTTTTCCATCAGGCCTGAGTGTGAAGCCTTTCCTGCATTTACACACACAGGAGTCCTCTGTGTTCATAAACTCCTGTTCACACCCGTGGGTGCCATCAGCACAGTGTTCCATCTCTGCAGGAAATCGTCAGTGAGGTGAGGCAGGATTACTGAAAACATTCTTCTAGCCAAGACTTTAATTTTAATGTGCACTGGAAAGATCAGGACATCACGAACAGATTAAATCAAATTTACTGAATGTTCCTCTCCTGTAATGATCATAATGTTTCATTACATCATCGAGCACAAACAGAGAAGCTCTAACAAATCTAAATAATCTTAAAGCCTAGATCTAAACATTAAAAAAAATATGTACACCCCTCTGTGCTGCTAGAACCTGTATGATACAGGAGCATTAACATCATATTGTTGCTCGACCCCACAGATACATTGTTTAGACAATAATAAATATGAATTCATACATCAAATGTTTTCCACCTCTGAGAGTAAAACAAATCTACAATTTCAAGGAAGTGGAACAGATTATCCGACACTTACTCTTGCATGTTTTCCCATCGGGCCTGAGTGTGAAACCTTTCCTGCATTTACACACACAGGAGTCCTCTGTGTTCATAAACTCCTGTTCACACCCGTGGGTGCCATCAGCACAGTGATCGATCTCTGCAGGAGAAAGGCACTCTATTAGGTGAGGCAGGATTAATGTGTAATTACTGAAAACTTGCTGCTACTCTGACCAAGCTTTCTAAGTTAATGTGCATTGGAAAGATGAAAATCTCACTGACAGATTATCAAATTTACTGAATATTCCTTTCCTGCACCTTTAATTTCATAAGTGAGCACAAACAAAAGAAATCTGAAAAATCCTGAGGCATAGAGCTAGACATCAGAAGTTTTCTCAGCCTCTCCAATGCTGTAAGAACATCTGAAGTCTTTCCAAGACATGTGAATAAATCAGGTTTCTTCTCATACATCATATTGCTGCTCTACCCCACAGATACACAGATTACACACACTGTAAATCAATAACACATTCTTGTTTATTTCAAGGACATAGAAAAAAGCATCAGACACTTACTCTTGCATGTTTTGCCATCAGACCTGAGTGTGAAGCCTTTCCTGCATTTACACACACAGGAGTCGTCAGTGTTCTCAAACTCCTGTTCACACCCGTGGGTGCCATCAGCACAGTGATCGATCTCTGGGTGAGATAATCAGTACAGAGGAGAGACTGAAGCGCTGTTATGAACAAATGACAATTCTGTGACAAATCCTGTGGATATAATGGGTATCTGTGGTGACTTTATGAAAATCATTTTATGATTAGATTTCAGTTTGTTGCTATAAAGTGTGACTGTCTTTTTCTGTGATGACACGCAAGATAAAAGCACTTACTGCTGCAGGTTTTTCCATCCAGATTGAGCATGTAGCCCTTCTTACACCTGCAGATGTAGGACTCTGGAACGCTGACACAGTTGTGCTCACAGCCATGGTTCCCCAGGTCACAGTAGTCTATCACTGAAAAGGACGAATGTCCTATTAATACAATGATACTCCTCACACTGCATGTACTACTACTTCCTTATCTGTATAGCTTTCAGGTCGACACATATATACCAAGTATACAAGAAGAAACACTCAAAAGTAGGACAAAATGTAAGAAATGAGAAAACTGACTGAATATTCATCAAAGATCTGAATCCACTCTCACACACTGTGGTAAAGGTGTAGACCTGTGAACCCACGAACAGGAAAGATCAAACGGTTATTCTTGTTTTGATTCAGTGGTACTATGACACCCTGGATACACCTCCACATCTCAGCAGCTGCTCTGGTGATTGCAAAAGCACACTTCCTCCAGGAAATCTCCCCCACTTTACTTTCTGTTAACATTCACCAGAGGAGCAAAAAGGAACCTTTTCCAACAGTGGGTGGAGGAACATCACTGGCAGGAAGAATGCTGGAGCTCCTTTACATTGAAGGGCCAGCAAAATTAAACACACTAGCACTAGTTCACTCCAGTACGCCGTGTTTTAGTCACCAAATACTATCATGCCTTCCTCGAGGTGTTTCCATATATGTTAAGAGTAAATATTCTGTAAAAAGAATATTCTAAAAGTTCATAGCAAAGTAGTTTTATATACTTGGACGGATGGATGTGTGTCAGGGAACTATGCAACAGGCTGCTTCAGACATCACCTGGATGAAAACTACATATATATAAGACCTAATGCAACTAAATTTTGGACTGAAGCTCCCAGTGCTCTGCGCAATGTTCTCAATGGCATTCTCAATTGGACTCGTTTAACTATATACTGAAAAAGCATGGAGATAAAATATTAATGTGTGTATGCAACTGGGTAACATTTTGTAGGTTTACATAGAGACAAATATATTAAAATTAATATAGTAACAAAAAGAGGTTATGGGTACTAGTGACAGAGAAAGTAAAGAACGCGTCATTACGGTTGCATTTCTTCAGGTCTATGTTGAGTTGATATCCTGGACGGCAGCGGCACTCATAGCTGTCAGGCAGGTTTGCACAGATGTGTTCACAGCCATGATCCACCACAGCACACATGTCCTCAGCTACAGAGGGACAACATATGATCCATCTGATTAGTGTAAGTTCAAAATATCCTTTTAACTCCGGAAGGAAACTAAATGTACCTCTGGAAAACCAAAACAATGAGTTCAAAGACACTAAAATGTGAAAACAGTTCAAATCTGGGTAGACACATTTTTAAAAAGAACAGATCAGATAGAAGAAAGGTGTTCTTTCACCTTTACATGTCTTGCCATCAGGGTTGAGGATGAAGCCTTTCCTGCATTTGCACCTGTATGAAGCGGGGCTGCTCACACAGATGTGTTGGCACTGATGGTCCACCACCTCACACATCTCTGTAGCTAACACATGCATGCATGCACACACACAAACACAGATGGTTAAACAAAGGTGAAAACACTCATGCAAATGAGGAGGCTCATTGGACTAAAAAGAGATGGGATTCATCACCTCCACACAGTTTGGACTGGAACACGGAGATGAGGGTTTCTATCTGGCTGAAGTTGGCCACCAGGTGCACATGCTCAGAGTGTGGCTCACTCCCTATGGTCTTCAGAGTGTCCATGTCCACCCTTCCCACTCCAATAGCAAAGATCTGGATGCCGGCCTCCCTCGCCTGAGCTGCGATCTCCTCCACCGTGTCCTGAGGCCGCCCATCAGTTACAATCATAGCAATCCTTGGGATCTGCAGGTTTGCTGGTCGTGCTCCATCTTCCTCAGTGAAGGATGTCTCCATGGTGTACTGAATGGCTAAACCTGTCATTGTTCCTGTGGCGAGGTGCTTCATGTTCCTCACTGCCTGCTCCACCTCAGCCTTGGTGGTATAGGTTTTGAGGGAGAACTCTGGCTGGATCTCGCTGCCATACTGGAGCAGACCAACCCGAGTGTCATCAGGGCCGATCTTCAGGAACTGAAGCAGGTTGATGATGAAGGTCTTGACCTTTTCGTAGTCGTGGGGGCGGATGCTTCGAGAGCTGTCGATGACAAAGACGAAATCCAGCGGGATGGCTTTGCAAGGGTTCTCTGTGAGCAAAGACATGGAGTTTTGTGATCAGGAAATCAAATACTGCAAATACTGCACTACTTGACTTTGTTAGACAGGAATAGACAGAAGTTAGGAAAACACACGTTGGTCACAACTAGTCACTTACCCACTGCTTTAGTTTGGACAGTTGTCTCATTTCGCCCTCTGGCTGCGATGGGTCTGGGACGGCGCCTGTCCAGTCGAACTGCGTCACAGCACAGCAGGCAGAAGAGGCCGAAGGCCAAAGACCTCATTCTGACGAGAGGCGACAACTGCAGCGTTTAGAGAGAAGAACTGGTAGGAACACTCCCACAATGCAGTGCAAGCCTGCATGGAAGACAGAGACAGAGAAAGAGAGACAAGATGGGAAATTAAGAAAAAGTGTGTTTTTTTTTATCATATAATTTTAATATATAAATTAAATATTTTTAATCACATGAAAATTTCTCAATAAAATGGTATCACATATCAAAAAGCATGTGATATTTTGGGCTAATTCAAATATTTTATGTTCCAAATTTGGGGATTTTTGGTACAATTTGAGGAATGTTAAAATCAGCCTGAAGTCCCTGAAATGCGATTTCAAAGATTTTTCCCCATAGTCTTTAAGATTAACAACTAAACTTGCAACAATCACAGTTTGGAAAAAGTTTTTAATTATGAAATTTAATGCCAAATAAACACAAAATACAGAAATCTTTGTGAAATGACTCAAACTAGTAATTACTGGTAAGAAGTTAATGGCTAATAAGACTTTAAATACCAAACAAGTATTCATCTAGGGATTCCAGGACAAATAAGGTTCATGAATAAAACTATAAGGTTCCTTGCAAAGGGCCACATGGTGGCACTATTCATGGCAAGGCACACATTTTTTTCTTACAGCCATCATGTAACTCTTACTGATATATTTGAAATATGCAGCAAGCAGATAACAATGTACAAGATTGAAAAACTCCTCGAATATAGTGAGCGCGTATCAGTGAGGTTACTAGTGAAATGCTGCGTTTAAGTTAATGATGAAGAGGGATATAAATAGGAGAACTTTCACCTCCTGCATATTTGACCTCATCAGCTTCAGATTTCACATTTTAGTTAGATGTAATGAACACAGCACCAGTTTGTAGAGTAATCTGATAAATTTACTATAGATGTAATCTGATAGTAAATTTAAAATGTTAACTAGATATATGTCATGGTGTGGACGTGTGGGCTGCATGAGTGTCAAGTTTTCCCACCTGCCTCATATGAAGTCAACAAAACTCCATGTGAATGAGCTTTTGGGTGTTTGGCTGCATAGGTGGTTTAAGGTGATTTAAGAGAGGCTGAAAACTACTGCAGACTGTTTCCCTATCCAGTCCCCAGGAGAGCCATTCATTACATCATATTCAGACTACAGACTCCACTGTCTGAATCCTGTCTGTGTTTGGTGTAGAAATAGCAAATATATCCACATTCAGTAGCAGGATGACGTGGCATTGGTCATATAGAATAGATCTAAGGTCTGAAGCAGCTTGTAAGACGTTGAAATTTCCGAATGTCTTAATGAAGTTCTGAACAGCGCTCGGCTCAGGGTGGTGACACTGACTCAGTGACAGCCTGTTTGCAGCTCAGGCAGATGAACAGCCCCACACAGACATGTATATGGTAGCAGCTGACCTGAGACCTGCAGGGGTCACATAACCATGTTGCATCCCACGCAGAGCTGTTGACCTCTGACCTCACATCTGTTTGATGTCTCATTGCCACAGGTCTGACAGTGTTTTCTTCAGTGACTATTGATCAGTATGACAAGTGTACAATCTATGTAAGAACTCCATACTGTGCCACATCTGACTTTAATGTTCCTTATGTAAAAATGAACATTTTCCTAATTATTGTTTGATTGTCATTAAAAAAAACTGATACATCATTCACAAAGTGGCCTCATACAGGTGAAAATATAAGGTGATTTCATAAACTGTGTGACTGAAATGGTGGGATTCCATCACAGAGCAACCCCTCTCACATTTCCTTGTGAATGAAAGCAAAGGCTGTGTGTTTACAATTAAACACAAAACCAGCATACACCTAGCTGTGTTTTATGGGACCTGATCTCTGTTTTACACATTTCCTTTATCCTCTGATGGCTTTTCATGATGCAGGTGATGGAAACTAAGATGTCTTCAGTAAAAACAGAACACAGGTGACAGCTGGTGATTCCACATTTTTACACTCAGGTTTTTTTAAGTAAAAAAAAAATCACAATAAAAAATCATATTAACTCCTTTAAAATAAGATATAAAAGCAGAGTAGTGCAGTGCCTCAGCAACTACACAGCCTCACGCTATCAGGAAAATAAATCAAACTTACCCTGTTATTTAAACCAACAATTCCTCCTTCTGCAATAAAAGTTTCTCAGTAGATCCCGGCACTCCGCAAGAGAAGACTCCCTGCAGGAAGAATCAGTCAATCTGGTAGCTCCAGACAGTAAACATGCATATATCCCAGCCCTCTCTGCTCTTTTTGTATCTGTCCAGGCACTTGCATTGCTCTGCCCCTTATTCCATCCACTCTGTTTCTCTGTTTACTCCCACTCCAAGGAGACGCCTCTTGCTCTACTCATATTAAACAGAAGCTCTGTGGATACTTTTGCTAACATATAGCTGGGACCTTTGCTCAAGCTCCAGTTTACTTCGTACATTAAAGAATAAAGAGTTTAATGGCTTATTTTAAAGTTTACTGAAGCGGCACTTACACTTTCAGATTAAGGGGCATTGAATTATGGAAGTGAACTATCATGAACTATCCATTGATTGTGACTTTTTTTGCACAAAAAGCTGCCCAACTGAATCTATTTTCATTTGGTGCAATGGTCAAATTAACTTTAAGAAGACCAGAATCAGAACTCGTATTAGATTTTCTTCACCTTGTTCTATACATTGAAAGCAATAATGTTGTAAAGTGTCATGTTTGAAATAAAAAATTCAAAATATGTTCCTTTATATTGTCCTGTAGTCTAACAGGTCATAACCACTGTGATAGAGGTGATGTTTGGATGAACTCTGCACATCTTCTTTTTTTATAGCACCTTATGGAAAGAGTTAGTAGAGTCATCATAAATCTAACCATTCTGGGGGTACCTGCCTGCAACGCAATGACAACTTTCATACACAGTCACCTCTTACTAATAGTTTTCCATGGGCACATCTGCCCTTCAGACTGAGCACACAGTGTCAGTGTCAACATCAGAAACAATCAGAAAAACGTTGGTTTTTGTTGGCGACACAAACTAACTTATGAGTTCACACACAAACTTGTGAATCACATTCAAAATGAGACACAAACATCTGTCGGTGGAGTTAGATTTTTAATAGACAAATAAATGTCACATCTTTCTTTTTCAGTCTTCTGTTTTGACTTTTGTGTCCTCGTAGTACATTTTGTGTCCAGGGAGCAGTTTGCCAATAACTGCATCTGGTGGAACAGACCTGTGTGTTCACGCACACCAGAAGCTCCCATTGGCTTAATTGAAAAAACACAAGCTCTGTATTTACTGAGCTCCTGAACGGAGAGAGAGGCTCGATCTAGAGTCACCGCACCAGATTCCCTTGAATACTCTCATGACTTCAAAAAGCAAACTGATTCCAGATCAGTGCTACTTCTCTGCTGTCAAAAATAGATAAAATTGCAGCCCAAGACATTTCTCGTCAATCAGTAGAAACACACAACTACATTTAAAAGTTATGAAGGTCAACCACTGCAACTCAACACTCTGAATTTACTAACACAAAACATTTCTGTCTGCAGTCGGATGAAACCATAAAAGAGGGTGATATGTTTGATATACACTAGGTTGCTCTTCGATCATGTCAGAATATAGGCAGATGCATTTCTTTGGGAAAACTTCCAGTCAAGGTGACACTTCACTCATGGATATACAAAGGGCACCCCATCAGAGAGAAAGTTATGAATAAAGGCAATCCAACCCTGATCACGAGCAGAGACAAGACAAACAGGAAACACTCGCCAGTGCTTCCCTCATTACTGTGGCCAATAATCATCATTTTTGCATTTGTGCGTACTTAAACATGTCAATCAAAGGGAGGACGCATAAAATACTATTACAGGTACATACACAGTAAGTAGGTAAGTAGAATTGATAAAAAATATATGAAATCATCTATCAAACCTTCTAATGCCTTATTACAACCAGGTTCAAATGCATGAAAATGCACATGCTCATTTCTGGAATCATACTTACAGAAACAGAATGCACACATGGAAGAGTTACAGTATCAATAATATCAATAAATAACAGGGAGGGATGAGAGGTCACGGTGGTGGTAGAGGTTTGTGCATGTATACGTGTGTGAGATCATTTTGGTCATGTCTGTGCATGCATGGATGTGCTGCAGTGTGTGTGTGTGTGTAGCAACAATATATCCATGAATATACTGTACACTGGAGAGGCAGTGTGGTGCATAAATTCTGCTGGGGTTTTATTAACAGCAGGGTCCAGTCAGCAGGATGCTGGGAATGTTTTCATGCTGTAGCGGTGGTGTAAGGTGGAGGAGCTTGCTTTGGAGGGATGCTGATACTGTCATCATAGGGGGGTAACAGCACCTGGAGATGAGGAGGAAAACAGATTTTGGTTAGTATTAGTTCTCCTGACTTTACAAAAGAACAGGTGCAATTCCAGATCTAATGTGAAATAGTGCAAATGTATGATTATTCTGTTGACATCTGAGCTTGATTTTGTTTAGGCTACATAATATTACATCAGCTTTTGTGCAAGTCAACAGAAGAATTAAACAGTTTGGATTAAGTGAAACATCCATGAGCCCAGTTCAAAAGGCAGAAGCACCATCATGATTTCCTTATAAACCTGTTAAACTAACAGAACTTTGTAAGCTCACTTTATATGTATGGTATGTTTACCATACAAAAGTACAAAAAGTACAAAAGTACAATGACTAAAATGTTTTTAGGAACTGAGCTTTGTTTTTCCTGAAGGGAGGACAGTCTGGTGTTTTTTTGCCCTGTATGTGTATATATGTCATGTTCCCTGAGAGATTTACTGCTTTTAAAAAGAAGAGTTGAACAGATCATGAACGTGCTTTTTGCCAAATGTGGAGGACAACAATCGTGCTTCTCTAAGTTTTATTTTCCACTTGAAAGCAGAACCAAGTCAGTGTTGAGAAACAGTGAAAGATCTTTTTTTTTTTTTTTTTTTTTTTTTTTAATAGAGCACTATTTTGAATCATATGAGTCAAGACAAGTTAAATAAATCAAAGTTAACTTTTAATGTGTTCCACTAATAAATGAAAAAACAAAACTATAATTTTCTGCACTCTCAATGGCTGTGCTCATAAATGTTAGTTCAAAGTGTCTCTTGATTCTAAAATAAAGAACAGCGGAAATGCTCAAAACATTTTGTTTTCCAATATTTTGGCAAATGCTAATTCCAATTCTAACGTGATTTGGGCTGTGTAAAAGTGAAATCAGAGATACTGGGGATACTGGGGAATGTCCAAAGCAAATATCATAACTTTGGGAAGGGTCTTCACCAACTAGAACTGAAATGATTATTCCTATTTACTTCAATACTCTTCTGATTTTTGATAAAAGATTAATAGTTTAAGTCATATTTTAGGAGAGAAATGTGAAGGTTTGCTGGTTTTCTGCAACATTTATAATAGTATTTAACAATGAAAAGTAACTGCTGGTTGTGTGACCAAACATGTTTTTCGTGTTTCATAACTGATTAGAGATGTAATTTGGTCCTAAACTGTGACTACGTGCAGACCTTTAGCCAGGCAGTGAACACAAATGAAATGTAGCGCACAGAGAGTGTCCTGAATAATGTGGGTGATGAATAAGATATAGGACACTATGCCATGGGAAAAAACAAAGCAGGTGTCTGCATCCAGATTTAGTTTTAAAGCTGCACAGACTGTTCATCTGCAGCAAAGATACACCACAGTTTATTCGAGACAAATGTCTGCTCAGTGCTGAGTGTCGTGTTAGCTGATAGATGACAGACGTAGAACTGTGGAAACAAAATGATGAACGGACAGCATGTTTTTGAAAGATCTCTGTTGATTATCTGAAGGTTCACACTCCCCAAAGCAGAGACTTATCTGTTAAAGATGTCATTCAGCCTGTGAATCTCACCACCCTCCTCTCTGTTCGTCTCTTTCTCGGCTCATGAACAGTAATTGTGAAGCAAAGCCTCGATGTGTGGAGTCAGAACATCTTAAGTGTGACTCAACATTTGGTTTTGCTGTTGACACCATGGCTAACAGACTTTTCTCAACGGTTCAGCTGACTTCATATTCAACAACACCATGTGTCCGACCAGTGTTTTAAACAATGAGCCATTGAGGGTTTGAGTCCACACAGACTGTGTGACTCAGTCTTTCCTTTGTGAAGGTGAACCATTCAGATCTTTCAAGGATGACACGGGCATTAAGTAATCAATAACCTTTAACAGCCTCTACTGGTGACTAAATCCTCCTACATGGATCAATATCCATTCAGTACCATAGTGACTTGTAATTGACAGTGACGGCAAAGATGCATTCTCAAAGCATGATCGATAAGAATCTGGATGTGAGGGCAAAGATCCAACAGAAATGTCTGGTGGAGTGATAGACCACCATACAAATATTCTAATTACTACACCTCTTTGCGTTTGCTTTTCTTGGCCTCACAGTGTGGCTTTTCAGTTTGAAGTTGAACATGTGAGAAAATGCAGATTAGCCTCGCAAAAACGTTTGTTCAAACATTGGCTACAAATGTAATTTCTGAAAGACAGAAATAACAGAGCAGAACCATTATGTGTGTTATTAAGATTAGATCTTAAAAAAGCAATATTCACTAGTATAGCAACAGTATCCAAGGGGAGCAGGACTCATCACCCATATCACCCCATAAAGAGAAACTATGCTGATTTTATTCTGCGAGGCTTTTCATAGGTTACCTATTGTTGTTCCTTTATTACCCATTTCCTGTATGTCCAGGAATCCAGCGCACATGGAACACATTAGTGGACATTTAAACCTAAACACTGTATAACTTAACAGCCATGCAAGCTGCTGACCAAAAGCCACAGAGCTGCCTGTGGTCTGCAGAGAGCTCTAACTGAATATGGCTGGCTCTAATTGAAAAAGCATACCTGCAGAGGTGAGGTGAATGTCAGGAAATAAAGGAGCAGGACGCTGTTTTTCTGGCACTTTTCACTAATGATGTCAGTGAACTGGAGAATGGCCTCCTGTTTCTCTCTTTTACGGTTCAGGTGTTTTACCCATCAGAACATTGTTGTTCCTTAAAACCCCCCAAAACATTGCATAAAGCTACACTTTCTATAAAGCTGTCGAGTGTGGCGGATTGTGTCAAATTGTGTGGAATGTTACACCATACACAGACAGGAGTCTTAATCTACAGACCGAGGAGTGCCGGCTTCTCAAAACACCTGTGAAACCCAACGTACTGCCAGGTCAGCAATGAAGACAGCCACAGACAGCTCCCTATGTGTCTCACAGATTAAACCGTTCTGCATTTTGTGATAGTCAAAACAGTTCATTAATCTTTTTACAACCTCATTTTTCTTCCCCCTTCTGTCAAAGTATAAGTAGTTATAATAAGTGTGTGTGTGTGCGGCATGGTTGCAGCGGTCAGAGCTCCAGACCTGAGCAACAGAACACCGACAGAAGACCCGGAAACTCCCAGACAGACAGAGCACCCTTACTGTACGACTACTGTGCCTCCGTCCAGCCACCATCGTAATGACTTTGCCAGCAGGGAGCCTCATCTCTCTGTTCAAGTCTGTTCATTCATCCATGCTGGCCTGTGTAAAACTACCTGCTACGACAGCCCGACTTTATACTTCCTTTCCTCCCCCAACATGATGACTTTACAGTTGCCAGACCAGCCTGAGGAGAGGAAACCTACGCACACGATGAAAACGTGACTTGTGGTCTGGACTGAGAGAGGAAATCATTTATCTGCAGGAATTGTTGTGTTGTCTTTGGCAGTGGAAGAAAGCAGAAAATCAAGATCAGATATTGTTTTATGTTCAAACTCTAGATGACAATATAGACATAAAGGTTAGTTTTGTAGACAATTAATATGGTAACATAGGGTAACATATTGCCCACATGCACAGTGTGGACTTTTTCCCGCTTCACCTTGAAATTCTATTATTTGATTTGCAAGCATTTTGTTGTGGAAATATTTTACCTACTACATTTAACAATGACAAAAGTATTTATTCAGCTGCAAACTGCACATGAGGAATGTCTTCAATATTACCGTTAAAGTGAGAGCACTCAAGACGATTGTTGAGCTTTGCACAAAGAAGTTTGTAACAGCTCATTGGAAAATGTGATTAACATTGACACAGGTGGTCTGACAGGGAAAGAAATGTCAAAATTGTTTTTCACCAAATTTATTTGAGAGGAGTGCAACTTCCCAGAAAACTGAACAGCTAAACAGTCTCTTGTGCTCTTCCATGTTCTGTTGAACAGATAAGTCTGGCAATGTTCAGATTTCTCTTATGATCCTATGAAAACACCAAAACTAACTACAAGTGTTGCCTGAATACTCACACTGCACTTTATTTTGATTCAGTCCCACATACACTCTCCTGCTTCCCTAAACACTCAGCAGTGTGCATTAATCCACTACTGAAAATAGTCCCAGACTTTTACTCCTGTTTGGAGTTTTATGACAATGACAAGTTTTAGGTGACTTACTGTGGTGTCATTGGTCGTAACATAGAGCAGGATTTCAGAGGTACTCCGGCCGCTCACATATCTGTAGCAGTTCCACACACATGCTATCAGGTAAGCCTGATATCAGGGAGAAAGAGAACAAAAACAGGTTAGAAGCTTGACCTGCTTCACATCAGTATCAAACAAAATCCAAAATACTACTTAGAGTTATGTAGTGAACTTTAGTTAATGAGTCTAATCAGTATATTCGTCTTCACATGATGACAGACAGGTGGTTTACTAGCAGCATGGCTCTGTCTGTCCATTTTGGTCACGACTCAGATATGGAGACTCAACAATTGTTACACAGATTGCTATGAAATGTTGTACAAATATTCAGGTCTGTATTAGGATCATCATTATGCACATGTCTATAGCAAGGTGTTCCAAAATAAAATTGGGTTATCTAATCCCCAGAGAGGCTGTGGTGTAGGTGTAACATTTCTGACATGTATTTTCTGCACTCTCCCAGACACAGATGGCAGCATGATAACAGGCACATCATGTGTTAAAGTGCATCACTGTATGTTATCTATAAAAACTAACATTAAACTAACATTTCTAACACTGAAGAAAGCGCCGCTAAAACACTCTTATTACACTTAGTGAATTCAGTCCCTGCTTTCAGCTTCTGTCTGAAGGTTATACTGTACATCACTTTAGAGTAGTGAAAAAACAAGTTCCTGTTGTTCTCTGTCATCCAAGAATCATCTGGCTCTCAGCAGGCAGTCCGCTACTGGAACTCCCCGTCCAAACACAACACCATCTGCTACATCTATCCACCAGCACAAACTAAAGCCAGCCTGAGTTCTCTAACTTCTATAATAACCCAATTAAGAAGCCACTTTAATTCTCTGACAGCTAGGTTATTTTAACAGCCCCCACAGGAATATGCAGAGATCCATTTGCAGCAGCAGAGATCACTCAATTTAGCTCCCTGTCCACTGTGGATGATACTGACAGTGTGATAATGATGCTGATTGTGCAAAGCAAATTATTCCATCAGTCACACAGACATTTAGATTCTATGGGTACTCCAGTCTAAAAATGCCCGTATCTATGGCAGTCTGAACCTTGTTCATCAGCTGCAAAAACAGCACTTAGAATTTCTGACTGAACATTGTCACAGCTTTCCTGGATCTTTTGTAGTCGCACAATACAAACCTCACACAAATTAACAACAACTAAGAGTCTGCAGCCATGTTAGCAGCTCTGTGAGTCTGACCTTAGACATAGTGCTGCTCTGAGCTTAAATTATGCTAATGTGCTCACAACGTTAATGCTGATATGTTAATGTTTAAAGGTGCTGTTCACTATGGTCACCGTCTTAGTTTAGCATTTGATGACATAATGGAAATAATCTTTTTTTTTTTTTAATTCTCACAATTCTCTTCAGTCAGATACTCTGAACCTTGAACCCTTGTCTCATAACAGTGAGTAAACTGCAAGACATGTGGTTGTATTAACTCATTCTGGCCTTTGTTTTGATGACAAAGCAAAGAAAATTGTTTCTTTCAACTCAAATTACTTTAAAGAAATATATATTTCTTGTCCTTTGATAATTTAAATGCAGTTATCCATATCTTTTTACTTTAGATTTAGTTTAGATGAATGCCCTCTACACATGTATTACGACTCTTGTATTGCTTACTTGTTGCTGTATGTACTGCTTTACCTGAACAACATATTTTTACAAAAGGGCCCTATTTTTCCACCTGATAACTTCTGGGCACAAATTTAGATCAGCTGATGGCGGCTTTCAGGTCATTCCCAGAGCCAGACTGGTGACTAAAGGTGATCTGGCTTCCGTAGTCTGGGATAAGATTAGACTCGCTGGATCTACCACTGCTTCTCATCTTTTATTTATTTATTATATTTATATTTATTTATTTTTACTTTATTTCATTTTATTATTGTTGTTTGTATTTGTATTTATTTATGTATTTATTTGTGAAACACTTTGCAGCTTGGCAAACTGCTATACAAATAAAATGTATTATTATATAATCATTAGTATTATGACTGAAGTAAGTAGAGATAAAGTTAATAGGTATGTCATTAACCAAACTATTACATTAAGTACACCTGACCATAACCTGAGTGTCTGTACAACAGTTTTTGCAAATGAATTTGGTACATGTGGAGGTATTTTATGAGATAAGTGATAATGATTGACCTGCTAAATACTAAATGAAAAGTCAGGGATCACCAAAGTCATTAGGATACATCCTCTGAGTACCATGAATGTCTGTACCACATGTCATGGCATCCAATAGTTGTTAAGATATTTCAGTCTGACCCAAGTGGTGGATCGACTGACATCGCTATCCCTAGAGCCAAGCACGTCTAAAAATATACATGTGATTGACAAGTAATTTGTCACTGTGATATTAAATCTGTCCAGTAATGTGGGGAAGCCAACAGACCAAGCTAAGTGTTGCCAGATCCCATTCTACCATCAGCTATGAGGAATGATTTAATCGGTATATTTCACAGCAGACATGTTGACATGTCACTGTAGGAAAGTGTAAATAATAAAAGTAATGACTGAATTCCAGCTCGATGCTTTGGTTTCAAGATCCTGGTTTTGTGGATGCCGATTCAATGTCACACTGTCATGGCTTACTGGAGAACTTGAACAGAACATAGCCATTGTTAATGCTACTTGTCAATGTCATGCTTTTCCTACTATAATAAGTCAAAACTGTCTGCTGTAAAACAGAAGCCTGTTGGATAGCATCGGCTGTGAGATACATGACTCTTGCCAAAAACCTCCCAAAATATAGTAAACAAGATTTAAAAAAAAGACAAAAAAAATCTATTTTTAAAAATAATATTTCATACTTTGGGTCTACATTGCTCAAAGTTAGTGAAAGCAAATCTATTTCCACACCACCTTAGTCATCATGAAGTCCCATCTGGACAGAATGTTACATAAAAAGCATGAGTCGGTGTCACAAGGATCCATCTTTTCTCTTCTAAGTAATTGTGCTGTGCTGCAAAAGCAAGGAATTATAAGTGCAGCTACATCGATGAAACCAGAACATATAATTAAGGTAAGAAAACATTACCTTGAAGGCGAGAATACAGCCAATGAAGAGCAACACGATGAGGACCAAGCACACGTTACTGAGAGCAGCGATCTCCTCTTTGTAGGGGAAGTTATCAGGCTGCATGTGAGTCAGAAAAACATAAGCAGCAGGTCATTTGAGGAAAAGGGAGTCATTAGACAGCAGAGGCAGCTGTGACTTAACATAAATCATGAAGTGATAACATGACAGGTTAAATGCTTACAAAACCCTTTGCAAACCACAAAGAAATCAATGTCCTGATATCACTGACTTCACCATTAAGGGGAAAACACTCAAGGTTTCATACCAGTTGCTGCAGGTAATCCTGTATTGTGTTTGGGTAAACCACAATGCTGACAGCCACCAGCGTGTTGAGAGCAAAGTCGAATAATTGGTAGCAGAAAAAAGGGATGATCCAGGCGGCACGAAGCTGAAACAGAGACATGTATTTTAGGTATGTAGGATAGGCTGATGTATTTTAGCAGAGACTTGAGCTGAGCGCTTTAAACAATGCTGCAGACATAAATCAGAGCTGGAACTGGGTCGCAGGGAGATTACGGTGTGTTTATGGTAATAAAACAGGAAGGATGCTGGTTGGATTTGTTATGTTTTATTCAACACTTGAAAATGTAGATGTACAGCAGCAAAAAGCCAATGAATCATTGCTTTACCTTGTATGCACCATATGTTGCCATCCCGCATATGAGTATCATCAGCAGAGAGATCGCTGAGGCAATGCACATGTCTGAAGCAGAGAGAGAAACATGTATTAAAAGTCAGTGTAAGGTCACTTTGTTTGAGACATGCTCAATTCAAAATCTAATTTCTGAAAATGTTTACAACATCATGTTCAGCTGATCTGGGGAATGTACAGCAGATAAATGACATCTGTCAACTATTCTGTCATCTGCCACATGACAGCCTGACCTCATATCAACTCAGCACCACATAACAAATCAGCCTGTTACATAAGGACAGCACTGGGGAAAAAACGTGTGTCACTACTGGGGAAAATGATGAATTCAATTCAACATTTCTCTATCATTAAAATGCCATGCAGATCTATTATAAACTGGCACTGAATATTTTCTAGCCCTGAGTCACAGCCTGATTCACATTTGCTAATAAAAGGACAGCTCTTGCCCACACTCTAATTTAGCTGAACATCAAAAGGGCAGACCTTTGGAAAATCAAACACCACTTACTCAAACAAACCAAAATGCCATCAATAGAGGAACCAGCACCAAGCCTCAAAAGTCAATTTATGCCTGCAGTAACAGTTTTTGTGCAACTGGAGGCAGTGAAAACAAGCTGAAATACAGCACTGTCACTTTTTAAGTTGATGCGGCAAACTTGTGACTAAAATTTGACTACACACACATCCAGCAGGTATAGAGCAACATTGAAATTCATCTGAGCTGAATTTCAGACTTTTATGCCTTTATTTTTGTATAGTGACATCTTTAAAATAGACACAGGTACTAGGGCAACAATATGCAGCAAAGGGCCAAGTTGAACTCGGGGTGCTGTAGAAAAGACACCATTGACATGCTGAGAGATTAGCTTCATTTAGAATAAAGAGTGCAAGCAGGAGAAACAGCTATTTGGAGCTATACGAAGATAAAATCTACCTAGTCACTACTCTAAAGCTCACTAATTAACTCATAAATCTCATTTATATAATTTGGACACAAAGAGAAAAACAACATTTTTTTAGTGTTTCCTGGCAAACTGAGGCTGTTCATTAGCTTTAGAAGAGTTGGTAGTGTATTTGTGAACTTTGGAAAGAGACAAATAACTGAGCAACATTACAGTGTTCTTATTCCTACGAGCAGGAGTCATTTTTCAGGCTGAGTGTGTTCCTAAAGCAGGGGTGGCAGCAGCTGGCCCAGCCTGCAGTAATGGGCTAAGGACAACGTAATCTCTTGAAAGTAGGACAATACAGTCATTCCCAATCAGAGGCTACCAGCAGTCCACCTCCAGTCATTCTGTTCCAGTGTACACCTGGTGTATTGAGGCTTTTGAGAAGCTCTGCACAGATGGACATTAGGTTTGCGTGTCTGTGGCTTTAACTGTTTAATTTAAAAAGAAGTGCTGACTGTTGTCTAGACAAATGTGTGAGGTCCCTTTAATAACATAATAAATCATTCTATTAGTCAGCCGACAATCCTATTGAGCTGATCACGCCACAAGCAGAGATGAAGTCATCTGTGACAGTCAACTGTAGGAGATTTAGTTTCAGGTAGAACCCAAACACTACAGACGGCAACAGTCTCTTTTCAGAAAGCAAACAAGCTGAGAGAACGTACATGTAACGAAAACTATGAAGATACTGGAATACAGAGATTCATAACAATTCAGCTGAGAGTGGCTTTGTGGGATTATTTATGGGACATTCCCTGTGAAGTACTGGCCTTCTGGGCTACTTACTGGCGTCATCCATGACATCCAGGTCATTAGCCAACTCAGCGCTGGTCAGGTGGTACTGCTCAGGATCACTGAGCGCTGTGAGCAGGATGAGTAACACCACGGCATTGATGAGCTTAGGGAGAAAGGACATATGGGTAGACAAAGGCAACAATATGGACAGACAGGCGGGGGGGCAGAGGAACAGTGCGAATGAAAAAGCAGATGCTGAAGGTATTCTGACAGGAATAAAAGGAAATCCTCATATACTCTTTACATACGCAATATAAAGACAGTAACTCTCAGGTAATAACAGTTACAGAGTAAAAGCTCTACGTGCGGGCACATACATCAGCCTTTGTTTGGGTCTGACCAGCGCAGCTCATTATGCAGATGACTCATGCATCCCCATTGATCAGGTGAATGTAATGGAAAATTCTCTGCAGTCAATAGGCGGACTGACACAAAAGCCGCTACCTGAAGAGGCCAAGTGCTAATTTATTAATAGAGAGCGGAGAGAAGATTTTTCCACATGTGGTGTTTGGTTTTAATTAACCCTCTCCTGCACATCCAGTCTAACAGGGATGCATTAAACACAAGATATTGTACATTAGGAATTCAACAGCACTATATATCATGTTTAAAAAAGCCCACATTATTAACTATGTCACGTCTGAAACGTTCCTCATTTGAAGCGTAAAATCAATGATGGAGAGGATAAATCAACCTAGAACTGTGATTGTGATTAATGCCAGTTCTATATAGACAAGCCTACATGTGATTACTTATCATTATGTACTACGCAGATAGAAATATATAATAATAAATACTCCTAATAATAGTACAGTAACTGCAGTATAACAAAAATCTATACTTTAAACTTTGCTGGACTATGTTTGTCAAATAATAAAGAATATTCAGTCATTTTCTGGAACTATCAAACAATAGAATAGACTCTGAACAGCAGCATAAAGCCACAGTCCTGTCCGCAGCATGAATGCTTTGTGATGAGGTCATGTCTTCTCATACACTGTTTGTGGATGTCTACATGGGTGCAGTGAGTGACAGACGATAGGCGGTGCTCACCATGTACCAGACCCCCAGGATGATGGTTCCTGTGCGGACATGGCAGCACAGACAGCAGCTTGTGGAGTACCAGCGGTCCCACGGGGAGATCATCATCTTGTCTGCTCTATGACAGCAGCTCGAGCATTTACAAGCGGTGTCGGTGTTTATGAATGAGACGGACCCTGTCCGGTCAGCGTCCGCCGAGCGTCGGTCCCCGAATGATGAACAGGATCCGACTGCCTCTGACCTGCCCGTTACTTATCACCGTGAGCGGCTTAACAGAGCGGAGCATCTATCGCGTCAAGCTAGCGTCAGGGGGAAATGTGACTTCCGGTTTCAAAGTAAAAGCCCGATAATACTGTCATGTTTACGTTTTAGTATGACATATGAGGTTTTTTTTAATATATATATATATATATATATAAATACAGTGGGCAGATACTCTATTACCAGTCAATTTAGGTTAAGTTCTGGAGTGTTGGATTAGGTGTAGTTGCTGACTGCAGCCCCTTTACCTCCTCATTATCTCCCAGATAATGTTTGTGATAAAGCTAAAGCCCAACAACAACATGGCCAGTGTTTCCAAGGAGGAACGTGGCAGTTCGAAATGGCACACTCTGAGGAAAAACATCTGTATAGTGCCTGAGCTGTACCTTTCTTAGCAGAAATGACATGATGGCTAATTCCATCATCAGCTCCAGAAATAGTATTGTGCTTTCTGTAGTAAATGAAAATAAAATGAAATAGCAGGGTCCACGCAGGTGTTTGCAATGACACTAATTAAGGTTCAGTTCCATTTATTGCAGCAGAGACTTGCAGTGTGCCAACATGCAGCACACTGACTCAGTTTGACATGAATGAACCATGTGTTTACGCTGTTTCATGTTAAAATGGCTGCTGTGGGAAAAAAAAGTCTGTATGTCTGTCTGTATGTAACTACAGCAACAGCTTTCAGCTGCCTTAGCCAATGTTAGCAAAATTGGAGCTAAAGTTTAGTTAAGTTTTTAAAGTCATTGGCTAATAGTGAGAACTAAGGAATAAATTGTAACATTTACCTCCCGGGCTACTCGCACACACACTTACACTGAAATGACAGCTAATATTTTTAAACTACAAAACAAAGGAAACACCAGACATGCTGCTGATGCAGAAGATTCTGCCTAGTAACTATTTTCAACAAAATCTTCCTGTTTCCGGTCTTATTATGTCCAACTTGACGCAGCTGAACGAGGGCGCATTAATTAGTCCTGATGATAAACACCTGAGCACGTGACAGACTGGGTAGGATCAAATCCGTTTATGTAAGGCCAAGGCTTCAACCTGACACCTCCTCTGCAAAATATGGTTCTCTGCTCAATGACCCTGTTCGATGTGACATAATATTGGGTTGCAGACCTAAAAAAAAAAGAAATATAAAGTAGCCCAAATCTAGAAAAACTGGCCTTTATTTAGTCTTTTTACATATGGCTTTAGCTTTTCTTTTATTACAAACAGGTTTTACAAAAGGTTCTGAAGACTTTCGCATCAACCACAGGTGGAAAATCATGACGATGTTGATGACACTGCAATGGTACATCTACGATCAGACGCTCCCACGCGGCCCTGGCCACAAAGCAGTCACAGACAGTAAAAACAGCAAGGAAACACAGCAGTACATCAGACAAGGGACAAACCAGGTGGACTGAGTCAACTGAAATGTTGTAGCCACAGATAATACAGAGCAGACATGATTCCCTTTTCTGCGCCCAGCAGTGCTCATGTCTCATGTAAGTCACATGTGTTTTACACCCTGTTGAGCCAAAACCGTGAAATAAACTTTTGATAGCGCCGCTCCTTCTCTCCAAACATCCGCGTTCGCTGTACCAT
Organism: Nibea coibor; assembly: GCA_023373845.1. Classification (NCBI taxonomy): domain Eukaryota; kingdom Metazoa; phylum Chordata; class Actinopteri; family Sciaenidae; genus Nibea; species Nibea coibor. The sequence continues at coordinate 4,985,144 of CM041726.1, forward strand.
CGTGGCTCACAAATGTACGAGCAAAAATAAAAGACTGCAAAAGCAAAAAGGCCAGTTCATCATTATGGCCCAGTGTTGTGACCTGATGCATGTTGACCGTTTTCATTCTATACACAGTAAGTTCCAGTCGTTAGCCACCACGACACCAAATTTCTAAACGTGATCAGTATTTTCTACATGTCTAATTAATTACTACAATACAGCTCTTTCACTCAGTTATTTGATTCAGTGGAATTAGAAGACAGAATCAAGAGTATCAAATGCAGACTTAAAAATCATTAACACCGCATTACATTAGATTGCACTGCATCTAGGTTCAGTTTTCAATGATCCATCGGCTGACACTCAACGTGTATAAAAGTTGTTTCAATTTCCAGACAGGTTTTAAGGTTTTTCAGTCCATCATGAAGACCTTAGTTCAAAGTTCTTGTCACAAAAGGTGTTGCATAAACAGGATATGAAGTCTTTTGCATACAGAGGTCTGCAGACTGGACTCGATCTCATGTCTCTCTCCTCGCCTTCTTCTTCTTTGCCGGCTTGGGCACTTGGCTCTCCTCAGGTTTTTCTGTGAAAGCACAAAAAAAAAAAATAATAATAATAAAACAAGTAGATGAGGATGAGTCACAACTCCAAACGTCATTCACATGATTTTTTTTTTCCAAAAGCTGAAGATTTGGAGTCAGGAGGATCACACATCCATTTGGTTCACTGCTGAGAACAGATTTCATCAACCTCTGTTCTTAGCATTGTTTTTCTGAAGTGTCATAAACATGACGGCTCACAGAGCTGTGCTCAGAAAACGATCAAACAGAGAGAATAAGGCCAGCAAATGTGCATGAACTGAGCACAGATTCCTGACCAACATAATTCTGGTTCAGCTTCAAGCAGAAACAATTTACATCAATTCTGGTTCTTCAGGGTTTTTTTTTTTTTTTTTTTTTTAAAAGACCAATGTGTCGCAGTGTAGTTGGAGCTCCCTCGTTTCACCCTCTCCTTCCTAGCATGAAAGAAAAACTATTGTGGTCAAGAAATGCATAATTTAGATTGTCTGAACTGGGCTACTGTAGAAACATGGCAGGTCAACACGGTGGACACCATGGAAGACCCACGATGTCTGTCATTTTAAGTTCAGGTGGTTATACACTTCTGAAAACATTATATACAACATATATTCAATTTCTGACATGTTTTAAATGGAGGACCCACATCTGACATCTGAAATATTAATATTTTTGTGAATTCAGATTGGAAATCTGGCTCACAAGTGTTAAGCTACACTGTAAAAGATGGATAAAGAAAAAAAAACTTGATGGCTCAGTTGACTATTTAATAATTTAATAATAATAATTTAATAATTTTAAAAAAGAAAGAGAGGAGAATACAAGACTGTTTATACACGTTCTATCAGTCCTGTCGACTGAACAAATTTAACTGAGGAAACTCAAAACTGTTTGGAGGCTGTGAAGCCCACTTAAACCAAAAGAGACCTCCAGAGGCCTCCATCACCTCCTCCACCTCAATGAATCACTGACCCACATAACCCATCTAAGTGAGCTAGCTCTATCTAGCAACAAAGGGTGTCACCATTGTGAGATCTTTCTCTCCTGGAGGTTTATTGGAACTGTTCAGTTTAGTATCAACAAATAGTCAAAGTAAGTGCATTATTTTACAGAAACACACCGAGTCATTGTATGAGTCCACATACCTGACCAATAATAGTGAGTCTGATTTGCACAACACTTTTCTTGGTGTATATTAGTGAATATGTAGATCACAAGTGTCAATTTAAAAATGCAATAATTGTTCCTCTGGATGACTCTGCTCCACTCTGTGCTGCCCTCAGTAATGCTAACGGCTCATGTGCTTACTTTGTTGTGTTGGAGCAGAAACGTTGTTCTGCTTGGCAGTGGGCTCACCATCAGTTGGCTTCTGTGGCACTTGTGTGACAGGGGGTTTCTGGGATATGTTGTCCTTCACTGGTTGCTCCACTCTGGCCTGTAAGAAATCAGTGTTGATCTCATTAGGAAGGGAAAACTGTCGCAGTCACTAAATGCTGCTCAGTTAATGTACGACATCACGTGTGACATCACACAGTGTTTTGTGGTTTGAGCAGAGCGATGCCTTTGAGATCATCTGCCCTTGTGCCAGATATTAGCACCACTGACCTCAACAGCAGCTGCTTTGACAGGCTGGACGGCAGCAGTATTCTCCTGAACAGGTGGCTGCTTCTTCACCGAGGCTGCAGGCGCCGCCTCCTTCTCTGGCTCCTCGCCCTTCACAGGACACAGGGACACAAGTGTACACCAAACTGTGCTGTGAATTCAAGACTTCAACTTTGGCAATGTCAAAGACTAAAATATGAATTAGCTGATCAAGGCCAAGAAAATGCCTGAGTGTCAAATAGACACAAAAACCTTAATAAAAAGATATTATTGCCGAAATACAAATATTAGCTGCACCCTGTAAGATATGAGTTACCTGGCCGGCTGCTTCCTCTGCAGCCTTCTTCTTCTTTTTCTTCTTCTTTTTAGTTTTGGCTGCACCATCAGCAGCAGTCTCTCCTTTGTCCTTCTCATCGTCATCGTCATCCTGACAAACACACACATGGATAAAACAAGGTTCAAAAAACAATTATGAATGTCATTAAGTTACCTGTGTGGTAAGCTCCATTTTATATTAAGTCCTATTTATATACACGTTAAATTTACCTTCCTCTCGTCATCTCTGCTTGAGGCTGCTATTGCTAGAATAACTCTCCTGAATCAGCAACTGAATTGGAAGCAACTGAGATGCACTCTGGGCAATGAAGGTTTTAACAAGAAAAAAAAAAAAAAAAAAAAAAAAACACGGTAAAATAACAAAACTCTAGTTCTGCTGCATCGACTACAAGCAAATACAAATCTCTTACTCTGGCACCATCTGATGGCAGCACCCAGAAAAGCACTGACAGCCAACTACAGAACACACATCTGCGTGTGTGTGTGTACCATGGATGTGCAGGGAGTTTGAACTTTTCTTAAATAAAAGAACAAAAACACAACAAAAGAAGGATGTGTGTGCTGAATCACTACTATGAAGAGCAGTGGCAGACCTGTACCCACAGAAATCATCAATTACTGGGTTGTTGTTTTTAAAACTCTCTAATATTTAGTCTAAAGTGTACTTACAGCCACTGCAATCAGCAGATTGACCTTGGCGGGCTCAGGGAGGGGCTGCTCCTTCGCAGCGGGGGGCTCAGGAGTGGGCTCTTCATAGTTGCCCCAGACTTCAGAGGGGGCGTTCCAGTCAGAGCTGGGGTCGACTGAGCCACCATCTGAGAAAGACAAAGACCGTCAGAAAACAGACGTGTAAAGGAGTATCATAGCTATGAAGCTGAATAGAGCAGTGTAAAAAAAAAACAATATGAGTCTTACTGAGTCCAGACCACTCGTCGTCCACTCTGGCCTGACTGAGCCATGGCAGGTCCCTCACAGGCTCTACAGAGACACAACAATGAATGAACCCATCATGCATGAGGGAGGCTGTGTAAAACTACGCCATCTAGGGGTGAGAGCAGGCTAAACCTGCATGTCACATTAACACTTTAAGGGTATATTTACCAGCTGTACCAGCACTCAGTCCAGCCAAAGACACCAGATTTCTCTCTGGCTCAATCACAGTCCACGACCCTGAAACACACACACAAACTCAATATAAACACAACACTGACACACACAGCAGTGTTGAACAGTTACAGCAGTACAGACTGTGTGTCAGTGTGTCAGCTGTTAACATTCACCAACCATGACAGAAGGAATAGTCAAACAAATGTCAGTGATTGACTTAATATAATAATATGAGACAAATAAAAAAAATTTAAAAAAAGAAACCATTAATTTACTTTAAAAAATAAAAATTGGAATTTTTTAACAGTGGTGAAAGAATAGAGATGTGGTGTCAAATCTTTGTGTACAAGAAAAAAAATGTCTTTTCAGTTTTCAGAGTCTGGGAGCAGGAAATGTTCAATAAATGAACTAAAGTGATTTATTATCTGATCTGATTACTGAGATATATTTACTGATTCATTTTCTATTGATCCACTAACTCATGAACTGTTGCAGGGATAATAAAGTTTGACTAGACTACACTGTAGACTTTGATTTGTAGATAAAGATTATACGATGAAGACCATGTGATATGATCAAAGGCTCAGGGACAGCTACGACATGAGCCCTGTGGTGAGGTCATTTCCTCAACTGCTGTTTCTAAAGTCAAGGATGATCTCTGACATAATCAGATCATTGTTTTACAGTGCTTTACTGGCAGTTTTATCACAACTGTGGCCGACAGTCACATCAATACCAACACAGCTTATCAATTCATGAATCACAGCCCCTGACGCTGCAGCTGATACAGATCTTACCATTAACTCATTCCTGAAAAGCCATAAAGCTTTAAAGCGCGTAGTACAAGTGGCAGAGATAAAACATTTTTACCATCGATGTCTCCTCCCCACAGTGACGCTGGCTCTCTACTGCTTGTCCAGGGCCCCGTCTTTGGAACAACAGCAGCAGTAGGGACCTTTACAGCCATGTCAGTCACAGCAGCAGGCGCCACTGCCACCTCACTGTTGTTAACTAGAGCCAAGAGAAGAACACTTGATACTCAGCCGGAATAAACACAGGCTGACGTCACATCTAATATAGGAGTTCCCCAAGTAAGGCATGTGAACTTTTGGTGAATTAAACATTATGCATAGATGAGATCATCAGTGCTTGAGGTGTGTTTCTGAACTGCTACTCAGTCTAATCAGGTGATAATTACCTTGAGCTACGACAGCCTCAACCTTCTCTGCCTTGACTTTTGTGGACTCTCCTGAAAACAAAGAAATAACCAGGTCAAAACATGTTAAGAACACTCTCCAGGAGAGCCTGTTAGTGACAGGAGAACACAAACACTCCAGCTAAAACTCACGAGACTCAATTCCCCTAAAGCCTCTATTTATAGTCCATGCTGTCAACAAGAGACCAACCAAACAAGACCACAACAGCCTATACAGAACAACAGACCGAAATATCTCTCTAGGTGCCATATTAGGCTGTTTATCCAAGATAGCCTGGAGGGATTGTCCATTGTGTTAATGTATACAGGTAACAAACAACAATGCTACCTTTTGTCAAATTAAGCTCCTCTAAAGAAGAAAATAATCACACCCTAAATGAAAACACACATGGTTTAAAGTCTTTTGAGAGGCACCTTTTTTCTTCTTCTGGTTGGCAGGTGCGGGGGCTGCAGAGGCTTTGGGCTGCTCTGGGGGGGTGCTCACAGGTGTGTCCCCTCCTCCAGGACTGGCTGAGCCATCACTGGAACTCTTGTCCTTCTTGCGTTGTTCACGCTTCTCCTTGTTGCTTACCTTGGTTTCCCACGTGCCTGAAAAGTGCCATCGAGTGCAGTGTGGAATTAGTTGCAAAATACCGCAAGGGTTCATTATAGGATTAGCGAGGAAACATGGTATGGATTAGGCAGGATGAAGGAATAGATGCACAGACTGTTCAACACGCTAAATCTATTTTTCTGAGAAAAACAGCAAGGTCCCATTGTACCACAACAAGTCACATTGATTAGGTTTTTTTTTTTGCATGGACCACATTTAAATTCATTAAAAAAACATCATAACAGTCAGTTATTCCCTAAGAGGTGCAGTGGCCTAATTACTAAAAATGATAAAAATAAGTCTTTTCCAGATGTCTCTGAATAAAAAATAAATACTAATGTAATATGATTAATAATATATCACCTTCTTCTGGTTCTTTGCCATCTGCAGTCACTGTCTTGGTCTCCTTTACAGCCTGTTTGGCCTTTTTCTTGGACTTCTTTGCCTGCAAGAAGAGAAACAGTGGGCATAAAGAAGGTGGAGTGTGAACATGACTTTAAAGAAAGGGAGGCTACAGTAGAGACACTATGCAGCACATACAGTATGATTTCACATCCAAGAACAGCAACTGGGCAAACGAAGCCCATGCTGACTGAACCGTGGACACTCAGTCAAACCAGCATGCTCAGGCCACATCTATTTATAAGTGAAACTGCATCCACTGTCCAGGACTCCCTAAATCTGTTACGTGTCCTTTTTGTAAGCACTATTTCCATCTCTTTGTGTATAGATTACACCTCATGACTCCAGCACCTTTGGGAGCACAGTTTGTGTTATTTTGCAATATATACACAGCGTTGCATTAAATGAGAGGCTGCACCTCGTCCTGTCCTCAGCCAAGAGCCATCCTTCAGGATTCTGCTGCATCTGCAAGTTAAAAAACTGTAACCTAATACTGGCAGCTGGTCTGGTTACATCACTGCAGGGTGACAGAGAGAAAACGTGGTGTTTTCTCAACTGATTTGCATTGAAGAGGAAGACCAGGTAATAATTATGTGACTTACAAGCAAGTGGCGGCTCAGTGAAAACATTTATCTGAAACATAACCCGGGCACACCCATCACCATCATCACACTGGATAAATCATGATGTTCAGGTCACATCATGGTGTGGGTTTCCATTTCTTTGGTACAGTACATTACCTCAGCAATCCTTTCAGCCTTGACTTCTGGTGGGGGCGGCTGGTGATGTGGCACTATCTCCTCCGACACTATGGCTTCTTCCTGTGGTTCAGCACCAGCTCTCCCATTTGACTGGGCTTTCTAGAAAACACGTGTAAAGAATAAAGACGATGATAAGCATGACACATATCAGCTGTGTTCCCTTCAAGCATTCCATATGTAACAGCACCCAAAAGCAGCACAGCCAGGTCGGACACTAGCCTGAAGCTAGTTAGCCATGACATGAGACTCAACTGTCACCGTTAGCCTGACAGCTAGCTCTGCTAACGGTCCGGCTCCCGAGCTAAGAAGGGGTGTGGGCTGGCTTCATTTACCTTTTCTGCTTTCTTCTTCTTTTTCTTCGGTTCTTCGGACTTGACGGGTTTACTCACGGCCCGCTTTGCTTCAACACCGTCGTCCACGGGGCTTACAGCGGGTCGTGTTTTGAAGAGAGCCCGGCAGGCTGAGGCCCACAGGGCGACCATCAGCACTAGCCCGGTACATGCCGCTAAGAGGATCACCCATGGCGGAATAAGCTCAGGCTTCAGCCCCAAATCCACACCTAGCTCGGAGCGCAGCAGCCCCAGGCCTTTGGACAACAGTTCATTCAGACGGTTTGTAAGCAGCGTGGCCTGCTGAGAGGCCGCAGCCTGCCACTGCTCCATGACTACTGTTTGTTAAGACAGACCGATTAGTCACGCTTTGCTTACCGCTGTTAGCTGCGCTAGCCTGCAGTGCTAGCTAAAAATAACGGAACGGCTTCGACATGATGGAAGACAATAAATACATCTCCTCCTCCTCCTCCGCCAGCAGCATCGGCCTTAGCCAGACACCCAGCTAGCTACCTAAATCTCGTAAAGGCTGCGGTATCAAACGGCTAACTAGCCATCAGGCTAGCTGATATCATCGTAAGATAATGTACCACCGTTAGCTGACCACCACCACAATGCATCCACTGTGACCGCGAGTAGAGCAGGTTCACCTCATATGTCTCCCTTTTGACTGGAGGAGAAGCGGTGCCTTCACTGATCCTCGTAAAGCGGAGATTCCACTTTGCATATCATTCATAGATAGATAGATAGATAGATAGATAGATAGATAGATAGATAGGAATACAATAACAATACAATAGGAGGTTAAAAATATATAATATAATAATAATAATCTAATCCACATCCGTTCCACCAATGCTGACAGGAGAGGAAAGGGGCTTAACACACCCCACAATGGCCATGTCATCAGAGAATTTCTGCAGATGACAGGACTCAGTGCAGTACTTAAAGTCTGCAGTGTAGGTGGTGAAGAAGAAGGGAGACCTCACAGTTCCCTGGGGGGCCCCAGTGTTACTGATCAAACAATCAGACACAGAATCTGTAACCTCATAAAGTGTGGTCTGTCCGTCAGACAGTCATCGACCCAAGTGACGAGGGGAGCACCCACCTGCGTGTTCTCCAGTTTGGCCTTCAGCAGTCTGGGGTGGACGGTGTTGAAGGCGCTGGAGAGGCCGAAGAACATGATCCCGACTGAGGTGTTGGGTCTGTCCAGGGAGGAGTAGGCCTTGTGATGGGCACACCAGTGGTCTGAGGTGTGCCAGGACCAGTCTCTCCATGACCTTCATGATGTGAGAGGTCAGTGCTCCCGGCCTGTAGTCCTCCAGCGCAGCAGGATGTCCTTTTTTGGGCACTGGGACCAGGCAGGGTGTTTTCCAGAGCAATGACACTCTATGAAGGTGTAGACTCAGGTTGAAGATGTGCTGGAGAACTCCACAGAGCTGGCTGGAACATGCCTTCTACACTCGAGGGATGGTCCGGGGTGGCAGCTTTCCTCTGTTTGAGCCTCTCTGGCTCTCTCCTCACCTGGCTGGCTGTCATGTGGAGTCCAGACTGGGGAGTGGGGGACGTGGCAGGGTCTGAGATGGATGTCAGCGGTAGGTTGGAGGGTGGGGTGACAAGGGTGGTGCAGAGGCTGGGGCTGTGAAGATGTCCGTGGGGTGGGAGGTGTGAAAAAGTCAGCGGTGAATGTCAGCAGGGGGGTGGGAGGTGGGGGTGATGAGGGTGGTGGTGTGGGGCAGGATGTGGTGGGGGGAGATGGGGTTGTTGCTCAGGGATGCAATAGAGGGGTACATCATATGTCCCTGGTGTTGTTGTCCTTGCTCTCCCTGATGCTGAGTGTGAGCTCCCTTTGTACTCGTTTGAGTTCTGCTTGGTCCCGTGATCTGAACTGTCACTTTCTTCTTCAGGTCACTGTTTACCCACGGTTTGTTGCTAGGGTAGCAGCGGACCTCTTTAGTGGGGATGGTATTGTTAATGCAGAACCCAGTGTACTCCGTACTGTAGAGACACAGTCAGTCAGGCCATCAATGTCCTCACCATGTGGCTCATAGAGCATCCCAGTCTGTGGCCTCCAGCACTCCAGGCAGTGTTTCCATGGCCTCAGGAGACCAGGTCCTCACTGTCCTCACTGTGACTGGGTGCTGCTGAACCACAGGCTTATAGGATAGTGAGAGCAGGACTAGGACTAGGTTATATCACAACCAGTGATAAATATCCAAAATATAACATAATTGTTTTAGGTGATTGATCTTAAAAGACTACATCATTATTACTACATGTTTTAAGTGGCAGTGTAAAGAGTAGGATGACATAGGATTGCTTTGATTTGTTATATATGATATCAGTCGTTGACATGGTGCTTTAGCCCCTTAAAAGCAAATCACGACGTTTCGGGTGTCATATAAACAGACCTTCCCATCATACTGGTGGAAGTACACGTATTTCCCTTTTTGAACAGATCACTTGAACGCAACACAAACGGGCCGTGACAGCTCCAACAAAATTGGGCGGGGCTACGATTTCTGCCTTTTGATTGGCTAAAACGGTCAGTTCAAATAACGTTGCAGACCTATTACAAAAACTACTGACACATTACAGTAGTTTTCCATTTTCCAGTTTGTTACTTAATGTAAATAAATGAAACCAATACTACTGCTAATAATACAGTAGTTATCTACTAATCAGAGGTAGAGTAAATGGTCTTAACGGGTGAAAACTATTACAAGTAAGGAGCCTACTCACAATTATTGTTAATTCATAGATTATACAGCATCTATATTTCACACTAATGCACCATTATTATTCCCCTCTACTCTTCACCACAAGGCTGAAATAAAAATGCTGGACAACTTATTTGCATCCAAGTTTATTTTGAAATTCCCTACTCCCCCTGTACAAGAAAAAGAGGACTTTCCACAAAGGCAGCAGTGAACTGTCAGTGATAGTACTTTTCTAGGGAAGGAAAAAACTTATAATCACAGTGTGTCTTCTTTTAAATACTTCTACTGCTGTCATCTTTGGCTGGGTTTCGGCAGACAGCCTTCTGTCAAACCACATTCCTGGGAAGCAAAGGTTTAAGCCAATAGAGCAGGGCTGTGGGCTTTACATTTTACAGTGCCAATGCAGGAATGTTCTGGACTGTATACCTCTTCTTCATCAACACAAAAGAAAAAGAAAAAAAAAACAATAAAAATTGAAATAAAAATAACAAGCTGTTTGTGTTCACAACACAAACAAATATTACCGCCTGGGGAGATAGCGACAGTATGTCGAATTTCATAAAATTGTATAGACAAAAAATAAATCTACAAAAATGGAGCTAGGTAAATATTACACAACAGTAAACATGTTTTTCTTTTTTTCCTTTTTTTAAACTCTTTTCATTCGGACCTCTACACAAAACCAAAATTCTTGGTCTTAATGGCTAGCAGGAGTTTCTGTTTGAGTATCTGTTTTGAAGAATAGAGTGGCACGTAGAGACGTGAGATGCAGGTATTGGCTGTGGGGAGGTGCTGGTCATCTGGAGGCCGGATGGTGATGGAGGGCATTGGCTGGAAGCCTTCCTCGCTGGCTGGCAGAGAAGGGCTGGATGTCCAGAAGTACACCTGAGGACGAGGAAAAAACATTACTCACATTTCCCATTGAGATATTTTTGTGAGGCGAGTCCAAACTGCTTCCCAGATACCATGACTGGCTGCTGACAAGCCAGGTAGCAGAGCTATTTTTTAAAATGGAGTCTGGCACAGTGCTCAGTCCACATAACACACAGGAGCTACTTCATATCACAGAGAACAAAGAGAGCACAGGTCTTAACAGAATATTCTCTGGTCTTGCTAAAAACAGAATTGCAGTAGTGTGGCGCTCACTACCGAGCCTGTATCTACACTGCCCCCACCCTGGCTGAAACACGCACAGACGAACAAAAGAGACACTGGAGCAACAGACAGCAACCAGAGTAAAGGACTGAAATAAATGCATGTAAACTAGGTAAATAGCGCAAATATTATATTATATAAATATTTTGTTTTGACACAGATTTGTCTTCCAGAATGTAGCATCATCGGGGATAAACCTGCCTGTCCTTTCATTTTAAATGCATCAGACACAGGACAATGGACAGAGAGCCTCTGAACAAATGACAGTAGTGAATACGTCCGTGCTCGCTGGCAGTCACAGTTCAGTGCCGCTCATAAATATCACCTCATGTCTTCAATGAAATTACAGACTAAAAACTCGACTGAAAAACAAAACTGAGACGAGACTGAGACAAACTGGCCCATGTTGCATCACACATCATTACTGACATCTAAAAGAGATTTAGATGTTAGATTTAGCGCTCATGGATATATTATATATATAATCTTCATGTTATGATGTACTACATAGATACAGCTGTCACTGATGGCAAAAGAAAAACACACACAGAAGAAGAATGAATAAGGCGACAAACAAAACAGAACTGAAACTTCAGCAACACCTAACTGCTCCTGTATCGGTCTTAGTTTCCATTTTGAATGCACAGCTACAACAGGTGCATCCATTACAGACTGTAGTGGGGAGTCTTGTATGAGGCATCTCTGCAATATGTTGCCAGCAAAACATGCTCTGACTTAAAAGGTTTAAAGCTCTAGTGGTCCCTCAGAGCCACCAAACCAGACTTGAGTGGTTTGAACTGAGTGACTCACTCAAGCACTACCTGCGACAAACGCACATCCTTTTAGCCTGCCACTTCTGCAAGCAGGGCTAAACATAGATGTAGATAGATTTAGAAATAGATGTGCGCTCAAGTATAAAACATTGCTCCACAAAAGGGTTTAGACAGGATTGAACTCATGGGGCTACATTAATCTGAGCCTAACGTAACGTACCTCGTCTTGACATTTGACGATACTGAGCACTGGAGCCCCGGTGAGTTTGTCTAGAAGGATTTTGATGATGAAAACAGACTTACCAGATCTTGCCTCTCTGTCATGCTCATCTTCTCCACTATGGACCAAAACCAGCGTTTAAACTGCAGCAGTTTATCTGCATTTTCCCCTGTTGGATGAAGTACAAGTGTTTCTTAAAATGTTACAGCAAAAATGATAAAAACAAAAAGTCTTTCATTTGCGAGTTAATGCAGGAAACAGATAAGAGGCAGACACAGCAGAGAAGATCCAGCTATCCACACAGAGCAGCGTACCAGATTCATCATTGAAGGAGGTGAAGCTAATGAGCATCTGGACGTTGACTTCTCCACATCCGTTGACCAGCAGCCTGAAGTCCTCGGCCGTCAGGTCCTCCAGAGCATTCTTTGGGAGAACATCCAGTAAGCCCTTCCTCATTGCCTATGAAAGAAGCAGAAACACGTCGTGATTGGTGTGAACACACATTTCTGTGACTGACATTTGTCTGTCACACTTTAAGATGAGGTTTGGCAGAAAGCTGAATAGCACAGCAAGTCTTTTACTTACATGGAGAGGCTGCTCAGCCACCACCAGCATTCTGTGCTCGGCGTACTTCCTCACATACTCGTACACGTTGACGGGAGTTACTGGCATGTTGACCCCACCAGACAGAAGCTCCACCTGAACCACAAAATATAATGCATCAACAAAAATGGGTTTTTAGGCAGTGCCATTTCTAGTCTAAACAACACAAGCTAACAATAATTTGTTAGCATGTAGCTTCAGTCTACATTGGGTGAGTCACAGTGAGAGTCTTTTACCTGTCCAGCCCCTTCCTCTTTGCAGAGGTCGATGGCGAAGGCCAGGTCCATGGCAGCAAATACTGCATCTGCTTCACCAGCCTGAGAATGACGGATGAGCTGCCGCAGGCTCTCATACATGACCGGGTCAAAGAATGCAAAGTCATGCCAGTTCACCTATGGAAACAAAGAAAATTTGATTTAGAAGCTTGATTCTGAAGACCATCATCATGTAGCACTTTCTTCTATTACAATGTTATAAAACAACTTGTCTCTTACCTTCCTCCCGAGCAGCACTTTGATGACATGTCTGTTCAACGTGATTGGACAGAGTTCATTCTGAAGCAGACATAAGCCCAGTATTCTGTGGAGGGAATAACACATTTCACTTGTTTGTTAAAGATGTGACTCAACTTCCCAATTTCTTCTGAAGGTTTTGGAAAAATCGAATTATCTATTTGCCCAGGATAACTGAACAGAACTCTCTCGACCAAACAAGATTTCCTTACCTGCCAATGTTGCGGAAGCAGTTTAGCCTAGCCTCTGTGTTCTTGCCGGGCCGGGGGGAGTAGAAGCCTCGTTTGCCGGGCTGGTAGAACAGAGGAGCGTTGTCGTCCCCGTCATCTGGGTCGTCCAGCTCCATGTCAACCACACTGCGGGTTGAACCATGACGCTTACGGTTCTCCTGCTGCTACAATGACATGAGCGAAGGGAACTGTTAAGTCTAGCAAGACTGGCTGCTTAGAAGGCATGCGTTGTACAGAGGCATGTTACATTCAAGGTTAATTAGTATTCCAAACAAGCCCTGATGCTTCACGATTGGTAACAGAGTTAAATGAATAACTCAGGTTAGGACAGTACAGACTTAAACAGATGTTGGGCTTACTTGTGCTTTCTCTGGAGCCTCCAGGAGACCCAAGTCCAATATGCTGTCAGCACCATTTTCCCTGGAGGAGACAGAGGGATTATATTTAGTTTAGAAAACTTCATTATGCAAAAAAGATTCAGCGACGACGAGCTGATAATGGTTACTGTGTCCAGCAGCTGTCTGTGTCACTGTTCGGGTTATGATACCTTCCATGTGCAATGAGAAGCTCCATGGCCTCCTCCACCCTGGCCCGGAGAGAATCCTCACTGGCCAGCAGCAGCAGCAGCTGGGCAGGGGACAGCTCCAGCAGCATGCCTGTGATTTTACTGGCAAACGCCTGAGGAGAGAAACACACAGCTGGTGAGGGAAACCATCAACTGCTCCACGTAGGCTGACGCTCATATATTTAGTTATACATCCGAGTCAAAGCGTGTTTCCTTAAAACTTGTGAGAATTGGAAAAAAAAAGTCATATGTTGACTGGATAATAAAATCTGTCTTGATAACAGAGCTTGGCAGATGGAGATGCTTTGTTACCGGTTGCATTGCGTGAACGCGTGGATAGAGCCTTTCACCCAGGGCTTGTCTGTGTGCAGGCAGAGGGTCGGGCTCATCACTGGGGTTTCCCTCTGATGAAGGCCTGAAAGGCCTGGTATCTATGGACAGTTGCCTCCTTGAGTCTCTGCAAAAACAAACACACGTTTGTCTTGGTTTCACACAACACACTTTATCATTCTTGACTTCATTGTCTGTTTATTATAGATATGCCTGTATTAAGTTGGAGGTTACCTGTCTCGGTCTCTCCGAGATCCTGCTCGAAGACCTCCACTTCTCCTCTCTCTTTCTCGATCTCTGTTTCTCAGGCGCTGCATTAGATCTAAGGACACATTGAAGAATAACACATTCAACTCTGACTGTACATTTTTTATGCAAATCAATGTCTTAACTCATGAGAACTGCTTTAAGTACCATTGAATGTAACAATGAAAGTTTATTAATACAGTGTAGTTTCTATGTATTGTCATACTTGAATTGTAATCGTGATGACACGTACTGCTGGCCTGCATGCCCTTGCTGACACTCTGAACACAGTCCAGGTTGGGCAGCTTATCGTTGGAGAGGAGGGCCAGGGCGATGGCCGTGTAGAAGCTGCGCGCCACGCCGCTGCCCTCGCCCGGCTCATCTTTGAAGGTGACCTTCACCCGGTGCACGGCCATGGGTGTGGTTGTGCAGCGCCTGCCAAAGTGCGTGTTTAGCTGACGCATGGTCTGCTGTATAAGCTGGTCTCTGTCCCGATCTACCTCTAGGGCCAGGTCACGGGACTGCAGGTTCCTCAGCTTCTCCATCTCCCGACGGAACTTTGATTCTTTCACCTCAAAGCCACCTAACTCTGTGAGGATCTGGGACAAACAACAAAAAAGACAAAATGATGAGTCTGCTCTCACACAGGTCATCATCAACCCAAAATATATTTGAAAGGAGGATATGTAATGTTTGGACATGTCTGCACTATTACTTGTATGTTATATATTACTTAGTGAACTTCATTGAGATATCTATTAATGTATTTAAGTAATAAATGTACCGATCCAGGCTCAGCTCCGACATCCTCCATGAAGACACGACCGAAGAGCTCCAGCGACAGACGCCAGCGGCCGAGTAGCATGTCATGTGAGATCATCATCCCCATGAAACTACAGTGAGGTCTGGGCACACAGAAATACAGAAAACAGGATATTTTCATTAGAATATTCAACTATTTTAGGCTTTTGTCTCCTCATATAGCCTTAAATTCAGTCTTTCCTGCCTCGTATTACAATTTGTTTAAGATGCTGGTTCCTTTTTTATTTGATCATCCTGTCATCCTGTATAAGTTGACAGTTTTCTATAACAACAGATGACAAACATTTTATTGCATTCTATGGTGTTCTTATATCAATTTTTAGCATCGCCTTAGCAAACATCACAGAGCACAGCTTAGTTTGGTACCTGAATGATGGCAGAGGAGGTCCATCGCTCTCAGTGAGGCCAATCTCTGCGAGGAGGCTGCTCTTCAGCTGGGCAGCGAGGTCATGGGGTGATGGGCCTGGTTTTGAAGCCTCCAGCTCCTGCTCTGCCAGGGACTGGTTCCCAGTGCTGCGCTGGCCTGTTTCCATACTCATCACATTCTTCAGGTTGGCTGAGTAAGACATCTTAGTGGGTAGGATCTGTTTTAGTGAGATTCAGAGGATTTTTCTTAGTAATGTGAGCTAATGTTGAGATGATGACAGTGTGATGATGAAAGAATGGAAATTCGGAAATGAGACACAGAAACACAGGCTATGTTCCAATATCCACACTTTTCTTTCAGAGTAAACAAAGACTATCCAAAATATCCATTATTTGCTACTGTTGAGGAGGAAATAATGAATTCTGGGTAGTTTTTTTTAGATTTCTAGCCAAAAGTGGAGCTACTTCAACATTTAAATGGTGTGTGTTACATGTGGATATTAGAAGACAGCTGCCAGCGTGTTTGTCCAGTGAAGAGGGGTGGTATACCTGAGAGGGGGAGGGTAGAGAGGAGCCCATGTTTACCTCCAGGCAGTTCCTGTCCATGCTCGCCTCAGCCAGGCCTTTGGTTGCCATGTAGGAGGAAGAGTACAAGCCCTGAGAGGGACGACCGAACAGATCCTCCTTCCTGGCATTAGGCTGTTCGAGAAAATGCAAAATTAAGTTAAAGCCAAAGATGCTGATGCCGTTTGGACATTATGTAATAGGGTGGTAGCTGTATCCACTCAAAGTATTCACTGCTGGCTAACACTACACTTTAAACCACAGTGAAAAGAAGCATGCTCTGCACAAAAAACCCTATCCAGCTTCTTCTTATGGCCAAAAAAAAAACTGAGACTAAATTTAAGATTAAGACTGACTAATAGACACATCACAAACATATCATGCATGATATCCAATATTAAAACTATTTATTCTGTGTATATAATGCTGGTAATGTATTTCTGTCACTGCAAAGTTTATCCAGCAGAGTGTGCTGTGATATTCAATGTCATGGCAAGCAGCACAGAAAACGGCTCTGTGCAATGTCAACTAGAATTGGCCTACGATGGATATGTAAAATGATTTAACATGTTAAAAATATTTTTTTTCTTTAAGAAACAGCCTTCTGAGTACTAGTTATATTAATGTAAAAGGTTCAAATTCACCATATCAGCTGCAATATTAGTAATCTGTGAATTTTTGCCCTCTAAAAATCAACATTAGTCTCTCTAGTCAGGCTCTGCTAATAGATCACTTTCAAGATATGTCAAGCTGTTTACTGCAAAGTATGCTCTGCACTCAGACTTGAAGGCAGACGGTGTACAAAGTGAACTCAATTTCAACCCCAAATCGATCATCCAAACTACTTTTTTTTT
Source organism: Nibea coibor (assembly GCA_023373845.1). Lineage (NCBI taxonomy): Eukaryota > Metazoa > Chordata > Actinopteri > Sciaenidae > Nibea > Nibea coibor. The sequence goes on from CM041726.1 coordinate 5,002,009, forward strand.
TCCAGACTGCTTGTTATTTGACGTGTAGGTGGGCAGCAGTTCTGACCTGCAGGAGGTGGGGCTGGTCTGCCAGTGGAATGGCCTCAGCCAGGGGAACGTCGAAGGGGTTGGGTGGGATGCAGCCCAGGAAGGTCATGGAGTCTGAACGCCGGAAGAAGGGGTGGTTCTGACCCGTTTCAGCTGGAACTGGGTCCTCATCCTTGTCCTGCAGAGTTGAACCTGAAATGAAGCAGAAACACGTCCGCTGTCAGCACACACTGACACTTAGCATAGACTATTAAACATATGTTATCTGGCTTACTTTGATTGGTGTCTTCATCGTTCTCATGTTCAGAGTCCTCATTGTCCAAACCCAGTTCCAAAATCTCCCGATTCCTGTAAATAAGAGTGAAAGTGGATAAGAAATATGAAAACAGGATTTGTTCCCGTGGCCATCATTTGCAAAAATATGGAGACAATTCAGGTGGTCAGGGAGACGGATTCAAGACAATGTTTGCTCTTTCCACGATTATGCTATTTGCATATTAGAGCAGCGTTCACCTCTTTCTGTCCATCTGTGGGGTGTCCAAAGTGGTCTGCTGGTTCATGGCCTTAATCCAGTAGATAAGAGCCTGGAAAACGTAGGCCACATGTTTCAGTGAGCACACGTCAAGCACAGGAAGCACATCAGAGTGCTCGTCATTGTGCGAGCGCATCAGTGATAAGGCGTAGTTCAGGAAGTCGCCCCGTGCCGACATCATGCCCTGGCGAGCTGTCAGCAAGGTAGCTGCTCTCCTGAAACAAACACAAAGCAATGAGAACATCACAAAGCTTACTGATGAAGGAATGCACAAATATGGAGTTACCAGCATGGATGCATGCATGTAGGTTGCCAAGGCTATTGACAGAGGCCTCAAGGCTACTGGCATTCCTGATTCTTTCCTTTCAGGTGTTCTCATGATAATTTGTGTGTCAAGACTAAGAGATGACATACACGGGACACAAAAGAGCGCCCATGAGGCTCATTTCACCCCTTCTGCACAAATCTACACAGACCTCCAACACATAAAAACAAACACAAGCTACAAAGTCGAATGAATGAATGTAGGAGGTGTTCGTCAACACCTAATATCACCTAACAGCTATACAAAAACTGGGTTCATGAGGGCATTTTGTTTTACCTGCGTCCTTCCAGGGTGCGGAGGCTGGCCTCCTCCCGAGCTGTCATGCGTTCCCTGCGAGCCGAGTGCTGAGAAGCGTGCAGCGGGTGACTGGGGTGACCCGGGTCTCCAGCCGATGACAGGGCTGAGCCGTATCGTAGCTGAGCCTCGGTGGAATCCATGATGGACACCATCCAGTTCCAGGTGGGAATCAGCTTCTCTTCAACATAGTTCTGGTTCAACACATGACAAACATTTGAGTGAGTAGTTATTTAAAAAGGAAAAACAATGAAAACATCATTAATTCATTCAGAATCCAGCAGCTCATCTTACCTGCAGGTTGACTGCATCCTGGTAGGTGAGCTTCACGGCAGCAGGGTACTGTGAGTAGACTAGATGGTTGTACTTGGGAATCAGACTCATGAGGTCTGAGATCTGCCTGATGACAATGCTGTAGGCCCGGGCCAGACTGCTGGCAGATGTCAGATAGCTGCTTGAGTTGCTGGCCTCCAGAGCTGCCGCTGCTGCAGCAGCACTGGAGCTGATAGCACTGGAGCGACGCAGGTTGGTAGGGTCGATGTATATCAGGCCTGTGGAGCTTGCTGTGAAAAAAAGACAAAGATAACAGGTAGAATTATATACACCGTTTTTGTGACTGTCATCTGGAACCAAAAACATCAGATAACAGACAAACGCTCCACTGACCAGCTGGTGTTGAGGAGCTGGAGGGAGCGCTCCCTGTGGCCCTCTGGCTGGGGGTGTTTCTAACAGCCCACTGCATGGAGCGAGGGGCCTGGGCTGCACTGTTGGCATGGGAAGCGCTGGTCGTCCGTTCCAGCGGCTCATCCAACAGGAACGTCTCCTGGTCCACGTCGTCGCTCTGGCTGCTGCTGCTGTCTGAGTCACTGGAGTCATTGGACTGGGAGTCATCCTCTGAAAAGAAGGCAGGGACACTGCTGGCACCTTCAGAGAGGAAGAGGACGATAAGGGGTGAGGAAAGAAGATAAAAGGAGACGCGTTTAATGGCTTGTGTATTCATCTCACGTCCCTTTCTTTGTCTTTCACATTTATCCAAGCAGAAGTGCGGGTTAGTGAATCACACCACTACAAGGCCAAACAACACTAATATGATGGTGAAAACAAGTCAAAACAACAGCTGCGCTCTCTGTTGATCGACTTGTGCTAAATAACATGGCTTCATTATTTTGATCTGCATTTCTTGAAATTACTGGAAATGTCATTAAAGAGAAAGAACAGCAAATGCCTCAATTGTACTGAATATTCTACATGGAAATGAAACAACATCATTAGTAAGAAAAAACAACATTTTAGATGACCAAGGAGAAAAAAAAACACCACACCGTTTGGAAAAGCTACAAGTTGATTAGTTTGTTATTTGGGTGAAAGAACAGACTACAACTGTGATGAGGGACAGTATTGGTTAAAAATGACAGACACGTAACAGTGAAATGTGAGAAAGGGACGAACTGAAGGAACTCTCAGCAGGAAACTGTGTATGCACTTTGCAAATTCACTCTTGCCCTGACATCTGTATATGCATTGAAGTAAAGAGGAGCTCCTACCAAAAATAGGAAATGCCAAGGACACCCTACTGCCTGCAAATGAAATACATCGGGTATTCAGCCAGGGACCATTTTGTCTGCTGTATCATTAGCTCTCCAAACATAAATCCCCACAATCAGAAATGCTTACTGTCAAGCACTAATGACTTTGTGAGGACTGAATTAGTCTGTAATTCAAGAAAAAAATACCACAGAGCACCAAGACAGAAAAGCAACTTCTATTTAGTAAAAATTTGGAAAGGATTCAGTTTAAAGGAGGTCAATGAAGACAGGTGACCGCATTTCCACAGAGAAAAAAAAAACTCAAAAAGGAACAGTACTCAGAAACGGAGAATGTTTATGAAGTAACAGGATTTAAAAAGGAAATCTAAAATTAAATCTAAACTCAAAGATTTAAAACAGCTGTTGACCAACCTGCTTCAGAGCCAGCGGTGGCTGCCGTGACGACACTCCTGCGCCCGCTCGCGTTGTCCTGATTGCTGTGGTTGCTTTCACTGTCACTCTCCGTCTCGGCTGCAGCCAGCAGATCCAGCTCCATGTCACTTCCTGAACGCAGACACACGACACAGACAGACGTAAGCCAGAGTTTCACATTCATGGAATTATTCACAAAAACAAATTACAAACACCTTCAGTGTCATTAACGCCCTCGCACTGCTATAAAAAGTATGAGAGTGCATGTCTCACCGTCCTCATCGTGCTCGTCGTGCTGTCCTTCCGCCTCTGCGTTTTCCTCTCCCTGTTCCTCCTGGTCGTCATGATGATCTTCCTCACCTGCTACTCCCTCTACAACTTCAACCTAAGAGACAAACATAACAGATGCTAAGAGAGAAAACTTGGACTGAGCTGTTTCAATTCTCAGGAATAAACTAAGTGAAAAATAGATATGAAAATATTCTCAGTAAATTTCTGCAGTGTGAATAACCATGTGGGCTCTGCCGTTCTTTGAAACTAGTCGCCAATATGCCCGGATTCACTTGCATGCAAAGTTCATTATGGCCTTAATGATTTTATAATGAGGCACCCCACCTCTTCCACATCTGCTGATACGATGTCATCCTGCTCCTCGTCTCTTCCTCTGACAGGCTGAGACTGGCTGCTGCGCCGAGGCTGGGGATTCCTGATGATATAAGAGGCAGCTGTCTGGCTGGAGCTGGAAGAAACATGAAGCCCAAAACACAAAGTCATTATCTGTATTATCTGGTGAAGAAGAAAAATCAACCATCTTGTTTCCCTTTCATTTTCTTCTCTCAAAGTTAAGATTTAGTGGATGACACAAGGACTTGAAAACTTTCACTTTGGCACGTTAACATGGGGCTCCGACCCAACTAGCTGATAGAATATAAGCACAGTTTAACACAGTGAAAATAAAATGCCAAAAGAAATTAATAAAAAAAAGACACTGAAAGTAAATGACCTGCTGGACTGGTCGGGTGAAGGTCTTGGAGGCAGTGGTTCAACGGAGAAGAGCTCCTCGCTGCCCTGAACGGCGTCAATACTGGTGCTGGCCAAAGTGAAAGGAGCAGTAGGTCTTGCTATGCCCATTCGCACCGGAACAATCAGAGACTCGGCTACATTGCACAGCTCCTCCACGGCGTAGGGCAACAGAGCTTGGAAAACTCGCCGACATTTCCCGATGGGCTGAGGGATGAAGTTGCTATGTGAGGGGAAAATGAGACAGAATTAACATTTGTATTCAAAAGGCCACGTTAAATGTGCAGCCTGGATAGGTGTTAGAATTGAGCTGGTTCGTTCATCGTGCAAATTACAATTAATTTCTAATTAACTGCAGTGTGTTCTCACTTTTTCTTCTTGGATGAAGCCATCTCCACGCTGAGGATGACAAACACCCTGGCTACAGAGCGTAGGAACCTCCTGGTGACATTGATCGCCTCCTCTCTTCGGCCAGGAGTGTATTTGTTCTGCAGCTCCTTTACTAGTGTACCAAGTAATGTGTCTATGAACTAATACGGGAGAACAAAAGTGTGTCAACAGCAATAAAATAGAAGAAAATACATGACAAATGCTACATATACATTATTTAAGGTGGCATCATGTAGTCCCACGTATTCCTTTCTAGGAATTACTCAGAGATTTGATTTAACATTGTATGTACACTGAGGAAGAACAATCATTTTCTTTCTTGCATGCTGCAAGAGGAGGACTTACAGTGATGTCAGGAGCACACTTGACAATGAGGCAGTGGGTGAAACAGTCAAGTCGAATGGTGCCACTCTGCTGATTCAAGTAGACCTGCTCTTCTGGCAGGAGGTGGGCAATTCGGCTGCTGGCACTAAGTCTAGGACATACAGAAAAATACAGGACTTAATATCAGCTGTTACAGAGCACAGATATATCATACATGGAAGTGATAGAAATTATACAAAGCTTAAGGTAACCTGCAGCAGTAACTACAGCATAGTTACATTTGGATGATGACAAATCCAAGTTAAGTTAGGTCAGTGTCAAAACCAATAGCAACTGGTTTATTAGCTTGAAAAGTGCATGAAAAGCAGAAAAAACAGTTGTGCACACTGAGGTAAATGGATAATCCACATAAATCAGGACATTACTGCACTAAGCGCAGTCTTTACTGTGAGTGCTGTTTTCCTGTGATACTCACGGGTCTTTATTCTCCTGAGAACCAAACATGATCATAGACTTGAGGGCGTTCCAGTCCTGCAGGACCCTCTCCAGAGCCAGCTGAGCGAAGCGTGGAGGTTCTAGGTCATGGTCTGGCATATCAGAGTCTGAGAGAGAAGAAAGGAGAATATTGTGTTTATACACCAGATGCTTCAAAGAAATAATCTATTAAAAACATGCAGCCTAGACCGCAGCGGCAGACACGGCTGTGAAAGTGCATAAAGTATAAGTCTGACTCCACACTGATGGTTAATAGTATATGTGTAATATGTGAGAATGATCCTGAACTTACCTTCTGCATTAGCAGCTTTGCGGTTCCTGTCTTCTCTGATGCGAGGTGGCCTGTACTGACAGTGTTCAACACTCTGCCTGGCAACAGTCTGCACCAGGAACAGTAATATATGCTCTCCCCTGCAGATGGAAACACAACAAAAACAACAAACAGTCAGATATGTCAATACTTCCTCACTTGCACAGCGGTATGCCCACGTAATGGTTCAAAAGATTCAACCTCAAATGCTCACAGTTCATTATACGGTAGAAAAGGAAGAACACTAATCTGTGCAGATGGTACAAGGAGTCTTACCTGCTGTTTGGTGTGGTGACCAGGTTAGTGGTTGTGAGTAACCTGTACAGCAGATCAAGGCGAGCAGCCTTCTGGCCGGCGATCAGCGTTTTACACTTACATTTCTCCCAACAGTCACAGTATGCTGTCGGGGAAGTCCTTTTCAGTCTGGAAAAAGAACAGAAGCAAAGTTATGATCATACACATCGCAGCGTGTGAAACAGAGCTGATGAAAAGCATTACTAGAAAAGGCCGAAGCCTTTAAAACTGGGACTTACTTGCAGTCATGTCCTTTGTGACACACCCTTGCACACTCAGTGCAGCAGCAGAGAGACTCGAGCAGACCACATGTCCGACACTCAAAGATATCCTGAATACAAAGTCATTAAAATAATTTCATTATTTCATCTTTAATACACACATGATTGCTTCAGTGTGGCCTGCAACACTTTTTGTGATGAAGAGCACTTCTCCTCTATATTTCAGTGTAATTTTCACCCTCTAGTGCTGACCTGGTTAATGTGCTCAGCTCCTGTCCAAGTGAAACTGCAGGTGTCGTTGCAGCAGAGAACATAGAGGGGCGAATCGTCTGGGTTGGTCCCCGAGGGGCAAATCATTTCCATGAACACAGAATCGGCATCCTCCTTCTCTGCAATGCCCGGGTCACCCACTGTGTTACAGAACGAAAAGGGAAAATATGGAAACTGAGGAATGCCAGTTTACAGCATGTAGTTAGCTGCTGAAAGCAGGGCAGCAAAATAGGTCAGGATTCACATAACTCAATATCCTCCAATGTTCCAGCTATTACCTAACCACTTAAAATGACATCAGATTCTTAAAAAGTATGCAGTTTTCTGAGAATTTATTCACAGAGGTGTTGGCTCGTCATTCACACAAACTTCATTTCTTTCACCAGTCTCTTTGTGTCAGGAACACATTACAACAAACACGAGGCAGACAGAACTGGCATTTAAGTACAGTTTTGCAAACATAACAGCCTCCCTTCAAATGACAAATCAGTTTGCAACAGTAAGCACAAAGATGATTTATTAACTCACCCTTGGCCATTTTCTGAGCAGCCTCCAGCACAGTGATGGCTGCTGGGTAAGCTCTCCCACTGACTGCCAGCATGAATGGGGTCATTCCACGGGCGTCCCTGTCAAACAACAATATACATGAGCACTTTAGATGGACAGATAGGCAAATAAGAGAACAGCAGATAAATCATATTGCATTAAATCAAACTAACGTGCAAGAAAACGCATCATTTTGTGTACGGTAAGCATTTTTGAGAATGATCACATGGAAAATAAAGAATTATACTTGGCAGAGAGTAGCTCCCGTAGGTGTGGCCTCAGAACAACACTGTCACACATCAGTTTTAGGATGAGATGGGCGTTGGCCTTCCTGTCTTTAGATTCAACCACAGATGACTCAGTGGACGGCCCTACACATATAGGAAGGACAGATGATGATGACAGAGAACGCTTGACCACAGTTTAAATATTCAAGAGACAAGTATGTTGAAACTTTGGTATGATAACTGCTAAAACATGCTATAACAAGTATGTGGTATGTACAGCGTTAGCATGTAGTTTAGGTTTAGGACAGATTATCTCCTCATTCTAGCATCTTGATGGTGGTGGTCTGTACCTGGTATGGTGGATGTGCTGGGTCCCTGGCTGGTCCCAGTGGAGGCAGTGGTGAGTGAACCCACAGCTGGTGCGAGAATGAAGTCAATGTCACCGTCTGTTGGTAAAATAAAAACAGTCCTACAACATTACTAAGAGTGCAGATTGCACTGAAGTTGAGAGACACGTCACTGCAAAGTTTTAGATTAATTCACTGCGGCAAGAAGAGACAGTTAAATTAATGATTACAAATACTTCCAAATACAGAAGACCGCCTTCAGACTGACAACTGTGGCAAAACAACTCAAGAGGTTGCACTGGTGTGGGTGGGCTGTTACAAGGTTTCAGTGAGAAAATGGAAAAAAACAAACTGAGCCAACAAAAATGACTGGATTGTAATTCTTTATGTCCTCTGGCTTGATGTTTACAAGGTAAGGCAAATAAACACAAAGTTTCAAGGTTTTAGCTAGAATGTAGCCACTCCTCCACTGCACCAAAACATTTGTCTCGTTGAAATGTATCTTTTTGTCACGGTGACGCTGCCGGTCTCAGGTTCAAGAGCAGACAGAAATAATTCTGATTATACATTTTTGTAAAGATGCACTTACCGGGGTCCATAGGTGGGGGGTCAGGGACCCAACTAGGTGGGGCAATGGGTGGTGACACAGGATCCTGGTGGTCACTGGATGATGGGCCAGACTCATGACGGCCGAGGCCTGCTGCTCTTAGAGACCTCCGCATCATCTCCCTCAGACGAAGCCTAGTGGCAACACAAACGATAAAAAGAAATGAAACTAATCAACAGCATGGCTGATGACTGAACTGAAGAACTTTTTAAAAATAGAGCGTCTACTTCAAATGACACTTGGCGTTTTCTGTACAATATAGTGTAGTGCAGTAGAACTAGTTATTTACCCTCTGCTACTGGAGGAGCCAGTCCTATTCCCAGAACTGTTGCTTGAAACCACAGAGATGGCATTGGCAATCGCCTCCACAGCCGACAGACGCTCTGCAAATGTGTTTCTCTCAGACCTTTCAGCTTCTGAAATGAATCAACATGATCACTTAGCACGTAGAAGAGTTTCTTCAGGAAACAGGCAATTAAATTGTTACAGCTGAGCAAACGTATTTTAAATCTAATTTAAATATCACAACCATTTATCATGATGTCAACATTATATCTAGCTCTCAGGGACCTCCTGACAGATTGTATCCAAAAAAAAAAAACCCAGCTTGCCTTCTTCTTCTTTGGTCTCCTTGTTACTAACAGGGAAGCAGACGGAGACGGCAGCATGAAGGATGTTGCGGTTTCCGTCACAGCGATGATCCAGCAGCGCTCCGAGAGCCTGGCTGCCCTGATCCAACAGGAAAGCCTGCTCGAGGTTCACCAGGTACTGCCGACATGCCTCATAGTCACAACGCAGGACGTGCTGCATCAGTGTCTGTTTCTGAAAGACAAAAAGAGGGCGAGTGAGTACTGATGCTGGCCACTTATTTGAAGGGCTCGACAGATGGGTGGAAACATGCTTTTGCAAGGTAAATGTATGTGAGAAGGGCACAGATTAACACTACACATTCATTTGTTCATTACATTGTAAAGTATGACGCCATGTTTACCTCGACAGCCATGATAATAATAGCAGCTTTCTTCTTAATTGTGGAGTTGGAGGGGAGATTGGCCAGAGAGTGCACTCCCATTCCCAGGCTGTTTATAGGTGGCAGGTCCAACCAGTCGGGATCTCGAATTCCACCCATGCAGTCTTTGGCCATAGGGTAGATTGTGCCATTTCCATCTCGGAGGATGATGGGAGATTCCTGGGGGGGAAAATAATTACAACATTCAAGATTTGTGTGAAGTAAGGCTCTCTACAACATGCCCTGTAAAGCTGTAAAAACATGTAACTAAATTTGGAGATTATCTCACCTGTCCTGCAGTGAAGATGGCAACATTGCGCTCACTCTGCCCCAGAAAAGCCAGGTTGCTAGTGGGGAAGTTATTCTCTTGTTCAGCTTTGCCAGTGGCCAGGTCAAAGATACAGTACCTTACCCAGTTACCGGTTTTCAGCACGGCATGGACTCCTGAAAGACAGAGAGTTGTTTAAGCAATGGAAATATAAATCTACAGACGTTTAACAAATGATTATGTATATAAAGTATACAGTGTCATCTAGAAACAAAAACCCACCTTTGGAGTCAACATTCACAGCCAGAATCTCTGCTTTTTCTGGGATACACAGCTTTTTAGGTGTGCGCTGAAAACAATCAGGTACTTTAGGAGTCCCGCCAGTTTTGACCACCTGTCAGGAACAAATTGAAGGAGACAAAAAGTAAATCAATGTAGTCAGGAGGAGAGATGCTCACCTGCACAAATACATTAAATCTGAACTCCATATACTGAGACAAAGGCAAGCAATACTGGATCAGTTCATGTCCATACCTGCAACTCATCTATTCTGAGGAGTCTACAGTCTTGTAACAGTGATGATGGGTCAGAGTCAGTGGGAGTGGCGGCACTCTGGTTGCTCATGCTGCTTGATGTCCCTGGAAACTTCACTGCAACATATGCGCCATCCACTTTAAGCACCTAGAATGGAATATGAAGGTAATGAGTTGTGAGACTTTACAACACAGAGACAAAAAGCAACATGACTGATAGCAGAATCTATCTATCTTATTATTCCAAAACATTAACTATATTTGCAAACTTTGAAATATTTCAGATGCACCCACCTTTCCCACAGGAACATTTTTAACATCCTCCACAAACACCACCTCTCTGAGAGGCCACTGCTCCTCGTTCACCTTCTCCTCCTCTTTGGGAGCCGGGGTAGAACGCCTTCGCTCTGCAACAGCAGGACATAACTTTTAGTCCTTTGAACACAGAATATTTACTTTATTGTTGTTTACGTTGAGAATCCTGATTAGTAAAGTAGAATTATACTGCTGACCAGGTGATATAAACTTTAATGTGGACTAAGGAAAATTAATTATCAGCACAGCTAGCCGCATGGTTCATATGATAAGGAGGCAACCACATATAGCAGTTATATACTGTGGGCTGGCCATACTTCCTTCACAGGAAAACGGGCAGGGGAAAAAACTTGCTGATAAAAGCCTGCGCACCATCTGTTTCAAAGTCAAAGGACTAATGAGAGTGCAGAGTGAGGAAGAAATTGGTTCTGTGCCTGAGAGATAGAGAGGAAAGTCAGGACTTGAGTGTTGAGAGAGCTAGAGGTTAAGGGGGAGAAACAGCGAGAGAGAGAGGAGCTGACATACTGTAGGGCAGTGAAGCACTGCTAGCAATAGAAGAGGTATCACTGCAGGTGGACGCTGGGGAGGGAGGCGGACCCATCTCAGTCTTCACCAGCTCTGGCTTGCTTTCCGTCCTGTGAGGTCAGACCAAAATAGTTAGATGAATTTTATCTTTTGGATTTCTCACAAAGCTACACTCCAGAGACTGAAGTGCATGTCTTCTCATTTTGGTTTAAAGTGGGCTGTACTATTCAGATCTAAAAATGGACAACTTTTTTCAACATCAAGTGCAACTGACTTGATTTCCTGGGTCTTAGTGGTCTTCTCCATGTTCTTGAGGCTCTCCGGTGAGCGCAGCTGGAACCTGCAACTGTCATTCATGTTCCAGACGGACTCCAACAGGACACCCACTTTGGGAATCCCGGCACTAACAGAAAAGGCCACTGCACCGGCATGGTAGAGGGGGTTATTCCTCAAGCACACCTAGAAAGGAAGAAAATGATGAACAGATTTATTTTCACAAACTGCAAGGCTTGTATTGAGCACACACGATTCTTGAAGAAAATATTGAAAGACAAAGATTTAATTAAACACTAAGATAGCAAAGTCAGAACAGAAGAGCAGCTTCATCCACCTGTCATACAAGATACCACAACATTCTCACACAATTCATCCTACCTGTGTTCCCACGGTGATGTTGGGTATTGAGGAGATGCCAGCGCTGGACTTTGGCTTTTTGTTCTTGGCTCTAGCCTTTTCAAGCATCTTCTTCCGTTGACTGAAAGGCACAACACCCCTGCAGACACATGCAAGCGATGAAGTTTCAAAACTTCACAGACATTCGTACCTTTCCTTGACATATAGCGTTCTCATTTTGAATCGACAAAGACATCACTTTGTACCCCTTTCTAAATGTCAGGTCTTAAAGAGGTTTCACATTGCTTGCTACAAATCCCCATTGTGTATTTCTGCTGAAGACAGCAGGAAAAGACAGCTGAATCTTCAAACCTTTAAAGTGAGGGCTGCTTGGTGGAGCATGCATTTAAATTTCCACAGGATTTGTAGTTATATTAAATATGGTGTCAGTTTTTCTGGTTAGGCAACATTTATATTTTTTAAAGCACTATCTGAATAAATATGGACACAATATAAGCATCCATTAGAGCACCTTATAAACATAATGACAGATTCTGTCTCACCCAATAAAACTGTGAAAGTAATAACCTCTTGTTTTGCATATGACTTTGATGAACTATTAATACTTATCAATACTACACACAGGATGACTGTGTTATGGTGACATTCAGGAGCAAATGTTAGTGTCAAAAACAGACAATTATAATTTCATGAGAAACACTTTTTTTCCCTCACCACCAGTAGAGGCTATTCTCCAGCTGTGCACACGTGTAGAGAGCGCAGCAGTGCAGTGACACCATACGTTCCCCCTGCAGCTCAGGGAAAGCCTGAGCGCTGTGCTCCAGCTTAGAGGCCACTGTGCTCAGTGTGTCGTCCACCCAGGTTGCCACCTATACCACACACACACACACAACAAAAGAAAAGTTAATGACCAATTCATTAAACAAATGTCATGTTAGGATGGCTGATTAGTCAAACATTAATTTATTCAATCATAATCTACCTTGTTTGTCTCTGTAGCTACAGTGGCTCGAATGCTATTGGCAGACAATAAGGTAATCTTCTCATTGGCCAGGCCCAGGAAGGATACACGCGGGTGATGAATGGAAGGATTCTGATGACACAAATGACAGAACAGTCAGTGATATCTGCTCTCCAATACCAGTAAACCACCAGTGCGTTAAGCATGCTCAATAACAGACAGGTGTATGTTGTATTTCAGTGGGGAAATGCATATATGGTTGAAATAATTTGTAATTTCATTCACATAGGTTGAATTCTCCACCTGTGCATTCCTATAAGGTTCAGGTTCGCTCCACTTCCACTGGTAAAGTTCTCCTTTGGAGCTGACAGCCACCAGCTCTGAGAACATGGCTCCAATGCTCACAAACTTCACACCATCCTGGAAAGAAAAGGAGCTCTCAGTAAATATCACTAAAAGTAAATGTCCAATAGACTACATTTGCTCCAATTAAGTTGTAGAGCCATGTGGAGGTCTGATCAAAAAGAAATAGAATAAAACAAAGCTCCACTTGCAACTCATAATCAAGGTTAAAATCAGCAGCTCTGCTTGTGCTCCTCCTACCTTATCAGGCCACCACTGGAGCTCCTCTCCCAAGGAGACAGGGCTCTGGACAGGGATGCTCTTCTTGTCCAAGCTTGGCTCGCCCTCACGGCTGGTGGAGCCTCGCTCTGTGTCGAACGAGGCCCCATCCAGCCACCGGCGCTCACGTAACCTCAATACAGACTCACGCTCACGCAACAGCTCTGAGTCGCGCTCTAGGGGAAGAAGGAGAACTGGTATGCAATAAGGTCACACCAGTGGGATAGAAGTAAGCCACTCTCTGGGAAAGACCCGTCAACATAGTTTTAAGAATAGAGAGAGAGAGATAGATTCTTTAGAATCACTGTAATGCAAATCAAAATGGCAGTACTGAAGATTGAGTGGGAGTCTAAATTAAACTGTGTGGGTGAGTCAGTTTGCGCTCATACGTTAAAATGCGAGGGAGAAGAGGAAGTAAATAGACAGAGAGAAAGCATGCATATGGGCTAAAAGTGGGCTAGGAAGGTTTTTAGAATATACTGCCTTGAAGGGTCCCTGTTAAGACAGGTGGGCCTAGCGGGCCTTTCTCAGAGAGCTCACAGTATATACTATAGCCATGCAGCAAACAACACCAAACATTTATAGCCTGGAACACCAAACACCCATATCACAAATCAAGTTAAACAGACTGAAGAGAAAATTTCCCCAGCAAAAAAGCTAACCCCATTTCCTTTTATGTTTATGTATATGTAAAACTTGCCCCTCTGCTCAATTGGTTTTCACATCAGCCCTACAGTTGTCTTTTTTGTACAAAAACAACACTGCCTTGTAGGTAACCTGTCTTTTTCTCATCTCAAACCACTATCAAGTTTTTTTTTTCATACAATCCATCTCAAGAAAAATGCTAAAAAAAAAAAAAACTCTGCTGTGCTTCTCTAACTTGTCTGCTGTGTTGTCTTATCTTTAATAATCTATTAAAGCTCCATTCTGTCAAACAAAAGCCATCACCAGTGTTGCCACCAAAGCCTCTCCAACACCCTGCCTTGCCTTTACTGGTTAAAGGTGAGTTGTTAACTTACCTCTAGAGGATCCCAGGCGAGACAGTGAGGAGCGTCTAAAAGAGGGGTAGCCAAAGTAGCTGATGTCTTCAGAGAACATGGCATCAGCATCAATAATCACACTGGGGTGGGCTGAGTGAATGTCTGCATCCAACAGAGACATCAGGTCCTCTGCATGGGACAAAGGCACAAAGGATGCAAGGTTTAAGAAAAATGTTAGAAATATTGTCTAGACTATCACAGCGATGACAGTTCAGTGTAATGACGATCACAGTACTTGGTGTTTGAATACTGTATTTTTCTTCAACACAATGAAACACACACACTAACATCAGTTTATGTAAGCTAGAGTTTTTTCTGTTTTGCTCTTTTTTTTGACAAACCTCCAGGGAGGTAGGACTCGCTGGCCGTGTCGTCTCCATCATCTCCATCTTCATCGTCCCGGCTCAGCAGGTTGTTGACAGCGAGGTTGACATCTAGGTTGGTCCTCTGGAGTTCTCTAATGATCACACTCCTGGACTTCCCCTGAAGGACTACCTGGGCCTAGGGAAGAAGCACAAAAACACATTTTATTGATACTCAGTGGTGACTGCTGATTATTGAGTAAATGTGCACTGCTAACATTACATTAATACAATGAATGAATGATACAATGATTAAAACAATGATATGTGTTTCAGTAAGGAAAATAACAGCTGTGTTGTTTATACCTGAGTAATAAGCTCTTCAGGGATGACAGAAGCTGGAATGACGGGCTGAGGCTGGCTACCTAGAAGGCCCGAGCCACGATCTCTTCCTGTGCGGATCACCCTGGTCTGTCGGCGGGAATCGCGAGCTGCTGTTGACGACCTGCCCGACGTTCCCCCACCTCCTCCTCCGCCTCCGCTCCCTCCTCCTCCACTGCTGCCACCACCTGCTCCGCCTCCTCCTGCTCCGCCTCCACTTCCACCTCCTCCACTGCCTCCATTTACGCCTGAGCTCCAGCGACTCCTGTTACATACAGTGCAAGGCCATGGTCAGATACAACTGCCAAAAACACCATCTGACTAACAAGAGCAGACTCAAAAACACGCACACATCTGGATACAAGGGGTTCGACCTTTGTGACAGCGGAGACAGGGCAGCATGCAGCAGCATTTACAGGAGAGGAAAAAAAATCAACTAGTGGCAAATTTTATTTATTTAAATCAGGTGTTATAAGACAAAAGGCTTTGATGCATGATAATAAACAGATCAGCATTTTAGATAATGAAACTATCATTTTGTTTCAGTTCAAGATTTAAATTTAAGGGTGCAAGTTTAGAGGCTTATTCTGCAGCTTATTCAGTTCAGCACAGCTTTGATCGATTCAATCAATTCTCACAAATGACACCAATAACAAGAGCACTTAGAAAAACGACTGCATACTGCAAAATTAGTGGAGCCGATGAATGTGGCTGGATGTGTGTCATTTGGTGGACACAGATGGCCAATAGATTTTACAGCACCGTAAAGTTCTCTCTTCAGGGGGAAGAACCGTGTGGGGAATACACCGCTGACCCGATGCAGCGTCAGTGTTGTGCTCTAAACATTGAGCTTTCACAGGACTGTTTGTCTCTGTCAACCCTGCCAGAACTTACCCAAGGGTGTTGCCTGCCAGTCTGCCAAGTGTGTCAGAGCCAGACAGGAACCAGGGCGGATCACTAGTCCTGCCTGGCCTGGAGCTCCTTCCTGTCCCTGAACCACTGCTCAACTTTGAACTGGAAACAAAAGATGGGAGATGAGTTACAAACCTACAGAAGTCCCACACAGGACCAAAAGACTTTTATTATTATTATTATTACCTGGGTTAACAGAAACTAAATTTACCTCAGGTATTTCTTAAACTAAACCCCTTGGTTCAGGATTCATTTTCTTTGAGTGTTATAGTATGAAATGGAAGGGGGTATTTTGGAGACTAGCATGGCAACACCCTTGGGAATCAGAATTGGCTGCAACTCGTTCCGCTTTCAAGACTTTCCTTTTTTAAAAGTTCTTGGGGTTTTGGGGCTGCGACTGCTTTCTCCTATTTCAAGATTTCTAATAATGAAGTACCCTCTATGTTAAACCAAAAGTTGTTTACTACAGTATTCTTAATTAATGTGTTTTAGGTAGACATTTTGTATAAATGGTGTTTTGCTGTGGCAAGGAAAATAAATCGTGCCAATGTTTCATATGATTGACTATAGTGACACTGAAGTTAGACATTTTCCAACAAAATAATTCAATCATGTTAGTACCATCCTGTGACGGAGGGCAATGAAATACAGGAACAGGGATTCAGATAATTCTTACACAATACAGAGAAACAGCTAACAGTCAACAAGCTGACACAGTCCATGTAACTTTGGGTACAATTCAGAATCACAGAGGATATTAGGCCGTGTTCAGTAAGCTGACAAACTTGCCAAAGACAACCTGCCATACTCTTTTCCGTAGCCTCCCAGCAGCCCACAATGGTGCTGACTGAAAAGCTATTAAAATTTGAAACCATCTCATCTTCTTTTGCAAGTCTGCGGCAGGGAACAAAAAAAATGTGTTCTGCAGAAAAGTTTGGAGCCGGGACTCTTTACGCTTTTTACAGCCTGGTTCACGTGCATACTTAGCAGCTAAAGGGGCCATGAAACCTCTGAAATCACTGTTGGATGCTGTTCCGCTGGCAGGATATATGGACAACTATCAATGAGACATTCACCAAATATACATGCTCGCAGCCAACACAAAACAGAGCAGCTAGTAAAAAAAGTGTTTTTATTAAGTAGCACACACTTGCACAGCCATAAAGGCATCTGGCTTTCAGAGAGTTACACAAACAATTTTGAGTCTGTCTTGCTGTTGGTTGTTAGGTGTCAAGATTAGAATAAAGGCAGACGTATTTTTATATTGGAAAAACAAATGTGTACTTAGAAGGTTGGTAACTTAGGAGGAAAAACTCTCTGAAAAACAGCTTTATAGTGTGAATCACTAAAAAAATCTAACCTTAATCACAAGCACAACACCAAAACATCCACCAATCCAACTGCTGACTGATGGAGGACATTTTGGGAATAGACTGATGTATAAAGACATACGCTTAACTTCTGATAGATGGAAATCTTTGTAGCAGAGCAACAGAGAATCATTCTAAAAGTGCGACCATGTCCAAAATTTGTCATACTCATCCAAAAAGGGCACGAGTGCTGAATTCAAATCACGGCGACCACCATCAGTACGCTTGAGCATGCTCAGTGTGTCTTGTACTAGACATCTCCACAAGCAATCTGTTTTCAAGCTCAGTGCCAAAGCTAAAACAGTTTCCGGGACAGAGCCCATCATAAAGAAGTCTCTCACCCATCGCTGCCATCCGGCTTGCTGAGCTCCAGGCGATCAGGCTGGACAGCGAAGCTGATTCTACACACACGTCCATCCTGAAAGAGAGCATTCATGGTTTTTAGCGTCACACATTTGACAAATGAAACCTCCTACCAACAGAAAAAAAAAACGTATTGTAATGTTGCAATTTATCAAATTAGGAACAGAAAACTGAAACTGTCACCAACAACCTTTTGCCTTTCACACATAGCGAGCGAGTCTATATGCAAATAATAGCTGTTCACTTATCTCAGGTCATGTTATAACTACATCAAAATGTGTGGCATTAGATCTGACATTAGGATTAACACACTGTCTGTGTGCCTTTGCTCATGCATAATTGACAGTTAACTCCACACTCATCCCGAACACATGTCCACCTGCATGACCAGTTTGCTGACGTTTCTGTCAAAGCTCACAAACAAACTGAGGTCAATTGCTGCATGCCTCTTCGGCTGCTTAAAGCCCTGCTCGAAATGGATTACTTAAATCAGGGTGGTGTCCTGAATATAAACAAGATGCCACATGTTAAATCCTTTCTATGTTGACAGATTCTACATAACCAGAAAGTAGAAGTGAATGTAAAGTGTTACAGCATTACCTCAAGGAGAAATCCGGCATGGTTTGGACCTACGACACACTGCTTTAGGGTGGCCTGCTCCAGCAGACTAAGGTGTGGATGACTGCATTTGAAAAGAAAAAAGCACAAAGACAAATGAGACAATATATGAGATAAAGAACAAGATCTTGTTTATAACAAATGATCAAATTAAGCAGAAGCAGCCAACAGTTACAACATCAACACAAACGTACCTGTTATAGCTGTATTTGTTGAGTTTCTCTGAGACTTCACGGAGCCTGGCAAGAAGATAAAGACTATATTAATGCAAGCAAGACCTGTTTAACACCTAATTAATGCAAGTTAAAGTATGTGATTCATCATTTCCTGACACAGACAGTTTAGGTGCATTTTGTCAATTTATCCTATAAAGCATAATAATCTCAGGACATTTACTGCTTGTACTCCTTGTGCTGGAAAACAATCCTCAAACAAAGATGAGGCGTTAGTAGTAGCACGGCATCTGTTCCATATTATTAGCAACAAACAACAACCCTACAGTTGGATATTAATGATGCCACTGATGACAAGAATTGGAGACAAGATGACGGTGGTAAAAAAAAGTTTGGATTGTTTTGTTTGTAACAACAGTTGTGACAGATGATTGTGCTCGCTGCTGATGCTGAACATGTGAACATCTGTGTCATAAGCTGTCAGCCAAAGCTGACTGCACACAGGATATCAGAGCGCAGGTCACAGCTCTGAGCGAGTGGCGAGGCGCTAATCTGATGATGGCAGCGCAGAAAGTAGTGTAGCAAACGGCACAACAGTATTTTCATCTGACCATCGGTTATAACCAGTTCATTTTTTAATCAGTCTGATGTGTCAAAATGTGCAGCACCCGTGAGCCTCAGTGGCCATCGCTGAGATGCAGCAATTTACCGATTTCACTCATAAGTATTGTTAAAAACGTCACTACACAGTGTTTCTGTCACTTTCAATCACTGAAGTAGCGTTGAGTTCAGAGCTGGGCTTTCAGTGCAACATAAACCAACAGCAGCAAAGCAGGAAAAGCAGCATTACGCTTCCTATAAATTTAACGCTCACCAAAACAGGACATACACTAATACATCTTCATAAGAGATGTTCTCAATTTCCTGTTTCAGTTTTACTAAACCCGAAAAAAAAAAGGTTCATGTGATTTTATGTCCATAATGTTGTGAAATGAATGAATGCATTGGACAGGTCAAACAGGGATTGTACTTGATTGTAATCGCACCATGAAAATCTATAATTGTTACATTTCTGCATATTTTAAACACGTGGCATTAAGAATCATGTTGTCGCATTGAGCAGCAGATAATCCAGAATTTAAAAAAAAACAAAAAAACTCTTCAACTCTTCAAAGTTATTTCAGAATAGCTGAATTCTTTGCACTTTTCTCACGACAGTAACTATAACCAATTATTGTTTTTCGTTTTTCCAGATGACTGCCTCATTTTTGTGCTGATAAAATCAATCCAAATTGGTTTGCATCCATCCTTGCCCTTGAAGTATTCCATCTGCAAGTAATCTATTGTTGGCCATGCAGAAAATTAATAGTACTTCTACTTCAGAACCTCCTGCCACCTGGAATATCTCCTCCCATCTCGCTACAATTGTGAAAATCAAGTGTCAAGCCTGCCATTCCGATCTAACAGTGTGTGAATTAGTAATGAATGAGCTAATGTAATGAAAATCTATACATTCAAGAATTGTTAACTCTGAACACAGTCAATCACGTTTAAAAGCAGTCGGCCTAATTTAATTGCCTGGATGTTGCAGTTTATTGGAAATGTGGAGTGCAGACAATGGAGAAGGCAATTAGACATTTACTTCTTAAAGAAATCCAGTACAGATGAACAATGGCCTTTAAAACTGTTGGTTTACAGGTCATGTAACCTGTTTACACCAGGGCCTGTAGTTATCTCCCCACACATGGTCATTACACACACCTATAGAGGTGCCGCGGCACATGTTGTGATGAATGACCTGACTCAACTCAAACTCAAAAAGAAAGGATGTCAACAAATGCCAACATGCATTTTGTTTTGGAGGGCAATCACGCACTTATCCGTCACCCTCAGGGGAAAGTTGTGAATGAGTGACACATAAAATGGGAAAGGCAGAAATCTCCTTACAATACAGAAGCACACTTAAACATGCATCGGTGCAAACACTACATGAAGGTGAGAGAAAATGACTCACCACAGCGGCCAGGTCAGTCATTCACTAACCCGACCAGTCAAACAAATGGCACCACTCTAGCACAAACACAAAGTCTACTCGCCCCAATGAGCCATTTAAAACATAGTCACTAAAGCACAGTAAAAACATGTTGAACATCCATCTCACTACAGGGGAATGCTATTTGCTCTGAGCTAAACTAAGGTGTCTAGGCAGACCTCGTTTAGGTCGAACAAACAAACCACTGGCATTTGGTTGAGGAAATCTGACCAAATGTTCATGCCAGGCAAGCACTTCTAATGAGCCAAGCTGGACCAAGCCTTTTTTTATTTCAGATAGAAGCACTTATCTGCTTTGACAACTGCAAGTTCCTTCATGGGGAAGAGAGAGGAGGGGGCCTCCCAGCAGCACATGGTGACTGTAGCATGCAATGGCATGCATGCCTGGAGATGAAACAGCCATGACCTCTTTAAGGAACCCGATGGTCCATACCAACAAGATGTTTGAGGGGCTTTTTTCAATATGATTTGTAAGCAGCAGAGTAAACAGAGCTTTCCTGTCAGTCACATCAAAGCTGTGTCCCCCCCAGAGTTCGATGTACACCAACCTAAAGGAGGCGTTCAAAAACACTCACAGCCTATATCCAGTTCTTAATCTCAAGGTCATTCTAAAAACACTTCTCAACCTCTTTGTCTTTAAGTAGAACAGCTCATTAATCAGTTCAATCTCAATGGATGATATAAATAGGTTTATCATAAATCACATGTTCTGCCAAAATACAGGTCACACACAATGTCCTGGACCTCTTACAACTGCTCCTGACTAATCATCTCTTCAGTTTGGACATTTCCAAAAAGAAAAGCCTTTAAATGCACTGTGATGCATTCAAGTACCATGTCACTACTAACAATACTGTGTGCAACTGAATTAACTGTGCGTATACGCTGTGGCCACTCCGTATTTGTTAACAGTGATATAATGTTGTGTAATTATGTGAACGCTGAAGAAATCCCGCATCGTTCACGCACATTTTGGAAGTCTGTGTGTGTCCCTTTATTGAAGAGGATAACAGGATTAATGTGTATGCAGTGTTGCTAACTGTGCTTCACTGCATATTTTAGATATTTATCTCAGTGCGCAATATTAAAAACAGGTAAATTAGGTGATGATTTCCGGCGATGTTAGCGAGCAAACTGTGCTATGGAGAACTTTCAGAAAGACCCTGACACAACATACACCGAAACACAAATATTTGGCTTTGTCAGGAGCGTGGTGGCGAATTCGCCTGCTAACATTAGCAGCTAGCTCTCGGTTAGCTGACGTTAGCTGCTTCATTGATCATGATAATCAACCAGACGCCCACAAAACAAACACTGACACACGTCAAAAGAGTGCATATGGAATTTACACACCAAATATCGTATATTTTCAACGACGTTGTGTTTTTACGACCTTTATTTCCCTCTCTTTTCCCCATCCCCCAACCCGCATTGTCTATCTCAACTTTGACTGTGAGCCAATCCTCCCAGAGAACCGAGGAAACAGCCTGCTAGCGAATAGCTAGCTATCCGTACGATAGCCAGTTAACGGGCTAGCATCTACGTTAGCACTGGACCGACTGTTTAGGTTTAGCATCAGGCTAACGAGGATTGTACAAGATGCCGGGCCTTGTTTCAACCCCTCCGGGGAGGGGGGGGGGTCATTTAAATAATTTAAACCCCAATACGCACGCATGACAATGCCAACACCGCTCGCTAATACAACCTCGAACAATATTCACCGTGCCCCGCACGTAAATATTGAATTAAAATCTTCTTTTCCACGGGCCGCAACAAAATACCTGTCATTGAGCTGATCCTCGGTCCCGGGCAACGGGTGAACCACGAAGTGTATAGATGTCATGGGGTCAATCCAAAATCACACACAGGCGTGTGAAAGATGTGGAAATTGTTATTCGTTCGATTACTGTATATATGTGGATTCATAGGAATCGTTTAATGGCGAAAAAGCTCGAGTTTAGATCCCAGCCTCCTCACCCACATGCCGCCATCTTAACTCTACCAAGCTTCTTCTCTGTGTGTTGATTAGTGCACATGCAACCGCTCCGCTGGTTGGACCCCGAGCACAAACAGGAAATGTGTTAAATTGGACGGGATTGGCTTCAAGAAGAAAGGCAAGGAGACTGTAATCAAAAATACTACACTTTCACACTCTACAGTCTTTGTTCTCTCCCAGTTCACCCACTGCATCTGTGTTGATTTGCGTTTCCGAGCATCTACAGATTTTTTCAGATCCATTACTGTACTACAAAGGGCAAAGAAAGGGTTAAGTATGGCTAGGTAACCTATTTACAAGCCAAGACAATACAATACGCTATGACAATAGGATATCAAAGTACAGGTGTGATTGATCATTCAGGGGTGTCAAGATTGAAGAAAAACTAGAAATCCGTGTTTTTTGTGATTACAGACACACACAATTCCACATTGAAACAGTGAAGCATCGATTTAACCCCCCCCCCCCCCCCCCCCTTTTTTTTTTTAACTTGAATTCTGTGTTTGTTCATTGGGGAAAAATGCTCAATTATCAAGGAGGTTATATTTGTATATTTGCTCACGATCATTTCTTATTCTGTTTGATATTACAACTTTATTGGCTTTTCCGAAAACCGATCTAGATGAATAATAACACTACCAATTGAATACAGACTTAAATTCTGTGGTCATGGAATAGACAATTAGATTATACTGAATCCATTTTAAAACAAGAGGAATGTCATGATATGCATGTTTATTTTGCTTAGAGAAGTGAGGATACAATATAGGATATAGGATACAATAGCCACCATTCTGTGACCAACAAAGACTAAACATTATGTCACTAAATCTTAAGGGAACAACATAGTTATACTTGGCAGATTGTCAGCATCAGTCTGGAAATGGAAAAGATTCTTGTGGGACCCTCAATTTAATGTTGCTATTCTTGCACTAGAATTATATTTAAAACTGAACCAACTCAGATCGGAGCTCTATAAAGGGAAAAGAACTGGGAATCTGTTCACGTTGGGCTCACTCCCATGGAAAACTTTGTTAGTGTGTAATATCCCCACATCATCTAAACCCTATGAAATCTGGGAAATGATTTAAACAGCACTGGTGCAAGCATGCTCCCCTGTTATAGAAATAAGAAAAAGGAAGGAGACAGAGAAATCTAGGCTCAAGATTAACCTTGTGTAAATGTGACAAAAGTCTGTTTTAGTTTAATTCTGGCTGTAAAAGGGCTGAGAGAACTGGCCTGGATTTGGCAGACATTACAGAGAGGAGCGAGCAGAGTGAAATCATCATATGTGGATCAAAGGACAACATGCCATTGCTCAAATAAATGGATAATCCAGGGTAAATATGAGTTTCTTGTTGGCTAAATGTGTAGTAGTCTTTTTTAGTACAATAAAACATTCCAAAAATGTCTTTTTGTTTAGAAAATTTAAAAAAAACAGTTAACATTTGAATGAAAATCAAAATCAAAGGGATATGTAGCTAATCTGTCTAATCTCCAGACTAATCCAATAAAAAAACTATTATCTTTTCACACCAGCAGGTGGCAGGGTTTACCTTTCATAATCAGATCAGAATTAGTCTCAGGAAACCACACTGACACTAACCGCATTTACCCTTTTCCTGCACTGCCCGTTTATTTGACAAAGACCAGAGTGGACATGCACATATGGACATATAAAGGTACATACTGTAGAAACATAGCTCCAGACCTCTGTAACTGTCCACAATGGCCATTTGTCAAATATTTCTATGTTAAAATAGGAAATTAAAGAAGCAGATGGAACTGAAACTGAGAGGTTTGAGACAAGACAAGACGAGCTGAAATGAAGCATGATACAGAAAGAACATCTGCACTGCCCCAGGTCAGGTTCCTCATTGATCTGTCATCTGCAGCACACATTCCCACTTGGCAGAAGCACAAAGAAATGAACCTATTTTAACCCAAATGACTGATCTGGTTGTTATATTGTGCTTGTATGTAGTGAGGCCTGCAGTTCACATCATCAGGACATTAACTGAATAAAACAAGACAAATGTCACACATAGATTTTTATTAAACAACATATATCTGTGTTTTTTTTATTACTTACATAACACATTGATGTGAGCATGTTCTTTGGATAACTAATGACATCAATATGAGTTACAAATAATAGACAATACTTTAGCTATTGTTATTGGAATTAAACTGTATATTTTCAGCCGATAATTTGGCCTTACTTTCTGCTAAAATGCCACATGTTGTGTATCCAGCTGAGACAAACAATTTCTTTCTCTGTGTTTACTCAGTTCAACACATAGGTTAATGAAGCCAGTTCCAATGCCCTGCAAAAAAAAACCCTTGACCCTCTATCAAGAGTCAAGTCAAACAAAACCCCAGAATTCTCTGGAGCTATTTTTAGATATTGGGCACTGAGTTATCAAATGACCTCTGGTGTTGTCAAATAAGGGTACAAAGAGTCAGAGCCAGGAAACTGCACTGTCATCAGAGCAAGGTTGGAGGGTTCACAGCTTTAGAAACTGAAAAATGCATGCAGAAAACACTAATTTGATTAAAACAGGTCTTCAATATGGTTAAAAGGCAAATGACATTCTACTTAATGAGGTTTGAACTGTTGTGAAACTGGATTCTAAGCCAAACCTAAACCATCACCACTGATAACTTACTGAACCATCCTCCACGTTCATTTAAAGATTAGTGGAACAGCACCAGCTCCTGTCAGTCAGGCCACAACCAGAAGTATAAGTTATTCTCAGTGAGGTAACGTGATCACTGGCTGGAGAGTAAGACTTTAAAATAACTCCTCTCAGTGCTGTCTGTGGCATATCTTTACAGGTCTAGGGCAGGGGTAAATCTGACTGTTAACACCAGGTCAGTCCAGGCCTCGGGCACAAACCCTCTAGTCCAAACATCCAGTCACAGATGCAGCACAGCTTAAAGAGCATTATGCTGGCCTGCATGTCTGCATGAGGAATAAGGAGAAGTAATGAGCTGTCTTCTAAGAGGCTTTTACTTTTTGGAGAGAGACAAACATCCATTTCTGCAACAGAAAAGGAGAGCACTAAGTCCTTCTTGGCGTAGTCTCACTTGCCATTCAACACCTCTTGAGAACTGACTGATATTGTACGACTCTAACTATAACATTTGGCACAATGCTACCTCTAGATTCTAACAAAATCCATTTGTCCATTGCACAATGTCACAAGGACGTCATAAAGATCTGCTCAAAAGAGCATAGCCATTGTAACTACTTAACACCGACCATGAATCTGGGTCTCCATTGCATCATGCCTATTAAACTAGGGCAACCTGATTGGCTGAAGACCAGTAACATGGTGGAGGACCCATGAAAAATGTGTTCTTTTATGCCATGACCGCTCTGGAGTGTTAGGAGCTTTATAATCCCATCGAGACAGATAAAAGACTGAACCATGCTAGATCACAACCATTATAGCAGAGGTCATACCATTATGTGAAACTCTATCTATAAAAGATAGTTCTGCAATATGAAGTCTTATGTTTAAAACTAAAGATGTTTTTAAAATGATAACAGATTCAACAACTTTGTAAAATGTGAAAGGTGTTACTATTAGTGACTAGTAGTTGGTGGGTGGCAGAGCCTTTTAGTCTATTTGAGATAAGTGTTTTAATTTAGATTAGTCAGGTTGCGGGAAACATGACTCCAAGTAGTTGCTCTTGTTGCTCTGTATCTGCCAGAAGAAGAGATATGCATTTTTTAAACAATTATGTACTTTATAAGTTGATATGTCAGTGTTGTGTTTCTAGTTGTTTGTACTGCCCCAAGGTGGCCAAAGAAAATTGATTAATGCAGCTTTAAAGGACCAGTGTGTAAGTGAGGCTGCGTATTACAAGCCCCTTGCCCTTCCAAGAGTATAGGAGAAACTACAGTAGGGTGAAACTCATGGAAAAACATGAAAGGCTTTATTTAGTGCTACATCTCTGTAAGGTTGAGAGACAGGCAGGGGCGGAATGGGACAAAAAAGTCCCAGGAATAACAAATAACACATAAATGAGGCATTCTGGTGTACTCTGAGGAGAAAATAGAGGGAAAAGACAACATTGCTTCAGATTTTAAAAAAACTGACTGAGGTTCCTGTCATTGGAATGGCAAGAATGGCTGGAGTGTATGAAACTGGTCTAAAGGGGAGCTGAGGCTGGAGAGCAAAAACAAAACTCATTTTAAAAAAACTTTTGGCCTGGACCAGCCTTTCAAGGGCCGTGTCCGCTTCACCATGGGCCTCTTAGGCCACACCTTGTTCTTCCACCACTTCTGCCCTGTTCTCATCTAGATCTGACAGCTGTACTGTCAGATATTAAATATGAAAAGAGACACACATGCTTGAGCTTTACACATGTCCTGAGATTTTCAGCCAACTATGATTATAGAATATATTAGCCTTTACAGCATGTAGCCTACATACACACACACACACCTGTTGCTGTGTTGTCTCTCCCCCGTAGGCCAGTCCACCCGTGGTTACAGGTTCAAAAAAGAATGGTCAGAATCACCTTAGAAAAGGCTAGTCCCAAGTCGCGCTTTAGTAATTCCAGATCTGGCTTTAGGACATCATTGTGGTTCTTTTCAGACTCAAAGCTCTTGCCACAGGTTACTTTCCCTCATGAGTAAACCGACTGAGTCATGTGGAAAATTGGTAATGTAATCACATGTATGTATTAGTCAAGTATGCAGAAGTATGAACAAATCGAAGCAAAAGAAGTTCAGGATATAGATAAAATAATATATCAAATATATTTAGTATATTTTCTAATTCTTATTCTAACTGTGTGTAAATGTGTGTGCCAATTATAGCAATGAATGATTCGGAATGCCATTATCATGCTGCTGTCAAATCATAATTTCATTGTAGTTCAATACTACTCACCACCATGGAAACATTGCTCCAATTGTTTTTATAAAATGTGTCTCTTTCCCTGTAGTTTGTTTGTGTTGTGTGTTTTGATAATGAACTGAGTCTGACAATAGAAATGAACTGAAACAAACATTTTTCTCTGGGTCTCATATCTAATGTTCTTTTAATTTAGGCTGCATGTAGGCTAGTTATGATTACTTTATTTGTGGGTGTTTTGTTTTGAATGTATGATCTTTGTTGTCATTAAAGAAAGGCATTGATAAAGCAGACATCCCAACCTGCAAAAAGTCATCTCAGGGAGGTTTGTAGGTTTGTTCCGGGGGGAGGGGTTCCTGTCACACTTAGTGTCGCCCCCAGGGGTGGTGGGGTCATAGACCTACGCATATGTGTATAAGTCTATGAGTGGGGTGGGTGATCGGTCTAATAAGCGGCAACACGCAGCTATAAGGCCGCTTTGCCCTCACACACTGCATTTATAGTCACACAAACACACACACACACACAGACACAGACACACACACACACACTAGTACACAGTATTGCTCCAGATTCAGGGAGATTGGATCTCATTTGCGACATTTCCCCCATTTCCCCACCTGTCATGTCTCTATTCCCCACCAGTGGGGTGCGGCGCACACTTTGAGAACCGCGGCTCTATACTAAACATTATATATTCATAAGGTACTGTAATGGATTTTGTGGAATTGTGACTTGTTCTTGTTACATGGAAAGAGCTGATTCTGCAGATCTGCAACTTGCCAAGTAATAAGCATTTATTAGCTACATCAGTTTCTGAGAAACCATGGGCGCTGCAGTTTCAAGGGGGAACTGTTGGCGATGCGGTCAGCTTTGTGGAGTTACTGACCTTTTGATAGTTTGCCTGATGATTGACCTGTGGTGAAGCATAGCTTGCCCGATGATGTACCTCTGTCTGTTCATGTTATAAATAGTGTAACTGCCCTGCTGGTGGAGAACTAGGATTGATTGTATCCTCTGTATCAGCTCTCCCTCTTGCGCAAGAAACTGACACTTCAGCAGTATCAACTTTGAACACATTCTTTGTTGTCCACCAGAAACTAGAATTTCCATGACAGGTACATATAGGATTGTGTACATATTGTGATAAGAGTCACTAAGAGAGGATCAAGATGCTTTATTAAACATTTTAATGAGACATTCACTTAAAAAAAACAGTAACAACATAACAATGCTTTATTTGTGTTACTTGCACTGAGACTCTTTTCTCTACCAGCAACTCATTCCTGGATATGCTTTTGAGGAACTTCCCACAATGTCAGACACAGTCAAAGCATCATGTGTCTGCATGTGTATTTCTCTATTGTGTGTCCACAGCCGGTCTTTTGTTCTGGTTCTCTGTGCTGTGCAGGAAGGTCTAGACAGCTGACACTTACCTAATCCGCAGGCCTGCCTGAGGCCATCTCCTTTTGGCTGACCTCTCCCCCCCACAAAAGACAAGAAGCCTGATAACTGGAACAGCAGTCACATTTAGGAAGAAGAAAATGTTCACACAGGTAAAAATGTGAGGACCCAATTCACGCCTCTTCCAAATTTACCAAATTTATAATCCCATTAGAGAAGTATGAGTTTCAGAAGGTGAAGAAAATTAAACCCTCTCACATAAACATATAATAATATATTCAAGACAAACAAATTCAAAGACAGGCAAATTCAAATGGAGTGTTAAATAGTATTTAAATGAGGATGGATGATCATCTTGGTATTGCGTTACATGTTTTAACACATTTTGTCCCGTTTTAGACCTTACAGTTTTGTTTTTACTTGTTTTATTGTTTTGCATCAGTCTGCCTTCATCTGGTTGTTGAAGGTATTTTGTGAGTTCTGTGAAAAAAGTGTATTACTAAACTATAAGATTATGAAAGAAAGGAACTCTGAAGGAATGGCCTCATGCATGAACAGATATAAAAGCAGATGCAATCCATCATTCAATAAACAATATCTAGCAGCGTCTTCCAGACCTGCAGGAGACATCTAATCTCATTTACCTCTACAGGATGGAGCAGGCTGCTCTTTCTGAGGAGGCTCCGGTTCTCCAATGTTTGCACTAGGTTCCTATGGATGTACTAGTCTCTAGTAAAAATAGTCATCATTTGCTGTGATGCAGCTTCTGAATCAGTGTAGCCTCTGCAACTTAGTGAGGAAGGCTGCTTCTGTGCTAGGGATGGAGCTTGATAGTGTGGAGGCCGTCACAGAAGAGAGGATCGGGGGGAAACTGTATTCACATCCCCTCTCATCCTCTCGTGCAGGAGCACGTTCACTCATCCACCCCTGTGCCTCAAAGAGCTTAGCGGGCTCTTTTGTGCCGTCAGCCATCCACAGCGCCACAGCATCGAGTATCTCCTAACTCCACTGACTGAGACTGAAAACCAAGCACCACTCACAGTTCAATTGTCCCCACACACATTCTGATATCAGACACCGTATGAGTGTATGTACAGTTTGTATATTTTTAGAATCAATCATCCCCCCTATCAATAAAGGGTGATCAATAAATAGACATACTATTTTATCGTCTTAAAATACAGCCCAGACTCAAAACCTGCTCATTATCTATCTAGAGACATGTTTTTTTTTATAACTAGACTGTCTAGAAGAACTTCTGGGGAAATGGTTATCTAACAAACTTTATTATAATCCCATTAGATCTGTATGTAATCAATAGCAATCACCATCACAAGTCAAGATCATGTGATCAAGAACTGTTTAGTCATAGAGGGTGTGTGTGTGTTTCCTCTGACTAACTCATCCAAGTCGATGATTACGTGTGGTGTGTGTTCGTGTGTATTGGGGGTGGGTGGGTGACTGGGAGTGTGTAGTCGGGAATGTTTTTCACACGCCCATGCTGTTGTGTACCACGCTGCCTCCACGGTGCCGTCAGCCCCCGATCACGCACCTACTGTCTCTCCCATTGGCCGACGCTTAACACACCTTTGCGTCCTATTGGGTGAGGCGTTAAGCCACGCCTCTAATTTCCCCACCGGGTTTGAAACGATGAATGGGAACGAGGCCGACGAGAAAACCTGCGAAGTTTTGGGTTCACACCAGACGACAGGCCGGCAGTTAAACCTGGTCCCTGTGCACTTCACGCAGACTCACATAAGATGTAAGTACATAAGCCTCATATATTTAATCATTTATGACATTTATTTGATCTATGTGATATATAATGCAGAATTATATGGACATGATTGTATTCTATTAAATATAAATATGGATACTGTTGTTGCTTTTGTTTGATTTATTTTTAATGTCAAACCTTATTTTGAGCAGTTTACTGTAAATCTAGGTCATAGGTCATAATGCACCAGCTCCACTAGTGTGTCTGCGTGTGCTGGGCAGGTCAGGGAGGGGTTGTCAAGTGTTGTGTGTGTGTGTTTGTGTAAGCAGCAGGACTGTTGGTTCTTTTGTCCCCCAGGAAAGTAGGTGAAAGGGCCCCCTGTATGCTGAAGAGCAGCAGCTGCTCATGATCACTTCACATGCTGCTCCTTCACACGTTCTTCACATATTCTGTATAAGTTGGTGAATGTCAAAATCAGCAAGCTTTAGAACATTGAACACTTACAACGACAGTACTCAGTGGCTCCTCACTGATGTCACATCCCTCTTACAGTTAGAGAGCAGCGAGTCCAAGTAAATTCTACAATAAGTGGCAGCCTTTCTTCAGTCTCTCTTATATTTAATATTACATTTTATTCATTTTACGTTATTTGAAGTTGTTTCTCTGCCGGTCTCTGCTTGATTGTACAGATTAAAAAAAGCAGGGATTTTGTCTGTCTTTACATCCTCGTCGACATGCTGCGTTGAACATGTCATATATTAAAATCTTGTGATCAAAATCAAATGCAAGAACTATTCACAGTGGTCGTCTTACATTCACGTTTGCTCTTTTATCAGAATTACAACATGGGAGTTGAGGAGCTCTTCTCGGACACGCAGGGTGAATTCCAGCCTGCTCCTTTGGGTGCAGGTGACATGGAGGCTGTGGAGGCTCTGGTGTCCATGACTAAGCACTGGAAATCCCAGAGCTTCAAGCTCAAACACTCCAGACCCTTGACTCCATCTTCAGACTGCTCAGAGGATGATTCTGCCCCCATTGGGACTACTGTGCTGCGGGACTCTCCTTTGGTAAGTGACCTCATAAACTGAAAGTTGTTCTATTGAGTTTTTCTGAACAATTACGGCATTAACTAGCATCTAATTGAATTCACTATTCACTCATTCATAATACACACACATAAACATACACAAGCGTACATGTAAAATAAGACAGAGAAATTAGTCAATAAAAAACTAATCAAATAAATGAACTTTCCTTTCAGTGTATGACACCGCCATACAGTCCACCCCACTTGGAAGGCACCCATCCACCTTCAGGAGCACCCTTACATCAGCCTGGAGCAGCCGGAAGTCCGAACAGGCAGCCAACAGAAGACGCATGTCTGCACACACACACTGCTGCCTCACAGCAACGCTTCCTGTGCACCAGCGTAATCCGCCACACGTCAGATGGCCAGCGCAGCTCCTGTGACGTCCGCCCGGTCTCCAGGGAAGACATATTCACTCAAGTTCATGCAAAAGACTCTGAAACAGATTTGAGCTCTGAAGATGGACTGAACGGTCGACATTCTGAGAGGAATATCGTAATACAGTGTGACTCTAATGCAGCAACAGCACTGCAACCTGTCAGTGTGACTTTGCCAAATGTGGTTGAAACCAGCCAGATCCAGCTGAGTCCTGGCCCGGATGATAAATCAAGCACACCTCAGGCTGTATCCTCTCTCCCAGCTGGTGGCCCCGGGGTTTCTCCAATTTCTGTCTTCTGCCAGATTCTTTCTGTCTCTTCTCCTTCCACCACTGTTGTGCAAAATCCTGTCACAGCCTCTGAAAGCCAGGGGCAACAACAGCTACCTATCTCCTCAGCACTCACCACTGTGCACACACAGCTACAACAGCAGCAGCAGGCCCTACCACAAACACAAACCCAAGCAGCTTCTCCTGCCCAGGTCTTCCTCTTTGGGGGTCAGGTGGCAAAAGGCCCTGTGATGTTCCTTGTCCCTCAGCCAGCTGTTCCCACGGTTTACATCCAGCCAGCACTAGTGACCCCTAGTGGCACCAAACTACCAGCCATCGCCCCTGCGCCTGGCCCCATGTTGTTGGAGCAAAGACAGAGCCCTCTAAAGCCAGAGGTGTCCCGCACACGTAGTCATGTTTGTCCCCACGAGGACTGCAACAAGACCTACTTCAAGAGCTCCCACCTCAAGGCCCACATGAGGACACATACAGGTGAGAGATGAAAATTGCGATTGCAGAGAATCAGCATCAGCAAGTCAGCATCACATGCAAAATATTGGCACCAGTGTGATCTATAGTTGTGTAAACACTTCTGTATTTGTCTCTTAACAGGCGAGAAACCCTTCAAATGCAAGTGGGATGGCTGTGAGAGGCGATTCGCTCGCTCCGATGAGCTGTCTCGCCACCGTCGTACCCACACGGGAGAGAAAAAGTTTGCCTGTCCCATGTGCCTCAGCCGCTTCATGCGTAGCGACCACCTGGCCAAGCACGCCCGGCGACACCTAGCAGCGAGGAAGGTGCCGTGCTGGACCGTAGGAGTCACCCAGGTCTGCTGACATCGCTGCGTCCACAACACTCACCAAACTCTGTGAGGCATCCTGATGAGAGACAGTAAAAACTGTGAAACTGAATGAGAAGCTTCGTGCAGTCAAGTTGCAAACAATGCACAGAGGAGTGTGTGTGCCTGATTTACACCCACCTGCACGACACTGCTGAACTGACAATGATGTAAAGTCTTCACTGCTCTGCTGTAATGACACTGTCAACGTTGGACTTCAAACTACTGTACCGCCTTAAACTGAGCAATTACACTGAATACCACTTTCACTTTTACAAATGCATTCTAATTGTTTACTTTTCAGAGGTATTTGACCAAAGAATGTTGAATATTGTTCTTTTGTGCCATATACAGGGATCTATGTTATAAAAACAATTTTTGCACAATGCTGCTTTCTTGCAGGGAAAATAAATTCTTTATTAAACGTGAGCATGTGTATTTTCTGACGTGTTTTATTTGACATATAGTCATCCAAGTCGATGATTACGTGTGGTGTGTGTTCGTGTGTATTGGGGTTGGGTGGGTGACTCGGAGTGTGTAGTCGGGAATGTTTTTCACACGTACCACGCTGCCTCCACGGTGCCGTCAGCCCCCAATCACGCACCTACTGTCTCTCCCATTGGTGACTTATAGTGTTTTTTCTGACTTAATGTAACCAAATCCACCTTGCCTGTGATCATATTTTTCAGGTGAAAGAACATCTTTATAAAGCAGTTTTTTTCAAATGGTTAAATATGTGTGCAATATCCACAGGGCTCTGCTAATTTTAGTTTATTTTTTTACGATATTATTTGGCCCTTTGAGCTTTATTTTGAAAGGGGTGACAGGCAGAAAAGGGACACAGGTTGGAATCCATCACCGGGCTGCTGCGGCAAAGACTGAGCTACATGAAGGGCACACTCTACCAGGTGAACTGAGTGGCACCCTGATAATTTCAATAATGGTCTGTTAATAATAAGGCATAGACACGGATTCACAGTCCAGTCAATGAGGTGTTTATTACTGTTCATGTTGACAAGCACAAATACAAGTTTACAACAGGCAAATGCCTGATAATTCATCATGCCTTAGACACAGATGGGGACACAACTTCAAAGATATGATATACACTTTGCAACATTACTTCCAGTTAGGAAATAATCTTTCAATAGTCATAAATGTTGAAAAAACATTTACATTTTGAAAGAAATTCAATAGAAATCTTAATAGAAATAGCAAAAAAAAGGATTAAGGACAAATGTTTTTTTTAAAAGCTCCGATTCCATGTCAGCTGATTCATTACCCATCAACACTTCCCTTGTTCCATCTGCAGCACATGCTGTATGATAAACCTGCTTTGCTATGTCATAGGCATAGCAGTTACCTGCTGGTCCAAGCAAGCTACTCAGCACTTTCAAGAAAAACACTGAAACACCAGCTTACTGGTGAACACTGAGCCGTTAGCTTCCCATCCAACACCAGAGCAAACTGCACTAAAGTGAATTTCATGGATCACACCGGCTTTATTTACTGCATCAGACGATGAGTAGAGGAGTTCCCGTTTGAAAACACTGAGAAGGACGACAGATTTAAATGTAATGATGAATCAAATTCACACAAAATAAAACTATACAACCAATTAAAATCATAAATACACACCTTGTAGCAAAGCAGCCTACAACATCTCAGAACTGTGTTTCTGTTTAAATACACTGCTTCACTCAGGGATACATATCTTATTTTACAAGACTGGCAACAGCAACGGAGATAAAGATAATACATTTGTCAAATATAATCATTTAAAATCATTATATGTCTACTGTACGAGTGTAAACTGTGGTGCTGTGGGATGCCCAAAGCAAAGGGAAGAATGCATCCGTCTTTGTGGAGTCATCCATTTTGTTGCATACAAATTAACATCTACTTTAGGGTTTCCGGGTCTAATCACGTACTATACTTTACATCAGGGTTTGTGAGATGAATTCAGGCTGGTCCCAGCAATTTAAAGCAGTATCTGCACAGTCAGTTCAGTTCATCCCAGTGGAATGTAGGCCAGAAGAAGCTAGCAGCAGGAAACCAGTGAAGGAAAGATAAAAAGCCTTCCTGGTTTAATGATTTCTAAGCTGGGACAGACAGCGCAGCCTCTGTTTGGCAGGAATTGAGGAAATAAGGGACCAACGAGAAGTTCTTCAGTGAAGCCTCGTGGGTGACACCAGTGTCCTGCATCTCATACCTGGTGGAGGAACACAAACACGAGTCAAGGACAAAGTTTTGAGCAACCTGGGAACTTTGCAACATGCTGCAAATGTAGAAAACACTGTGGCTGAGTTCCTTACCAGTCTCTAGAGGAGATGACGTAGTATACAGGGGGTGTTGGTGAGTCAGTGGAGGTGCAGAGTGGCTGACCCAGACTGTAGGACCCAGCTTGGGTGAACATGAGCCAGTCTCCGATGTTGAGCTCAGGCAACAGACAGTGCTCCACTACCTGGTCCAGGTCATCCCCGGACGGACCCCACAGACTGCTGCTGAACACCGGAGTGTCCAGGGATGTGTTCTGCTAACACACGGAGCACAGATCACCGATTTAGTAATTCAGCACACTAAAATCTTCATCAACTGCAGATGAAGACTTTATTTCCTCAAATTAAATCTTAACCCACAGAGGATCTTGGAGACTCACCTTGTAGACAGATGGAGCAGCGATGAGCGTTTCAGAGAGTTTACTGGCAAATGATCCATACACACCCTCGTTCATGTAGTACTGGAACTCTGGCTCATCATTGGGGGATGGATCATCTGTTCAGAGACAAGAGACAACATCTATTACAGTGGAACAGTTTATATTTTCTTTCATATTACAGTCTTGGAGTTTATTTGACACGGCTTGACATAATGCATCTTTCACCTAACAGCTGCATTACTTTTTCACTGTTGTCACACTGTTTACTGTATAAAACTGAAAAGCAATCAACCTGCCATGTATAAAGTCAGCCTCACAGTTCATCTTCACAATCCTCACTATTTTGTCTATAAATCAGCCCAAATATTTTACTGACACTGACCGTGTGCCTGGTCCTGGCAATCGCGTGCCACCACCTCCTTGGAGATGATGTTCACAGCCAGAGTGAAAGCTGAGGACACAAAGAAGCTGCCAGGCTCCGCAATGATGGAAACTCCAGTAGAAGGAGGGAAGTACAGGTCCACCATGGACATGACGGCACTATTGATCTGCAAACGAGATGGCAGCGGTCAAAACTAGGACCCAAACTGGGTAGGTCTTTAAGACATTTCTTTTACATTAGATTTTTAATACTAGATATTACCATTTAAATGAAGTACAAGTGAAGTACACATATATGAATTTTAAAGGTGTGGGTTTATTAAAGTCTATCTTATTTTATCTTCAAAATTCATACACACCACATTTTTCTACCAGGGTTGCCTACATCGGTTCTACAGCCCAATGTTTCCTCAATTAGCATAATTTAAAAAGCCATCAGAAACTGACCAGTTCCAGTTGAGTCTCAGAGCCACTGAAGCCGCCACCAATGTCCAGGATTTTCATGTTGAAGCCAATTTCCTCCTGAGGCAGACAAAGACTTGTAAATGTGCAACCGAAATAAAAAGCGAATACAGACGTGAAGCACACAATCACAGAACTTGACAGTGCAACCGACAATATAACAATATGTGACCAATATTTAACAATACTCACCCCCATATCAAAGACACAACGGGCATCAGATATGGCATGAACGTACACCTGGTTATCCTCACAGGACCTTGAAATGTGAGACCTGTAGAGGACGGGGGGAAAGACGCGGTTAATGATCAAATTTTAAGACCTTCACAATAAGTCCTATCCTGCAGGGGAAGAGAGCTGTTGTCATTTACCGGCATTCATTACACAGTACACACACTTCTGCAGGCCTCACCTGACTCCAACCACCTGCACACCCAGCTCCTTAGCCTTCTCCAGGAGATGCCTGCAGTCCTTGAGGGAGCAGCCAAAAGTCATGCTCATCTCATTGTCCTGGCTGGATGCTTCTGTTGAAACCTGTAGCAGCAGCCTGAATTAAATAACACAGGATCTTGGTTACTGGTTTATTGGGGGCGGGGGGAGAAATCAGATGTGTTAAACACATCTGGTACACAGGAAGAATGAGGTGAGACACTAGAACATTAAATCACAAAATGTCTGAGACAGAATTATTTTTAACTTGATTTGACCTAAAGCCTCTCATCATTGGCAAATATGCCAGGAAACCATGTAGAGTATTTCAAGTGAAATCCCGTCAGGTGGATGGTATCCAATAACTTGTAAACAATCACACTAATCCAGTTACTTGAGAACGTTGAAACAGCAGCTTTAAAGTCACATGATCAGACTGGCACTAGGACTAATACTTATCAAGGACTTACTTGGCATTGGGGTGGCACCGAGAAATTTTGCGTAGCTCCGCTTCATTATCACACACCAGAAGGTCGATGCCGTTCTTAGCAGCGTATTTAATCTGGGACACTTGTTTGCAAACGCCGCTGTAGATGATGTCTTCAGGGGGAATACCATGGCTCTGCACGAGCTCCAGCTCAGACTGAAATACAGAACAGGTTTCCATTAATAAACTGTATCTGGGCCAGTGAAGCATTTTATCACATCATGCACATCCTGCATAGTTTACTGCAGACAGTATCTATTAAAAACAATGTATTAAAAGGTCAGCACTGAGGTACTTGGTGTCCACTTGTGGACCAGGAGTTGTGCATTCTCAACCCATATAAATGTACTAACACTTGGTGGATCTACTTTAGTGCCCGGTAAAATAAGGGTAGTAAAAACTTTTCTGTGGTGGAACCTGAACTGACAGCAGTGATCTAACATGTTTGCGACAGATTACCTTGTTGGTACAAATGAAACCAGTGCCGAGGGCAGCAAGAACTTCAATAACAGTTGGGCTGCTGTTGCATCTGACAGCATAGTAGGGTCGAATTTGGGCCATGTGGGTTCGCCAGCGAACATGCTGCCTCATTATAACTCCCAGGTCTGCTACGAAGAATGCATTCTTCTCAGACTGTTGGAGACAAAAACATTCACACGGATCAGAGAAAATACATCCGAGTTTTTGCAGAAGCGGCTGCAGAACACAACCTTTGAGATGATTCGAGAACATCCAGGATTATAAATACGTGCTAAATGTGCATGTTGCTGCAGACTCCTTACCAGAGTTTGTTCATAAATGTGATTGTCAATCACGTCACAGAGGGCCGTGCCTCCCTCCAGAAGGCCAACGGAGTACTGTGGTTCATCAGTGATTCCTTTCATCCTCTCAACCGTTTTCTTCTAATCCGACAGGCATAAAGAATGTGGCTAGTCCAAAGTGGTCTTGCTCGCTCCCTCTCGAGCCCCTGGGGTCCTAGACTTATGCAACAAACTGTACGAGAAAAAAAGAGAAAAGTTAACACAAGAGACAAGCGTACAAGAAGCAAAACAATTCAATCATATTCTGATCATGCGTATTCATTAATGTATCCGACTGTTTTCTAGTTTATTCAGTAGCTGGGACCGAAAGCCCTGTGTTGAGAATCAGACAAGTAATTTTCAGCGAGCAGCCAGTCAGAGCAAAGAGCAGACTCCATGTTGCAGGATAGCTTTGTGGAAGAGGCCTATTCTTCTGAAAAGCCGCTGTGAAAACACAGAGTCTGGGGCACAGGGTTCATTTACTTTACCATCAATTACTCCCAGCAATCACCATGAATCCCTGAGCTGGTGACCCGTGAAGGCTCTTTTTGATGGCATTAAACAAGGTACAATACTGGCGGCATTGGTGTCACAACTTTACTTTCAATAAAGTCGCACAATACATCAGAGAGGGGCACTAGTCTGGACTGGACCACATGTGACACGACTGTAGCTTTGGGACCAACAATGTTCCTAGAAAACTTGCTGTACTGTTGACGACCGTGACAAGGCCACTGCTCCAAAAACAGTTAGTTATTAGTTATTAACAGCCGTGTACAAGCC
Organism: Nibea coibor; assembly: GCA_023373845.1. NCBI lineage: Eukaryota > Metazoa > Chordata > Actinopteri > Sciaenidae > Nibea > Nibea coibor. Next base: position 5,040,832 of record CM041726.1, read on the forward strand.
AAGATCAAGACACTGATGCAACATTTGCCCACACGGTACTGTAAAGTATTTTGGTTTCTGAGAAGGAACAAGTTATCCAGACTTTTACTGGGTACCTGAGAATGTCACTATACGTCATACTGTGAAGATGTTGATTTTATTGATCGGTTATATGTGGAATATTGCGCATGGCAAGGAACAGACAAAGATGCAATGAACAGAATGAGAGAGACAGGGCAGTTTCTAAAAAAAAAAAAAAAGAAAAATATCCAGGGTGGAATGAATAAATCCTCTGCAGGACTCAAAAGATAAAGGTCTGTGAGACGGTTCTACTCTTTAAAAATCAACCAAGACTTTATGTAACTTAGAAAATAATTAACTATGTTCTCACTATGTACTCATTTCCCTTTTGGAGGGAGTGATGTTGTTAATACAGTCACAGCTGATACATTATATTGACAAAAGTGCAACAAACTGCGTAGAAAAGGTGGGCACTATTAGCAAGATCCATCTATAAGCAAATGAGCGTTTCTTGTGTTGAAAATCAGGACACAGAAACACTTGTGGAGATAAAAGCAGGCTGCGTCCTGTTATTTTAATAGAAGTGCTGAAAATAGATGTGAAATGCACAATCTAAAATAACTAGAGACTGTTTGTGATTCATCTGGAGCATGCAGCTTGTTTAATAGACCCTCTTTATTCCTTCTGTCTCAGTCAAACAACTTGTCACAATGCAATAATAAACAATGATACTTATCCATTGAGTCACGCACACACAAACGCAGACCTGGTTTTATTTGGACACGTTTCCACTCATGGAAACATCCTCAGTCAAAACAATCAGAGAGGATGTCGTCTTTCATAAATCCACCTATTTCACTCACATGGATGAGTCCTGGGATGAACTCGTCCACTATCAGCTAGGATCCCAAGGTGGCTCCGCGTTGAAGTCAAATGGCTCTCGGTATAGAGCTGCCCCTAGATCCTCTGGATAGTTGTTATACACCTGCAAAGGGAGCACATAGACATCAATCACACACACACACACAGAAACAAGTAGGATCCAGTCCTCCATGACACCATGACCTGTAAATGTGATACATATCTTCTGTGTGTGTGCCATGTTATCCTTCGCTAGCTTGAACCATGATCTGAAATAAACTTAAGTGAACTGACGCAATCATGACTAGCAGTTTTGAATGGCTGAATATTCACTGTGGTATTAAGTCACAACACAAACTGGATTTTCACACTCTTTTATATCTATGAATATTAAGCTGCTGCTTCCAATCTAAAACCATGTTTAATATTTAACGCAGTCACCGAGGTTATCCTAACAGGTCGTTAGCATAAAATATTAGCGTTAGCTACCTATAAACAGCCAATGTTGTTTAACAAGAATCAATGACGTCTTTTATTCACTAATAATGCTACTAACTATCACTTTATCATCCATCTCCCATAGCTAGCGTTCACGGCTCGTCAACACACTAGGGCTACGTTACCCAGCTAATTCAACAACATGCTAAGTAGCGAGCTAAAAACGCGGCAAGCTAACTACTTACGTCTGCTGAAAAGCCACCAGAGGGGACAGAACGCTTTTTCTTTTTAGGCGGAATTTTTAAAGAGTGGTGGGGTTACTACAGGAGAAAAGGATAGCTGCCATGGACGTGGTGGACTGGGGTCGAGTGATTGCCGTTCGCGGTTTCGTCGATCACAGCTAGCTTGGTACGGATCATTTGTTTCGACCGAGCGGAAGGCGACCGTCAGTGGAGGTCGAGTGTGCGGCGAAGACGGACAGACAGACATTAGCGCCAAGCACACCAAATTAACAGTCAAATATCCGGTTACATGTCAAAATAAAATCCGTATTGACGAACATATCGCAACGTTGTTTTGTTTTTTTGCGTAATATAAAGCAGTGATGTGCAAAAAATAATACACAATGAAATAAATATCGATCTAACAAAGGCACATTTGGGAAAAGGCACACTTGATGAGAAATGTTTGTTCATTTTTAACATGATGTAAGAATTAGAAATTATATAAACATATTTTCCGGTGTGCTTCTACTTGAGTGTGGAAAATCAGAGACTTTATATGGGCGGAGTTTAGAGCTGTCAAAACCAAAGACAACGACCTCCGCGAAACAACACGATAATAAATGACATGTGGAGCACTTATTAGAAAGACATATAAAGCAATAATAATAATAACAATAACAATAACAATAACAATAATAATAACAACAACAACAACAACGACAACAATAATAATAATAATACACCATAATACATCATAATATGCAAAAGATGAGTATGCTGTTAAATTCTTTTCCCCATACAATTTCAAGAATTTTTCAAAAATATTCCAGACAAAGTAAAATACATTTTCAGTACTGAAATCACACCTTGGTTGGCTAAAGTTATAACTATAACATATACATGCTAGTGTCAGATTTTACCTGTGTTATGTCTTCATTGTGTTTCCCATGGCTCAGTAATAAGGACAAAATGCTGTCCAATAAAGTTTGCAGAATTCCCCCCTTTTTTTTCTCTGTAGCCAAAATCAACAGTTGCAAAGCATCAGTCCCATGAGTAACAAGTTGATGGATGCATGTCCAAGTTCAAGCTCTAACTAGATTATCCTGTCCCTTTGCCTTTGTTGTTGTGACTTTGAGAAGTTGTGCCTGCCTCTGGAAATGCAGGGTCTGGGGCTGTGTGTTTTTTCCAAGGAGATAAATTTGCATGTCTCCCTCCTCAACACTGGGGGAGGAGGGTGCCAAGGAACTCTCAGCTACTGTTAGCTAAACAGAAGGGAAGTGTTTTCTCTGGGGATTTTTTTCCACTCCATGTCAACACAGACATCTTGTTGCCCTAAAGAATCAGAGACGCAAGGATAAAATCTTTAATGCATATGGTTTAATGCATATTTGCAAATTACATTAATAGAATTCATTAACAGACATTAGAAATATTGGAAAATATGTCTATGAAGATGTGTGTGGAGTTTGTCTTTGAGTGTGTTAGTGCTGTAATGATCCACTCGTCTTTGTATCCTGGAGTCAAAGTCCATTTTCAGCAGCATCTGTGCAATCTTTGGCCCACATTGTTTCCTGGGTGCAGTTATTTTGTAACCCTCTTTTACAGGGGATAAAACAGATTGACAGCCACATGCAGTCTTTTATTAACTAAATAAAACTAAACTATTAACTTATGTTCTTGCTTCTAAATTCTGCACAGTAATGAGTTTATAGTACAATAAACATTTATTGTCCTATTCTTCCATAGCAAACATATGTTAACCAAAAACACATTTGACCACATCGCACATTAGTGCATGAAGTATTGCTTTTTTGACCAGCTAACCAGAACAGTTGTGAATTCACATTTCTGTGAAATTCTTCAGAGTGTTAGATGAGCTCTGATCACGCCTCAGGGAAAAATAAACAATAGTGGCATTTGTTGCACTAATAAAACTATTGCTTAGAGTCCATTGTGAGGACCGCAGAGGCAATGTCTTTTCCTTGGACTGCAACACAAAAGCTGTTCCGTGTTTTGTGCCTGTTTTCTCCGACACTAAATGAGACTATGTATATATAAGTCTAATCACACATAGCATCTAAAGTGGCTTCCAGTAAAGCACAATGTTTGATTTCCATTGTTTGGATCATAATAGCCACCGCGGCCACTGGGTATGCGACAGTGAGACATGTGTACCACCCACTGTGAGGGCAAATACTCCAGTGGATGCATTGTGCAGCAGGAATTCTTATTTGCAAACACTGCAAACAGATTACATCAACTCACAGACTTAGAAAGAGCCAGTCTCCAGTCAGAGAGGAATAAACAACATATTCCAACGAGGAAAAGAGAAAGTAAAACAGCAAATTCAACAAAATTGTTCACCATTTTGTTTTTTCAAGCATAAAATTAATGTTCTAAACATAAATCCACATATACAAACAAAAACAATCAGATAAGACGACTGTAACTCGGCATACCTCTGTGTATTTGAGCAACAATCATTCATTTACTTATTACATGGACATGAGTGACTTGACTTAAAATCACCACGAATCGGTCTTATGCAACAGAGTCCAGTGTTGTAAGTGTTGTTAGGTCACACAGTGGCTCTTTTTGCCAAAGAATGTTGCTAAGTAAAAGTAAAAGGAACTCCAAACAAACTTTTCCCCAACCCGATCTGAATGTTAAGTAGGGAAATATAAAGCCATTGGCAACAGGAATATAACAATTCAATTCAATTTGATTTGATGGAACTCAAGTCAATTCAACTCAAGTAAAATTATTTGTTACATTGTTATTATAAAAGAACTATTATAGTTTGAGAATTTCTTTTTTGACAATTACTATAACCAGATATGTCTGAAAATTTTTTCAACACACCCAAGCATTAATTGTAAAATGGCTCAGTTTTTTTGGTTCCACGACATGCCACCTAAAAGGAACTGTCCTTATCTCTGGGCTTTCCCACGACATGTCAGTTTTAACAATAGTATCAAAAGTGGTGGAGTGATACAGCATGATATACCATGATGGTCAAACAATAACACAAACTAAAAAATGATGCACATTTCACCCTGGTTTCCTTTCTGCCAAGACAGATTCCAGAAATAAGTAATAATAATAAATTCATAACACAACTCTGTCAGTAGTTGAGATCGTTACATGTGGTTTACAGTAACAGTACATTGTTTCTGGGAAAATCTGACAGGTGAGAAGACCACATCAGTTAAACGAAATATAGACACTTCATGCTAGTGTATGTCTGGTGATTTGATTTGATTCTTGTGATCTGGTAGATATTCTGCAAGTAAACCATGTTGGAGAATGCTCAAAATGATTTGTCTGCGTCCCCCTGCACAGATATAGCCTACATAGGCCATACATTGCATTCTTGTCCAAGACGTGAGTGTGCTCACATTTCTCAAAGCAGTAGGTCACTGTGGTGCAAGTGAACTAAGAACACATGAGTTTAAAGATTAAACAGGTGATGTGCACAGTGTGACAGTGTATACAAAGCAGTTAGACAGAGCTCCATTCCTGGAACATAAGTCAGCCAACACTACTGTTGTGCTTCATTGTTTTAGTAGTAGAAAAAAAATCAGGGAGTATTTTCTGTAGAAACAGAGGAAGAGGAGAGGTGACAGCAGTAAGCTCCCACAATTTAAGATTTGTTAGCTATTTTAGTGCTTCTGTTCCATTATATTACTTTAACACTTTAAGATCTCAGTCAATAAACACAACTATGAGCCAAACATGCATGAGAAACTGTGGTGGATGGCTTCAAATAGCTATGGAGCCCATGCAAAGACACATTGTTCAACGGTTTGCATGAGAGGGGATAGGATTAAGCTGCAAATAGTTATTTATCCATTCAGTGCTATTTTTTTTTATCTCTAAAGCAACACTTTTCACTCTTATTGAACATGAAGAGATCACGCACCAGACTCAGCGGTAGTCCGTATTCTGCAGACAGACTATGGTGTGTGTGTGTGTCCTGATAACATCCCAGCAGACTGGCCTCTGGCCAGCCATGGGCAAGCTCACCCTGCCGTTTGATGTCGAGGGTTGGCTCCAGGCAGACCAAGCATTGTGTCCCAAACAATGAACCCCAGACCCACTGAACTATAAACATGTCCCTTTGGGGGGCGTTTTCCTCAGATTCTGTGCAGGAGACACCCAAAGTCAGGAAACCTGACCCGGCTTTTCCAAATTTAGTAACTCTAAAGCCTCAAATGCTGCTGACTTGGCATCCAAGATTGCCTGTCCCCTTCTCTAATGCACATGGAATGTTGACTGACGTTCAAGTCTTGGGTGGAGTTCTTATCGCATCTTGTAATTCAGGAAATTTGGCCAAATTTCATATCAAGAATGGAAAAATATTTACTCACTTAAATATGTTTTTGACATGAAATGTCAGCCCAATTACTCTTTATTTTGGCTGCCAACTGAGCCTTGCTCTGACATTCAAACAATCTTGACCTACTGCTTTGCAGCAGAGGATACAGCCTAATTGTTGACACCCTTTTCCAACATATGCATTACATAATTCATATGTTGGCATCTGCCCTACTCAAGTGTCCTTGAACCTGGGCATCAAACTCGCTCACAACCAATCAGTCATGATCTGCAGATACCTGCCCTGCAGTACCCGCTGTCCGCCAGCGGAGCTCGCTGCTGAGCTCCGTCAGTGAGGAGCACACAGAGGCCTTCCGGTTCCTCTGGCAGATCAGCTGACTCTGATGCTGCTGTCAGGAGACCTCACCAGCTGTACTGAATGGCAACTATGAAAAATATCAAGCAGTAGAAAGGCTCCTGACAGCTGTATTTCTCACTGTTGACGGACACATTTTGTTTTGACAGGTGAGTGACGCCGTGAAACAGCAGCAGCTATGTCCACCTGTGCTGTTGTTGTTGTGAGCAAAGCTAAGTGGCTAACGGTAGCTAATCCCTTTTGGATATTGTCTGACCTTAGCTTCTTTGCTGCCAGCCTCGGTTTGTGTACAGTATGCTGTTTCATTTAATGGCGGTATTCACGGCTCTTTAAGGTTAGTTAGCACTGAAGGTGTGAGGTTTTGTAGTAACGCCAGCCTGTATTGGACTTAAACACTGACTGCTGCTGGTGTAGCATCATTTCATTAGCTCGCTCTGTGGCAAACAGCAACAGCACCTATTCTGGTGCTAAAATGTAGCTGAAGAGGTATTTAAACGCACTTCTTTACCTCTCTAGTCGCCAAATTAGCTCTGCTGATAAAAGAGACAGGCTCAGTGTTCCTCAGTGTTTCATTAACTGTTGTTGATCATGATAAAGCTCCCCCCTCTCAGTTTTATTTTCTAGCTGCACCAGTGCTGTAACCATGACTGAGTTTTGGCTGATCTCTGCGCCGGGGGAGAAGACCTGTCAGCAGACATGGGACAAAATGATGGCAGCCACCACACGTACCAACAACCTCTCTGCCAACCACAAGTTCAACATCCCGGACCTCAAGGTTAGCACGGACTTAGGGGGCTTCTTCTCTGCTTGTCACAATTTTTGTGATGTACAGAGCTGGTTCTATCTATATTCAAAGTGAAATCACTCACCTTATACTGTGTATCCACTGTCAAGAATAAGCTGATTGTGTGTATGGGAAGCAGCCTCTGCACAGATCCGTTGCCAGCATGTTGGCTTGGTGAAGTTTTCATCCACAGGGGCAGCTCAGCTCGTCTGGTTCGGTTCTCTCTCTCTCCGTGCTGAAGGTGAAGTAACCCCGCTGACCTCACTGCCACATGGGGCTGCACCGCTCTCCTGGAATTGTTAGCAATGCATGAACGGCTCTGGACAAAGAGGCGCCATGCTAAGCACATAGGGCCCCCTGGATGTCACTGTAGGCGGATTGAACCCCAGATGTCACTGTTTAAACACAACCCTGCTGACCTTCCTTAAAAATGACCCAAACCTCAGAACTGAGGAGTCAAAAGTAATAATGTGCTGATGTTTTGCTTTTTGTGTTCATAAACAGGTGGGGACACTAGATGTCTTGGTTGGGCTGTCGGATGAACTGGCCAAATTAGATTCCTTTGTTGAAAGGTATACCTGTTCTGTTATTCTGTGATTACATCTTTACAGTATAGGGCTCTCATAATCATGGTGAATCCGTCTGTGTTTTGAAGGGCATTAAAAACAATCTCTAACCTGTGCAGTGCTCCTGATTCTCTGATGCAGCCAGTTTACCATTCCCTAATCCCTTCCCTTACTTTGTAACAATGAGGAATTTCACAGGGCCCTGAGGCTAGTGGGCCTCGCAGTCTAAACCTGGCAATTTACAGTTGGGTGACACACCAGCAGCTCTTTCTTTAGTCATATTTATACCCGGTGACTTATGTGCCGCAAGTATGTTTGAGTGTAATTTATAGTCTTTTGGAAATATTGACATCCAAAACTCACACACAGCCATTACTGCCCGAGCTTTGCTTTGCTTCCTCTGTAGATATTTCCAAGACTGTGAGAAAGACCAGCCTTGCAGCACGGTTTCACTTGTTTGGCTACGGCCCGTCTTTAATCTAGTTCCTTTTTTGAAGTTTCCGTCCAGCGTATCTGGGAAAAACAAGACAATATCCAAACTACTGAATCCTTCCAAATTGCAGCTGTTTTTATTTCAGATTCGATCTGATTACTTTGTTTTCCCTTGGCATTATAAAACAGTAAAACGTTTTCTGAAATCAAAGTTAAGTGGCAGATTTGCTTTCTTATGAACTTTTTCGGCATGAGATGTGACCTGGCTCTCAGTTTTTCTCTGGCTTCACTGCTGTAGACACAGTCATGCTTTGATGTGCTGCTGAACAGTGTGGTTAAAAATCGTGAACTCTGCAAGTCAGCCATATTATAAATTGCCTTGTCTTAACGAGAACACGTGAAAGTGTTTGATGTGTGTGTATGTTTGTGTTACATTTTGGGGCACGAGGTCGTGTGAGTGTGCGGCTTACACTGGATTTGTGCATGCAGCTTTTGTTGTGCGTGGCGTGTTTTGATGTCTTGTGGCTGTTCACAGTGTGGTGAAGAAGGTTGCTCAGTACATGGCTGACGTGCTGGAGGACAGTCGAGACAAAGTACAGGAGAACCTGCTGGCCAACGGAGGTACAGTGACGGTTACAACACAATGAGTCCTGAATATTTTAGAAATATTAAAATAAATTTTATTCACCTCCATATTATCTGGGGAGGTGGCAAAAAGTTCTGAGATGGAGATATTAGAATCTGGGCAGATAAAATGTCCCATCCATGTACCATGTGAATTCACTGTATTAAAAGTGTAACTGTAGCCAACATCACTATAATCTAATAGCAGATATTAACCTGACAGATGTTTTATTGGCTTTTTTTCAGTTGATCTTGTCACGTACATCACAAGATTTCAATGGGACATGGCAAAGTATCCCATCAAACAGTCACTGAAAAACATCTCTGAAATCATCTCAAAGGTAGGTCTCTATAAGATTGGAGGAAATAGTGAATTCATCCTTAATGTTTTAGGTATATTGTTTATTTTTGTATCCTAATGTGTAGTGGTAGGACTCTGACACTGTCTATAGAGGATTTTGTTTCTCACTGGGCCCATCAAGCCTTTATGCACTAAGTGGGTCTTAGGGGGAATGTTACTCTGTATTTTATTTGTGAGACATAAATAATTTCAATCACTTTTTTCGCCTTTTTACAGCAAGTAACCCAGATCGACAATGACTTGAAGACCAGAGCATCAGCTTATAACAACCTGAAGGGAAACCTGCAGAACTTAGAAAGGAAGAATGCGTAAGTAACTCATGTGTACGCTGCATTTCACAGGAAGCGATGTAGCTATCCAGAACAAACACAAAGTACAGTTTGGAAATGACTGAAATGTGTCTTCCCCAACCCTTTCAACTAGCATTAAAATTGCCTTGGCAAAATATTTAACCTTTTTATTTTAACCTTTATCTCTACTACACACACTTGACTCTTCGCCTTTATCAGGTAGCTCTAACATAACACTTCACCCTGCTTATTCATCAGTCAAGCTTCAAGGATCACTGACCATGATTCCATGTCAGCACGCTCTGAGGAGTTACTGTGACTTTGAATTGCTTTGTCAACACCAGCCACCTTCTCTCTGTCACATCATGTTATTGTAACACTGTCGTTCGCCACCAGGGGGAGCCTGCTGACCAGGAGCTTGGCTGACATTGTAAAGAAGGACGACTTTGTCCTGGATTCAGAGTACCTCATCACTCTGCTGGTAGTTGTGCCAAAGTAAGTGTTACATCTCTAGTGTAGCAAGTTAAAGCTTGTATGGCTGCAAATGTGATGCTAACCTAGAATCTTCTCTTTCTTTGTTCCTTCAGGGCGGCATATGCTGACTGGCAGAAAACATATGAAACACTGGCTGAGATGGTGGTGCCTCGATCCTCACAGTAAGTGATGCAGTCATGCCAGATAAAGACACATTGTCAGAGAAACACAGATAACAAATCTCTGCAGTCTTAGTGGTTGATTAGTTTGTTATCAGTGTCATTACAGCAGTCTAACAAGAACACGTCTTTTCTTTCAGTCTCCTATTTGAAGACCAGGACAGTGGACTGTTCAGTGTCACCCTATTTATGAAAGCCATCGATGACTTCAAACACAAAGCCAGAGAGAACAAGTAAGTTGTTAAACAGTGCTCACACTGTCACCCTACAAAAGAAATGCTCATTTCAAAAGAAGCCAAGCTGATTAAAAACACCAACTAGTGTGATCAAATGAAGCTGAAATGAGTCTGTCCTCTGCATCTCATTTCTAGGTTCACAGTGAGAGACTTCCAGTACAATGAGGAGGAGATGAAGGCAGACAAAGAGGAGATGACACGGCTCTCCACAGACAAGAAGAAGCAGTTTGTGAGTAACACATCACGAAAGAATTTTCTGCTTCAACTTGCTTAATGATAAAGTTCCAGTCTGGATAGATGAAGTCCTGTTGATCTTGTCAAGGAACCTCACAAGTGGTTTTGGCACACTATAACTCATGATCTACTACACAAACTATTTTATTATTGCCAAACATTTTTTATGTTATCCAGACCTGCCACAGGATTCATTTTTAGTACATTTTGAAGATAAACTTGCAGCATTAAACCCTGCCTGAGATTACAGTGAGGATCTAGTAACTTTATTTGTTACTTTAATTTGTCAAAAAATAACAATTTCTAAGTGGTAAATTATCAAACACTCCAACACCAGAGAATTGATCGTTTAAGCTAAAACACAAGCACAATCCTAAAGTATGTTTCTCAGTCCAAATGACACACAACAAGCTATGTTATCATTAGGATATGATATATTACATACTAAAGTATTAGATATACTGTATGTAGTAGTAGTTTCTTGAATTTGTAGAAATCGGCCAAATAAAGCCTGGAGCAGTTAGAAAACTCAGTGCTGCTCTCAGAAAAATGCCGACCACACACAAATCTAATGCAGTAAAAAAAGTGGTTAGTGCATACTATGAACTCGCAGCAGACAGAAAGTTTAATAGTTTTAGTTTAATAGTGCATATTTGATCTTGTTGATTGAAAACATGTTATTTTACAGTTTAAACAAGACTGTAAGAGGACCAGATAAAAAAAAAAAAACCTTATCTGCATCTCTTCTCGGCAGGGCCCACTTGTACGATGGCTGAAAGTGAACTTCAGTGAAGCCTTCATTGCGTGGATCCACATCAAAGCACTAAGGGTCTTTGTGGAATCTGTTTTAAGGTACTGTGATAAGAAATACAGTCTTAATATCACCCGTGCACATATCTACAAGCTCTACAGCTGATAATAAAACAAACATTTCTTGTTCGTTGGGAGCAGTTAAAAAAGATTTTTGATTAGTGTATTTATGCACCATGTTCCTCCAGATACGGGCTGCCAGTCAACTTTCAGGCCATGCTGCTGCAGCCAAACAAGAAGACCATGAAGAAACTGAGGGAGGTGCTCAACGATCTGTACAAACATCTGGACAGCAGTGCAGCAGCAATTATTGATGTGAGTAATGTGACAACAGGCATGTGCTACTACAAAAACGTATGATGTGATTATTATGGCAGAAGTTAGAATATAAAATTTATCTCATTAAATATTCAATCTGTAACTGAATTTCAACATATTATACCTATTACAATACGTCAATACAATACGTCTATGACATAAAAGAACTATATCACAAAGTCCATCTTTTCTAAACCTTGACTTCTTTATGCAACGTGTTTTCACCTTTTCCAATATTTTACATGTAAATGTTCCAAGTTCCAGAAGATATTAAATACTAATGTCATCAGCAGAAAATGCTGCATGTCCAAAATTCTAAGCATGTTTTGAGTGTTTTAGTGTGTTCACACTGGAAACGTGACAAAATTAAGTAGGATCAGAGTTTCTGAGCACTAAATATGGTCAGTGTGCTCCTGATGGGTACTATTCTCCCATAAAGTCTTAAATTATACATATTTAATCATTTCCTGTCAGTATACGATGGTAAAGTGTGTTCATTTTCTCTGTACAGACACATATGTAGAACATTGTGTGTAAAATGAGTCTGTACAGTCAGATCGATTTAGGACATAAATGATGGACTCTCTGCTTCTCCTCCATCACTGTGTCAGAGACACAGGTGCTCCTTCTTATGGCCATAGATGGTTACTGCAAAACAAAAAAAGAGACTACAGCAGTGTGGATCTATTTTTATACATCTTCAGTGTGTACTTGTTGTCTGAAGAAGTTGAAATGATAAGAAACGTACCACGAATACCAAACATAAGCAAAAGTAAGCACTAAATATTGTTGTGTTTGCCTTATTTGACTCTCTGGTAGTGCTCTTATCTTTGTTCACCAATCTTGGCTTTTAGTGTTCTTGTTACCCCCAACACAGTCCTACCATTACTTCCACAAACACAGATATTTTTTTAATGTCATGATTTATCATGATGATACATTGATTTCATTCTGTTTCTCATTCGGGAGGTGATTGATGATAAACCACACTAACATCCTGTACTGTCTTTTTTTCAGTCTGCGATGGACATCCCAGGCCTAAACCTGAGCCAGCAGGAATATTATCCATACGTCTACTACAAGATCGACTGTAACCTGTTGGACTTTAAAGTTTAACACTTTCTCAATCTTGTCTTTGTGTTGAGTGCTGACTAAGGTCACTTTTCGCTGGTACAAACCTCCCCTCTCCTCCACCTGTCCTTGCTGTCTGTCTCCTCGCTGTCGCCTCTCCCCACCAGTTGCTTGAATGACAAATGCTGCATGTTCATTCCATGTGGTGAAAAATGGCTCATCAGCTCGCTTCTACCACTTTTACAACCAAGGGACAAAATAAAAAAGAACTTTTAAATAATGTTTTTGTTTACAGTTTTCTTTCTTTTCAAGCCTCACAGATATGATAATTATTTTTTGATGTGAAATGGATAAAGAAATCATACTGGAGAGTTGTATATTTACTGTGTCATTCCACATGTAATGGTGTGTATTGATAGCTACATCTTCGGTATCGGTGTTCAGAGATTTGTGTTTACATATGGGCAGTGTTCTCACTTTACCCATGGCAACCAGATCTGGTGTGTGTTTCTGAGACTGTGGGGTGATCCTTGCAAACATTGTGCTACAAAGATGTTATACGAGTGTGTGTTGTTGTCTCACTTTGTGTATATTTGCTGTCAAAACAGATCTATATCAAAGTATTGTGTAAGCCATTGATTGAATAAATATGATTGACGAATAAATCAAATCAAATGTGTGTATGTGTGTTATTTGTCTGAACAGAATTGAGAACATGTTGATGGTGATATGCACGTAAGTGAGAGAACTGAAAGAAACACGTAGGCAGTCTCCGTGTGTAGTAGAGAGAGAGATCCTCTGTGAAGCCTTGTGATGACTCATGATCATACGCAGAGCCATGGGCAATTTCAAGGAAATGTTCCTCTTTAAGCAGAAATCATTTGGAGTTCACAGCACTGCAAAAAAAAAAAAAAAAAAAATCCTTCAGATTCATCATAGCTAGACACACTGACAGGCAGCAGAGGGCACCAAACAGACACTTGATGAGATACTATGGGGGTGTTAAAATCCAAGCCAAAAGTAAAACTATTATTAACAGAATGTATTTTTGATATGAAAGTCCTTATGCAAAGTTATGTTGCAGCTGGTCGAAGTAGAGACATTTTTCTCCAACACAGCATCATACTTTACAACCTGAACCTTTTTCTGAATCAGAAAAGTTACTAGAACCTGTTAAGTATTGGAAGAACAGTACAATATTTCCCACTAAAATGTAACACAGTAGAAGTATAAAGTAATATCAAATGAGAATACTACCCAGTAAAGTGCTATAAAATTGTTACTGAAGTGAGTAAATGTACTTACTTTCCCCTTCTGTTTATATGTGTCTCTATGAGTTCATACAATTCTGAGGATCCGTAAGATGATAGGCTACAATAAAATGTCATTAAACAGAATAATGTTTTGATCTAATGATCTTAGTAACATATTGTCACAACACAGAAGTCTCATAAGCAAATCAGTGTTTGTTATCTGCATGAATAAGAGTCAGTCATCTGGATTAGTCAGCACAGAGCTGAACAACACCGTCTGATAGTCCTTAAAGGGACAAAGTATGCCTATATTGTTCTAAAAATAGATCATTATGTTCTAAAAATACACTCTAAAACAATGTAGGAATAATGTAGACAGATTATTATAGAAGAATGTGTTGAATCTAAGTCACAGAAAATCTCCAGTCTCAATGGAGATAATGCATAAATTGTCCCACCTTGAGGAACAATGAGCATGTGAGAGAAATCAACTGTGCAGCCTAATCAGAGGACTAAACAATAAGTGAACACAAAATGGCCACACAACATCTTCAAGAAAGAAAGAAAGAAAGAAAGAAAGGTGTCAAAATATGAACATGACAGATGAATAAGAAGAAAACACAAAAATGAAACAGATGAAAAAAGAAATGATTGAATGGAAATGTTTGTTCACACAACAGAATGAATATATACATATAGTATAAATATAGTACAGAGGATGGGGCAACACATTAATTAACAGAGACGAATTAAAAGCAGTGAAAGTGTTCATGTTTATATCAAATCAAATTCAATTCAAATCAAATTTTATTTGTATAGCCCAAAGTCACAAAACACATTTTGCCTCAGAGGGCTTTACAATCTGTACAGGGAGTGACACCCTCTGTCCTTAGACCCTCGGTTCGAGTGAGGAAAAACTTGCCCACAAAAAACCCTTTTAACAGGGAAAAAATGTGGAAGAAACCTCAGGAAGAGCCACAGAGGAGGGATCCCTCTTCCAGGAACAAATGTAACAATGGACACATTGGAAGACTTCATAATTTAACATTATCCTGTCAAAGTCATTCATTTCATGGCTTGGTTGGACCCCCCACTACCTCACACCCTGTGTGCTTTATGTATGCTCAGTTAGATGAACCAGACCATCCAATAAACCTGCTCTATGCCTTTCTGTGTCTCAATGATAACGCGATTAAACACATTTATTTAGGACATGTGCACACAATGTTGATATTTTTATTTTATTGTTGCAAATCCCCCTTAAAATGTATGATCAACCTACACACACTGAATCTGTTCTCGGGCCTCAGCTGCTAATTGCTTTGTCTGCTTGGTAATTTAGCTTTGACTCCAATTAGACATACTTGAATGAACTGACTCTGAATTATTTTATTCACACTGCATTTAAAAAAGGAAGTAAGACAATAATCCATCTCTCAAAAGCCCGGAAATAGTGTGTGTGTGCGTGTGTGTGTGTGTGTGTGTGACAGAGAGAGACAGACAGAGAGAGAGAGAGAAAGAGAGAGAGAGAGAGAGAGAGAGAGAGATCATGTGATGAAGGAGTGAGCTTGGCTTGCTGGCTTGTGATGTGAGACAAACACACACACACACACACACACCCTCACACACCGTCTCATGACTGCTGGTACCGAAACCTGAACGAGGCGTGGGTCGGGCGGGGAAGCATCAATGCCTCCAGGTTCGGCCTGGACCTGTTCTCGTCATCGGGCCTAACGCGCTGAGATAATGAAAGGATGGCCGAGCAGCGATGCGGGGACCACGGACGACTGACGGATGCTGCTGCAGCAGCAGCGACTCACCGGTATGAGCAGCAGCAGCATCACAACGCGATGAATTCATCGGAGGAAGCGGGAGCAGAGTGTCTCTCTTTGGAGGAGATACTGAGGCTTTATAGCCAGCCCATCAACGAGGAGCAGGCTTGGGCGGTGTGTTACCAATGCTGCAGGACGCTGGCGAAGGAACACCGGGGCAGGAGGAGCTCCTCTGCTGCCTCCTCTGCGGGGGCGTCATCATCAGCGACGGCTCCGAAGAAGATCTCCGGGCCGGGGGATGTTAGGATACAGAGAGACGGATCTGTGAGGGTGGAAGCCCAGGGCTGTGAAGGTAAAACATGATTTAAGACTGAGTGCGTCTAAAGCTAGTCGGATGTAGGCCAGGCCATCACATACATTTCAAATAATGGGGCTGAGGTGTTGTGGTTATCCTTATGCCTTAAGACAATCACAGGGTTGTTTATGTAGGATCATTAATGTGGATGTTACAGTGGTGCCACATGTCAAAATATGCAGCTCTGCACATATTTCCAGCTGCACATGTGGAGTCCTTCTACATGTTTTGATCAGGTGATTTATGCGCACCTAATCTGCAGCAGGACAACAACAGCCACCACCACAGTCCCCTGCTCCTCTCACTTTCATGGCTCCCTATACTGTACTGAACACACACGTGTGTGCATGCATGCACCTGTTTGCCACTTCATATCAGATCAGTGTGTCCGTTCTGCTTCATTTGATCCCAACATGTGATTACAGGCTGAAATGGGCATGAGCACTGATCAGATCAAGGTGTGGACCTGTATTTGTGAATAGAAAAGGACGTCATGGGGTGATGGGTCACATATCTGTCATCTGCACGGCCTCATTCAGATGTTTCTAACTCGCTCTGACATGGGAATCCTTGTTGATTACAGCTATAATTAATAAGGTGCCATAAAAATAAAGAGTTCGAGCCCTAGAGCTGAAAATATCCAAGAAAGTGAGTGGAGACATTGCTGACAGTAAAGTGTGCCAAATTAAAAATCACTGCAATATTCTAGAAATCATCCTTTAGGGATTTAAACTCTGTCTGCGGGGCTGTGCAGAGTGACATTATTGCAATTTGTGTCTCATATGGGAGAGAGTTCCAGTGTTTCTGTCCTATTTGTCTCGAGTTACTATAGAGCTTTTTAACGAAGGACCAACCAGGATTCAAAACACTACAGATGACACTGAACGCCACGTGATGTGTGTGTCGCTACAGTCGACGGGTGTGTCTGTGAAAAGATAACATACACATTTCAGGTTCTCATCAGACCGAGGCCTGGCGTGTCCATCGTCTGCTGTAATCACATTTGCTGAGACACTAAACACAGAGTGCAGAGCAGACTGACTGAGTCTATCTATCTATCTCTGTCAGTAACGGATGGTACCTGAGGGCCAGAGGGACATGCTTTTAACTCAGCTACAACACACACAGCTGAGTTATGTCTATGTCTATGTTATGGCTTTTGATTCGATAACTGCTCTGAATCTTCCTTTTAATCAGGAACAAATCTTAGAGACACAGCTGTGACGATGACGCTGGTTGTGGCCTGTAGGTCTATATGCTCAGAATGAATGGGCTATTTTTAGTTGCATGGAAGCGACCATCAGAGAGGGGAGTCCTGGCTTTTAGTCCTATGTTGCTCATGTTATGTCACATGATGCAAAACATATAAAGAATGGTTCAGGCTGTTGTAGTTCAGCTTTTCTTTTTTTGTCATTTGTACATCAACATACAGTAGATGTCACGTTTGGTATTTGCTAATATCGTTTCAGCGATTAATCATCAATTTCACAGATTAACATCTTCCTGTTTCCTTCACACCAAACACCGAAATGTGGCTTTCATACACACTTAGTCTTTTCATGAAGGACTCAGAAGACATGCATTATCCTGTACAGCTTTACATCCTTGAATCCTTGAATGAGATACATATTAGCATACTAGTTTGAGAGCTGCATAGTCAGACAAATAATGTGTTTGAGTTGCTTCTCAGTACCAGTCAGAGGTCTCAAATATTTTGTACATCTGTACTTGTTTTTGTCTGATGTAGCAGTCATCATGTACCGAATATGATTATTTAAACACAGACACTTGCATAGTCATTGTTTTTTCAGCTCGCTTTCAGCTCGCTTGCTAAACACACACACAATTGTTCAGTGTACAGCTGACTCCAAGTTTGGACGCTTTTTTTCTATTTTTCAAAATCTTTCCATGAACCCCCGGACGGCAGCAGTAGTGCCCCTGGTTGGGTATCATGGCTGTACACATCTTCAGGCAGTTCCAAGTTGATTTTGTAAGTGTTTTGATCAGTGTAACCGCACAAATGGTTTCAGTTTTCAGGGTAATTTTCTGGTCAAATTTCCACTTATCTGTGCTGTTCACCACTGGCTCTCTTTCCGTGATGCACAAGCTCATTCAGGCAAACAACTTTGTGTAAATAATGAGATAAATCTGTGGCAAAAGTTTCAAGGATGCAAGTTAAATCAAGACGTGGTTTATTTCATAGCCTGTTGTTTTCTGCAGCAGTTTATCTGGGGCACCTGACACTTTGTACCGTATATGAATACATCATGAAAGCAGCACAATTTTAGGAACCGTCATGCCCAGACATTGATAAATACATTGAATTTCATGCAGGTACCCTCACTAAGTGATGTAGTGTTAATAAGAAAGCCCATTCAATTATCTGCTCACTCTGTATGCTGTACATAACAATGTTAACTCATCTTCACTGTACAGCGGCGTAGAATTCAAATCTACTGATGCAAGTTAAGGTCATGAGATGATGTCAGAGCTGCTGTCTTGTCGCATTATTGCGTGTTACAATACAAAACAGCCGTTTGTTAACAGGGTCATCTGTCAGCAGGCTGTTTGTTTGTGAAGTAAAAGCTAGACTGGAGTAGCCCGGAGAAACATTACAGTGGGTCTTCTTTTTTGAAGGGAGCACATTCATGGTTTCTTGGGAGGAGTTTTGTCATCATCAGTCACATGCTACCTCAACCATGAAAGTAATTAGAAATGAAACCTTCTTTTATTAAAACTGACCTAGTTTGCATAATGATAATTAGAGCACAGGGCTCTTTTGCTAAAATTGGTTTCATGAGGGAGAGAATATGTAATCACTGATAAGTAAGATACAAGAGGTGCAGGACCACAGTGTTGAATAGCAACTAATGATAGAACCAAGGCATTAACTGATCCTACAAACACGTATATTGTCAAATCTGTGAACAAAATACATTGCTGACCCTCACGTCACACTGGGTGACATGTTCCTTCACCACTGCGAACAGACACACTTTTACTTTCATTATTTCTCCTTCCTGGAAATACTGTGTGTGTATTAATCCTCAGCTGAAAATAGTCCCCAACAAATACACGATTTACTCCTGTTGATGTAACATTTGTTAAAAACTACAGTGCCCAGCTGGAAATGACCAAGCTCCCTTTAAAAAATGAAACTAAGTATTAGCGACCTGTTTTTAAAAATGTATGTTTGCGGTGGCAAATGAATTGACTTGCTTAGCTGGAAGCATAATCGTTTTGGTTGGTTTTGGTCTTGAGCTTGTTGACCAAAAAATGAATTATAATATGACTAGCTTTATCCTTTAATTCATGTTAGTATTTGTGGAAAAAAATGTGGGGACATTTTTTGAGATTTTCCATCAGTGACAATGTACACATGACATCTGAATTATTTCTGTGGCATGGCTGCAGTCAGTATTTGTGATTTCATCTTAATATGGGTGTGTTCATCCCTAATGCAACTTTAGACTGTCCATTCATCCCTTCTGCCCAGTGTCTGCAGTGGAGACATCTTACATTTCACATATTCACATTATATTTAGACACTGAACCAAAAGTATTACATGACCTTTGACCTCAATGGCTAATAGCATCATCACATGCACTTAACAGGTGTAAATACTGTACAGCATTTTTGTACTTCAGCTAAACAGTGTTCTGTATATATCCATGCATGTGTGTATTTAATCTGCTTTATGCTCAGGCTTACATACTGCTTATCATAACACTGCTTTCTTGTTCCCCTGCAGGTAAATACAGCCCTTGCACAACAACAGAGGTGAGTAACTGCACTGTATTCTGTTATAACACCACATACTTGCAGAGATTTTAACAATATTATGTGGACATATTTATGTTTTCCTAGTTGTTATATACATATATATATGTGTGTGTTTGTGTGTGTGTGTGTGTGTGTGTGTGCTTTGGTCACATTAATGGATTAGTTTGAATGTAACTAGTTAAGTATAACTAGTTTTGAGACATTGTTTGGAATTACCTAAAAACAAATGTAGACTGGAAAGTCCCAGTGTTTGTGTAAAGGAACAATTGAGATCTTTATGAAAGGCAATACATGGTTGAGCAAAGAGAGATAATGGCAAGCTTAGCCACAATAAGAGCATTATTTCCTTTTTAAATATTTACCCTCCACTGCTGGTCACATTAGCTAGTTACACTAAAAGAGGGCAGCCAGTCACAACAACGGAGATTGCATTTAGATTAGAGTGGGCACTTTGCAGGATTATTTCAAATGTTACCAGTGCTGTGGTTGAAACTGTCATAAGCCATGGGTGTTGTGGAGTGTTAATCCTTCTGCAGTGCAGCTGCTGTAGGTCCCCTACTACTCAAACTTCTGATAAATAAAAAATAAAAGTTCAGATATATTTTTTTCCTGTTGGCAATTTGTTTTGCTGACAGCTTTAAACATCAAACAGCACCACCAATGTCTATAATTGCATTGCCAATGATGTACATGTTGATGTCATCAACCAATGGCCAATCAGAGGGTAGTAACTAGAAGTAGTTTCACATTTTGGAAAACGTGGCGATTTCTTCCAGAGTGTTAGATGAAAAGACTGAAACCATTTTTGTATGTGTGCGTTTAGTGTAGAGGTTGAGCCAAGAAGCTATTAGCTTATCATAGCATAAAGGCTGGAAACAGCTGGAAACAACTAGCCTACCAACCCCTCTACAGCTAATACACAAATTAACACATTGTATCTCTGTATGGAGTTACAGCATAAGTTGTCTTTACATTAAACAAAGGTATACAGTGTTAAATAATGAGTTTTTGAGGAGCCTGTTTTTTTTAAATTTTGTGATACATGCTAACTGTTACAATCTACTTACAGTGTTTATGCTAAGCTAAGCTAATTACCTCCCACCTAGCTTCATGCTTCATATTTACGGACATCAGAGGGGTATCTATATTCTCATCTATCTCTCTGCGAGAAAACAGATATGCATTAATATTGAACTGTACTCTGCACGCAGGGCATTAAGAGGACCCACAGTACAAAATACAACACGATAATACTGTGGGTCTTATCAGAAAACCTGGAAATAGTTTATGTTGACTGCTAGCTAAGACAAAAGCTGTCAGTATGGAAGACTCTGGCATGTGCCACAGCATCCCTTCTTTTTAGCTCATGTCTTCACCCAGTTATTCCCCCCCCCCCCCCCCCCCCCCCCATCAGCCTCACAGTTCCCAGCTGGGCTTCTCAGCTTCTCTGATCGACTGGTTAGAAATGTCACCCAGTGAGGCCTGCTGTTTGATGACAGTTCTGGGAGCAGTTTCAGACCTAATTAAAGGGCTACATAAAATTGTCCCTCCTCCACACACACTGTTAACAGCTGTTAATTGCTGTGATAATAGTTAGTGAAAATAGGTCTTTGGGTATGGAGGTATTAGCTCTTCTGCTTTGCATTTTAGGAATATTTTGCTGGATGTTGTTGATAGAATAATTTTAGCCTGCAGGGAGCTCTTTGGTGTTACTCTAGTAGTTAGTAGATGATGAAAAATGGTTTTAATTTGAATTGTTGTATTGACTGAGGATCTCTTCTCAGTTCATTAGAGACAGTGTGCAGTAGTTTTCAGGGGGGTTTGGAGTTGGATTGCTGAATAATAGGGCTCTGATAACAGATGGGCCTCAAATAGCTCAAGCATGCACTCACACACACAGTTCACTGTAGAAGTGTATAGACAAATCCCTGCTAAGCAGCTTTGCACTAGAAATGAGTTCTCACAATACAGTTTGTTACAGGCTGGCTGACAAAACTACTGGCAAGTTGTTGGAGCTGCTTGATGCTTGACAGCATTAAATCCTGCAGCAGAGGCGTTTATGCTAGCATACAGTGTGGAATTAGCCCAAAGCTGGATGAACAGGAACACATGTGTAGTCACTGCTGACACACATTATCTGCACATGGCTTCAAACAGTGTGAACCCTTGATGAGTCTGTGATTCTGTTTTCCTCAGAGTCAATGAGCCGAGTTCCTGGCACAGCATGCTGCAGCATGAGGCTCTTTGTACAGTAATCACTATAGCTAAATTCATAGGAAATTGATGATATTTGTTAGCGATTGTGCATGCTATTACTCAAATGTGACAATTCTATTATTTAGCTACACATTTTTATATGCCAGATTTTGCATGGAATTTGTCAGTTACCCCTGCGGCCGTCCTAGTTAGACCCTCCTGGTCCCGTGATGCAGTGAAATGTGTGGATTATGCTTGATCACATTCCTCCTCTGTCAAAGTTTAACTGTGCAAGTTCAGTGCTCTCTTAATGTCTGAGCTTTGAAGTCTGGGAAGGGATTAGAGTTTAACGTCACATTCAGTGTTTAATGTAAACAGAAAATACAGTCAGGGGTTCTGAAAGCATTCAGCACGGAGAGAATCCGCTCTTGTGCAAGATTTGTGCACGCATGGAAAAAGAGAAGCAAGGTGGAGATGTTCTTCAGTTCAAGTGTTCTCTCTGCTCTGTTATGTTCTGTTAAGTTATGTGGGTTTGGCGTCTCAGTCATATGACAGTCAGAGGTCACTGCAGCATAGTCAGGCGTAAGAATCTGAGAAAGGAATCTCCTCAGCGTGTGCCTGAGAGGAAATAAGCTACGCTTCTGCATGCGTCATAATGAATACACACACAGTATGATGCCTGTTTGTTATCATTATGGGAATATTGTTACATGAATAGGTTTAACAAGTGTGCTGTCTGTCTTTATTATCCAGCCTGTGTGCTTCCAACTTAACACTATTGTCATCAGTTATTAAGTAGACATATTGATTACAATAATCACATTAGTAGGTTTGTTTGTGGACTGGATATTTGGATGGATTTGATACAGTATAGCATTTTCTTCTTGTAATCGATGAAATGTTGTACAATTGTATACAGACTGTAGCGGCATCATCAATGGTTAGTTTTTAAGTGAAATATCTCCAAAACTGTTGGATACAGATACTTCAGTCCACATAGATAGCAGGTCAAAGGTTACACTTATTCAATGAAATGTCTTGAACAAAATCTGGTACAGATATTCAGGATCATCTAGCAACAACATCAGGCTGGAATCTATTGTTTCAACTCCAGTTATCTCGATGGATTGCCATGAAGATGCTTGTGTCCCTCCCAGGATCTTCCTGATCTTTCCTCTCATCCTAACATGAGGAGAACATTTTACTTTTTACAGGTTTATGACAAAATTCCTGCAGAACTAACAACATTCACACCAGCCTCAGCTCAAGCTCAGAATAGTACAGCCTTCACAGAGCCTATAGTGTGCAGGCTTAGTCCTATAATATGAAGCTTCATATGAGCAACTTTAGTGATACTTATGAGAAGTTATTGATGGATGAGTAAGTGTTCTTTTATGTGTCCCATCAGAATCTGTCCATATGGTCCCACTTCTCCCCTCGAATAACATACAGTTTCAGTTTCAGTTTAACTTTGGGTGAAGATGTTCAGGAGGCTGAATGGATGCAAAGATCAACAATCAGTTTCTTAGGGTGAGACCATGAGAGACTAAACTGCTCATTAGTGTCACATTTAGGAACCCAGGATGTGTTGTTTGGAATTAAAATGCCACCTGATTGACCAGCCGTGAGCTTGATTCCTGCCTCTTATTCTCAGAAATGTTTTGTCATAAAAGCTTTAAAGAGCAGCAATCAGAAGAGAGCTCAGTTCCTGTTTAATTTAACTGCCACAACCTAATTCCTGTAAACCAACTAATTAGTAACTATAAAGGCTATCAAATGCAGTCCATTAATTCTGACCAGTTTGTGCTGATTGTGGTAATCCTCTGCTGGCTAACAGTGATAAATAGAAGGATTTGGTAGGAGAGAGTGGAGCTTATAGATTTCAGTTAACGTTTAATTAACACAATTGGCTCTGCTTTGGTCACACAAAGCTACATTACTAAAGCATCTAACAGCTGCTAGTCCACTAAAATTGCATTGCTGACAATAACATTCCACTGACAGAGCAGTAGGTCAGTCTCCTGTCCACGTGTGATCCTCTGTGACCTTCCACAGTGACAGCGTTGTCACAAGCTTGTTTTTCTCCCCCTCTCATTCATACATGAGTTACACTCTTAAAAAATGTGTCCATAGCTTTATCATGTGAATTGATATCTAGTGCTGAAACAGTGAGTAGATTAATCGATAAGCTACAGCAAGTTAATTAGTGAGCTTTGGAGCTACTGGCTGGCAGAGTTGGCTACTTTTGGACAGAGGCAGGCTAGCTGTTTCCACCTGTTTCCAGTGTTTGTGCTAAGCTAGGCTAACTGACTGCTATTTACCCTACACACGTGGTATCCATCTCACTTCCAGCATGATAGTGAATAAGAATAATTCTTAATATGTCAAGCGATTTCTTGAAAGATGCCACCTTGGATATTTTATTTTACTTTTTATTCCTATTTTCTTGACTGAAGGACTGATCAATTAATTGCAGAAAACATTAATCAAATCAGTCGATAAGGAAAATAACAGGAAAGGGCTGTATTGGGCTGGTTTTTAGGGCATTGTTGTATGGTTGGCAGCAGATACATGGCCATTTTAATAGGGTCCTACATAATGTGTAACATATTGAACTAGAACAAACGTTTAATATTACAGTCATGTACTCTCGTCAACATAAAGCTCTATTGTTGTATCATATCGTCTGGTGTTCACCTGGGGTCAGATGCTACAGTTACTTCTGAAATCTGAAGTGAAATTCAACCTCGAGTGGATCAGAAACTGACACCTAGAGAGAACATTCAGGTGGCCCTGTATGAATGACTTCAGTTTGTTATGTAGAAACCTGAATTGTCTCTCTGGGATGATATGAGAACTGTGGGTGAACGGTAGATTTAATTAATTTAGTATTTGTATTTTTGTTTTAACAAGTTCAGGTGAGGTTGTGAGGACAACAGTGATTAAATGGCTTTAGGAAATAATGTAAAAACATCTCCCTGTGTGTCACATTGCTTTTTATTTTGGCCCTTTGGCCAGCTTGCCTCCTCTCTGTGACAGGAATTCTGAAATTTAAGCCAAGCTGCTTGATGTTGTTGCCTGTGATGATGGCTGCTGCTGCACTTTGCAGCACCGGCAAATCTCCTTTGGTTGACATCTTTTTTTTCCCCTCTCTTTTCCTTTTCCTTCTTTATTTTCTTCCTCCCCTCCATCCCATCATTCTGCTCGGTTGCTTGGAAGCCTGGGAACCAGTTGGGCAGATTTCTAAGCGGACTGGAGACATGTTTGTTTCAGCCTGTCTCCATGTTCGTATGCCTCACAGGGAGGGTTCTTATTTCCTGCAATCAGTCATAGTTTGCAGTTAATTATTTGTGAATAATGTGTAAGAAATGACTCCATCAGGCTCTTTCAGACTTGATTGACAGCATAAACAGGATTGTGTCCAACACTAATATTGTTATGACGAGGGAGTAAATTGAAGTATGCATAATTGTGGGGAAAACACATCTCTTTGTATGTTAAAACAAAATGGAGCATGGCTCAATAGCAATCTTTTGGCCTGCTTCACAGTGGTGCCCCCAGAAATGTTTCATTGGGTTGGCCAGATGGGACCTCTAGAAATCATGGGGTGGGGCTGGTGAGGGTGTTGATGTGCTGGTGATGGTGGGGGATGTTAAATTGTTACTCAGTGATGGTTGGACAAAAGTGGCTGGCTGATGTCTGTGTTATTTTCTTTCATATGAACCGTTATGGAAAATATACATTTTTGATTTTGATTATTTGTACCAGATAGATGTATATTGCTTACAGTGCTTGTTACTGAAATGCAACTTGCAGAATTGGATGGGGAGAGGCAGTGATTATTTCAAGTTTCTGCCATAAAAATGCCAAATTTAACTTTGGTTAATATCAAAGGGATGTTGGTGTACTTGCAACCTATGAGGGTGCCTTTTTCTTCAGCTGAGTCCTGATGTTGGCTTAAACCAGATGTGTAGGAGACAGCAAATGAATGACCAATAATAGATTTTAAATTGTGGCACACCTTAGCCTCCTGATGTCTCTCTGAGGTTAAAAAATCTAATTTGTGTCTGCTGCTCCTACCAGATAAAAAGTAAGTAAAGTTTAAGTAAATCTCTCCTGCAGATCAGACAATGTTAATCTTGAAGCTGTGGATTTTAGATAAGATAAGACACAGGAGCCTGAAAATCCACATACTTACCACATAAAGCATTAGCTGCTGGGCAGGGCAGAGCAATCCAAATGTGACACATTTTCTACAACAACACGCTCTCTCTAGCTGAGGAGCTCTCAGTTATATCCTGAGGTTACAGCAGGTCCCTGGAGGAGTACGTTTGCATGCGCATTTCATGTGTGTGTGTGTGTGTGTGTGTATGTGTGTGTGTGTGTGTGTGTGTGTGTGTGTGTGTGTGTGTGTGCCTGCCTACATGGTGTCACATATCAGTGTGTGTGGATCCGGGTGAAGCTTAGACAAAGAGGTGGCATTCAGCCATTCCCCCCTGAGGAAACCCAGAGTGGGGCAGATTTCTCATATGACTCCACCTCCCTCCGTGAATGTCCATTGATCTGCCCTTGATCCTCATGTCTACAAACAGACACTTACTCTTTATGATGTCTCACCTTTCTCCCCCCTCCTTGACCTCTGTGATCTATTTAATGACTGTCATCGTCTCATTCACTGCTTCTTTCCTATCTCTGATCCTCATCTTTCTCCGTCCTTCCTGCATCCCCTCATTCCCCCTTTCTCAGTTCCTTTTCTTAGCTTCTTTTCGCTCAGTGGTTTATATGCTGTCTTGCTCCCTCTCGGTCTTTTCTCAGTGCTCAGGGCTGCAGAATAATCCCCTGTGTGATTTCCCACTCTTGCCTTTTGTCTCGGCTTTGGCATTGCTGCCTTTATCCACCATGACTGTCCCATTGCAGGGCAGATTGAGTGCTATAACATAGCATCACCTGACCTATAAACACCAACCACTTGGACAGAAATAATATTATATCTTTAAACATACCTTATATTATATATATTATACCTTACTGGAAAGCATTTTATCCAAAAATAAATGTAGTTTTTTTAGAAGCCTTATTTCTACCATTGAGGAAGCCATTTGTTTTCCTTATAGCCTATTTCCTTATGGCCTTAGCTTTGGTTCACCCTCACTGATTACCCTCACTCATTAGCATTGTTTCCAACACAGTGGGCTGCTGTTTTTAGCAGAAAGATAGTGTATGCTACATGCATCATCTCAACAGACAATAAGGTCCTGACATCCTAAACATCTAGGATGAATCACAGTGAATGGCAGATGACCTCTTACATCCCCTCAAATATGTCATGGTGTTTTTTAACCTCACTGGCCAGTGAGCGTGTATAACTGCATGTGTTTATGAATGGTGGAGGAAGCTCTCTGGTCAAAATTTGAGTCATGAGGTTGCCATAATACAGCTGTTCAGCTCAGGCTTAACACACACAAAAGAGGATCACATTGCATAACAAAGACAGAAATCCATATTTGTTTATATTATGTGGCGGATGATCAACAGACCAATACACAAAGCATGACAAACTATGCATTGTACTGTTCCCGTACTATTCAGACATCCATTTTAGAATCAGAAATGAGAGTAACTCTGTAAAAGCGATACAGTATGTACAAGAATGAGAGCAGATCATGTGAAGCTACTTTTTGTCTGGCCCCCGTGCTTTTCCAGGTGATCGAGTCTCTGGGCATCATGATCTACAAGGCTCTGGATTACGGGCTGAAGGAAAATGAGGAGAGAGAGCTCAGCCCTCCGCTGGAGAACCTCATCGACCTCATGACCAACATGGCTGAGGCTGAGAGGGATGCCTGCCCCGATGAAGGCTACGAGGCCACAGAGGAAGAGGATGAGGCAGAGGATGACCCTGATGACATCTCCAGTGTTCATGGCTACAGAGATATCCTCAAGGTACGTATAGTAGCTGAGTAAGTGACTGTGGCTGGTTTTTCTGTTTGTTCAGCCATTGGTGGCTTTTCCTGGGTAAAGCAGTTAATAAGACATCACGCTTAAAGCTGCACTCATAAATATTTTTATGTAAACAACAGATTAAATAGCTATGTAATGTCATCTACTCTACAGATTCTAGCATCTTTCAGCTCATTGTTTTGGTTTTATAGCTCACACTGCTCTGCTCCAGTGTCATTAACCTGCTTTCCAGCAGCAGCAGGTGGCTGTTCTTGGCAAAACTGCTGTCTGTATGCCACCTACATGACAGATTTAGCAACAGAAGATAACAGCTAAAGACACAGAGCTAAAAGGAGAGTAAATATTGCATTTGAACCATTAAGTCAGAAACACATGAATGGATGCTAATGTTGCTTCGTGTCCGCATGACGTAGAAATAGGCCATATTTCACTCACACGATAGCCATATTGCCTTTATAAACATAGTGTATATGAGATACTGTATGTGTCATTTTTAGCTTGTTGTGAAGTTCCTACCCCATGTGGCCAAAAAATACTTTAATACATCTTTAAATGTTTAAATGTTGCTGCATACACTGTTGATGAACTTCTAGAGACAAGCAAACATTAAGAAATATTTCAGTCTTTATTTGATTGAGAACTACTACAATTTAAATTTACTCCTTCACAAGTAAAAACTCCATGTGAAAGTATGATCAGAAAAATATGCTTAAAGTATCAAAGGTGTAGTACACATTATGCAGAATGTCTCCTTTCTGAGTGTGATATATTATTCGTATGATTGAATTATTATTACTGACTCATTAACTTGTAAGCATTTAAATGCTTTAGCTGTTTGAAGAAGCTTAAAATGGAAATTAAGTACTTGACTAAACATAATCCACTGATGAATTTACAGGAGCAGACCATAACAACGAAGCTTCAGGAAAATACGTGTGTGAGAAAATGAAAATGTTAAACATGCTTTTGAACACAGAGATTACAACCACAGCGTAGTCTGGCTGCCAGCCCTATCTTAGCTGGGAGTCGTACATCTCTGCTGTCCAGTGGAGCACAGAGTCACTGTGTCAGTCCTCACATGGACTCACACTGTTTACATAATGGCCACATACCCAGTCACACACACACACAAACACTGTCCTCCAAGGAGATGTATCTGGGCAGTGTGGCAGTCTGGTCAGCCCAATGGCTAACAAGCTGTCGGTTCCAATTGTTGTCTCAGTATTTTTCACCCTGTCCTACTGTACTCACCCTGGCTGACATAATAACACACCGGTAACTCTTTTTTATCTCAGTGCCACATTCATTCACTTAATGAAAATGTAAAAATAACTCTGAATACAGCATTTTATGTTACACATGTACTGGGATGTGGGCAGAATAGAGCTTATGGAGACACTGCTGCCTGCTATGTTCTGTGTTAAATGAAAATTTCCCAAACTGGAATGCAGTCTGGACAAATGGACGCCGAGAGCATGCCAAGCTATGGCCCAGGGTACCTTCTGTTCCTCTGAAAGAGACAAGGACATAGTCTGTCATCACTGTTGTTCTCTATGTGTGTGTGTGTGAGCAGCAGCATGGCTAACCTCATGAAGCATAGTTGTCTTGTAAATTGTCTGTCTTGCAAATGTTTCTGGGAGCATTTAGTTTTTATGCAACATCCTTTGAGATCCTTTAGCAATGCTTCAAGGTCATCACTTCTGTAGTATTGTAAGTACAAATGTAGCATAGATGTAGAGAAAAAATATAGTTTTATTGTTGGCATAGATTGAAAAATGAATGAATGAATGAAATATAGATGTGTTTTAAAGGCTGAATTTGTCGCTTATGGAAAAATAGCCAAATTATTTGGTTGCAGCTTCTGAAATTTGCTTTTTTTTTTACAATTGTAAATATACGTCACAGACATTTCTGAGACAAATCAACTCATTGATTTTAAAGTAACCAGTAGCTGCAGCCATAATTCCATTCTGCCTTGTTTCTTCTCCCAGGCAATCTAAATTCTTGCTGAAGAAGAGTTAGTAACAATTGTTAGCTAACAAGCTAGCATGCGAATTATCACAACACTTTTTGAAAGCTGTTCCCAGATAGGCAGGATCCCAACATGGCAGCCAGAGGGTGCTTTCATAACCTGAAATCCCTTCATTGAGTATGTGATAGATATCTATCAAAATAACATGCATATTAATAACCATTTGTTATTACAAATAACATATAACAAATGCATCGCACTTCTTTACTGTGTCATGTGTGCAATGAATGTTCATACTAATGTTTAGTATGAACTATGTACTAAATATCTCTCTGCTTGATTGTCTCTCTTGTAGCTTTGTACAGCTCATCTGCCCAGTATGTCAGACGCACCCAGTCACTACCAGGCAGTGTGTCGGGCTCTGTACACAGAAACCAGGGAGCTACACACTTTCCTGGAAAAGATCAAGAGTGCCAAAGAGGTGGGTCATTATCTTCATCATCATGGCTGTGGGCCTGTACCGCTTTTCAGACATAATAATTGCAGTCTAAGCCACCAGAGATGTGTTTACACATTATACAGCGATATTATTTTCAGGTTTTCAGAGTGAATGCATAAATTTGTCCTTTATGGTACCAGTCTTATTTAAAAACACTCCCCTCTAATGAAAGGTCGTAGGATGATGACTGACCTTTACATGAGGCATCACTTTAGAGGATTTAGCACTGTGACCTTACATGCCTCCATACACCCCGTAATTAATATGACTCATTCACTGTGGGCACCACTAACAAAGAGTGTAGGCAGGGGTCATGTTAGGACTGTGGAACTGTGTAAAAGGTTTAAATAAGGGAACCAGCAGAGTCATAAAAGGCATATCTGAATGAAACATCTCATATTCCAGTAATAAACCATCTCCTCTTAGAGGAAGGGCTGGACTGTAGCACATAATAAGCGTGCACACATTGGAAACATGATGACAGCGGTCATGACAGTCGTGTTTCCTGTGTGACACAGCAGAGGCGGTCAGCTGATACTGAAGGCATCTGTGGTAATGACTGTGGATAAAGAAATGAATGGACACATCAGTGCACGGACTATGTTCCTCAAGCTGTGACATAACAAATGATAGCTCTGACTCACGGCTTATCCTCCTCATTTGATGCATTACTCATGGCTTATAATGTAAGTATAGGTGGTGCATGTTTTAGACTTTAAACACTTCAGACTCAAACTTATGCCCAAAGCTTTATTGACTTAATTGACTTTATTGACTTAAAATCTTAAAAATCTCAGAAATGATTTAATCAGCCATAACTGATACATATATCCGTTAAAAGAAACCCCGGGTGTTTGAATCCGGTTACTCAAATTTCCCTTAATTTGCAACACTCGATTCATTCATTGAAAATGCCTCAAATGCAGATACTTCACTTGATTGTGTTTGGTCCCTTAAAGTTATTTATTACGTTGAGTGCTGGCACAAAACTCTGTTGAATGAACATAAACCACACAATGGAGTAAAAAGACTAAACTATATGTATGTGAGTACAAGGACAGAAGCTTTGATACACACCAGTGTGTTATAGTGTTTATATTTCCAACTTGTCCCCATACCACAGAGGATTAATGCCCATTCAGTGCATTACTGCTAAACTGTCTTTTATGGGTCCAAATTGAGAAAGGGCACTGGCAGGTGATCCAATGATGACTTGATGAAAAGTGGCCTGGGGAAAATGAACAATGTAATAATGTAATCATTTCTTCACAGAAGCATTATGGGCTTATTTTTGCTTCATGTTCACATTTAGGCTGTTCTTCTAAACACAAAGCGGTGTCTTGTTGCTGCACAGGTCTTTATTTTTTATTCTTCATCTCATTCATTGAGATCAAGAACAGGAGTCATTTTGGGCTTTGTTTCTCCTCAGGAGCAGTTTGGAGCTCAGCTGTGGGTTGGAACATTTCCCATGAGGAGTGGTGTGTGTGTGTGTGTGTGTGTGTGTGTGTGTGTGTGTGTGTTCCACTTCAGGGTTCCTTCCTGCTATGCACTACTGCTGCTGCCCTTTCAGTGTGTGTAATGCATCTGAATGAATAGAGCGGATTTGGTTAGTTACATAACTCTGTTAGGAGAGAGGACTTATTGCAGGGTGGAGAAGGCTGAGAAAGAAGTCCTCATAGCCTAGAAAGTGGTGTTTTTAAAAACTATTGTCATCATTTTATACAACACATACATTTTGAAACAAAAACAGCAAAAGACAAAAATAATAAAACCACTCATTCAGACACATTGTACATAAAGAAAAGCATAAACAGGTACATATAATAAACATGAAAAATCAAGTCCTACTTTTTGAGTGTTCTAGTTCAGCTAAACCCCGACAAATCCATGACCAAGACCTGAACTCTATCGAGTCTGAGATAAGGCCAAGACCTAGGGGTTGAGTCCAAATCAAGAGCAAAACCAAGGCAGGGTGAGCCGGGTCAACACCAGGACCAGACAACATAGCCTACAAGGTTGCTTTGTCTGAGAGACAAGTGGTCAATTTCAAGAAGAGACTAAGACCTCCAAAACCCCCCCCCTTTGGTTTCACATAAAAGAGAACCACATGTTCACAACATTCATGATCCCGAGACCACTGACCCGTGACTTCTAGCATTGATATGACGTTTGTGATTTTGAGTGAAATTCCTCAACAGCTACTGGATGGATTTCCATGAAATGTAGTACATGTGCCTCAATTCTTGTATTTGTCCATGTCCGAGCCATTGACCCTTATTTATATGGTTTGGGTTCTTTGTTAAATGTATATAATTTCATATGCAAAACACAAGGGGGAGATTATAAAATTCAGGTCAACAATAAGTTTAATTGTCTCGCACATAACCTCCTTACTTCATTACTGACCTTTATACTGTCATTGGTCCCAACCCATATGTAGGAGTAAACTGTTGTGAATTTGTGAGCGTGAGGTAGGGTCATTCATGTGTTCAGTGTGCGCATGTGTGTCTGCATGTGACTGTGTGATTGTATATGTATGCCTGCATGATGCATTCACAGATGAGTATGAGCAGGATGTGTGGGTGGGCATCAGTTATGTGATCTCTCTCGTCTGTTAATGTAGAGGTCTGTTCCTATTTGCGCCTGTGTGTCTGTATAGACAGTATGTGTGTGTGTGCGTGTGTGACACCCAGAAGTGAGATGGGCAGCCCTCCCACCCCCAACCTGCCATTCTGTATGGCGGAGGCCGTGCTGACCCAGAGGGGGCTCTATCTTTATCCGTCCACCAATACCAGCCACGGCTGCCAAAAAGTTGTTTTGTCTCTCCACAAAGACGCCTCCTGTTGCTGGAGATTCACAGAAAAGCTGCTGAATTAGTGATGATTCACAGAAACAACTCTGGCTCCTATTTCCTCATGGATAAGCCCTTTATGTCAGCTGTTAGCTGAGCTAAAAACAAATAACTAGGAAAAAAGTGAGGTTGTAGATGCAGCTGGTACATTCCTTGCAGAAGTAGGACTGGTGGTTTTGTTCACACAAGAGATGCCGTGCATGTTTTAATTAAAATGCTGTCCCTGTCAACACTGCTTCATCAAACCTTTTGAAATGGAAATATGTGGCTTTGATGTGATGTCATGACACGCCACTCATACCAATGAGATAATGTATTTAAAAGCAAGTGAACTGATCTCTCTTTATGCTCTTCACTGGCTAGATTAGCAGTGTTTTAATTTGATAGGCTGTCATAAGCCATTAAGCACTCAAGCGTTACCATGTGACACCGTAGTACAGTACTGTATGCACTGTTGGCATGCAGAGTTATGATGCAGCGAAATGCGTTATGTTGTGAGTGATATTATGTAACCGCTCCATTGAGCAGTCCAGGCGAGGCAGCTGTTCCCTGGCAGGATGATGGTGAATTGTGATTTCCCTGGTGGGTTGAGGTCTTAACTCTGCAGTCAGCTGGCCAAACTCTCCTGATTGTCTTTTCACACTGTCCTCTGTGATGAATACAGTCTCACCACAAATATTATCCAGAGGGAACGAATGTCCTGTCTGTCTACTACTTCTCCCTCTCTTAGTCTTTTCATAACACACACACAAACACACACACACACGCACACACACACTGTTGTCCTCTGTTGAACTTGAAAGCACCAGCAGAGGAATGCAGGTTAGTGCCTTGTTTCTCCCAGCCGGCCTGTCAGTATCTTACAGCACATTAACAGCCTCATGCTGTGTACAGGTTCACACAGGTGTCAGCATGGAGCTCACTGCTGACTGGCTGATAATAAGAGACTGTCTCAGGTCTTAGACAGTATTTATGATAAGGCTTTTTTTAATGGCTGACTGATAAGTCACACTGTCTTTATGATTACTTTTTTCATATTCAAACTCTGCCTCTCTCTCTTTCCACCAGAACCTCCGTAAGATGGAGCAAGAGTCATCAGAGGAGCCTAGCCGGGACCTTAATGAGCTACAGAACGCTGATTGGGTAGGCAGTCAGTCTTCTGACCTTTGACCTCCAGCCTCTACAGATCATTGCTCCCCATCAAAGTCTAACTCACCTGAAGTACATGGGGAAAATCACACCCTCTTTTGGTTTCATATCAAAGATTCTCCATAACTGCATGTTCACATAAAGAAATCATTATGAATGCATGTTACACTCTAAATAGGCAGGCATTAAAGAACTTCTCAGGAACCATGTTGAGACGGATAGAACCGCTCCCCTTGATGAACCCTCCTTATTCTGTGTGCACAGAGAGGTCAGAGCACAGATAATTGCCATTGTCCAAATCAATTCATATCCAAAGGGTCATGGTATTTTATACTTCTCTTTTCCCATGGTGCCCTTTGCTTCCTCTGTCAGGCTCGATTCTGGGTTCAGGTGATGAGGGACCTGCGCGAAGGGGTCAAGCTGAAGAAGGTGCAGGAGCGTCAGTACAACCCTCTGCCCATCGAGTACCAGCTCACTCCCTATGAGATGCTCATGGACGACATCAGGTCCAAACGCTACAAACTGCGCAAAGTCATGGTCAGTGTCCAATTTAAAAAAACACCAGAGCTAGATTTACATGAGTAGTATATAGGAATCATACTGTCTCCATGCCTGTGTTGACTTTTCCACTGCTGTTCTGTTTACTCAGATAAATGGAGACATCCCGCCCAGGTTAAAGAAGAGCGCCCATGAAGTAATCCTTGAATTCATCAGGTCCAGACCACCTCTTAACCCTGTGAGTTCAATTTATAGTCTTCACGGCCTCCATTCTCAGTTGCATCATGATGTAAGTACATCAGCTCAGTTCAGCAAAAAGGATGAGCTGACTCCTGTTTTAGAGGTTTTTAGAGACTCAAAGATTATAGAAAATGAACAAGAATGAATGAAAAGCAATATTCGAGATCTCATGACTGCATTTGCATCAAGCACATAGCGTTATTTCTTTCACACCATCATATAAAAAGTGTCAGAATTCTGTATTAATATGTACTACACTGAAAACCAGCACAGCCTCTCTGTAATATATGAAAGTTGCAGTTTTCTAATTCATGTTTCACTGCATTCGTGTATTCAGTGAAAAGCTGCCTTCATCACTTCTCTCTTTTGTATTAACCTTACTGCAGAGGCATGTGCTGTTTCAGCAGGCACACATCTCTGACAGGAGATTTGAGGAAGGGGCTGATAAACAGGCCTGCTGGATTTAACCCTGTTTGATTGTGTCAGTTGTTGCTCTCCGTTCTACATACTCTCTGTCATTATCTATATTTTACCCATCATCAACCTGCACTAGGTGTCAGCTCGTAAGCTGAAGCCACAGACTCAGCCTCCTCCGACGCTGCATGAGCGGATCCTGGAGGAAATCAAATCAGAGAGGAAACTTCGACCTGTGTCACCTGGTGAGGTCCGCAGGGGAAGGCTCGGTAAGAAAACTCACAACTCCTTAATTTTTCCTCTTCTTGTTTTTTTTAATACCTTTATTACACACATGTATGCACACTCCAGTGCACATGAAAACATACTTCAGTCTGAAATGTATTTTTTAAGCTGAAGCATGGAGCTGATACTTGAACCTGCTGTGCAAACCAGCTGATTTGAGTTGAGAAATGTGTAGCTTCATTATTTTTCTTTACACTTTGCTGCACTATTTTTTGTGCTTTTGCTCTTTAACTTTTCATATTTGCGTTGCAACTAATGCCTATTGTTGTTTTGTTGACTACATTTGTAATGCAGTGGAAGTTGTACATGGATAATAATGCTAAGTGTCTGCAATTCCATTAACGCTAACAATGCTAAAACCACTACTGTTTGTGAATGTCAGTAATCTCTCACCATTGGCTGTGGCTTATTTGAAATTCTATTATGAAAGTGGTTATACTTCATTGATCTAAAACTACAGTAAGCATGCTGTTCATCCTGCATTTCTTGCCAAATACAAGCAGATTACAAGCTTTAATGTACTACAGTAAGTCTTAATTAACCTCCTAATCTCAAGCAATAACCAATAACCATGCGATGCCATGACTGTTTCTCGTTGCAGTAATTCGGCCACTTAGCATGTCTTTCAGTTTTGATGCGTCAGGTAAAGTCGACCTCACTGCTTACCTGACTTTTTAATCTCTTTTCCCTCCTTGTTGTGGCTGCTCATTTGCACTGCACTGCACACACATCAAACCTACTGTATCAGCACACACATTTCATGTCATGCTTCAGTGGTTGGTGATGGTTGGCTGTGGTCTGTGGAGGTGAAAACATGGTGATGTGGGACCCTGGTCAGTAGGAGGACACTGATGAGAGCAAACTGCCACACAGGATTTTAAATTACAGTACAAACACAGAGATGCAGTTAGAGCACAATGACCACTGTGAACACTGAGGTAATAACTCAAGTGTTTTACAAATGGTAGATATTTCATATGCTGCTCAATACGACAAACTAATAATTTCAGATCCGATAAGCCTGCTGCAGACTTTGCAAAAACCACTTAACTGCAGCGAGTGAGCACAGAAGTCAAGATAAAGAGATGAAAAATCCAGATTCTGCCAGTGTGAGTGGTAAGAATATGATTGCAAACTTAATCGAAAAAACAGACAGCAGACAATTCATAGATCTCTATATATGTTTTTTTTATTTTGGATTCATGTATTATCTGTAATGATTTTTTAAGGATGCAGCCTAGGTAATCAATGCATCTTGTTAGCAACCTTATTGAGTTGTTACTCTTTGCTAAAAGTAACTTTTGTTACTCCCTTCACTGTAGTGATGTGGCTGGTGGGTTGTTGTAAATGGAAAAAATGTACTGCTTTTAAAATAGCACCTTAATATCATGACAGTGAGAGACATGTTGTGAATATTTTGGGTGCTAATATCAGGATTTTTCCTTGTTTGGATCTTCTGCCTCATCTTAGTTGATAGTTGAACAGGGAATCCTGACTTCTCAG
Source organism: Nibea coibor (assembly GCA_023373845.1). NCBI lineage: Eukaryota > Metazoa > Chordata > Actinopteri > Sciaenidae > Nibea > Nibea coibor. The sequence continues at coordinate 5,078,156 of CM041726.1, forward strand.
TAGCATCTAGCTGTCCTAAAGGGAAAGATTAAATTCAGCTCAGGCCGATTGAAGCAGATCATATTGCTTCACATCAGATTGGGATATTTAAAGAGCTTTGTATGGTTTAGATGCTGAATTGATGGACAGTGATGTATAAATGATGTAACATTATCCAAGTTAGATTTGTGTACAATGACATTGTCTCTTAGAAACACTCTTTGTTAGAATACAGTTTATGCATATAAGGAAGAGTTGTGAAATGAATCTTTCTTTAGAAGACATTGTGTAGCATTATAATCCTACTGAATATACAGCTCATGCAGTCCTCCTTATCTACAACTTGTCAAACAAATGTACGCAATTCTATCACTCCTGAAACGTGTTCCTGGTTGTTGCTGCTGTTCTCTAAAATCTCTAAAATCTCAGGAAGTCTCACCATCGCTAAATGAATCATCTCTGAGATAAATTGCTGTATTGTGAATCTTGAGCAGAAGTGTGTGCAGTCAGCCATCTAATCAAGGAGTGAAAAGGAAGAGCCGAAAGAGTTCCTGCCACCTCTGTGTCTTTAAGAATCATCAGCTTCATACAAAAGACTCTTTCATTTACTTCGGTGACTTTGCAGAATTTAATCAGTGTGCAGCCTCACGCTCTGCACAGCACTGGACACTCGGTAAACTGAGTTATGTTCTCTTAGTAGTGGCTAGTTTCTAGCTTTAAATGCATATGAGCAACTTAATGAGGCAGTTTTGATCGAGGTGATAAAGAAATCCTGCTGAGGCAGGCGAATCAGAAAAATGCTGTGCTCCACTTTCCCTCTTACTGAAGAGTGTCTCTCATCACACCACAAGCTTTATCACCTCAGGCTTATTCATTCATGCTGTCCAATAATCTGTGTGTGTGTAGAACAGCCCTCTATAATGGATCATTCTCAGACTGAGTGAGCAGTTTGATTTCACTTTGCTCTATATTTCAGGGGCAGATGGTACATACCCTCTGACACTTTAATGAACGTGATTAAGGTTTTAATCCGGAACAGGAAAATGCTGCTTCAAGGAGAAGTGCTGTTCACAAGATACAAACACTGTTGTTACACAGCTCTTGGTGTCACACACTTCTGGGTGCATTTGATTTTGTTTGGTGGTATATTTTTCATTCTCCATAACTTCTGGCATGGAAATGGTGTGTCCTACTTGGATGTTTATAATGTATCAACATTGTCTGGAATTACTCCACGTTTTTGGAAAATACATTTCGCTTATATGCTTATTCTTTTTGAGAGTTAGAGAAGAATGAGACTACTGTCATGTTTGCGCAATAAATGTGAAGCTAGTGCCATGGGCTTAGCTTAGCTTAGTATAAAGACTGGAAGCAGAGCATAACAGTTAGCTGGCTCCGTTTGTCCAGACGTACACAACCCAAAATGAAAAATATACATATCATACTGTAACTGATTCTATGCTGGGTGCAGTGACTTCCTTCAGGCTCTAGAGAAGTTAGCTCTTGCCTAAAGTAGTTACAAACCATGACTCCCTATAAAACCACAACTTGTTGTTTCTGTATTTCTTTTTCTGTACAGATTAAATAAATTGATACAACATAGTACAGAGCCAGGCTAGCTGCTTCCCTTTACTTCCAGTCTTTACGCTAAGCTAGGCCAATCACCCCCTGGCTCTAGCTTCATATAACACACAGAGTGGCTGTCTACTTGTCAAATTTCCAGCTAGAACACGAATAAGAACATTTTACTCAATTTTTTAACAACAATTTTTCAGATAAAATATCTTTGATAATACACATATTTTATTGTCATACAAGAAAAATTATATGCGATAGAATTTGAAGAAAGCTGTGTGACTGCATACCAAACAAAAATCTTATTTATTAGCTATTTATATACTCAAGCAGACATCTTTTATTGGTGTCACTTGAAATTATACATTATAGGGGTCTAACAGCACAGACGTACCAAGTGGTGGAATATTCTTATAGCTATCCTAATGAAGGAGGTGTCCCCTTTTAGGTTTTGGCAAAACTCGCAGTATGCCACAGGAATTGTTCCGTATTGGACTAGGTAAAGTATGAGCTGCTGTGGTTTGGAAGGCCTTGTTCACCCCTAACCTAACAGACTTGTCCGTCTGCCTCCCTGGCTTTAAACTAATATATCCTCTGTATGAATATTTGAATACTGAAGCCTGTTGAGTGTATAACTATGGCTGGTTTGTTTGCATTGCATTTTAGGTTGTAGGAAGACAGTTAGTTCTAGTCCTGCAGCAGCAGAAACGATGAGCTCATGTGGATCGTTTTTCCCACAAAACAAGAGGAGATGCTGAAAGTAGAAAAACAGAGAAAGGTTGCAGGGCTCCCAGAGATTCAATCAGATGCAGCTCTTTATCTGTCTTTTGCAGCACTCGTCTGTCTCCTCTTCTCACGCTCCCTCCCTCCCTCGCTCCCTCCCTCTAAACCCTCTTTTCAACCATTTTGTGCCCCTAGAAACCACCAGCTAGAATCAGGCAGCTTTGTACGTGGTTGGTTATCATGAACTGTTTTCTTTTGACGGATTTGTCTGAGTGCAGAATGACCTTGTCAGAACATTTCAGCTCCCCCAAAAATATACCACGGACGTTGACAGGGAGGGAGAATCCCATTTTAGGAGTTCAGAGGGTAAATATTTAATGAAAGAGGCATCCATGCTCTATGTGTAACACCGGCCTGCTCCTCTGCCTCCCCTCAGACCAACTTAACTCACCCTTCCTGACCTATTAAACCTTGGGATGGATCTCATATCTCATTCCTCTGGATAGATTCATGACATCTTTTCATCTTATTCTCCATTAAAAACACACTGAGAATTGAAAACAGTCTGTTTTTGAAGGTGGAACAGTTAAAAAAGATAGATAGAAGAATAACACAAGATGCAAAGAATCATACGAGGAAGAGTTTTGAGATTCATCTCAAGTGCTTCTCCTCCTTCTGTCCGATTGACTCATGTCATGTGTGTGGCCCTGTGCAGATGAGTTTAGTCCATACATGGGCAGGAGGGTGTCCAGCTCTCTGTCTCTCACCAATGGATCTGCATCTCCACGGGAAGAACCCTCCGGATCTCAGTCTGCACCTCAGAGGAAGAGGCTCCTGAAGGCTCCCAGCCTCGCCGAGCTGGACAGCTCTGACTCTGACGTTAGTATGAGTTTGGGATGGATCTTTAGAAATTACACCTGGCACCTGGTGTGGAGAAAGTGATGACTGAACTGCTTGTGCATTCCATTCATTCAGGACGAGATTATTGGCCGTAGATCGGCCAGCAGCTCTAGTGTGGCTACATCTTTGATGGATGATACATCCCCAGAGTCTGCACTGGGGAAGAAAAGTGAGTCAGGAATTATTTCTATACTTGCCTTCTCAGCTAAACCAAAATCTAACAGCTATGCTTTCCTGATGTTTTCCTTTTTTGTTGCTGTTTATAATCAGCCCAGATTTGACTGATCAAGACACTCCTTTCAGTCAAAGTGCCTTCTTTTCTCTCTTTTACCTCTCTCTCCTCTATGAACATCAGCTCCTCCGATGTTTCTGCCCATTTCCTCTACACCCCAGCCGGAGAGGCGTAAGACTCCCCAGCGGAGACACTCCATCGAGAAGGAAACCCCGACCAATGTTCGACAGTTTCAGCCACCCACCAAACAGAACTCCAAGTCTTTGGTGAGTCAGACATCCCTTGATATACTGTCCATCCACAGTGGATAAAATGTGCCATAAAAAGTACTAAAAGGTCACAAAAGGTTTCAACCAAGCACAAACCACAGATCCTGCCCAGTAATTTAACAGAGAAGACAAAAAAGATGGAGAAATGGACAGTGTGGGAGGGAAGGCAAGCATCAGTGTCCATACAGAGATGCTGATGAGAAACTAAACACTCACTGTCATCGCTCTGATTTTTTTATGTGTCCTCCTGGATTTCTTCCTTTTTTTTAAGTCACCAAATCCACTCTGTATGCTCACATTATCTGGTATGACGCCATCAAACTGCAAGAACGCTTCTGTTCCACACACACCTCCACCTTCTCTCGTTCAGGTTGGGCTGATTCATATCGATGATGCGTCATATCATCCCTGGATCCCCTCCCTCCTCCTCCTCCTACATCTCCTCCGCCCTTCTCCCTCCACCCTCCACCCTTTGCGGAGCTCCCACCCTATCGAGGCATTTGTGTTGGGGTTGACGAAGGCAGTTTTTGCTCTGTGCAGAGGCATTTACCTCAGAGGAAGAGAGTCGGAACAGGTTTGCCAGTCTCCCTCGGTCCGTCCTGGCATAATAATATACTATAGCTGTCCATCCTCACCTAATGCTCTCTGCTTCACTAGAGATCATAGCAGGCTGCTGGCATTTTAGACTGAGGACAAACTGCTTTTTGTCTGACGTGTGATCATTCCTTGAATAATCTTTCACTTCATTGCTTAACATTCAAACATCAGTCAGTAGCTGCAGCAAAAATGCATTTGAATCTTCTCTAGTGTTTTATTTAGAATAAAATGTCTGATTTAACCCCCATATTTTGCTCTTAAGACACTGTTTAGGATCTTTTTACATATTTCTGAACATCAGTTGCTTCTTGCTCTCCTTGCTTCTAGTTTGGTTACAAAGCAGCATACTGTAGCTGTCAGCAGTCATGAGATCAGCAGGAGTTATAGTGGATAAACTTATTACAACAGACAGTCAGTGACTAATGACGTGTGACTGTTACACAGACTTTCAACAGGACCCATGGCCAGGAAACAAAAATACATACAACATATTAATAATATTCATTCTTTTCCAACCCAACATGAAGTGAATGAATTCACAATAATGGGCAATAACACCTGAGCACTTTGGGTCAGTAAGTGGATGCAGCAGAAGGCATCACTCCTTGTAAACTAGTTTCTCTGCACCTCATTGAGCTCAATTTATATCAATAAGTAACGTGTTATAAAATAACGTGTTGTTCATGATACATACAGTGAATGCATCTTACACTTGATAAACTTGCATTAATGAAACTGACTCAATGCAATGCAACAATGAATTTCTTATTTTGCACTATGAAAAAAAAACAGCTGAGGACTAGTCTCAGACTCTCAGACAGCAGCACAGTGTTTTTCTTGACCCATTAAAAGCCTCAGTCTTGACTTCATACTGGTTCATGGTCAGGTCACCCCGATGACAGGAGAGAGCACAGCAGAGTCTGGTTCTCTGCTGGACTCCTCACCCACCATACAGGACTGATTCAGGAGGGGTCAGAGGAGATGTAGGGCATAACATCACAGCGGAGTCTGGCTCTGGTCCAACCTGGTTGATTGTTAAATTCTTCTGGACAGCACTGATGGCAGGTGGCTCAGCACTGGGGGGGGGGGGGTCACAGGAGATGGTGGAGCTGGAACTATAGCAGTCGGTCTATGGCTGCTTTTCAAGCCATCCTGGGTGACAGCACTCTTCTCCCTTTGAACCTGATTAAAGATGTTAAATATCTTGCCAACTAAGAGATCAAGGCCTTAAAAATAAAATCGTGGTGATGCTGATGCCTTCTAGATGTGGGTTACAATGCCGAATTTTTCACATCTGACAGTTGGTGGACAGCCACATCACATGGCTGAGGTCAGTGGTGTCCAGAGGTGGTGGGGTAGTGATAACTGAAAACTACAACTACAATAATAACAAACATATTCAATAAATCAATGCAGAGGGATGTACATCATTGAAATGGGAGTGAAAACAAGTCTTCAAGAGAACTATGGCCCAGTTCGTGAGAAACTCCGCTGACCTGTACTACTGCTGGAATCATGTCTTCCCATCACTTAGTTTGTTTTCGCATCATGAGCTCTCTCTGAGTCTGCCTTCTTCTCCAGTGAACAATGAGAACATTTTAAAAGTCTGGACTCACACAGGCTGCTCTGAAAGGTGCAGAGGGGGGAGCTGTTTGTCTGCTGAATGACAAACACTGAGCCCTGTGTGTTGGATCTGCTGTTACCAGAGTCACTCACTGCTTTGTGTGTGTGTGTGTGTGTGTCTGTGTGTGTTGTTGCAGGAGGAGTTCTGTTTCCCTGTGGAGTGTCTGTCTCTGACGGTGGAGGAGGTGATGCACATCAGACAGGTGCTGGTTAAGGCAGAGCTGGAGAAGTTCCAGCAGTACAAAGACATCTACAACGCTATGAAGAAGGGAAAGGTGACTTGTTTTATAACACAAGCTGCTGTCATGCGTAATGTGTTAAAGTTAACACACTTACAGTTGTACTTTCTTGACTGATTACATTTGGATTCTTTTTCTTCTAACATTATCTTCATCTTTTTTTTTTTATTACAGCTTTGCTTCTGTTGTCGAACCAAAAGGTTTTCCTTTTTCACCTGGTCCTACGTCTGCCAGTTTTGCAAAAAGTAAAACATCTTATGTGATTATCGTGATCTTCTGCACTTTAAATGAAAAGTAATCAGGAGGAAGTGTGAACTGTTTTCATTCATCACTCTCTTTTCTCCTTGCAGGCCTGTGTGTTCACAGTGCTGCAAAAAGGTAAGTCCAGTACAACAAGTCAATGTTGATATGAAATCACTGTGTCTCTTACTTCAGATGAATTGAATCATTAATGCCTTCAGATTCTCTGTTTCCTGTTTTCTGGTTAATATTTCAACATGCAGAATGTGGTTAAATTTTAAATTTTAAATCTTTATGTTCAAAATGACACCTGAAGGTCTAACCTCTGAGCTGTGAAGTGAGGGCACTGAGGCCTGTAATTTTCATCCATATTGTTTCTCAGTAGTCTTGCTGCTTCTTCTTATTAATATTCACGTCTTCCCTCTGTAACAGATGCGGCTGCCATCCAAACCTTATTCCAGCCTGCCAATCTACTCCATTGGTTCTACCAACACTCTCCCCAGGGAGAGGATAAACGCCATGGCTGCTGTAGGACAACTCTCTTTGCCTGGAAGCCCGGGGCCGTCAGCAGTGCAAGATGCCACGGCGTCCCCAACTTTAAAAGAAGCGAGAACAGGAGCATCTAAACAAGCTGGAAAGGCCTCAGGAGGAGCAGCTGCTGCTAAATCCGAGAAAGCTTCCGGTAGCCCACAGCGCCACGGCATTCAGAAGACCATGTCCAAGTAAGAGCTACACACACAATTCTTCTGTCTGTCAAGAGCGCATGTTACACAGTTTGTTCCGCACACCACTGAGCAGCTCCACTGGGATAGATTGGGTTAAGGACCTTGCTCAAGGCCTCCTCAATGGAGGGGCAACCACTGTCTTCACTTTCCTTACCCATATTTATCATGCTGGTCTTGGAAATTTAACAAACATCCTTCTTGACACAAGATACCTAACAGTCTTCAGTCAAAGTAGCTCTTGCTTAGATACGATCTGCCCTCCTCACCTGGCTCAAATATCCAGTGTGCATCTATGCTGCACTGTCACAGTGACATCTAGTGGCTGAAAAGTAGTATGTTTTTCAATAAATATGTTTTTTTAATCAACATATTTATACTCAAACCTTCCAGTCAACAGTCAGAAAAAATCTTGATAACTTTATGACCTATGACCACATACCCTGGATAGACTGAATCATCAGTCAAAGCAAACTAAACCATAATAACGAAATCCTAAAATGACAGTGTTCTCTAATCCTGTTGATGTCATGTCCTGTTTCTGTTCCATGCAGGTTTTCAAAGCACGGCTCTTTAAAGTCTCACGACGAACTGGAGCTTCCCCCAGAGTTGACAGAGGACTGGGCCACCATGGAGGTGTGTGTGGACTGCAAGAAGTTCATCACTGACATTATCGCCTCCAGCAAGCACAGCCTGTCACTGGCCACCAAGAGAGCTCGCCTAAAACGCAAGACCCAGTCCTTCTACTTGTCGTCCCCTAAAGGAAGAGAGGAGTACCGTCCCTCTGAACGAACAATCAAGGAGATCTGAAACTCTCTGGCTGCTTCCAGCTCCAAAGGCACAATAAAAAAGATTCAACACTGGATATGATCTTACTGTACGTGTATACTTCAGCCAGATAAAGCTATCAGGATGGTTGATATGAAGCTCAGTGGTGGACTGTAGCTTTTGTTGCTGTGTCCCGATCATCGTGTACAGCTCCTTCAGACAACAGCATACTGTAGATCAGCCAATGTTTTATTTTTTACCATATCATAGATGATCCTTTAATCTCTGACCACGCTGTTTGAGTACAGAGGCAAGAACTATTGTGATGACAAATGACTTCGCTTTGAAGGCACAACAGCGTGGTCCAATCCAACACTCGAATCAATAAGCACAAGAAGGATTGATGTGTGTTTGACTTCCTCAGGCACTGGCACTGCAGAGGACACAAGGCCTGCAGAGAGATGGTGTTGTAAACTGAGAGCGACATTCAAGAAAATATGGAATATTAAACTGTACATTTTGTATGGCTTTTAATTTAGTTTTTTACAGTACATATGTGTGTACAGTAAATGATTGTTTGATGAAAAGTCACCCAGTGTTTTTAATTTGCAGGTTTATTTTTTGCTGATGATGGAGATTTGTTTTTTCTTGAGGAAACAGAGGAAAAATCTTTGCGTACTCATGTAATCATTTAGAAAACATTGTTACCTTTATGCAGATTTAGTGCCAAATAATAACTTCTTCCTAATCTGTATGTCACCCAAAGAAAAGCCATTTCCCTGGCTTATTAAAACTATTTGGAATCTCTCTAGAACATTAGATATGCATAGATTCATTAACAGTTTAATGCTCAGATAATGTGCTTCATGAGGCCATGTGTGGGTATAATTTAATCAGATTAATTCACTGGCATCAAATTTAGTGCTACACTTCAATATGGTAAGGGGAGATATTTTGTGTTAGTCCCCATATGGCTAAAACTTAAAAATCGCTATAGCCGGCATCACAAATGACTTCAAATCTAGTGAGCAGAGCACAGAGCAGAGCAAAACATCCAGAAACCAACTTGTGAAAAAAAATTACATACTATTACAACTTTAACTTCATGCTCATGTCGGACCCCATCACCTATAGCAAGACACTTTTAAACCTTTAAGCACATTTCCTAACCATCCATCACACTGTATCTTCATTTGCAACATTTTTTTTTTTACTTAAATCACTCAGATATGCACAGAGGCAGGTACAGAAACGTTAGCAGGACAATGTGTAGGATTTTTCAGATTTGCCTTTTAATAATTTACAGGAAATATCTGCATATTTTTGCATTTTGGAATAGCTATAAATAAATGTGTTGATAAATATATATATGTTAACTCCTTCACGTTTCTTTACATTAGGTTCCTGACATGTATTTGTATTGCACTGTAAAGATTAGTCATAATAAAACACCTCATGTCCCTGTTTTTGTACAGATGTACACTTTATGAAACTCACTGTACAGGAAAAAAGAAATAACTACATGCTGTCTTGCCATTCAGATACTGTAAGTCTTAATATGATGCCTTTCTGAGCTCCCTCCATCATCTGGATGTCTCTTTGATTCTTCATCACATTCCTCATCTTCCTCCTTAAGAAGTTTCTGCCTTAAGAACTGCCTTTTATGATCACACTCATACATTGAACAGTCATCTACTGTCACTGTACATACTTTGTTTCTGATGGTTTGTTTGTAGATCAGCTCTGTGTTGCCTCGATGGTATCTTGACAGTGAGAGTGCTGTGCATCTGTGTCTCCGAGTGGGAAACTGTCCCAGTGCAGTGTGTTCAGGGGACGAGTGGGAAGTCCACACAAGAAACCTCACACAGCGTGACAGCATCATGCATGTTCTACAGTGTAGCTCGTACCTTCAGTCTGTATTACCTTCAAGCTGTAACTCCACGCAGAGAGTGCAACAAATGATGGCTACAATAATAAACTGTAATGCAATACCTGATCACACTGTATCTTATTTGTCTTGTATTCCTTGCTCATTTCCCTTCAGGCAGGTTGGGATGGAGACAATGGAAGTTCTCAATCAGGCCTGAGACCCAGGAGTGCAGACTTCTTCAGCGATGATGAAGCTAATGGAGCGCCACAGTGGAGCCCAGAAACTGGGATGTCAGCTTGTCCCCCCATAGTGAAGTCAAGAAAGATATTGTACAGGGCAACAAATTCACTAAGAGTGTTGATGGTTAATGCACCTAATATATTTCTTACTGTACTTGGCGCACACAAGCAGCAGCCTCTGTATTGTACACAAATAAGTGATCTTTCCCTTCTTCATAAAGTTGTATAGTCATAAAAATTCCTCCAGCTCCAGATGTTGTCTGAAGCAATGAAGGGAATGCTGTTGTTCACTTGCTTGTGTGATTCACTGACAGTATAAAGGTGTGATCACACACAGTGCTGCAGTCAGGACCTTAGTCAGGTCCTCATGCTCTCTGAGGGGCTGGTTGTCGATCATAGAGCAGTTTATTATAACATCCTTCTCTAATATAATAATAAATATTAAAATAAATAAACGCTAACAAAGCCAGAAGGAAATACCCCCGTTATTGTCGTGTGATTGCTCTTTTAATAAAGTTGCGAGAAAAAACATTGGTTACCATGGTGACGTGTCAACTCTGAAGCTAACAGTAGCTTTTCTGAAGCTAACAGTGACTTCAGGAAATAATATTTCTCTAAACGGATTTACTATTCTTTACCCAGAGTGACAGTGACTGCTGCAGAGACCTGAAGTAAGTGTCCATCTGTGGTTTCTCATTAAAGGCGAGCTAGCTGACAGCAGCAGCAGACGCCTCTGTAAATATTTTGCGTTTGGCGTGACCGTGCTTGTTGATGAGAGTGCATGCCTTGTGCAAAAGACAATAGTCTTTTGGTAAATTTAGCATATTGACGAGCTGCTGAAACGTCACATCACCAAACTTTTTGGACGACAGCATGCAAGCGCCAACTTGGAAAAAAGTTTATCCACCTTGCTTTTATCCACCTTGCGTAGGACAACAGTGTCCTGCACACGCCACGGGATGTCCCGGCTTCAGAGTCTGAGACTGGCAGCTGCGCTGGAGGACTGTCCTGACCAGTTGGACATACTGGGACATATTCAGACAGTGCAGATCAGCAGGGAACAAGAGCCTGCAGTGGTACGGATGAACTACACTGTGTCATGTCATGTGTTTGTGTGGCTGCTGATTTGATCTGGTGATGATGGGGCTGTTTTTTTATGTAAGGTTATTCTCCGTTTCACAAGCTCACTGGACAAAGTATTGTCTAAAATAATGTATAACTGTGTGTGTGTGTGTGTGTGTGTGTGTGTGTGTGTGTGTGTGTTTTCAGGAGAAAACCGAGACCATCCGGCTGAGAAGAGACTGGTGAGCAGCACAGACACGCAGACAGAGAAACTTTGTGTTGCAGCAACAGTTTATCGGACTAAAAAAAACCCATCCGATCAGAGATGTTTTTCTGTGTGTCTCTCTGCAGTCAGTACGTCTCACAGCAGGTTTCAAAGCTGCGTTTAGAAATGGAGGAGGAGCAGAGCTTCAGTTCTGTGCAGCAGGTGGTGGAGGAAAAGGAGCAGAAGAAGAAGGCAGCGCACATGAGGAGGTTCATAACTGCATCATTTGGACACAATACTAATCATGCTCACTCGAATTATAATAAGAATGAAGTGACTACAAAAAGTAATTTTGTAGATGAAATATAGGGGAACTTCTGAAAGTGGAGGAGTGTTGCTCTGGTGAAGAAAGAAAGGATGGGAGAAGGGGGAAAGGAGTGAAAGGTGAAAGTCTGTTGTCAGTAATATAAGTGTCTCTTCATTCAGAGAGGCAAAGAGAGAGCTGGAAGAGAGAAAACAAACTCTACAGAGACGAGAGGAGGAGTCCAAAGGGAACATGTGTCATCTGCGTGTGAGAAACTAAGAATTTGTCCAAAAACCAAAACTGTGCATGAATGGCTGTTCATTAGAGTGAACTAACTCTTCATTGGAGAACATAATCAAACATATTAGTCTTCCCCTTCAGGAGAGGCGCCTACTCATCAGAATCCTGAAATATCAGGAGGATGATCTGTCAGTGAAGATAAACAATGAGATGGTGGAGGAACACCTTGAACTAGAGTTCCAGCTGACACAAAAAGACGTGAGCCAGACTGAGAAGCTGCAGGAGGAACGGCAGGAGGTGGGTCCGTCTATTCCAGTGCATTCTGGGTGGATCTACCTACCCACCAAGCCTCCGGAAAACAGAAGACGTTCTCACGTACCTCTCTCAGCATGGTCTAAAATAAGCAGATGACCAGTGTTCTTACATTTTTTCTCAGACTTGACACAAATGTTAAACACTGTCTAAATCGCATCTTCTATTATCTCTTTCAGCTGCAGCATAAACAGCTGGAGGAGGAGATAAAAGTTTATGAGGGGTCAAAGAAATTCCTGCAAAATCAAAATGAGGTTAGTGCGGCAACATTACTGTTGACTTTTTAATGTTCTCAATTATTATGTCCTGTAGGAGCCACTAGAGGTCACTTGAGATGTAAGTAGACCTGCAGCACACCAGGGTCTGTATTCATCAGACTAAAGCTAAAGTGTACTTGCAAACTTATTAAAAGCTGAAAAGAAAAGAAAAGAAAAGAAAAGAAAAGAATGAAGAATTTTATTCCTGCTTGGAGTGAAAGCATCTTTTGTCCTTAATGTACTGTGTGCACAGTCTGTACAAAGCCTCACACAAATACACAAATGCATAAATACATTAAACACCCCAACACAACCACAAAAATAAACATTCAATTCCACTCACATCCAGTCCATATAGCTCTCCACACATGGCGGTTCCCGAGGTGTTTTGTTAATAGATGCTACAGCAGAAGGGACAAAACTTATGTTGCAGTATGTCCGTTTACAGGCACGGGACCTGTATCTGCAACCAGATGGCAGCAATATGAAGGATGAGTTGTGGAGGTGGATTTTCTATGAATTCTATTGTACCTATTTGTGATTATATGTGAACTGAATCAAAACAACAAACTTATTAATGCAAGTCCAGCACCTGTGAGGATGCTCTGTGGCAGGCTTGTCAGTAAAGTTGGGTCTTATAATGAAAAGGTCTTGTCTTGGAACTTGTGCTCATTTTTATCCCCAGCAGACCACAGTCTATCTTGATCTCAGTTAGCCAGATTTTTGGTGACATGAGCTAAAGCCCCTTGTGGTTTCTTTGCTGTTTTTGTTTACTGATATTGAGCACCTACACACCTTCTTTCAACTTGAACAGTTGCAATTTCTGCAGGTGCAGCAGAGGCAAGGCACGTTAATGTGAAAGTTTGCTAATCTGCCTCAAACAGTACAATACTGATCAACGCTGTCAACTATTCAATCATTAGTGGGGATGTAGCGCTTAACAGATTTCATGTTTAACCGCAGTTGCTATTGTTGTTTCAGAATTTGCAGAAGCAGCTGCAGGAGTGGCAGCAGCGCTCAAATCAAATGGTGCAAGAGAAAGAGCTGCAGCTCAACAGTTTGTGCCGCCAAAAAACTGTGAATCTGGACAAACTGACAGATATGAGGAGGAAGGTGAGCATCGCCTGGTACCGGTGATGAACAGAGAGCACATTCAATATTAGATGAACTTTACTGAGTTGCAAAATTTGTGTTCAGTCCAGGGTGATGGAGCAGGTAGTGGAGGAGGACAGGGCGGAGCAGGAGGTACTGCGGCAACAGCAGGCAGAGGTCAGAGCTGCCACCAAGGTAACAACATCCATTTAGAGCTCCGATCAGTTCAGTCTGTCTGGTTGTTTAGCGCACTGATCCCTAATTCTGACTCTGACCTCTGTGACCTTTGACCCTCCAGCTGCAGGCCTGGTGGAGAGGGTGCATGTTTCGCCGGGGTCTCGGTAGTTTTAAAAAAGAGGAAGACAAGAAAGGCAAGAAGAAGAAGAAGGAAGGAAAGAAGAAGAAGAAGAAATGAGTTTTCCCCAAAACTCCTCTGAGACGCTGGAACAATATAAAAAAACACTCAGCCAGTCCTCTTTGTTCTTTATTCAAAATTGTACAAACATGTTTTTGTCATTTTATATATACAGTATGCAACAAAATAAAAGACTGAACTTATTTTGTACAAGTTTATGACGATTAAAAGAAGCACTACACTGTGAAGGTAACATGGCACATATCAGCATTATAGGAAACATATTATATCATCACATAAACATATCATTGATTCTAAGTCCTCTTATTCCATTGTATGTACAGTCTGACATAAATAAAAAGAACATCCAACTGTCATTTAATGAAATGAAACAACAAACACAAAAATGCAAGAAGTTAAAATGACTTCCTGTAATGAATACTACTAAGTAGTCTACTGTTAATGACCATAGGCCATACGTTTGAGCATAAGTCAACACTTTATCATGACATGATAAGGATTTTAGTCAGTCACAGTACTTAAATCTTATTTTCCCAGGCAGCCACACAAAATTACAACTCATGAGCTGCTGAAATAAATCCTACAGCACAATATCAGATCACTGGACCTCAGATCAGATGATCACAGAGAGATGAGTCATTACAGATGAGGTTAAGTCACATCCATAGGGGAAATTAATGTGGTAAAGAAATGCTCCCAACTTTATGTCCTCACTGAACTGACAGAGTTGCAGAAGCCCCGGCATTGCAAAACAGGAAACTCCTCTACTAAAGAGAATTATTTTAAGGATAATGTTTGTGGAGCTGACGTTTGTTTGTGCGTACACTGGAAATCTTACAACATTTGGGGTTGAGCTATGGTTATGGTTTCAGATCAGAGCTAAGTAAATGTCAGGCCCAGTACCAGCTTCAAGTCACGTCAACACCAAAACCAGAGAAAAAAAAGTCCTATTAAAGCATCACAGTTCAGTCGATCTGCTGGAATTTAATCAGCAGTAACAGATTCATCTTTTTTTTCTCTTCCTGAATGTGAATCTTTGATTATTTTGTTTTGTTCTCTATGATATTAAACTGAATATATTTTGTTTTTTAGTCATGACCAATATTTTTTTTTGACATTTTATGTGGCCACACAATTAAAAATATCTAGAAGAAGCACCATTGGGTCTATAGCCACTAGGTGCAAACCCATAACAAGAATGGAACCAGTAGGAAAGAGGTGGAATGAAGACTGAAAGTGTTTGACCTAATACTGATTTGAAGTCCTGTCAAAGATGACAGATGAGAGTGTGTAGTGTGGGTGTCAGCTCTGTGCAGTCAAAGCCTCACACTTGCGGTTCATCTGTTTCATTCGAGTGGATCTGCTCGGCGTGCATGTAGTTGTTGTCTCCAATGATGACACAGTTGAGATGGGAGCTGTCGATGTTGATGTTCGGAGGTTCTGCTGATGGAAGAGGGGGAAGAGAGGCCAGTGCTGCTCCCTGCTGTCCGTGGCTGCAGCTGCATGTGGCCTGATCTGTAACACACAAACACATGACATTTTCACTTGTGCAGTTTGAGCTGCTGTGATATGTCTAGTGCAACTACAACAAAGAAATATGCAAATGCAACATAGATAAATATAAAGTGCAAAGTGCTTTAAATTTTCTGCAGATGTGCTATCAAATAGTTGGTTACCCACCGTGCATGTGGAGGTCAGATTCCTGCATTAGAGGCTGACTCTGTGTCACCAAAGATGGGTAGTTGTCGTTCCCGATGACACAGTCGATCAAAGTCGAGTTGCTGATGTTAACAATCAAAATGGTAGATGGCGGATTCCAGGCTGTCACTGTTAATGAGTGGGCGAGGGAGAGAAAGGTGGAAAGGGAAGAGAATATGAGAACTGGAAGTTGTTGTTCCAGACTGACGTAACAGCAGAAATGCGTCACTATCTCTAAGTTCCCTATAGTTCCTGAATGTATGAACAAGCTTGTATAGACTGTAAAAGAAAGTGTTTGAGGTTCCTCTATTGTAATTGTGTATTTACTTAGTTGACAGAATTTGTTAGAATTTACTCTTGAACATGAACATGAACAGAAAATTAGCTTGGACCAAAGATTCATCATCAAATAAAATCAGCAAAGGATTATATAAAAAGATCTGAATGATAAATAAAGAACCTTTCTAGCATGAACTCACCTTGTGTAGTTTTATCCTCCTTCGCTTGATGATTTTGAGCTTTAATGACAGGGAGAGGGGTAAAGTTACATTTTTAAACCGGACATAATTCAGTTAAATTGTCTTTTGGCACGCATGCTGGACAGTATCAGCGCAAATAGTGAGTGTAATAAGTGCAAGTGAGACACAGTCTGCACCATGACATGACTGCTACATAGAAAACAACGAGGACGCTGTTCATGGTTGTCACCATAAAATACGATAGAATATTACAGAAATGATATTCACCTGGGCAGCATGCGACCTTTTCACACAGCAGGTTGTCTAAGGGGCAGCAGAGCATCTGACAGACCATCCTGCAGCTCTTCTGCGCCACCCTGTGCACCACCTGCATGATCTTCTGCATATTGGAGGCTTTACATGACATCACCTGAGAGGAAACCCACAAGATTCTGCTTTAGTTTCAATATATGTCACAAACAATGAGATCACCTCAGTGCAGAGTGATACGCCTACATGGTGGGAGTGAGTGAGTGAGTTAGGGGACTTTTTTTGTTTGTGTCTTGTACTATACAGACACACATCAGCCGGACCTCTGCTCTGTTTTTCTGGGTCACATGTATTTTCGTTTTCTTGTCATAAAAATAAAAATAAAAACCTTCCGATTGAAAATAGACGGGAATGAAAATTAAGAAATAAGTTTTTATCTGCCTTGGCAAAAATAAACCATATTAAGATGACAGAACACAGTGCAGTAACATAAATACAGCTAAGTGACTGTCTGTGCTCTCACATCTTTACTGTCTTTCATTCTCTCTATTCTGAACAAACAAACAAAGAAAACTCTGAATGAAATCAGACCTGTTGGGTTGCGAGTCGCATCACTTTCCCGGAAGTCAGAATATATACTGTAAATATTAAAAAATGAAAATACCCACCGGGCTGAACGGCGTTTTTTCCTTTCCTTTTATAACACTGCTGTTATTCAAAAGATGCAGAGCTAGAGGGTCCGAGGTATCCATCGTTCCTGCGACAGTGATAACAATATTTCTAAAGAAGCGAACACACACTTATATGAACAACTTCTCGGGAAAACTCCCACCTCTGCGCGCATGCGCATTTCAACTTGGGGTTTCCATCTGGTTAGGTGTGACAGCGGCGTGAAACAGTGTTGTTGGTAAAATCGTGTGTACAGTGCACCACATCAACATTTCCCCTGTCTCACGAGGCTGCAGATGTAACATATAGCAACATCTCTATATTAAATAATAATAATTAAGTAATATTGCAGCATCTCTATATTAAACGCAGCCATTTAACAATTGAATATATTAAGTTCACACACACACACACACACACACACGTATAGACACTAAGTGCACAAACAAGCTATTTGTCTGCTCCTGTGTCCCTGCTGGCAGTTTCTCCCCTAGCTCCGTCCTGATGCCTTCACAGCACCTCGTACACTCTTAATTTCCCGCAGGAGCGTTAACGCAAAGCGCATCGGGGTAGATGAGTACTACTTTACACCTGGAGGTGAGGTGGCACGGATCTGTTTTGCACGCTGGCATCAGAACGAAGAGGAGGAAGTGATGCAACATGCATGAAAAATGATGTTAAACAACAGGTGTTAGCTGCCCACAGTGTCCAAATAAGAATGAAGAGAGAATGTGATGTTTGTTAGCGGTCAGAAACCCTCCTTTCTATCAGAAGTGAAGAAGTAGGTACGGTCATAGCAGGAGTTTGTGGCACAACCTGACCTACTTTCGTTGCAGGAGATGAGTAATAGTGTTAACGGGGCAAAACTGGAGTGAAAGTTGTAGTACATAAACACCTTTATTGGGAGACTACAAAAGTGAAAATTAAAATAACCATACATTAAAAACCAAACCTTTAATACTCAAAATGCTATCGGCAAGTCTTTCCTGTGACACAATACGCTGACATCCAGAATTTGGACATTTCCAGAAGTTTCCTGCTGAGTCCTCACATACTTGTTGGTTGATATGTTCTTACATCATGCTTTCACTTTGTACTTGAAGCTCCAATCACATCCATACACATACAGTACATATCAGCTGGCATTTACACATTGGTGAGTTTGGCTGAAGTAGTTATGGGCCCAATAATATTCCTGAACTGGTAGAGCGGTAAGGGGTTTGTCTAATGATGGGCCTTATATGGACCATAACGGAAGTGCAGGTATGAAGAGGAACTCCAGCTGCTATAAAAGAGAAGCAGCAGCTAGTAACTATTTATATCAGCACGTAGATGAGAAATTAGAACACATGTAACAACATGTAAACACCAGTTTGAAAAGTCCTCATTTATACCTTTTGGATATAAACTTTTGATGTTAAAAAATGAACACTGATACTTTCAAATTGTTCCTACTGATCCATTTTATAATCTTTTGTTATTCTGAATTTGATGCCAGCGGCACGTTCTAAAAAAGCTGGGACAGGGATAACAAAAGACTGTGGTAGTTGTTGAACTCTCAAAAACACGGGTAAACAGGTTCACTGCTAACAGGAGATAGTGCCATGCTTGGGAATGAAAGGAGCATAAAGTCATCAACAGCATCCAGAAACACAGCTGACTTCTCTGGACCAGCTCGTCTGAGATGGACTGACAAAAAGTAAAAAAGCCATGGTCTGAGCCCTCCAGGCTGCTCTCGGAGATCCTGAATGTTACGTTCCTTTTTGGAACCAGGGTTGTGGAACACTGAAATCAAAACCAAAAAGGTTACACAATGATTTATTAAGTTTATTCAGCATTTATATAAACTGTACTTTCATCATTCTGCACACTGCCAGGAATATAATTCTGGATATTATGAATGACTAACTATAAATTTAATAAATATCTATGAATTATTGTTGGTCTGAAAGTTGTCAGATCTAGACACGCTGAGTCTGTATGCTGTCTATACTAGAATGGTGATGCTTAGAAAATACCTGCAATAAGGTATTTCACTGTGGAAACCACACGTTGTTTAAACTATTAGATTTAAAGGAACAGTGTGAAGGATCTTTTGGCATCTAGTGGTGTAGTTGCAGATTGTAACCCTCTTGTTTCACCTGCTGCTTTCTACCATAAAGCAAAAGCTACTTTAGCACGGATTCTGCAAAATACAAAACGAAAAGCAGCTAAACAGGCGAAAGCCCCTATCCAGAGCCAGTATTAGTTTGTCTGTTCTGTGCTACTGAAGACTGCTGAAGAGCAGGCACAGCAACTGAAGATACAAAAGGCTCATTTTAAAGTAACAGAAATATTACTATTTTCTTTTTCAGGTGAATATGCACTAATAAAACATAGTTCTGCATATAAATGGGGCCCCTAAATCTGACACACTCCACCTAATGAAGTTTTGTCAGTGGTGTCACTTGACTTGCAACAGATAACGGCTGGCACTTAATGGGTGAAAATATTCCATAACAGTCTTTTTGTCTGTTGCAGCCTGTTTTATTTTGTGATAAGTACACCTTCACTTTGCTCTAAGTTTGAATTTCAAGATATACGACCAGAGGCAAAAGTTTCCACCTCAAGTCAACAGCGCTGGCACCAGAGTGTGCAGGCTCACTTTCCTCTATAGTAATCAACCAAAAAATGTTGCTGAGTAAGCAATCACGAGAATATTCCAAAAGTGACCACAGGGGGCTCCAACGCAAAGTTTCTATGAAGGCACTACACTGATCAAATGCAGTCGATTTTCACACAAGTACAGTAAGAGTATTTCTGGGTGCATCGATAAACAATATTGTTAGTTAAATAATAATAATAAAAAAAGCTTTTACGCTTCTCGTTCAACATTTTTTTTTTTTACATTTTTTCTTGTATCTCCAGTCACTTGATATTTTCATGATCTAACTATTCATTGATGCATTCGGTTGTATTTTCTCTGCTTAGTGTGCACCTTTTACTCGTTCCTGAGCAGCTGTAACTTCCATTTTTCCGCATGCACCTGAACGCAGCATGAATATAGTGAAATAACCGGCAGGAGCAGTCAGGAGTGGAGATCAGCAGAGAACAGGCACAGCTTCCTGGATGGAAACAAAACGCAGGAGCAGAGCAGACACACACACACACACACACACACACACATAGTCCAGGCAGACTATAGACAGACAGACAGGAGCCATCAGGGCGTTTAAACATGTTTTTTTAGTTTTCTTTTAAGCCCGGTGCGTGTTTGTTTGTGTGTGTGTGTGTGTGTGTGTGTGTGTGTGAAAGGCGGTATCGGGGCGGCAGTGGATTTAGGCGTTGACAGCAGAGGTTATTGGAACAGCACAGTGGACTGTATCAACACATGTGTCACAGTTAGAGCACTGCGGCTGTGGATCTGGACTCGTGCAGCTCCAACACCACAGTGGTCCACAGGCAAGGTAGGACCCACACCTCTCTCCTCTCCTCTCCTCTCCTCTCCTTTGCTCTGCTCTGCCTGCTCATCTGTTTTTATTTGTCTGCATCACAAAGGCCAGCATTTACCATAAAAATATCTTGAAATATGAAATATTACACCGTCAATGCGTCAGAAATTCAATGTTGACCTATCCGAGAATGCAACCTTGAGGTGTGGGGTTGCAGATGTGTCAGATTTCATGTGTGGTCTGCTTGCATGCACTGTAACAGATGGGATGTTGCACTTATTGTGTCATGAAAAATGCCCCACCTCCCCTTGGGTAATACTTTAAATCTTCATATCACAGCTGTCTGATTTAATATTCGCCACGCTGATTAAACTAGATGAACACCAGAGGATGGTTTTCATTTCCTCACACCCTCACTTTCCTCCTTCATATTTGCTGTGTTTCAACTTTATGTGCTCTTGTCTTAGGCTCCCTCCCAAACGCACACAGGCTATCCGACCAGAAACCCAGAGAGTCAGGGCAGGGAGTGATTGCAGCTGTATAAATGATGCCATATAAATTCTACTACACACTCCCCGTACACACAGTCCCAGCTGCCTCCTTCCCCAGCACAGTGGCAGTCTGTGTGAAAGCAGCAGCAGCTTTTCACCGGGCAGATCTGGTTTTCCGTTTCTGCCCCTCTGGTCAACAATGATGCTTTGATCCCCCCACCCCCTCCTTCTGTGGCTGGAATACCATCTAGACCTTGATCCGTGAGGACTGCTAATCACAGAAAGGCCAGCTTCACACCTAAAAAGAACCGTTAGCACACAAAGGGGTTTTGATTAATGGATATCTGAGGACACAAGTTTAAATGTGGTCTTCTTAGCTTTAGTTGTTTGCTGTAGGGACTGAGCTGCCTGCCTGCAGGCTTTCTGAAGGCCGATACTGATCTGTGTGTCTTTCGATTGAAGTCTCTCTTGTCAGCTTGTGCATTGTTGAATATATTTAAATTTAACCCCATATGCAAACATTCAGGCCGTTCAGACAGTGCTCTAGTCCTCAAACTCGTTCATGCAAACTTAAAGGCATTCTCTTTGTTCCTTATTTCCATGATGTATTGATGAATCATCCAGTTCAGCCAATCAGACTGCCTCATTTTTTATCATCAACGGTGAAACACCGTGGATTTCCCTGTTATTCTGAGATAAAAAACGCTTCCGCCAGGCCCTGTCTATTGACAGATGGTTACCCGGGTAATCTCTAAACTTTGAAGTTGTTCAGGAATGAAAGGCTTTACACTGTTATTAAATACATATTGGAGTTTCCATGCTGCAAAGCTAGCTGATTAGAGACCTGTTATTTTCCCTTGTGAGACCATGCTTGGGCAGGACAGGCTGACAGCAGTGTGGGATGATGACTGCAGCCGGCTCAGCTCGTCTGTCTAAAAGCAGTGCAGGAGGATACACCATGACAGTGCAGAAATACCAACATACGCAGCTACACTATCTCCACTATCAGTGATCTGCATGTATCCCGATCAATAGTACACAATAAAAGTGCAGTCACTGAAAAATTTAGGACACTGCTGCTGCTGCTGGTGGTGGCTGTATCGACTGAGCTGCTCCAAAGTTTCCTGCCAACTTTAACAGCCTGCTGAAATAGAGAAGATTGTGCGTGGGGCAATGTGTGATGTCAACAGGCTGCACTGTGTGTTTTTAACGCCACCGTTTCCTCTGTGACTCTGTTCTGTGTCCCGCCACTGTTATCTAGAGGATTAATTGCAAAATACCAGATTATGGTGTTATTATTACTCATGCTTTTTGGGATTGGACAGAGCCAAAGGGATGATTTTTGGGTTTGGTGACTTTGGTTCCCTTTATGTTTCCACCAGATTACGTCTTTATCATCCACAAACCTCTGTCCTGCTGTCCCAAAATATCTAACTAGAGCATGATGTCTGCTGTGATAAACAGCTTTTTGTATAATATGTTAATATGTCTTTTGAGTACTTTTTAACCATACTAGTTGGTCCACCGCTTTGCCCCAGACTGAAATTTTTTTTTTTTTTTTACAAACATTCATTGTTCCCAGAGGATGAACCCTGGTGATTCTCTGCCTTTCCTCTAGCACCACCATTAGCTTTAGTTAAGCCACACCTGAATGGTCTACTGTAAAACTTGATGCCTAAATTTGTGTGCCCTCAGGATTGCTGCTGATGACTTTTCCCACAGCCTCAGTTATATGTAACTGGCAAATGTTAGCTTGACCAAACTAAGACAGTGTACACGGCAAACAGTATAACTCCTTAAAAAAAACAATGGAACAATCATCTGGTCATAGTTATTATTGTACCATGGCTTATGACCACATACCTGCAAACTTGTTGACACTCAGCTGTACTTTGTGTTTACTACTAATTGGCAAATGATGGCTCTTACACGCTAAACTAAGATGGTGAACACAGTGCATTAACATCAGTGTTTTAGCAATATGCATGCTTGATTAGCATTTAGCTCAAAGCACCAAGGTACTTACATGCAAATACAGCCTCACCAAGTTGCTATCATGGCTGTCGACTAAATTTGACCTGTTTTACTTGTTTTAAGTTTTCTTATGAGCAAACATTGGAAAAATGGAATTTAAAAAAAATCTCTCATCTCTCTTTCATCTTGGGATTTTTCTTATTTTCTACCTTTCTTATAATGTTGACTTTACATGCTAAAAATAATAGCTTCCAAGTACAGAGTAGCTAGCTACACCAGTGTCTGTTTACCATGTTTATAAAAATGATTGACAATCAATTCTCCCTGTCAGAATGAATGAGGAGCTGGTCAATAACGGTAGGTTCAGTAAACACAGACCTTGGACTTTGGCTTTAAAAATGACAGCCGATAATACTGCAGTAATTACATATAATTATATTTTGCTTCATGCACCACACAGCTTTAAACGGTGACTAATTCATCTCCCAGGTAACAGGACAATGACGGCGTGTTGCTTCAGGGAGAGGTGAAGTCATCACAGTTGGCACACTAGTTACCAGAAGAGATGAAAGGTTTCCAGAAACAATGTGCATTGTTGGCAGCCTGGCAGCAGTTAGGTGAACTTTAACAAAGAGGAACAAGTGTTACACTTGAAGAGACAAGTAAATAAATGCTGTTTCTGCTTTCAGGAACATGGAGGCTGTAGCTCCTCTCACTTCCCAGCAGAAGGGCTAGGAGCAGCCTGATTCCTTCCTCCATCCCTCCCCACATGCCTCGCCCCACCATGGCAAGCGGGAGTCCCACCCTGAGCCAGGAAGCCGGAGATTCGGCAGCTGAGGCCGACGCTAACCCCGAGCCTGGGCCTGAGGTCTTCTGCAAGCTGTGCCTCAGCGAGCAGCCCTCCGCAGCCACCAGGGAGCTGCTGAGCTGCAACTGTGTGTTCTGTACGGCGGTAAGAGCAGACGAACATAACCAGTTTAATCCAGACATTAAAAGGATCATGCTCATATTCAGGTGTTTTTTGAGCAGATCAGGTTTGTTCCATTTGCTGCTATATAAATCAAACTTTTTTTATGAAACAGAGTAAGGTATTGCAAGGTTATGTTTAGATTTTCCTGAACACGTATCCATATCCTGTAGTTACATTGCTCATGCTTTTAGTCACCAACTGTAGGCGGTGAAGATTTTTCAAAAGTGATCCAACAGCAAACTTTTCTGTGGGCAATTTAGGCAAATCTCCAATGTTTAAATGACTTGGAATGAGATGCTCCTCTTTATTGCAGCACCACTTCCTGCTTGTAGATCTTAAAATAGATCTCTTTATGGCCAAATCTTGCATATTACAGCTTCAGTGGTTTCAACACAGCATTGGATTTCCCTCACATTTACTTTCTTTGTCTTGTTCTCAGACATTGATATATCAAAGCTATTGGAACCCACAAACATTTCCTGGGAGCTTTTTCAGTCCTTTTATGAGCAAAGAAATGCTACCACAAGAATACAGAGTTGTATTATTTATAACAGAAGCACAGAGGTCCACTTCTACACTGTTCTTGCCTAATACGTGACCGGCTCGCATATCGAAACTGAGACGTCGGTGTTATGCCCTGACACACAGGCAGGCAGGTGTTAATCTCTGTCCAAGCTAGTTAAGTTGTCAGTGTTGCACGCACAAGGTCACACAGATAAAACACACACACACATGCATTGTCACGGGGGAAGAAGTGGATACAGTAAACACTGCTTATCAGTTGGACTTTATTTCATAAACCATGAAATGTCTCCTCCAGTCTGCTTCACAGAGCACAGAGTAACGCTTGTGTTTCTTTCATTTCTTTCTTTTTGGATGGATAGTACATCATGTTTGATGAGAAGGCACATGATAAGCACGAGTTTGCATGTAATAATCAGCCTAAAAACATGTCAGACACAATAAATTTGTTTTCCATCTTCCCTCGGAAAAGTCACACTTAAATGTTTCTATTTTCTGTTCCTTAAAACTGTCTCCCTTTGCGCAATGTTTACGTACTTCCTCCTACCTATCCACATTTCATGGCTGAGGCAACATATGACTTTTGGTGTGTGCATGTTGATAACTCATATTAGTGTGGCGTCATTTTCCTCTGCCCTCTTTGTGTTTTGATGTGGTGTTTTTCATCCAGGGTGGACAGATATTATATGGTTTGTAATGCATTATGGTCCACTCTCCCTCTTCCATTAAATATGCAGACTAATGCCTCTGTGTTGTCTCTCCCCTCTCCAGTGTCTGCAGCAGTATGTTCAGCTGGCCATCATGGAGGGTGGGGGGGCACCCATCACCTGCCCAGATATGGCCTGCCAGAAGACTGGCATGCTCCAGGACTCCGAGGTATGGCCTTTATAAAAGCAGTGTTATGTAGGTCATACTAGATAGGTCAAGTGAAAGCAAAAACAGCAACGAGTGGACAGAGTTACAAACATAATGTTGATGCACAAGCACTCATTCTGAATGGAGTAAAATCCTGTTTTTGGCAAACGTGTGTTTTTGGGAATATTCCTTGACCTTTTAAGTTGTCGGCTACACCAGTTTGTTTACAGTCCAGAGTGCTGCAAGCACACTTCTACAGAATTCTAAAGGTGGGGGTTTCACCCACGTGTTTTTCAAATTGCATGGGCGTAATAAGACCAAGTGTTGTGAAAATGCCGTGTATCCAACCTCAGTCACACTTCAGAGGAAAATGAGATACAGCGATTGGTCAAACAGAAAGAGAAACTTCACGAGCTGTCACACATCGTAGCTATCTCCCAGTAAACGCGTCAGAGAAGAAGCTTGAACAGCTGATTCGCAAACAAATGGAACTTCTTAGTTCCTCATTTTAATGTCTCATACAGCTGTACTGAGACACTTACTGTAAGAAAAGCCTCTTAAAGTCAGTGCTCACTGGCCTTCCATTTGAATTAGGTCTGATTCGAATTGCCATCCATATGTAGCGGTGAACGCAGACAGATATTAGGCGTAGTTTCTCTGTAGAACTGATTCAGTAGTTATTTGCTACAGTAAACTAAAATCTTTAGCATTTGCTCACCTTGGATCACATGTCATCTTGCAACTTTTAGGACATAAAAATTGCATTTTAACCTTTTTTTTTTTTATTTAGAGAATGTTGCATTTGACGCATTTCGCTCTCTCAGTGGCTATTCTCTATCTCCTGAGGTTTCCTGGAAATCATTCAGCAAATTGCAGTTGCTAGGTGACCAGATGTCCATGAAGTATCATCTTCTCAGCAACCACACATGTGTTTTTGCATACTGTTCAATGTTCATACTGAAGCTCCTCTGTGTGCCGTGTGATTGCAGATCGCTAGCTTGGCTCGCGAAGATCAGGCGGAGCTGTATCAACGTCTCAAGTTTGAGAGAGGTAGGTATTGTTGTATTTGCATGCTGTGAACCGGTGACAGCAGGGCTATTTCAGGTTGCACTTCAGCTGGTGGCATTAGACTAAGCAGCCCCACAGAGCGCTGAGCTTCACATGCTTTGGATAGTGGGCGTGGTCTGGTGCCCTTTTCTCTCTTCTGCTCTGGTCCTGTCTTTTACCAGCAGGTAATTCAGCAACAAATGCTGCAGCAGGTCCATGATTTTATTTGGTTAAATTGGATGTAATTAGCTTTTTAGTGCTGATAAGTTGTACAGCCTGTGTGTAAATGATTGCCCCATAAATGGCAGAAATGTTTGTAAAGGCAAATTGTGTCTCGTGTCTTGTAGTGTATGCCTGGGAGCAGAGAGAGAGAGTGAATAACTGTTGAAATAGGTTTCTGTTGACATTTTACAAATTACAAACTGAGGTTAGTTTGCCTTGTGGCTATAGTGGTCTTTTCCACTTGCACAGTAACAATACGCTGTGAAGCTAGTTATTGTTTACTCTGGCCATAAATCACGAGACTCATAATATTGGAAGTATGGAGAAGTGCAAAGTGCAGGCTGTTTTGCAACAATAACTGCTCTCTGTTATGATTCACATTGAAAGTATGAGGAGGGGAGGGGTCCGAGTCACGTCACGAAAGCTCCAGTTTTTGTTTTGGTTGTGAAATATTTCGTTTTTGTTGCTTTTGCTATTATTATTATTACACAGAAAACCAGTTAGACATGAGAACGATGAGGTCAATGCATTTGTTCCACTTTTTCTGCCATGCTGACCAGGAAAGGTTAGTATCAGTCAGTTGGCCAGTCAGTCCACCATTTTGGTCTGGACTGAAACATCTTTTTGTTTCTGCACGTAAGACATGTGACTGTTGTCTGAGGTTGTTGTGGCTCTGCAGTCGTTAAAGTGGACAAGTTACATTGGAAGAAGCTGCTCTGTGCTTTTACTTTACCCACAGCCCAAAAAATGTTATGCTGTAACTACCAAGTTAAGTGTAACCAGCATCACAGGGCTGCAGGGCTGCATGTTTTCATTTTTAGATCATATGCTGACTTGTTTTTCTCAGTGCAAAACAAAGATATTACATGATATAAAACAGACAGAAACATCAAATCTTCACATATGAAAAAGAACCTGAAACCAGAGAATGGCTTTGGTTTGAGGAATGACTGATTCCATTTGTCTCAAACTAAGCAGGATCATGAAAAGTTTCGTGTCTTGAGCTACCTCCACTTAGACCAGTAGCATTACAGATTGTACTGTGTTTTC
Source organism: Nibea coibor (assembly GCA_023373845.1). Classification (NCBI taxonomy): domain Eukaryota; kingdom Metazoa; phylum Chordata; class Actinopteri; family Sciaenidae; genus Nibea; species Nibea coibor. The sequence continues at coordinate 5,105,637 of CM041726.1, forward strand.
TGCAGGAGTGAAGTTGGACCCCAGCAAAGCCTGGTGCCCGGTGCTTGAGTGTCAGGCGGTGTGCAACCTGCAGCCGAGCACTGAGGGCCAGCCCACCGCTGCATCATGCTCGACCTGTCACACCGTGTTCTGCTCCGGGTGCAGAGGGTCCTGGCAGGACGGCCATACCTGCCCCGAGCGCCAACCCATGATGTCACCCTCACTCTCGCATGAAAGCAGGTCAGTCAGCCGCCCACCGCCTGCAGCCGCAGCCACGGAGTCTGAGCTGCACTTTGAAAATGATACTGTGGTGAAAGCAGGATGAGTGTGTCGGTCTCAAGAGGAGTTTGCAAAGAAAGACTTTGTGTTGCTGTACACAAACTGTTACGTGAGTCATGATTGCATTAATGGGTTCCATTCATGATTCAGCTTAAACTATAAAAGGGTTTTTAGATATTATTATATCTGTGTATTATCTTTAACTGTCTGCGCACGATCAAATCCATTGTTTAATTTCAAATTCCCATTCTTCCTTTTAATATAATAAGCCCTGACAGTTATTGTGGCAGGATATTTACACTGAATGGATGATAAAAGTGATGTGGGGTTCCTCATCTCCCCGCAGAGGCCCTGAGTTGAATATAAACATTATTTCAGGATTAATAGCTTAGCATTCCTCGGCAGTGCCCTCTGTGTCGTCCCTGTTGTACAGCTACATTACTGTGCTGCTCCGAGCCGTGGCTCTGCCAGACTGACTGATGTCACTGGGGAGTCACTGACTTATATTGGAATTCCATTGTCTCTGTGCCAAAGGGAGGAGGAGGGTGGGCACCGAGCCAGTTAGTTCGCTGTACAGAAGGAGCCTGTGCACTGCAATGAAGCGGTGGTCTCTGCATTATGCTGTGAGGGATGGATGCTATTTTTTTTTTTCAATGTTTAAATTTGACAGCGTGACATACTCAGCCTCAGCCTGCAGGTTTAGTCATCAAACATCATCTTGTTGGCCCACATCGTTTCTGTTTGGGTTCAGTCTCACCGCTCTCATCATGTTTTACAGCTCTTACACAGTAAACTCACTTCACGCTACCTGCCCAGCACCATGTGGCAGACAGATAAAGTTAGCAACTGGTTAAAGAGTGAGATATTTCCCCAGTTCATATTTCAATTTCAGTAATACAATTTCAGAGTCAATAGCTGACATGCATTCATCAGATGGCCAGAAACATTGTTCCAAATGACCTCGGGACGTGTAAATAAACAATTGTTTGCTAACCAGTAAGCTGTAACAACTGTATGATAATAGGTCATTATTGTGTTTACAGCTTGTTGTCCTGCCCCTATTTGATCAAAAATGAATCAATTCATGCAGGTTTAAAGTAAATTAGTGCAATATTTCCTCCATCCAACAGTTCAACAGTCTCCAAATCAGAGCATTTCTGATATTCAATACGTGTTCCTTTCTTAGACTGCCCGACAACACACCCATGGAATCTCATCCCTCAGCTAAAACAGCAACATCCTTTGTATATGATTTTTAACTTTTTACAGAACACTCCCACTGTTATTTTAAAATGTGTCTGGTTGATTTGGGATTGGAGCAGGAAGGAGACACCCTGGAAAAATCTACTTACAGCTTCATTATGCATTAGACAAATACACTTTAAGGTACACCATCTATAATATTCTAAAGTAAAATATATCCTAGTGTAGACTGTTGTATGCTGGTCGCTGCTACTCTGGCACACGTGTATTGGTTCTGTCCTAAATGATCTCATCAGTGGAAATCCACTCCAGGTGAACCCGAGCCTTTTATTGCCACATTTGGCCCCTCTTAGAGGAGCTAAATACATGATTGCAACCTTTATAATGCTATTAGCACGCAGGATAATGCTTCCAAACCCACAGTCTCTGTTGTATTTTATGGTTGAGAGATGTCATTCAGCATTTAAAACTCGACAATTTAAAACTATACTTTGTGGTTTTTAAACAGAATTTAAAAAACATAGAGAGCAAACTCCTCGAACACGACGTCACGCTCTCCTCTGCCCCATGTTGTACTTACAGAATACTTTCCTCATACCTTTGAATCTCAAAATAATTAACCCAGTTCAAAGTGAGCTCTGACCCTGACTCCACTGCTAAATAAAGATTTCACACCCTGCCTGGAGATTCTTGAGGCCCGCATAGCTTCATACAACATGTCCTCTGTTAAGTGTATGCTTGAATGTCTGTCCTCTCTCCTTTCTCTCCATATACAGAGACCGCTCTGACAGTGACTCTGATGTGCCCATCAAGCAGTGTCCTATGTGTGGTATCTACATCGAGAGAAACCAGGGCTGTGCCCAGATGCTGTGTAAGAGCTGCAAACACACCTTCTGCTGGTACTGCCTGCAGAACCTGGATGTGAGTCTCCTCTGCTACCCATCTCACAGACATGAAGTAACAAAATACTTTACAAAAACTTGCAGCCAAGTTCACCACATCTCAGCCTCTGCTTCACTATCTATTCTTTGTGTTTGGATTTCCTCGCTGTACAGTGCGGGTCATGTCTTAGCATGTATGTTTTGTAATTGCAGGGTGATATTTTCCTGAGGCATTATGATAAAGGGCCGTGCAGAAACAAGCTGGGACACTCCAGGGCTTCGGTTATGTGGAACAGAACGCAGGTGAGGCTGCTGAGCAGACGACGGGGCAGACACACAGTGTTAATTTCAGAGTTGCAGTGAACTCTGTCATTGTCTGAACGGATTACTCTGCATTGCCACTGATCCGTGGGTGGTAGATTATTTCATGCATGGGTTTGATTTTAGCAAAACTGTGCCATCACGCTACCCAGATTTTGGACTCCATCCCAGTCTTGGCCATCAGTTCATTTAGGCACTCTCCAGCCGAGTACATTACATTAATGCAGACAGAACAGTAAAACCTCCTGTCTGGCATGTTTAACTTAATTGAAAACTGAAGCAATAGCTGAAAGTGGTGCGCAACTTAACTCTCGTTAACCATCAATCAGCTTTTGTCCTGTTCATCAGCTGCTACATTTATTGCTGATTTCCCCTTTAAAGGCCCATAAAGTCTGTCCCGTTGTTGTTTTCCACCAGCGATCCCAAACATTCCTTCATCAGACATTAAGCTGAGCTAATCCCAGCACTAATCTCAAATTCCTGCCCTGTAATGGCGTCGTGCGTTCAACAAAATGATTACAATTGCAGACCTACTTTCTCTCTACCTCCCCCTGTGCTGTTGCCATTATCACATGATTGGTATCAAGTTTGCAGTGATTGCGTCTCGGTGTGTCTACATTGCTCAGCGACTGGAGAGTGGAAGTACAACGCTGCAGTTGTTTCTTGCAAAACAACTCATGACAGGCTTGGTTACACCCTTGCCTAACAGGTCCTATAAGTTTTAACATTCCTCTGCCACTGTTACTCAGTCAACTCACTTAGCTTCCTCCAGACACAGCTGTATGTCTAAAGTGTGCTATATACAACATTTGTATTGCACATTTTTTAAAAATCTAGACTTTTAGATAGATGATCATACACTACTGTGGCCAAAAATATTATCATAATCATCAACCAAAAGAACATTAGTGATGTTGGACACTGATTTCGGGTGATAAGGCCCGACTCAGTCGGCATTCCAGGTTATCCCACAGGTGTTTGAGCTCAGGTCTCAAGTTCTTCCATGCCTAATTTGGATAGCCATGTTCCCTGTGTATGGGGCCATTGTGGTGTTAAAAGAGGAAGGAGTCAAATGCAAGCTGCTGCCGCAAAGCTGGAAACACACACTAAGACGAACAGTAGTTATGTAGCATTAAGATTAAGGAGCTTCAACCAATCCGTAAAAAATAGCCTTAGATGAAATGTACTCAGACATATGTGGACGGGGTGTTCAAATGATACATAGTACTGGAAGGGTGAGAAAATATAAAATTTGAATAGTCAAATCAATACTTTATTGAGATCATGGTCTAATCAGACTCTTGTTGAACCACCTGTTTCTACAGTATAGTATAGGGTAGGTAGTATATGATAGTAGTAGTATATGTGAGATAGTACAGTGAGTGAACCAAAACAGTAAAGTAGTGAGCAGGAAAACCAAAACAATGGGCTGAAAGATGCTAAAAATACTCAGCAGAGCATGAGTGTCAGGTGATAATTCTCACATAATCATGTGAAACACGGTGATTACACGGTGACACCGATTAGTGCAGCTTTCAAGATGTTGCGGTGTTGTCCTTCAGGTCGTTGGCATCCTGGTGGGAGTCAGCATCATCGTGCTGGTGACCTCTCCGCTCCTCCTGCTGGCCTCGCCCTGCATCCTGTGCTGCGTGTGCAAACCCTGCAGCGGGAAAAAGAAGAAGAAGAAAAGGAAGAAGGACCTCAGCCAGCCAGACTCCTCCACGTCGTAGCAGCTCCCCCTCTCATCATCCTGGCCCAGGATCACTCCACTAACCCCACGAGGCCCATGGAGACCAAGAGAGTACAAGAGATGCATGGTGGAAAGGAATAAAGTTGTGGAACAATGGAGTACGTTTTCATGACTCGACAGATCGGAGGCCTGGTCGTGGTTAGGTAACGACATTGGGGTCAACAAGTGCAGACAATTATCTTAAAGCTCTGTGGGAGAGCTGCTCAAAAATCACTCTTGAATTGCAAGAGTATGTACTATATTTGGTGGAAGTGTAAATACGAGGAGGATGAATGTAAGTAACTCACCTAGCTGTTTTCTGATGCACAACAGGTCGTACAGAGAAGGTGGCGGGTGTGTGAGTTTTCCTGGACAGGGCTTTTGTTATTGTCCACCTCTCTCTCTCTTTCACACACACACATGCACACACACACACACACACACACACACACAATTCAAAATGCAACGCCACCCTCATGTGCCAAACGTCATGATGCCAAACCAGAGGTGTTAGGTGCTCAAGTGCCTCACTTTACAGTGCCTGGTGCTTGGTTGTATTTGTTTTGCCTTCCATTCTATCTTTATCTTATGCAAAAAAAACTTTAGCATCATGAAAGCCGTCAGGGTTTCACAGGGTTATAAATCCCTTAACAATGCAAAACATTCTTTCATAACGGGAGAAGGCGAACGGCATCATGTGTGCACTGTATATTCTGTACTGATATAAAATATAATAGGGCTTCAGTGGTGCACAGAGAACTTTTCTTCTGCAAATGTTTGTTGTTTCCACCTGGCTATATTCTAGACCAAAGGCTCTAAAGGATAATGTGTACTTTTCTAAAGTGTGTTCATATTTATGGGTTATGTGTGTATGGTATCCTGTTATCATTTCTACGTCTCTGTTGATGTTTCTGCATCAGATATTTTATAAAATTGCCATTGTAATTGAAATAAACGTGCATCAGACGGAACGGTGTATGCGGGTGACATTTATCATTTCATGGATCACTGCTTCACTTTCATCTTTGCAACACAATCATGAGAAGAGTGAAAAAAAAAGACGTTCAGAGAACTGCTAAGGGAAGTGAAATATATATTGCTGTTGATAATCTTGGAGCCTTGAGCTGCTATGTTGCAATTTTACAGTCATTTCTTCTTTAGGCAGTACAAGTTCATTTGAATAGCACTAAGTGCTTAAAGACAAGTCATAGAAGAAACATAAGACTATATGCAGAAGACTAGATTAAAATAGATGAATTGCAGTGCAGTTTCAGTGTAGTGCACATATGATATGAATAAATAGTCAATAGAAGTTGATAGGCAGGTCTTCAGCCTTAATTTAACATTCAATTAAGCATTATGATATAGAACATATTCTTATATTATTATTATTCAGGACTGTTAAAATACTCAAAACAACTTAAAATTTCCATAAAATTTGAAAATCTGAACTACGGATATACGTGCACACTAATATTAAATAATAATAGACTATATGTTTGCATATATTTTGACCAATACACAATTTATGTTGACATCTATTCTAAACATATTTAAACAGTGTCATGCTTATGAGAATGTGGTGAAAAACACTACATGTGTCAAGGGTCAAAAGGAATTTTAAGTTTGCTTTTGCAAAATAATTGAATATGTATATATATCTCATATCCCTGTATGGGATGTTAGCTGAATGAAATGTGGTCACACTGACTGCTGCTCCCAGTGCAGGAACGAGGATCGAGGTTTGTTTTGAAGGGATTTGGTGACACCTTGTGGTCAAACGGGGAGCTGCACTCTGTTCTGGAGGAAGGACGTGGACAAAGTTGCAGCCTGCTGTCAAGACTCGTGCAAGTTGTGATCTAGACATGGCAGCGCAGGAGGAGTTCTTCGCGGGTAAATCACGTTACTTCAGTGCTCAGAGGTTTTTGTTCGCAGTGTCTGTGTGTGTGTGTGTCTGCTTGTTGCGGACATAAAGAGCGGCGAGCTGTAAACAATGAAGGCCGTGTTGAAGTGCTGCAGACACGTCAGTTTGTGTAGCAGATGACACAGGAACCAGTTCTTCTGTAGCTTGTAGTAGGGTTAGTGGGTTAATACAGACGTCTTGCACAGTGTGAAACAGCTGTAAGGCATAAAAATAATATGATCCACATCACGTGGAGCTCTTTAATCCTTGAATATTACGTAACCTGTCTGCTGCACAGGCATTCCCAAGATCCCATATGTGCCCAGTGCTGGAGCAGGAGATGTCATGTGCTTCAAACACTACCATGCAGAAGAGGTAGGTCAACACTAACATATAATGTGTGCGTTAGGATACACACAGTACAGCTTGTTTAAGTCACGTGATTGGATGCACGGTTGGTGTCACGTGAGGCTGCTGGTCAGAGATCAGTGTTCCTGTGTGCAGGTGCTGATGGGGAAGACGATGGAGGACTGGCTGAGGTTCTCAGTCTGCTACTGGCACTCCTTCTGTGGAACTGGTACTGTCACATCTGACCCAGTACTGAGGTTCAGGTTTTAATCAGTGAATAAACTGTAGACTCCATCATTAATTTTAAATAGGCAGTTATTTGTTTCCAAGGATGTGATGTTTTTCTCTTGTTCCCTTGTTTTTTTGTGTTTCTTAGGTGCTGATCCTTTTGGGGCTCCAACCCTTCACCGACCCTGGAATGAAGGAGCTCCCATGGAAGCAGCTAAGATGCGACTTCAAGCTGCTTTTGAGTTTTTCACCAAGCTTGGTGTGAGGAAATCATTTTACAATGACAGTCACAGTTACACACAGTCGATAACATTCACTGACTGTAAGTTATACTATGTTTCATTTGTGACCTCTGCCTGTTTTCACAGGTGAAATATTATACATTTCATGACAGGTAAAGTGATCATTTGTTTCATTGTTTTTGAGATTTCAACTGATTATGGCTTATAGAAAGTGTTATTTTATCTACTAGTGCCAGCAGAATATGATCAGTGGAGCTGTCTTAGAATAAAATCCCTAAAACTTTGAATTTAAACCCTCCTTTGTCCACCTGTCCTGTGCAATTTGCCACAATAGATACATATATAATATTATTTAAAGGTAATGAAATCTAATGTATTTGATGTTCCATGTGAATAATGTCCATCTCTGTTTTCCACAGGGATATGGCTCCTGAGGGCTCCACCCTGAAGGAGTCCAACAGGAATCTGGATGAAATAACAGACCTGGCTCTCCAGCTGCAGACCCAGACTGGAATCAAGGTGCTGTGGGTCACCTGTAATCTCTTTGCCCACCCAAGGTCAGTATTTAATTCTGCATCTGACAGTCGGATCCTGAAGTTTAACATGGGGGAAAAAGTTGTAATGTAAACATTTTATTGATGTGACAGGTACATGAATGGTGCAGCCACCAACCCTGACTGTCATGTTCTGGCCTACGCTGGTGCTCAGGTTAAAAAGGGGCTCGATGTTGCCAAGAAGCTTGGTGCAGAAAATTTCGGTATGACTTGATGGTGTCACCTGGTTTAAAATGCTCCTGTTCTTCTTTTCACTGTATCATTGTATCCTCAGTGTTTTGGGGAGGGCGGGAAGGTTTCCTCTCCATCCATAATACCGATGTTGCTGCTGAACTGAAGCACATGGCCAACTTCTTCAAAATGGCTGTCCGTAAGTGTGTGACTGAATATGGGCTTAATCTGAGTTTTAGTCAGGATGTGTCACACTTTCAGTTTCATGTGTGTTCATTTGTCACCAGAGTACAAAGAGAAGATTGGGTTGAAGTGTCAGTTTCTTATTGAGCCTAAGCCAAAGGAGCCCTGCAAACACCAGTATGACTATGGTAAGTTTTAAATTCAATGTTCTGTTTTTTTTTTTTTTTATCTGACAGTCTTAATGATGCATTGTATGTGTCACTCTTTCCTTCTGTAGATGCTATGAGTGTTATAGGATTCCTCAAACATTATGGACTGGAGAGTCACTTCAAGTTGAACATCGAGCCCAACCACACCACCCTGGCAGGACACTCATACGAACACGATGTTGTCATGGCCTCTGCGTGAGACATCTTAACTGTTACCAGACTTTGAACTTAATCTCTAAGTCACACTGTTGTCGTGTCACATCCTGACAGCCAACTTTAGCACTGTGACAGTTTTCTGTGTCATTGGTGGACAGGTTTGGCATGCTGGGTTCAGTTGACTCAAACACTGGTTCTCCAGACCTAGGGTGGGACACGGACCAGTTCCCCATGGACATCAGGAACACCACCTTGGTCATGAAGGCAAGCTTGTTTCTTTCATTTGTAGCAGGAGTTTATTGGCAACCCTGTTTGTAAAGGTGACATTTGTGACAAATGTTCACAAGAACGACATTATAATCACTGTATGAAGTTGATATTGTGAACATGAGGGCATTTGAAACACGTGCCTGTTTATGCATCCAGCAGATACAGAGCAACATTAGCTTTCATTCTGAGTGGGGGTTTTCAAAGGTTTTCAGGCCAAGGATATTGCAGATGATGCAGACATGGACAAATTGAACTGGGCCTGCAATAATCTCTACGAACAGGTATCATATGCATATGAATGCAGAATCTGTACAGACCAAGATTTTGCAGCAGAAGGGTTGTGGTTTCTGTTTGTGGTCCACATAGTAATGACCACTCAAGTTGGAGTGGGCTTTGTTTGCAGCAGTCTGTGAAGAGAGCAAAAGAGGTGACATGATTGAAATGCAGTCTGGGAACCTGTCTCCATCTAAATGCAGGGATACGTTTATAGAAATGAGCAGCAATCTTGTCATTCTCGTTTATCACATTGCTAACTGTATTTTAGAGGAAGCTGTGGCAATGCCCAATACCAGTTATTACTTTTCTAGTGTTAGCTCACGTGATTGCCCAGGTATATTACATTATACTCTATGAATATAATGATCTATCTATGAATATGGTGGTTTCATGTTAATGTGTTGAAGTGTGTTGGAGACCCAGGATTTAGGGTTGCGTACATTCACCATACGGCCAGAACCATATGGTGAATATACGTGTTGTACGTGAGGTACATATGGACTTTGTCCTTCTGTTGTTTTATGCTGGACAGGTAGTGTACAGAGGGTTCATCAGAACGTTTCCACTGAACTCCCCCGTCTGCGTTCTGTGGCAGTGAATAATCTTAATAAGGAGGCTGCTTGCTGGAAAACCAAAAGAAATAAATAAAACAAACATCTGTGAATCTGTGATAATACTTGTTGTGTTCATTAATAGGCGTGACCCCTTCCACATTACAGTGATTTGATCCATAGTTTCTATTAAAATATTGATTAGTGCAGCTTTAATATTCATATAGGACACTCCGACCTATACGAATGTACCCAGAAGAGTTTAGATAAACAGGCATACGGAAATATAGTTATTCTTTCGTATCTAATCTTCTGCAGACCATCGTTGAACAAGGTGGCTTACAGCCAGGAGGCCTGAACTTTGATGCTAAGGTGCGCAGAGAGTCCACAGACCTGGAGGACCTGTTCATCGCTCACATCGGAGCCATGGACGCGTTTGCAAGAGGACTCCGCAATGCTGTTCGCATCATTGAGGACGGACTCATGGCTGGCATGGTGAAGGTGTGTATGTGTGCGGCTAATTGAAACTCACTGTTAAGCAGACTTTCTTTTTCAGGTACAGTATTGTTAGGAGACATAACTCCTTTATGTTTGGTGATTTCATTAGGAGCAATACTCAAGCTTCAGTCATGGGATTGGACAGAAAGTGTGGGAGGGCTCTGCCACCTTAGAGGAAATGGAGGTAAGACTATTCAGTCTTAGTGAACGCTTCTTTTTGACAACACTTCTTCTTTTTTAGTTATCAGTGTATATACTGCCTGCTTAATCAACTGAATACAGACACATAAACGCGAGGTGACAGTGTCAGATACATAATGTTGTGTGTTTTGTTTCCTCAGGCCTTCATCACACAGAACGGTGAGCCAAAGGTCACATCAGGAAAGCAAGAAAAATATGAATCCATCTTCAATCATTACATATAGTAGAAACATTGATCTACTGTGTCAGCACATGAAAACCTGATAAAGTAGAAGTTGAAACTGTCCAAATACAGATGTTGAGTAGAGAAGTGAAATATATCCTCAGCAGACTGACTGACAGAGGAATTCAGACTGTCCATCAGTATATTTGTACTGCTGTTAACATATCATGTGGCACTGATGTAACAATACAGTACACTGAGAGGAGATTGTCATGTCAGCTGATGACTCGTGTTCATGTGTAATAAAACATTTTCCATTTTCACAATGAACTCATGTTTCCCTTAATACTGTTCTAGTCTACACACACTTTTATCTATTGAATACTTCAACTCATAAAGTTAGACATAGTCTCTACAATCTTACAATCTTGACTTATTTAGCTGTAACACAAACAATAAAAGAAAACCATATAAAAAGAAATAATCACATTCATAATCATATATAATTACAAAATAAAAAAATCACACTATTTGGAGTATCACCTCACAAAAGATGTTCCTATATCCAGCCCATGTCTAATGATACACCCCTCCATGTATTTTTTAACTGATGACTTCATTATCTAAACATTTATTGCATCGTCTTTTTTTTATTTGGAATGACGGTTTCTGATAAAATCTGACTGCTGTTAACTTCAGATTCTGAAGAGAAGTTTTGAAGTTTGAAGTTACTTATACCAAAGTTATATGTCACACACTGCAGTTGCAGATTGAGTATCCTGCTAATATATTTGTCAGAGTTCAGGTGGTGTCATAACTAAAATAATAACTTTTGGTCTGACTGCTTGTTTCATTCTAAATATTTGAGTTTATAACTGGTTGTAATTAGTTTCTTCGTTCTGGGCAGAAAAGAAATGAAGTGAGTGAGTTGCATTTTCTTCACCACAGCTTCTCCAACAGTCTGATTCAGACTTAGTATTATTATTTTAGCATGATACATGTTCCAGGAAAACTCTTTACAGTATTTGAACTTTTTATATTCGGGGACGTGTTGACAGACATAGTAAGGATCTCTCACTCTGCACCTTTCTTAGTGAGCATTAGTCAGCGTGCACAACTTTAGTTGCCATGGTAACAGCTTGACTTCTCAAGGTAAAGCACGAGAGTCATGATAAACTCTGAGTTTAGGCCACAGAGTGATGTGTCTGTCAAACATGAGGCATCTTTGCAGCAGATCTCCTTCTCATTCAGCCCGTCATAGAAACGCACCTTTCCACTGACATCACATCATACTACCAGCCTGCCAGCTGACTGTCCAATCAGCGGCAGGCGGGAGGCCCAGTGTCTGCGCGGCTGTCCAATCGGTGGATAGCGTGAGCTCTGCTCACTGTCACGTCACTTCTGATTGGAGGGTTGAGCTGTAGAGGAGGCGGGATGACAAACCAGCGAATCCGAAGTAGTCCGTGTTTCTCATTATCATAAAATATTCAGCAGCATCTCTCCTCTGTCTGCGGACAGTTATCATTCATAAGGTAACGCTTTGTTTTGGCTCACTTGATTTTGGAGCACATGAGAAACAAAATCCAAAGAAGAATTATACTTTATTTTTTATAGATTTTTATAGATTTTTTTTTGTCAGCCTAAAAAAATATTTCTCACCTGTGCTTTGACCTTAACATATATTTACATGATGTGGACTTTTCTGGGAATAGCGAGCTTCACATATCTTTATAAAAAGTCTCACACAGTCTTGACTTTTGCTCCCAAAGAGCTCGTGATGGCCGCAGCTCTGTTTGTGACAGCCGGGCTGCTGCTCTCATATGTCAGGTATTTTCATGACCAGAAGCTCAGAGTCTCTCAAGTGCTTCACTTACCTCTGAGCCTGCTGTCTTTCGTACCTGTTCTCAACAACTTCATCCCCCGAACTTCAACACAGAGCAGCGAGAAGGCAGAGAGCAGCTGTAAAAAGGTAAGGCGGTTCATCTGGATACATGCTGAACTTATTGTGAGAACAAAGGCAGACAAATGGATGAATGGAAACTAGACATTGTTTTTTCTTCCATTTTATTAAAGTAATTTATTATATGTATTTATACCGGAAGCTTCTCTGAACATCTATCTTATTATCTTTATTGTTATATTAGGTTTTATTTAAGCCTTTCTGAACTGAAGTACCTTAAATATTCATGTGCAACTCAAATCAGAGTCTGATCACAATCACGTATGACCTAACATACATTTCCCTGTGTTTGCCTTACAGTTTGGACTTTACACTGTAATGTAATGAGTCTGTCCACTATGTTATTTCCAGAGCCGCAGAACAAGGAAAAGAGTGGATATAAAGTCCTCTCCCTCACAGAGTTCCTCAGATAGTGGCTCCTCAGTGGCCCCGGAGCCAGATGTGGTAATAGTCGGGGCCGGTGTCCTGGGCTCAGCTATGGCAGCCGTACTGGCCCGGGACGGGAGGAGGGTGACGGTGGTGGAGAGAGACCTCAAGGAACCTGACAGGATAGTGGGGGAGCTGCTGCAGCCTGGAGGATACAGAGCACTCAGAGAGCTGGGACTGGAAGGTCAGTGATTACTGCTCTCTGATTGGACACTTTATTATGTTTTTTCCTTTGCTTCTGTTCCTCTCACTGGTTTGAAGGGGGCAGGGCTCAGATGGAAAAGGTGATCTTACATATTTGTGGCCACCAATCAGACGCACCTATATTTGTGTCTGGTGACAGCTGTTTGGCTGTTTGCTGTCAATCAAATCTGAGCCACACAGTACTGATGAAAGAGATCAGGTGATTACTTTTTAGTATTAAACTAAACTTATTAAACTTAGTATTAAACTCTCAAAAACTGATTACAGCTTATTCAGTCCTACGTATGAAAAGTTCTGTTTTTTTAAAATAGTTTTGAATGGCTGCTTCTCGACATCTCACCTGTTTTGATGTCATACTTTGTGACGTACATAGATTTGAGGAGGAGATGCAGTAGGAGATGGATTTGATTTGTGATGGAGAAATTTCAGCATTTCTGATATTTTCACAATCCTCTCCATTATCATTCTTTAAATCTCACATCCAAAACAAATCTCTGACCGATGATGATGATGTCATTAAGCCGTCAGGTGAAAACCAAATTAGTGTAAATTGAAAACATCTATTTGAGCAGGTGATTTATTTAACTGTGCCTCAAACAGTTTTTCCAGCACATTAGTTTAGTCAGTGAACTCAGTCATTGCTCATGAAGAGTTCCATAAATATCTCCTAAATATCTCTGAGCGTCAGTAATGACTTCACACTGACTACACCCTACTCTGCTATCATATCAGGTAGCTGGAACAAGAGGTCTTTTTTTTTTTGCAACCTTAAAGTAACTTGAGGGGATAAGGGGCGTATCTTGTGTTAATGGGTTTAACAAGTGGTAATAAATTAACATTAACTCATTTTTAACTCGTTTTTCTGATAAATGGAATTTAAGAATGAGTAAAAGCAATAGGCACAAGCAAGTTAGTAGGAAGTATCAATACCTCATATCATTTTGATACCACGTACTTAAAACAATATTATCATTCAATGGTATTGAAAGTACTGCAGCCATAAAAAAATAAATGAATAGAAAAACAGATACAATCAGATTTTCAATCCAAGGCAGCACAAATGAAACAAAGAACAGGAGCATCATTATCTGTGTTCCTATTTTGGTGCATTGAACTTTTTCTTTTTCTGTGGTATTGAGTTATAAAGTATTGTTTCTTATACTTGAATGAGTCTTATCAAAGTTTAAAATTCTGGCATTGTGACCACTTTTGGTTCAAGGATGGACAGCAGTAGAACAGAGTGCATGTTGCACTCTTCCATTAGTACTTTTTAACCCTGATTCCAGTTTGTCTTCATGCACTTGATCCTACATAAGCTGCAGCAGCAGACAGACTGAATAATGAATGTGTGCTCTGAAACTGTAACCTGTTGCATGTGTTTGCCTTCAGGTACAGTGGAGGGTCTGGATGCCCATCTGGTCAACGGCTATGTGATCCATGACATGGAGAGCAGCGCAGAAGTGGAGATCCCTTACCCTCAGGCCGATGAAAACATCCAGTGTGGACGCGCTTTCCATCACGGTCGATTCATCATGGGCCTGAGGAGAGCTGCGCTGGCTGAGCCAAAGTGAGCAGAGTCATAATTAAGAGTCCACATGCCAAATGGGGACATAGGGCAGGAGTTTCATTTAAAATGTGGGGGCTGCCTCTACTACATGTTTGACAAAGAAAATCTCAGCTTAAGATCTACTAGCTTTTTTCCCGGAGCTTTCAGCTGCATCTTAAATCATCGTCTTAGCTCTGGAACTATATTTTATTATTAGATTTGAAGAGAGGTGAATGTTTTTACTGTTTTTACTTTTATTTACAATCAAAATGTGACACAACAAATTAATTGATTAACTACTGATTAATTATCAGTAGTTTCCTTTACCTGTTACCTTTGCTTCACTGGCTTGTGATGACGATGTCTCCTACCTGTGTAAATTGCGCCCCCCAGTGTCACATTCATAGAAGGCACGGTGAACACTTTGCTAGAGGAGGACGGCTGTGTAACCGGACTCCAGTACAAAGATAAAGAAACTGGAGACATCAAGGTGAGGAGTGGAAACAGTACCTGTAGAACTTTATATTCCACTTTTCATCTGCCCCTCAGCTCATGGAAACACATCTATTTAATTAAAGTATTTATTGCAGAGGGTGTATGGTGACTGTGTGAGTGTGTGTGTCCTGCAGGAAATCCACGCATCACTGACTGTTGTGGCCGATGGCTGTTTCTCCAAATTCAGAAAGAGTCTGGTGTCTGGGAAAGCTCACACCTCCTCTCACTTTGTTGGATGCCTTATGAAGGTAAAGACCACCGGGGGTCACTGTTAGCATTACACTGCATTCTTTCAAAGCTCAAACAATTCTGATCAACAAATATCTTAATGATTGATCAATCATTTCAGTCCTAAATCCAAACATTGTCTAAAATTACCCTCAAATGTGAATCTTTCATACTATCCTAATATATTTCGGGCTGTTGGTCGGACATTTGAAGGATACATGTCTGTCAGTCCCTGGAATCAGGACAGCAGTGCTTCAGGGATATGTTATCTTCATTTCTGAGTAATCACTGTGCTTCTCTCCAGGACTGTCCCCAGTTTAAAGCCAACCACGCTGAGCTGGTGCTTGCCAACCCGAGCCCGGTGCTCATCTACCAGATCTCCTCCACACAAACCAGAGTGCTTGTGGACATCAGGGGAGAGATGCCTCGCAACCTCCCAGAGTACATGGCTGAGAAGATCCACCCACAGCTGCCAGGTAAAAGACAGACGAGAGCTTCATTTTGAAGACATCTCTGAGGTTTTATTCTTCTAATGATCAATAATGAAAAATGACCTTTGGTCTGGGGTAGAATCCCTGTAGTGTGATAAATGATGCATTTTTCTCAAAGTCGTCCACGACTTTTTCATGAAGCTGTGATGCCAGACGTCATGGCAGGAAGATCATATATCCAGACCTCTGCCTGTGCTGTTGTCTGCACGGCCAAGGGAGCTACAGTTGAAAGATTTGACATTCATGGTGCGCTCTGCTATTCAGCTGAAATATCAAAGCCACAGTATCAAAGCACCAGCTCCGCTAACCTTGACAGAGGTCCAGCTGAAGCAGCGGAGTCAGTCACACTGATGCATTGATAAATGTACAATCAGACACCAAAAGAAAAGGCTTTTTTGTGTGCATGTGCCCAGCATGCACCTTTGGGTTTTCATCCACAGAGCCAGCTGAGTGATGGACCGCCTGCGCTCTCTCTTTCTCTCTTTCCTTCAGAGCATTTAAAGGAGCCTTTCATGGTGGCCCTGCAGAACGATCGACTCAGGTCCATGCCTGCCAGCTTCCTCCCGCCTTCCCCTGTCAACAAGCCAGGTACTGAAGTGTTATTGACTGCTGTGTTGTTAGAGCTGGCCAGAGGGAACATATTGAACTGATTTCAGCTTGTGTACAGTACATGTCTTGGAAAGTGTAGTGCATCACTTTGGTCATTACTGTAAGATGAAACAAGTTAAAGAGCTTTGCTTACTGACAACTCATTTGCAACTAGTCTGGCTCCAAAATTTTAGAAATGTTGTAAATGCGTTTAAATGTATTTATTCATTTTATTATTATTACTATTATTTAGGTATATATATACATTTTTATTATTATAAATCTCTGTTCATGCTTTTTTATTTTGTGTGAGGTGAAATGCAGATAGCACAATAGGGGTTAAGGTTAGGTTAGGGTTAGGGTAAGTTTCAGTTTTGGCCCATGAAGAGAGTTTGTTTGGGCACCCTTGGATCAAACATATAATACTGAATGTGATCATTATTAAGCTTTGCAATATAGCCACTTTTGTGCTGTTTATTTTCCTGTTGAGCCACGTTACGGACTATATTTAATATGGGAATTAAAGGCTCAGTGTGTAAGATTTGTGGGGAATCATGACCAGAATATGGCTGGAATGGAAATAAGTATGTTTTCATTAATGTATAATCAGCTGAAAATAGGAATTGTGATCATGTTACTGTAGAATGAGACCATTTTCTACACAGAGGGAGTGGGACTTCAAAGTCTGCCATTTCTCTAGCAGCCTAGAACTGTGGGTTTTTCTACTTGCACAGAAGGGGAGGCTGAGGCGAGCTGGTTGCAATCTGTAACATTTAATGTATTTATTCATTTTATTATTATTACTATTATTTAGGTATATATATACATTTATATTATTATAAATCTCTGTTCATGCTTTTTTATTTTGTGTGAGGTGAAATGCAGATAGCACAATAGGGGTTAAGGTTAGGTTAGGGTTAGGGTAAGTTTCAGTTTTGGCCCATGAAGAGAGTTTGTTTGGGCACCCTTGGATCAAACATATAATAATGAATGTGATCATTATTAAGCTTTAAGCGCGCTGGTATAACCAGGCCATATGTTGCTGTTGACATTAGCCTCATATGTAGTGCACAGAGCTAACAGCGGTCTCGATCAATAGGCATATTCCCCCAAATGTCAAACTGTCCCTTTAAATTAGTTTTTATGTGGGTGCTGTTGTTGTAACACTAGCGCGCTTTGTTGAAGTAACGAGCACTGACACACTTTAACATTACCATCAAGTTTTAACTGTCAAAACATCAGAAATAAAAGCACAGAGAAACACTTGTCTTCCACTGTGTTTGGCACTAATTGGAGGATTAAAAAGAGCTGAGGGGAAAAAAAAAACCCACAACAACTGGTCGTGTGTTTTGGATATGAGACAAACAGCAGTCTGTCGTTTGCAGGCGTGCTTCTCCTGGGCGATGCGTACAACATGAGGCATCCTCTGACAGGGGGAGGGATGAGCGTGGCTCTCAACGACGTTCGCATCTGGAGGAATCTACTCAAAAACATTCCAGATCTGTACGACGACGGGGCCATGCTGCAGGTGAACACACACAAAAGACCCGACCATCTTCATGCCAACAATTCAGAGACTTCATCAGGACTGACAAACCCTCACATTAAAACTGTTATTGAAAATGTATAAAATCAGGGATTATAGAAGCTATATTTGGAGCCTCTACTGCATCACAGTTGTCCTATTATTCCCTCTGCAGTGGGTGAGAGACTGCAGACCAGTGTGCAATATTACACTCTGCTTTTTTTCTTGTCAATAGGCAAAGAAAAAATTCCACTGGGAACGCAAGTCATCACATTCTTTCGTGGTGAATGTGTTGGCCCAGGCTCTGTATGAGCTGTTTTCAGCCACCGACAGTGAGTCTCTGCGTCTAATAACACCCAGAAAACAATGACAGGGCATCAGACGTGATTATTATTTTGCATTCAATAAGAGCAAAAGTCAAAATCTGCAATCATTCCAAACAACATAATGTAATGGTCATTTTGTTTCTGCCTGTTTTGTGTTGACCAGATTCTCTTCATGAGCTGAGAAGAGCCTGTTTCCAGTACTTCAAGCTTGGTGGACAGTGCGTTGCGGGCCCTATTGGACTCCTCTCAGTGTGAGCATTAAATAATATCCTCCACAATAACATGGGATAGGCAGAATGTCTCTAATATGGCATGATCATGGAAAGCTGATGATGGGAAGCTGGCTTGGCCACGTTTACTTTCTTGGTTAGATATAGATGAGAAGATTGACATCACTGTCATGCCTGTCCTCTAAATATAAAACCATAGCTGGCTATCTTAGCTTAGCAAGAGACTGGAAACAGGGAAATTGCTAGCTTGGCTCTGTCCAAACTCTGCATACCAGCACCTCTGAAAGTCACACCTTAATCTCATCTCTTCTGCTGGCAACCTCCCACTGACGATAAGGCTCCACTCCAGGGTGTTACTGTGACTAGAAATAGTTCGGCACGTAACCCCTGGTTAACCCACAACTTGTTGTTTTTACACTTTGGATTTTACACAGATTAATAAACAAGATATTAGTGTTCTAGTCTTTTCTTCTTTATGCTAAGCTAAAACTAGCATAAAGCTAAAACTCACTAATTAAGAGATTTAACATTTAGTTGACATTCAGTGTTTTATTTATGTATTTTTTTTACCAGGTTGACACCCAAACCCATGACCCTCATTGGACACTTCTTTGCGGTGGCACTGTACGCAATCTACTTCAACTTCAAGTCCGAGTCATGGATCACCAAACCTCGAGCTTTATTTAAGAGCGGGGCCATCCTGTACCGAGCCTGCACGGTCATGTTTCCACTCATCTACTCTGAACTCAAGTACCTGGTGTACTGAGGAGCACTTTGGACACAGAAAGACCAAACCCAGTTTGTCTTTACAGACCTACAGCTTATTTGAAAGCAGAAAAAGAAACTCATGAGAAGTTTGTATTTGTCAGCAGTTTCTATGTTTGCCTTCCTGCTGAAAATGGCACTGTTATCATTGTAATAATGATGATGATGGTGATTTCCACAGTGTGTCCCTGCTGTACTGAAGATGTCATTGTCTAAATGTCTGACTTAATGCCTTATTTTAATTGGACATATTATGCAACAATGCCTTGGTGTAGCCCTGTATGTGCTCACCCACAGTCTGGCCTATATGCTCGAGGATTGCAACATACGGTGTGTTAACTCACACCCGGATTTAAACTCAATATTTTAAATTTTGGAATTATTCCTGCCGAACAGAACTGCTATGTGGAACATGGCATCTGAATTTTATAATAATGATTTTGCAATATAGCCACTTTTGTGCTGTTTATTTTCCTGTTGAGCCACGTTACGGACTGTATTTAATATGGGAATTAAAGGCTCAGTGTGTAAGATTTGTGGGGAATCATGACCAGAATATGGCTGGAATGGAAATAAGTATGTTTTCATTAATGTATAATCAGCTGAAAATAGGAATTGTGATCATGTTACTGTAGAATGAGACCATTTTCTACACAGAGGGAGTGGGACTTCAAAGTCTGCCATTTCTCTAGCAGCCTAGAACTGTGGGTTTTTCTACTTGCACAGAAGGGGAGGCTGAGGCGAGCTGGTTGCAATCTGTAACTTGACTGCTAGATACCACTAAATCTTACACACTAAATTTAAATCTGAAGCACTTGATGATGGGATGGCAAACCAGCAAGCTGTGAATTATCTTATGCAGTGTTTTATACAAAGCTGAGCAAACTTTCAGCCTGCTTTTGTTTGTCACACATTCTTTACTGTAATGATCATTTCCTGCCTTCCTGATGTTCTTCTTCTTTACATTTTGGCATCAGGAACTTTTTGTATCACTTTGGCTCCTACAGCCAGTCTTAAAACATGCTGACACTGCACCTGACAAAACTATAAACCCAGAACCCGAGAATGATCCCAGCACTATTTTAGTCCTGCTGGATGTCAGTGAATAGCTGACACAGCATGCTGCCTGGGGGAAAGTTGGGTTTGACTTGGACCTGTGATAGAAGGAGCGATCACATCAGGACTTAGTCAGTGGATGAAGCCCAGGTGTAGTGGGCTGACACAGACAAGGAACCCTTGAGCTGTAATTGACCACGGCGTCCTGCACTGTCGTGTCTACCTGTGCCTGATGAGCCTTTAAATAAATCATACATGACAAACACGTTTCTTGTCTTACTAATTTAGAATTTAGTTATTTGTATTAGTTATATATCTCTAGTCAAAGTATAGATCGAACACCGAATGCCAGGGAAATAAGGTTTAGCTGAACTGTCACTACCAAACCCAACCATTAGATGGCGCTCACTCACAGCTGAAGGGTCTTTGAATGGGGGGCCCAGTTTATCATACTGCTTATCACAGTTTAGCTCTCAGCAGACTGGATTACGTTACTCTGCTGGGCTTCAACACTGAAAGTCAGGAGAAATACTCTGGAACATGATGGACTGTTGAGATTGTAAGAGTTTGCAGAATTAGTTCAGGATTAAGCTTTTGCTGCAGCTTTCTTTATCTGAGCACAGTGAGAACACTGCTGCTGGAGAGCTCTCAGTTTTTACAGCTATGGTCATAGAAGTCTCACTGCTGTTCATATAAACACCTTTTAAAAGATCATTTCTATGCTGTAGCTATAGCAACACTAATGTTCATTGATGGCTATTATTCCATAATATGAAGTGCTTATACCAACAGAGATCAGAGATCCAGTGGTGAACCATAATGACGAATTTTCAGTTTTTTATCTGGAAAAGTGTTATTTCAAGGTCACTGATCTGATCCCTCACATACACTGAGCACAGGGCTGATGTGACAGACAGGCTGTTTATGTTTTTCTCTTATTTGATTTGAGTCCATTTACAGACACAGAATCCTGTTTTTCCAAGACTGAATTGGCCACAAGCCTGTGGCACTTCCGCATCTAAACTTCAAACCGAGGCCGGTTCCAGAGCAGCCGAGCTTCATTGTAACGGCTCAGATCATTTCCTACTGGAGTGTGCCACTGGAACAATTATAGACTATTACGGTGTGTAATTACAATCAATTGCAAGTAATGCAGTATAAATGTTCTTTACCATGATAAAATGAATTATTCAATTTAGTTGTCGTCTTTTAATGAGGCTTAGATTGTACTTTTTGCTTATCTGTCTGTTAAATTATTTAAACCTTTTAAAGAAATCCAACCTACAGAGCAGCAGTGAGTCTGATTGGTGAGCCACTTGCCAATACTGAACAGTTTAATTATTAATCTGCAAATTCATTGATGTTTGTTGAGTTGATGACATTTGATTAAACTTTATAATGGTGTTACATAATATATCAATTTAGTTTAATTAAACACAGATGAAGTGACACACTTCATAAATTGTATATCATGTCATGATGACCTGAGAGGGTTTAAAATGATTTAGGCAACAGAAAAAGAAACATCACAGATTCAGTCGTATCCCAGGTTACAACAATTAATTCAGCTTTATTGTTATTTATACATCACTGATACATTGTATTCTGGTGAAATAATTGGAAGAATTATCCATATTATTCTTTGTGACGCTCCACAAGGACACAAATACTGGTGTGGAAGACCAGAAAGGGGGGAAGAAAGCTCCTGCGGGGACGCTTTACGTACTGTACACACTTCCCTTTGCCCGCCATCATCTGCCTGTCAGAGGTCAGTCTTGCCTGCATACCTACCTGTGACCTACTGAGACTCACCTGACAGCCACATGAGGAGAGAAACCGAGCCCTTCCGCCACGTTTAGCCACATTCAACCCCCCCTTCCTACCTTAGAGTAATCCTCCTTTTTAGACACACAGAGCATTAGGGCATACCCTTATTGATATTGGTAGCAGCAAGCTTTCTACTAACAGTTAACATCTTAGTGATCTAAACAAAAAAGTACTGTACAGCTACTGCTAAGAGAATATAAGAACCTGGCCATGACGCTTTTACACCAGATTAAAGTGCTAGAAGCAACCCACCAATCCACACTTTATTATATATATATATATATATATATTTATATAGCATTATGTATTTATATATATATATATAAAGAGAGAGGAACAAATCTACTATTTTAACATTAATTTACAGGGTAATATACATTATATTGTAACAGCTGAAATATCAGCACAAATAGATCACTGTCACACTTAACAGCAAAATATATATGATTATATAAATCCATATATAATCATATATATCAATATATAATTGTCATATATGCATGTAAAACAGTTAACCACGTCTCAGGCTTTTCAAATGATACCCAGAAAAGCAATTTGTGTATCAAGACGTAAAAGCTTTACAAGTTTCTCTCTTGAAAGAGCGTCAGGCGGCGGCAAAAGTGCCACGACCTGCGGGTATTTGAGGTCACAGGACAGTTATTTGCATATTCCACAAATCTATTGCAACACGTTACTGTCTACAAACAGTACAGCCAGCGTCCCGCGAGGGGAGCTGGTGTTAGCTGGACTCACACGTACACCCACTGAACAGAACATTACGACGATGGGTGATCTGATTATAGCTATGTGCTTTCAGATGGTGTGCTATGACAGTGAACAACAGGAGGACTACAATACACAATACTCTATAGTTTAGCCTCAGAAGACAACCCAAAACTGTACTGTAAAAAGACTGACTCCCTCCCTCCCCACAGCAAACATCCTCTCTTGTCTGAGTTAAGTGTCATCGTATCCTGCTGCTGATGAGTTTCGTATAATCGGTGTTTGACCACAAATCACTCACTTTTTATTTTGACACTCCACCACCACCAAGAGTAATGGAATGTGTTCAGCTTTTGTCTCGTTTATTTCCCTCTAACTGGGTCTCTCTCCGTCAAGGCTGACAGCACAGTGAGTAACATCCTAACGCATGAACAAAGTTCTAGGGGGGGGGGGGGGTCTGAGAGGGTACCAGGGGGTCTCCTCGAGGTTCTGTAAAGTTCAGATACATAATCAGGACCAGTAGGGCAGTTTTCTCTTCTCACAGCAGTCCCAAACCTCAGCCGCCATCATCTTCACCACCTCTCGGGTTGAGAGGAGCTCCGATGGTCCTTTCCTCCTCAAAGCCTTGATGGTCTCTTCCCCCTTGCCTCCCTTCTCCTCATACCCCTGATCATATCCTCATCCTACCAATATTTCCACTGCTTTAACACACTCCCCCTACTCTGCAAAGACGCTGCACAAGGCTGTAACAAGATACACACAAAGGTAATTTTTCACAAAGAAAAAAAGCTCCGTAATAACTGCAGTAGTAACGCACAACAAGCATCCGATAGCTGGCTTCCGGCCTGGGGAGCCCTGGTGATGTGCAGTTAGGTTTGGGACGTTGCCATTGTTCTAAAGGGACTCCTCTGTTTGCCCTCTGTAGGACTTGTTTTTTTCCCTGTGGTGCACTGTTTCGTTATTCAAAAGCCCAGATCTCTATGTCCTGCACATAGAAATCCTCCTTTTTTGAGAGCATGGGGTTCCCAAATGTTTTACAGGAGTGACTCCTGCCGTGGTAGAGATCTCCGTCCAGCCACAGGCCAAACTCACCACTGAAGGAAAAGAGAAGAAAAAGTTTGAAGCGACAGTCTTAGGAATGGGCATCACAGGCTCAAATGAAACAAACGCTCGGCCTCACCTCCCTCCACCAAAAGCTAAGGAGTCCATATCTCCTTTGATGAAGAACATGTTGTCACCTGTCCATTTGTACACCTGTTACAGACACAATAGAGCATACATTAGAAGGTATTGCATGACATATTCAATATTGACATAATCCAGTTTTCTCTGTCCAGTAGTCTTTATCCTGATGAGAACAGAACACTCGCATGTTTACCTCTGCGGCAGGATGCAGAATTAACGTCTGATAATTCAGTTACAGCTATTAGACGAGAGCCGAGGGAAATATCTAATCACCGGGCTGCTAAACACAACTGGCAGAATGCTCTGTGATGTGCCGGTATACTGTGCGAGGCATATCAATCAGGTCTTTGACAGACAGTTCTTAATTGAATTTAAAGTTGTTGCGGTTTGAGAAAAATGAGACGATCTCTGTGAAAATGGGCGCAGTCGATTAGTTCAGTGTGTGTGCTGAATCACTGAAGAGTAGAGAGCCCAGTCATGAAAGTGTGTTACACAACACTAAATGTCAAGAAACTTTTCAGAGGAAAAAAAAATACATAAATAAAGAAATAAACCATAAGCTATCAGTCATGTCAGTTGTTTGCGACGTCATAATTTTTCTCACGCGATACATCAGAATGCTGAGAGCGTGGATAATGAAAAAAAACAGTCCTATATAGCTGGGCCGATATGAACAACCAATGTTTATATCTGTCTAATTGCTGTTTGTGTATGTGTGTCAGGAGAGGAAGAGGGAGGGGGATTTGGCCATGTGGTATTTGTTTGGGAACTCGACAGTATCAGTGACACAAACGCAGCACAGGATTGTGTCAGCGGTGAGGTGGTTTTTCAGGGTGTCAAAAGAAGATACTAGAAAAGCAGTATGCAACACTTGCAAAAGTCGAGGTAATGCTTGGAGGATGCCGCGTCAAGTCATTCAACACCACAAATTTTGTGTCATTTGAAAAACCGCCACCCAGAAGTACACAGACAATGGCAGGAAGCTAACACTGCTAACGTTAGCCAGCAGGCAAAAACGAAAGCAGCAGCAGCCGCCGCTGTTGGGAGCCCAATACAGCAAGAAGGATCCAAACTTTCTCACGGGAGTTTTCTGAGTTGAGGGAGTTAAACTGTACTTTAATTCACTTGCTACAAGTGGGTTGCTAAAAAGTAACACTGTTGATTACTTGCGTTTTATGGTTTTATTGTTATTTGGAAGTAAACCACGTTTCGAACATTCAAAGATTCAGTTTGCATGATTTTCAGTCTGTACAAAATTTTATCATCTCACAAACTTTTTTTTTTTAAACATATATCGATATTGGTAAATATCGGTTATCGGCCATAACGACAATATTAATTTCAGATATCGGCCAAAATTTTCATATTGGTTCGCTCTGCTACATTATGTTAACAAAAATGCAAAATGTCAAACTTGAAAAAGATTTGAATTCTTACAGAAAGTGAGGAAGCTAGCGTACCTCAAACTCTGGATTGAAGGTGAAGAGGAAAGTCTCTCCTGTGCCATAAAAGCCATCGCTGACTTTAAAGGGCTCAGATGCCAACGCACCAAACACCTGGAGAAACAAACGAAAACAGCTGACTAATGTACAGCTGGGACACAACTTTAATATCGATAGGAGTATTATTAAAAAATAATTAGCGCTATGACTCAGCTCCAGCATATTACAGTGCACTGCAGCGATGTTGAATTAACGGCTGTTGAATTCGCAGCTCACCTGGCCGTCGCTGTCCTTAATAACCATGAGCACCGGGGTGTCCTGGCCCTGCATGGCTCTGTACAGCGTCTTAATGCTCATGCCATGCTTTGATGTGCCAAAAACCAGCGTCCATGGGTACCCAATAGTCCGTGGTGGGAGATTCTTGGCAAGCTGTGAGTGTGGGGGAAGGTGGGTAATGAAGAAAAAGGATGGACGGAGGAGGAAAAAAAAAAAGAGAAAGGAAATGAAACACAGAAAGGCCACAGCCACCAATGCTCAATTACATCTGCAGTGACCTTTTAACACCGCCTGGCGTTTAAAGAAGAGTAACAGGGCTCCAAACACAGAGCCGTCTCAAGAGAAAGAGAGGTCCAGCACTCCCTGAGAGAGCCTGGTGCCCCGCTGCTGACAGACTGAAGGATTAACAGTGGCTGCGGTGCATGGGGAGATAAAGTCGACAAAGGCGCTGGAGGAGCAGCGCAGTGTATGCTTCATGTTAATGGACAGATAAAACAGACACTGACTAAAACACGGAATTAAAGTGACAGTAGGCTGCACAGTTTCTCCTCTGGAACAAAGGCTATTAAATGTTCTGTTTGCTCTCCGATAATTCATCAGTCCCTTTGCTCTTTTCTTGTTGGTTCAGCACATCCTCCTGTGGTGGAGCTGAAGTGGTCGTGTAATCAGCCGGTTGGAAATGAGGCAGCGAGAAAACGAGCCCCGGCTCGGCTCACCTCTGCTCTGCTGTGAGGCTGAGGCTGAGCTCTGAGCTCCGAGCTCCGTCCTCAGGGTGATTAAAGGAAGCCACATATTGGCAATCTATTGGTCAATGTGTCAACTGGGACTCATTTGGAGCCGTGTGTGTGCGTGCGTGTGTGTACTAAGCTGAAATGCCTGCGAGGCATGTACCACGCCTCAAACAACATACAAGGTCGTTGGCTCTCCCTGTGCTTATTTGTGAGACTTTACTCAGGTGTTGTCTCACTGACGATCCAGATTGAAAGAAATTATTCAGCAAATAATAAATCAAAGCATTCTTTGCTGTAATCCTGAATCACACATACAGTATGAGCTGTCACTTCTCTCTGATTCCTCTACATGCCTACATAAATACTATTCTTCCTGCTGAGTGAATTCCTCCTCTCACCCAAGAACTGCTACAGATGTGTAATTGTTATTACAGCAGTGAATACATTTATTCCTCAAGTACACACATTGTTGACACATAACTCTGGAAGGGAGCTCCAGGGATGGATGACTTGATTTGTTTCACATGCACCAAATTTGAAAGTGAGATGATCAGCAAGTCCTCAGTTTTTGCATGTTAACCTTCAAACTAACCACATGACAGCACCCAGACTCTTTGAGACTGAATATATATGCGTTTGATCGATAAGTCTGGTATCCTTAGTAAAAAATATATAATACAATAAATAACAAAAAAAAAATCTCATGAAAACCAAAACCAATTATGCGTTAGTCCATCTGTCACAGCTTTCTAACTTTCCGTCTGTGGCGAGGCTCCGTGCCTCCTGGTTCATAACGAAACACAATTTCCTAAAACAACTGGGCACTGTAGTTATTTAATCAAACGTTAGTCAAACTGGTGTAAATTACTTCATTTTGGCTTTTGTCTGGGACTATTTTCAGAAGTGGATTAATGCAGCAGAAAGTATCTACGATGGAAAAACGGTGTGCGTGGGACTGAGTCCAAGACACAACTACAGTGTGTCTAGAGTAGGAAGATAGATCAGGACTTGTTAGTAGAATCAATTCATTGTTGGTTTTAGTCTCTTTGTGGGATTTGCTGAGCATAAGATAAAGTACAACATCTCCAACCTTATCCTTTAAAGTTTGAGAAACATTTCGACCTATGCAGGTTGCATCAGAACAGGTGTGTACCACAGTCTGTACCTTCTCTATCTGGTCGGCCTCCAGGAGATCGCTGGCTTCTCTGAGGTTGGGTTTGAATGTTTCTGGCTCCAGCTCTGTCTTGATGGATGCGCCATGCTTGGAGTTCACCTCTTCCTTGGTGGTGATCTACAAGTCCAGATAAAAGTCAGATATGTGCGCACACAAGAACAGGGAGTAGTTTACCTTATATACAGCACTGATACTAGGTGGGTTCAATTACAGCTACTGTCAACAATCTACTATTCTCTTTTGCATCATATCAGCCTACTGCTATAATCCCTACTAAAGTGGTAACTACTAACAAGCTGTAAACTGCCACAGATTATTTTTACACTGAGTGAGATTGTCAAAATATAGCTACGGCTCTACAGAGCATTAAAGATTTAAGTGAACAGCTCGAGGCTAAAGGCTGGGAAGACAAGGTTTAACAAGATGAAGCTAGCCTTTAGCGTAGCCCAACCTGAACAACTAAAGCTCCCATTTTAAAATCCAATCCAAAATTTAAAACGCAACATTTTCTACCAACACACTGATAATCCAACAATTTGATGATGACAGCTGAAAATCTTCCTGCCACTCTCCAAAGCCAGATGACTAGGATTGGTTTGGCAGGACTCGGAGAGAGCAGTCAAGAGACACTGTCTGGGAGAGGAGAATGCAAAGTGAATGGGAAATCGACCCAATGAATAATTTGCGCTCCACTGTTTGACATTTTCTCTGACCAATGGACTGTTTGGGTTATTTATCTTTCTCGATAACAGAGGCTGATTGTGGAGCGCTTCACCACTGGTGGCTGGGATGCTCTCATGTTTCAGTTCTCATTCAAATAGGGCCTACGTGCATTGTCCTCAGAAAACATCATTCACCCTGTCAGGGGAGTCTTACTTCACAAACACACGCCTCTTTGTCCTTCAATACTCTGTCTCCTGCTCAGTCCCCAAGCAGGTCACATTCTTTACAATCTGCTCAATTGAGCATTAAAGAAAAGTTTATATTTCCAACACAGACGCACCTTTCTTTGTGGCTTGTATAAAAGCTACATAGCCAGCACACACAGCTAGCTAGCAATGACTGCCTTATGACCAGACTGATCTTGAGGGCTGAGCTAACAGCATGTCTGAGGAGGAACGCCTGTCACATGGAGATAAGGCTGCTGTCACGTGAAAACCTCATCACACCAAACAAGCTAAACAAGTTTCAGTAATTGATTGAAAAAAAAAAAGAGAAAAAAAAGTATCTCGTAAGGCAAGATGTGAATACATTTTGTGAGCCCAAACACTCAACCCAGGAGTCTTATGTAAAGCAGTAAGTGTGTGCTTTTGAGGTTAGAGCGTGACATCAGCAGCAGCTAAAGCCTGCAGTGTAGAGCCTATGGGAGACCATGTTGTTGCGGACAGCAGCAGAGCAGGGAGGGGCGGGGGGGCGGACAGGGCTGGTCAGGGCACCTGGAGTCGTTTGCAGAGCGAGCGCAGATCTTCACTGTTTAGCGCATCAATCCGACGGTGGTACTCCGTCAGAGACACTACCTGGTAGTACAAAGACAGGAACAGGTGGAACAATAAAACTCTGCCAGATCGATTGCTGGCCATGGAAAGGAAAGGGTGAGTTTCGGGAAGGTATTAAGTGGTGCGATTCCACCAAACTTAACACAGCTCTGGTAGATTTTGGTAGTATTCTAGTATTAGTATTATAGTATAGTATTATAGTATTCTGGTAATTTACTCTGGGTAAAAGAGAAGTGGATCGAGCATTTCAAAGCACTCAGTCATTTTGCATGTTTGTGTAATATGTTTAATATCACCACCACTAGATCATTTGGACGAAAAGTTAAGATAGACTGAAGGATAGAGGCGCTACCCTTTCATCCATCAAACCCCAAAAACTCATTTTAGGGAGCGAAAAAGCTGCAAATCAACAAGATTTTAATGTTGGAACCCACAACAAGAAGTAGCTGAGGTTCGACTGGTGCAACAACACTTGCAAGACTTGCACTTACAAGTCCACAAGCATTAACACACTCTCTGTTTGTCAGGAGCAACAACTACAGCCCAGACAAACCAAAACAATGACCTACTAAGAATGGCTACATTCCAACAAAGTTACACCCCACGCTGCACGCTGGCTCCGCTGAGAGCTGCTGCCTCTGTTCAGCCACTGAATGAACGTTGGCGTTTAATAGTCCACCGTGTCTCTGTACAGGAAAGATATTTAAAGCCTTGTGCACGAGATAAACAAACCGAGCCATCAATACGATACTTACACACACAGACAGATGAACTGTTCCAGGTCTACTTTTACAGTACACACTCTGAGCACAGATGTCATAAGACGACTTTAATCACTTCTAATCTTTCACCCGCCTTGTTACTATAGGTGTAAATTACTTTTTTTTGGTAACAAGTTTCCTCTTTACAGCTCTCAATAATGTAGCAGGGTAAACTACAGCCCTCATAAAATATACATCTGTGCCTCACTTCACCTCCAGCTGAAGGCACTTTAGTGAATTTAAGTGAAGCTAGCAGCATGCTAGCCTGCTGCATACTTTACAGTGTGAACCAAATGCCTCTTCTCCTGAGAGATCAATGTCATGAAAAAGGTCAGCGTGTGACCGGTGGTTTGGATGTGACCAGTGAATTAAATCATTGTGTTATCAGCACAAGTGGCTCATTAAAAGCCACTTAAACTACATATCAAACATGATCCTGGCAGCCCTGAAGAATATCTGTGCATGTTTAGGATGTAGAAAAACTGGATGAATGAAAAAAAAAAGGAGCTGCATCTTTTAACTGGCACCTAGCACTACAAACTTTCAGGGAGCCGCACAGAGCCCCACACATCCTAATACACGGCGCAGAGAGGACAGACGACATACGAGAGCACTGTCCTGACTGACAAACAGTGCTCAGATAGTGGCTACTTTGTTTAACGTCAGTCACTGAAGTGGACCGGACCGGCTAAAGTGGCTAGCAGGCTAGTTAGCGTCGCTAGCGAGCTAGCATGGCTTGCTAATGGCAACAACAACAACAACAGTAGCAACAACATAACATACACAAACATACATCGCTCTAAAAACACCAAGTGGACACGGGTTACATACAGCGGTATACTTCGGGGTCAGCCGTTTCTCTTGCTCTTTCACCCTCCTAGAAAACATGTCTTGCTTTCAGGGCGAGGTTGAAGCTGGAAAGTCACATTACAGATTGTTTAAGTTCTCCCCGCGTAGCCCCGAGACAAGCGGAGGGAGTTGGTTTGAAGCTGGCAGCCTGCTCGACTAAAATAGAAACATTTTTTTCCAATGGGGTCGCTACGCCGAATGATTTGTGTGACACAGCTGAAATCCAATAACAATACGGGACAGGAGGGAAGCCGGATCCCTATTGGTTTAAAGAAAAAAAATGATCCCGTCCCTTAACCGGCAGGACTTAAAGACACAGTAACCCCCTATCCCATGAGGCATTCTCTCTATGGCAGGGGTCTTCATCCTTTTTCAGCCGAAGGACTCTTTGGACGAGAGACAAACAGAAAAGGGACCTCCACATGTAATTATTATTTTTAAAAATATGTCACATTTTAAGCTTGGTTTATAATAACTTTTATATTTACTTTATTCACCTTTTATTTCACCTTATTAACCTATTTATTATGCTGGGTAATTACCCAATATGTGTTTAGAATTGATAAAAAAGTTGCATAATTATTGTTATGTATTAAATGCCATGAGCTGTACCTCTGCAGTACCTCTGCAGACCCCCTTAGGGATCATGGACCCCTGGTTGAAGACCCTTGCTCTATAGATTTTGACAGGTAACTTTCCGTTTACAAAAAGCAAAAAAAGGTGTTCACATCAAATTCTATTGAATCTAACAATATTTATACATAAATAAATTTTATAAGTCAGTTTTGTCACTCTTTTGCTAAAAAAACAAAACAAAACCTCTATTGGTTAAAAAAAAAACTCCTTGTTCCTAAAAACTCAATGCTAAAAAAGATATTGCTTGAAATTCATGTATGGTCAACAGGAAAAACTGAAGCAGCAGGTTCCTATTTACTTATTCAAATGTAATGGATCATGTAGCCTCTGTTTGCCAGATGTCCAGGGACAAACAAATCAGTCCACTTTGTTTCCTGCATCATTCATTTACATTAAAATTTAAATCCAGGCCAATGCTTCCATCGTATCAATTTCTTCATTGAATGAATGCATCCTTTTCATTATCCACACAGGCTTGTAGACAATCTGATTCATCCAAAACCCTTCCATGCTGTACATGGTCCAGCAATTTGCACCAACAGTGCTGAAAATCTAGATGGATATCTCTCTCCTAGATGCTTTGAGAGGTTTGTCTGACTTTTAGTTTGACCATAAAGGAAGACAGCTTGAACCCACATCAGTGCCGCGTGAGTTTATATTCTCTGCATAATGTAGAGCAACTCATAAAGGTGTTAGCCTTGTGCCATTCAGCAAAATAAGTTGCCAAATGCGGACCAGCACTAGTGACAGTCACACAAAATGTGATGAAACTACAAATACACCGACTGAGAAGAGTAAACGATTACACAAACATGCAAAACACTTTGGTTGGAAGCTCAGAGAAGCGCATTTCCAAGCAAAGCAAGTGTTGACACAAGTTACATAACTTACATGTGATAGAAAGTTCACACAAAAAATACTATCAAATCAAGAAATAAAGAGCAGTACACAGAAGTGCAAAATACAGAAGCAGAATACAGAACTAAGGCTTGACAACTACACAATATTTCATGATAAAAACCAAGATCAGCACAATATGTTTGCACTATGCATTGCATAATGAAAGCAAATCAACACAATCGTTTAAACGTGATTTAACATATAACAATAAACTTAAATATACACCACATCAAATTTTGGTTTCATAGGTTATGGATTAAACCATAGTGGAGAACTATACTTAATCCATGTCTGTGAGACAACACAACAGGTGCACTTTGAGCAAAGTGAAGGAACCATTTTAGCTGTATGGACCTTACCTCCCATTCCTTCACATTGAGGTCAGTGATGGGCTCGTCCTCAGCTGTTTCTGACACCTCATTCTTCTTGACAACCATAAACCCAGGCTCCTGTCCCATCCCCCTGACCCCCTCACCGTACATGTCCGGACTCCACTGCATGAAAAACACGTACAGGTGGTCTGACCTAGAGGAAGAAACACATGAGATATTTGGTCTGGTTTCTAAATACTTTACATTTAGTAAAAAAAATCATCATCTGAGATGTGTCATTCACTGCCTCTAAAATATCAAGGTCAGTATCAATAACCTGAAGGTAAAATCCAACAGTGATCACATTTTGTGACTTTGACTTGATTAAAAATCTGATTAAACTCCGATTAAGGTTTGAAGAATTACTCAATATTTCATATGTTAAATAATACTCAAACAGCTCTAATGGCTGTCAAGGAGGTATTTCAACATCTACAGGCAGACACTGAACCAGCCTCTTGAACCTTGTCCCTTCTCTGCTAATACACTGGAAATGTTTTGAAGGATCTCCATGTCAGAAATGGAATATAATAGTCATTTCTAATTCGCACATTTTGCCATCTTAGAATGTGAGGGTCTTCTTCCATGGAGTCTCCCATATTTCAACAGTGGCCCAGTACAAAACATGCACCGGCTCTAGCTAGTGCTATTCACTTGGCTACAATCTGCAACAGCTAGATGCACTTGCTAACTGGCCTGTGTCACACTGTTCTTATCTGTTAAGTAGTTTGTTAGACAAGCCATCACTTTGTGCTGAAGTGTAGGTACATCCATACATACATACATACATACCAATTGAGTCTTAGAATATACATAGGGGTAGTTTGCTTGCCACTTGGGGGCAGTGCAACAAGTTAAAAAAAAAAAATCACAAATCACCAATCATGAGCTAACGGTTGCTTATTTACACATCAAACAGATCCAGAGCAACATTAGCATTTGTTGGGGTTGTATTTTTTGGTCAGAGTCCAATATTTACTCTTTTTTTGCTTCAATTTGGTCTCCACCAACTTTTGAGTAAGGTTCCATAGCTTCTAAATGCTCCACTGTGGACAGCCAGTGGCAGATTTGTCCAAGTTGCTGCCCACAAAACCAAAACAATTAGCTAGATGCAAGATGCTAAAATGTTCTGTTTGACTGAGAACTAGGAATAGCAGGTTCACATGATCATTTTCTCCTAGTTTGTCACTTACAGCGGCAGGGACTTCAAAGAAAATGTGCATCCAACTCTGCATACAGTATCTGTATATAACTCTCCTGTAGCTTATGGTTGCCCCCCCCCCCCCCCCCCCCTCTTGCTGATCACTCATGTAACAGAAGAGGAACAGTTATTATATATGACATGCAGAACTCATAAAAAAGTTAGAAACAAATACAAAGTACAGTTTGTGTTGCACACTGCTATGGCTGGTTGATATAAAAGAGCTGTGGCAGACTCAGCAGGTTGAGTTGTATTCAGAGTCATGGTTGTGTATGGCTCATTCAATAGCCTCCCTTTCTTCCCACACCATTGCCAGGACACTTAAAGACACATCATGCGGGTCGCCTCCCATCTAGGTCAAGCTACAGAGAGTCTTGCAGTGTCTGAAGAAACTACAAGCTGCTGTGTTGTCAGTTCGTACAGCTTATGATCACTCCTCCCACACACCTTGACCTGCATGCAGCGCCAAGAAAGACAAGTTAAAAATAATGAGTAGTAACATGTATGAGCTTTGCCTTTAATACTAGCTTTGAATCTGCCATGTCCCTGGGCTATCGTCCCCAAGAGCTGTGCGGATCACAGCAAACTTGTTTTCCAGGTGGGAAATGTTGTAGCTAAGCAACCTGTGGATGAAAACAACAATGCTTTAACAAGCAAGACATCTGAAGTCCAGTGAATAATTAAGTCAGGAGGATTTCAGTGTCTTTGCTGAACATAGGCACTCAACACAACATAACCAAGAAGCATTTATGCACCACAACTAAGTAAAAAGGACATGCCTGTTTGTCTGATTCAAATGTGATCAGCAGCCTGACAGAGCACTGTGTGTGTCATTACAGTAGATGTGACGACACAAGTACCGAAAACAGGAGAGGGACTGTGAAACTCGGATGATCGAATAAAAGATAAGATTCACCACATCAAATGATTTCCATTTTGGTCCTGTCATCTGTTCATCTCTAAAATGACACAACAGACAAAGTAAGGCCACTGTGCTGGAGATGGAGACCAATAACTTTGGCGTGTCCAATCAATTTCAGATTTGGCTCAAATGAATGGCTTTTTTTTTTCAAGAAAAGCATCTTATTAAATTAAGCTATTGCAGCAATTGGGATTCATTCTCCGCATTAACATATTACACAACTTGCATGGAAGCACATATTTTCTCATAAAGTGTCTTCCAGTGTGAAGAGCTCTAATGTAATTACGACTACTGCTGACTTGGCAACTGTACATCCAGATGGAGCGATCCAACTTGGAAGCACACATAAACAAGCCAAGGCTATTTTCAGTTGATACCAAACATTAGAAATTTCGGCGCAGGTCAGGAAATGTTGAACATGTTTGTGGGTGAAATGCATTCGGAGGATACAAAACTAAGAAAAGCACAAGCTTTGGAAATACCACACAGATCCTTGCTGTGGCATGGGCCGTGTGTGTGTGATTGTATGTGCCCCAATGTAGGAATAAAGTGTGTGTGCGTCTGTTTCCCTGCAGAGTAAATGAATAATAAATCATCTTGCTGTCTGGCAGAGACAGCACAGGGAGATGGGCAGAGAGAGCCACAGAGGGAGTCAGACCTGACAAAGGATGCATATTTGATTGGTTTCAAATATTAACAGGACTGGAGGTGAGGTACCTCAGCTGAGGATGGTGGTGTGTTAGGAACAGGTTAGGAATGCATGAGGTCAAATCCATGCAGCAAAGTGCAGTGCTATATGTGGACTAATCACACTCTTTAACAGAGGCTGTTGTATCATGTGCTTTGCTCTAAAAATGATTTGCTTGTATTCAAATGCGTCCTTCCCAAAGGTAATGGGGGGTGTAGCAGCAGTACTGACCTCTCCTGTGGCACAGCAAACCAGTACTCGTGCTTCTTGCCCTGCTGGGCATACTGCTGCATGGAGGCGCTGGCGTTGGAAAGAAACGTCTTCTTCATGGGTTTCCCCACCCGCAGACACAGAAACTTGTGAGAGCGGTGCTTCCGCCTCTCTGCGGACCCTGTACCTGGAAGAGGAAATCATTATATATAAGTTATATAATACAGTTATAGTTACACAAGTATGAAATCTATTATGCTTCACAATTTTTAGGAATTTACCTACGACTGATTCTACCATTGTTACTTGTAATGCTAAATATGAAGCTAAAGCTAGTTAGCTTAGTATGACATAAAGAAAGGGAATAGGGGAAGGAAACAGCTAGCCTCCAGCTTTAGTTCAAACTAAGGTTCAAACTAATGAGATATAATGTGTTAATTACACCTTACAGCTGTTTTAAATTTTGTTAGATATGAAGAGGACCAGGCTAACTGTTTCCCAATTTTCCAGTCTTCATGCTAAGCTAAGCTAAGATGGCTGTAGCTTCATATCAACATACATAGAGAGATGAGTGGTATAAATTTTCTCACCTTATTCACAAATAAGCCAAAATGTTAACGGGCTGTTTAATAATTTTCTAATAGTCACCTAAAAACAAAATACATTTTCTTGATTAAATATGTATTCTCACCCTAATAACCTGCTTTATTTATGTGACCTAGTTTTCTGTCTTCTGTTTACAGGCTACTTCATCTGGCATTAGTCATTTTGTGGCAGAAACACAACAGATGACAGAAAGAAATGGAGTAGCACACTATAATTGATAGTGGCACTGAGTCTTCTGCTCATGGTACACTATCAATTGCTTATTATAAGGTCACTGCCCCTGAAGGAAGCTGAATGACTGATCTCATTCTAATAATATGTGCCAGTGACATTACACTAGCACATATTATCAGCTCCTGGTTGTGCAGCTAAACATAACTAGCAACAATGACAATGGCAAAATAATATTAATCTCCTTCGACAATAAGGCACAGTGGGACAAACTCAATTTTCAAAATGCATTAATTCTGCGTTAATGCAGCTTGTTTTTGAAGTTGCTGCTGTTACTTGTGTGGGCTGTGCTAATGTGCACGGAATAATGGGCAGCCCTGCTGAGATCCCAGTGAATTAGAACTGCTTTTGCAGCCCGGCTCTCTGTGTGACAATAATTGCCGGGGAGAAAATGGTAAATCTCTCTCCCACTGTCTTGGTCTTTTGGGGAAAGAAATCTTTTTGGAATCGCAACTACAAATCCAACTAGAGTGCGTTATGTGGACACAAGTGAGTCAGTCAGTGTGACAGACTGAGGGCACTCAGTCAGATAAGCCCAAAACTGTGCCAACCAGATACTGATTAATGGACGCTGCCATGGTTTTCAATGTTTTAGCGTATTTACTAATTGCATAGAATTTGCTAGCCATTTTCTATTTCACATCTGTTTTTCTTAGTAAGTACCTAACTTCCAGGCAGTGACTGCTTCACTTCATTTATTGCAGTACACTGAACATCACCTTACTGGAGATAAGCAATCCATCACAGTGAACATTCTGCTACCTTCACAAAGTTATGTTATCACTGTGCGGTGATACAGAGAGAATGGGCTGTTTTAAAACTACTTGCGGTGCGTTTAGGGATAATGTAATTTGAAAGTATGCTACTGAACAGTGCTATATTTATGTTGTAAGTTATACTGTCAGGAAATCAAACCTGGAAGAATGATGGGATATTGGCCTCTGTTTTTTTTGCACGTTTCTGTTGAGCAGCTGGGCAGTAATGCAAATTAAAGGCCACATTTTGTGTCACCGTAATAGATAAGCTACTAGCTGATTTTCACACCGTAATGAAATGAATGGAAACCAACGGCTGCCAGGATGGAAACACATCAGTTCTTAAGCTATTTTCTTCTG
The DNA here is from genome assembly GCA_023373845.1 of Nibea coibor. Lineage (NCBI taxonomy): Eukaryota > Metazoa > Chordata > Actinopteri > Sciaenidae > Nibea > Nibea coibor. The sequence continues at coordinate 5,143,166 of CM041726.1, forward strand.
AACATGTTGGACAATAACATTAAGTGCTCTAAGAAATCTGTAGTCGAATATAGAAACTATCCATTGCACTCAACAGCACAAGTTCACCAATGCAGATTCATAGCAATAAAGAAGCCTCTAGCCCCTGGCGGGTTTGGGGTCCTGGAAAAAAAAATCTTTTCATGTGTGAATTAGTGCACAACAGTGTTATTAAGGGGGCATGCAAGGATTGCTGGAAGATATAAGGTTCTCAGTTATGGAATTGGCTACTTGATGGCATGACAGACATTCATTAACCACTCACATGAGCCTGGGAAAACTTGAGGCTTTTCTTTCTTCTTCTATTAGGTGTACAATTTATTTGGAATTGGTGTCTTGTTGCATTTTTGATGAACAGCAGTGTGTTGGAATACAGCGTGACATGTCAAATGTTTGACATGACCTGAAATAAAGACTACCTACCCATAGCACACAGGTTAAAACATCTAAAACCGCTGCTATGATCCTTTAATCTTAAACATGGCAATGAACAAAAAATAAGTCTATTCCAGGCTTTGTGGATTTTTTTTCTAAATCCACATGAAAGCAGAGCCTCAGACAGATGTCAAACATAAATAACACCTCTCTGAATGCTGCCTCAGAGGGCGTTTTGATGTTGGGTTTCATCGTCACTGTGTTTCCCCTTTGGGCGCTGGGTGAGTTTGTGGCATTGTGGTGTTTGATAGGCTTTAGCTTATCGCCCAGAGGAGTGGCCCAGACCACCAGAGCCAGAGATCAAAGAGCTGCGTAAAGCCCTGTAAAACCCGACTAGCTCTGCAAAGCTGATAACAACAGAGAGGCTGCCATTTCCCTTCGTCTTTATATTACAATTACTAGCACCGCGGCGGAGTGGAAACGTAAAGGTTATCAGGAACCAACATGAGAGAAGTGATTCTGAACCAGCCACAGAGACAAACTCACTTTGATAGTCTTCAGAGGAATATGGATGTAGGGTTGCAGCTAAAAGACAACACAAGGCCAGATTCATCTTTTAAGATGTCCTGTTTTCAAAAGTTACGCATTTCAAACTGTTACTAAGTGTGTTTACCCTCTGCAGAGTTCTGCGTGCCTTCCTTTTGCGTCTGCTCTACATTCTCCTTCTCCTCCTTGCCTTGTTGCATAGTGTCCGTTTTGGGGATGTCTGTCCCCTCATTGGCATCCCCCTGTGGACTGGCTGAGATGGAGGTGGTGCCTGTGGCACCAGGGGTGACAGAGCTTTGGGACCCAGGACGAGAGGTGCTGCTGCTGGGACCCTGGGCCTGGCTAGTGCTGCTGCTGGTGGTAGTGGGTGTGCTTGGTGGCTTCTCTACACTGTGCTGCTTGGATCCCATGGGGGACTGGCTATCATTTTCTGTGGCAGTATCTGGTGGATTGTCCTCTGCTTTAGCCGTGGCAGGCTCCTCCGGCTGGCTGACTGAGCCGCGGGCACTGCCTGGGGCCTCAGAGCCAGCACCAGTGGGCTCCACCTGGGTGACGGTTTGCACAGACTCTGTGGAAGCGCCAGAGGACTTGTCCAAGCGGAGGTCCTCACTAGACGCTTGTTCTTCCTCCCGGATGGGGGACAGCTCCGGCTCGGTGAAGACGTCTTCAGAGACGGAACCATCGGTGCTGCGTGGAGCCGTGCTGCTGCTGTCGTTGGCCCCTGGCTCCCTCAAGCGCTGCTCTGGGTCTTTCTGCTGGGAAGGATGTCTCTCAGATTGAAGAGGCTCCAGATCACTGGAAATGTGAAAAAGCAGCGATAAGACACATGCAACTTAAGCATTACATTTATTAATCAAATTCAAATAACTAAGGCATGCACTGCTCCGAGGTCCTCTGGGAAAGGTGGGTCATTTTCTTTTACATTCCAAGCTTCTAATGAAGTTCTTGAATTAATCTTTTAATGTTTGTTGTCATATTTTAGAATGTCATAACCTTAAAAAAATAAATCTTCAATGCAGCTACACCTCCGCAAAACCCTGAGAGAAGGAGCAATCTGAAGCCTTCATCAGAGTCCTGACCTCACATCGGGCACCTACAGCCCTGCAGAATATCCTTCTCAGAAATGCCTGCCACGCATCTGTCATTTCATCAGATCTGCAGAATTTCAGGTGCACCTGTACAACCAATGAAAACGTTTAGTCTCACCCTGGAGCCTTGAATATAGCATGTAGGTCAGTTTTGTTGTTATGGTTACGGTTACACAGCTTGGGAAGACAACAGTGTGATGTCCTCTGCGTCTCTGGAGAAGCGGTCTAAAGTTTGAGGAAATAACCTTGATGTCAGCTCAGGAGTGAGACTTCATATCTTACAGAAAAACCTTTGTTCCTGGAGGCCACAGAGTTTAAAAAATGTGGGTGTTTATGAGGCATTGAAGGTCTAATACACTATTTAGTTGTATTATGGGAAATGTAGGATCCAGCCTTTGCAGCCTAAATAGGGACTAAAATGATGATATCTGTGTGTGCTGCTTGAATTCTGATAATTATTTATCTTTCTCTTGTGAGACCCCCTTCAAAGAACTGCAACACTAAATCCCCTTTAACCATTCATTGATCAATAATCTATTATTACGTGAGAAAACAACAGGCCTTTCCTTGTTAACAATTGCAGTAGGCTGATTTTGTAGCACGCTTCAAAAAATGTTGGTATTTTAATAACAAATCAAATAAATGCAAGTCAACTATATCAGACACACTGAAACAACTTAATAATGCTGGCACACAATATTGCTGCACCTGCTCCCGTTCAGCTTGTTGTTGTTTAGCAAATGGTCAAAAGAAGAAAAAGTTAAACAGATAAAGGAGAGATGATCATTTTGCACAACTTGCAGATTTTTCTAGAAGACATATTAGATGTTACTACAGACGTGAGTGATGAATGTAGAGGGTTGTAGCCTAAAAATGTCTTTAGAAAGTGGAAAAAACAAAAACACACACAAATGTTCTGATCTCGTCGGCACAGAATTATGTTTCTGGTTTTGATTTATCAATATGAGCATATCTGTGACTGTGAATGCTTATGATTCAGGTTCAGCAAATCGGTTTTGCAAGACAGAAATTGAAACAAGAAGAAAGCTGAATCCAGTGAGCTGGTGGTCAGATGAACTCTCTTTAAGGAACCACCTTTTACTCTCGCTGTCACTCCTGTGGCACAGAAAATCACTCATGCTGAAGCAGCTGCACAGGCTCTGACCACAGAGCAATAATCCTAACTGTACAGAAATGGAGCACAAGTGCAGGCATGAAAAAACACCAGCGCAGACAGAACTGATGTCCCCATATGCACAAATGTGACCATTTAACCTCAACTTTGTTACATGTTTATGCCAGTACCCAATTCTATATGTGCAAAAGAGAAATTTAGTGCATTTGGACAAAAACTTTCTATTTCTTGGTCTTAAAAAAACATCAGCACTCTCGACAGAATCACATCCTGCAGGCACTTGTTGCTCAGCTGTGTGTCAGCTGTGTGTGTGTGTGAGAGAGAGAGAGAGAGAGAGAGAGAGAGAGAGAGAGAGAGAGAGAGAGAGAGAGAGAGAGAGAGAGGTCAGCAGACACAGAGATGGAAAGAGGGGGGTGGCACAGACAATGGCCCACAGCTGGGCCTGACACAAAAAACATTTGCCAGCACAATAACTGCTCTACAGGCAACACTCAACCAGATAAATAGAGCAGCGCTCAGACCCTGATACCACCAGAAAAACAGACTGAAATGACTCTGTGGGGTTCCTGATACTGCGCAATATTTGTCCTTGCATAAATTACTCGTCAACAAGACTAAAACATTCCAAGAGAGGCAAAAAATAAAAATTTTAAAAAATCAGACAAATCTGTAGGAGGAAACACAAGTGAATCCTCTGAAGTGGTAGCTTCCTACTACATACAAGAGTTGAGCAATCAGAACGTAGGAGGGTGAAGGCATACTTCATTAACCCTGGTGTAATTGCCGTTTTCCTTTTTATTTTCACATGTGGAGGGGGGGGGATTAAACCGACGGTCGGCTGCTGATGTAACGTGTAACATTCATATGCATTTAGGAAATGCAGTTAGGTTGCTGCATTTCTGGGAGGGTTAGAGAAAGATGCGCAGAATGTTATTGTGAAGAAAGTGTTAACTAAGAGAATTTATGTGGGAGTGAATCAGTTCGAGGTCAGTGTTTATAGCTGCATAATAATAATAATTGAAATGTCATTTCCATAAAGCCAAACAAAGTACATGTCTTACTCTGGCACAGTCGCTCTGATCTTGGGGTCAGTGATCTCCTTGAAGATGGCAGCAGACTGCACCTCCTCCAGAGGACACATGATGCCGTACTCCTCGCACCCGTGGGCCTGAACCAGGGGGTCCATCCGGTGAGGATCAAACATTATGTTGTTGGGTGTCACCAGCAACACCCCACTCACCGCACCCTGAATCAACACAGGAAAAGAGAATGATGAGTGACTTTCAATATGGAGAAAATAAATGCTTAGCATGTTTATTTAAAAGATAATTAACAGCACCTCTGCCACATACGCAACTGGAGGCCAAATCCATTTTAGACCACAAATGTTCTAAATCAAGTACAAGTTATTGACTGCCAGCACTGACCACTTCAGTGCTTTCATTTGGTACCTGGGAGTGAATCAGCTGTGGTTCAATACCATAGATCTGTGTATATGTGTGTGTGTGTGTGTATGAGGGCAGCTTCCTGGACAGAGCAGTCTGTTGGTGTGCACACACACACTTTAGACAGGCAATGATGGACCAGCTGGGTGGAGTCTGTGTGTATAACAATGCAGGACGTCCTGGGTGCTGGCTGCCATCTTGCCTGCTCCGAATCAAACCTGAACAAACCACAATCCAGCTGTCTGTGTGTGTGTGTGTGTGTGTGTGTGTGTGTGTGTGTGTGTGTGTGTATTATACTGTCTGCTGTATTATCTAAATTTTATTTTTGGAACTGAACAAAAACAAGATTTACAATCTGATCTCAGTCTTACAAAAAAGAAAAGGATTGAACCGAGATAACAAAGACGTAAACACAACATTTAAGCACACTGAAGACCTTTTAAGATTTTGAACTTAGACAACTGAGTTTATAGCACTTTTAGGAGCGGCACACTCCCTGGTTACAGACCATCTGAACAACATAATCAACAGGATTAAACTACAGGAAGAGGAGAGCTGCTTCTCCTCGTGTTCTGGTCTGCAGGGTTATTCACATCTGCCCACACATGTGCCCGAAGTCTTTACTGCACTCTCATTTCATCCTCCTTCCTGCTTTCTTAAATACAAAAACAAGAAACTGTGCAGAAGTTGTTTTATAAGATGTCACGTGATGGCTTTCAGTGTATTTCGATGTAATGACTTCCTTCAAACTGCCTTGTTTGTGTCCGCTTCAGTTAGTGACTTCATAAAGTCCATACAGCTGAGAATACAGTACGACAGAATTGTTGGGATTCAGGTCTGTTCAAGTGGAGTACTTGATTCTTTTGCTGATTTGTTCCTGTACCTATTCTATTGTATTGTATTGTTCAAAGACACACTTCATCTTTGATAGAAATGTTGCTTATCAACAATAAGTAAACAAAAAGAAAAACTGCTTTACTGCAGAGTCTCATCATAAGTGCATTTTTTTTCAGCGTGTCTAATAATTCCACACTTGCAGACTATCCCTTTCAAATATATATGTGTGTTGAGTACCTGCAGCTGCCAGCTCTGCTGTCTATTTATCATCCATTTAGTTTATTCTTCGTTGCCCATACAACCATGTCTTCTCTCGTCCCATTGCTCACATGTGGTCGCCGTTATGTGTGTGCCACATGACCATCAGTGTACACAGTGAATCTTTTATCCCAGGTCTTACTTTGCCATCGGTGATGTACTTGCAGTTGATCTTGAGGAACTTCTCTGTGAGGGCCTCTTCCTCCTCGGAGGTGGATGACACCACTCTGGACTGACGCAGTGCAGAGAACACCGGAGGGTGAGCGCCTTCTGGTCTGGGAGGGCCATCGGAGTCCTGGAGGTGGGATGGGTGCGGACAATGGGATGGAGAAAGAAAAAGAAACAGGACATAGACCCCTTATGTTAGTACATACTTTTCTAATAGCTGATTGACAATAAGCTGTGCATATTATCACCCTGCTCCAGCCTCGCAGATATCTGGATGAGTGCATCATGTCCAAATCTTTAAATAGCATTCAACCAAACAGGCTAAATAATAAACACTGTCGAACAGGCATAGCATGGTTCACTTGCTAATACATGGTGCAACTAATTTGTGTCTCATTTCATCAAACTAATGCGTTCAAGTCTCTAAATGTATTATCTATATATAAACGGATATTTTCTGCACAGCGGGACAATCAGGTTAAAAAGAAACCCAAAGAGTAGCCGAATGAATGCCTCCTGTGTGCTGCCTGAGCTTCAGCAGGCAATTAGATGAAAAACATTTATATGAGACTGAAGCTATAATTACAGTGCCTTTTGCGCGACTTGATGCCTAGTTACTGTTATTTTGATTCAACACAGCGCTGAGTAGGGGGGTGAGGGAGGGGTTGAAACTTAAACTGAATGCATTAGCACCACTGGAGCACAGCTTTACTGAAAAGAACACAAGAGTACAAGCCCTGGTTCTCTGCAGAAATAAACTGCAAACTACTAATAGTGACAATGTTTATTCAGTGACAGACTGAGTTTTGATTGAAGGTTAGGATTCAGTGGCACCTAGCAGTGAAGTTGAAGAATGCAACCAAATGAATACTCTCCTCACCCTCTCCTTCCTAGCACCTAGGAAAAACTCATGTGCATGGAGAGGAAACTTGAAACCGTTTGTGCAGCTGAATGTAAACTGAACTGAACACATCAACTGGGAAAAGACAGTGAAAATGTCTACATAGACAAGCATCCTATATTCTTTTGTGGTTATAGAGCAGGCAGTAGTGATGATAACTAGGAGCACTGTTACTGTTAACAATGTTATTAAGAATAATTTACAGATATGAGATTTTTAAAAAATATATTTTCTCTCATATTTTCTTGTCCAAAACCTGCCAGATGCTTCGCAGCCAAGAAGGACTGCAAATTATGTCTCAACTATGTTGTTCCATTATATGTTGACATATACAATAGAAAGTGATTGTTACTGCTTCTTCATCTACTCCATGGTAACTCAGCAATCTGCTACAGATGGCGTGTCTGCTGGGCTGGAAACGTGAGGTGTGTCTGTATGTGTGTGTGTGTCTATCGGTGGCCTGTTGCCATGTGATGTCTGAAGCATGGGGAGAGACGGACTTAAGTCTGTCTGGATAGCTGTCCACGGGGACAACTGTCTGACTGAGAGACATTTTGTAGGACAGAGCTGACTGTTGGTCTGATTGACTGAACTAAAGTGACTTGACTGTCTGTGACACTGAATGACCGATGAGGGAGCCAGATCGGACGAGAAGAAGCGAGGGATTGGAGAAACATTGAGGAGAAAGACAAAAAAAAAAGGAAAGCAGTGCAAAGAAATAAAAAGGGAGATGAAACTAAATTCAATGAAAGAACGATTGGAGTGAGGACAAAGAACAAAAGGGAAAAGCCGGACAGAGAGGGGTGTGTGGGAGTTATCATCGAGGGCGATTTCAACCAGGAGGGTGTAAAAAGCCGGTGGAGAAGTGAAGTGAAGAGCAGTGAAGAGCTTAGAGAAGAGAGCCCAAGCCCATAACAACTGTCTGCTGTCCTCCTGACACCCACCCCCACACCTCCCCCTCTCCGTCTCCCAGCGCAGTCGACAAACAGCCTGCAGCTACTGACCCACACCGACACAAGTGGCAGCCAGGGAAGGCTGAGGGGGCCGGGCCAATCTGTTACAGCCAAAACAAGCTTCTCTGAACGTGAAGAGGAGAGAAGGGCCGACAAATGTAAAATAAAGATTAGGGGGACAGGCTGCGGAGCTGAAAACGAAGTTTGAAGAACATCCGTACAACAAAAGAGTCCCCGACCTATGAGATCATCTACTTGATGATTTTCAGAGGCCCACCTGTTAAAGAGAGGACTCTGTGTAGGAACGTGTCTGTTTCAACCCGCTTGTCATCTACTTAAACTCAACACAACACACCTACACAACCGCACTTAATGGCTCAACGTCCCGCAGAGTCACTTCCTATTGACTCATTCAAGCTGGCCTTCTTGCTCCAGAGGTTAAATATGAAAAGAGGAGCAGTCTTTTTCCTGCCACCATCCTAAAAAAATGAGAAGTTAACACTGACTAGAACACACCTAGACCAGACACACACACACGCACACACACACTCTGTTCACATGTGCAGCATGCACCTGGGTTAGAAATGAGCCACTCCAGATGTCAAAACACGTCCTCCCTCATAGAGACGCATAATAAACACTGTCGCTTGTTCCCTCTCATTAAATCTGGCACTTTTGAGAAATGGGTGTTATGTGTTGATAACAAAATAACACCCGTCACATCCCACACAGTCCACATGAGAGGAGACTGGGAAGACATGCTTGCTGTCCATCAGCTGAGAGCTGCAGCTCATAAGGAAACAATGTGAAAGGTAGTGATTTCTTCTAATACGACGCCAAATGTTCACTTGCACAAAGCAATGACTGTTCGAATTGTGTTTGTATGCTATGTTGCTGTGTGGGCTGAAATCAGAGCAAATACAGTGAAAAGAGTAAACCAAGATTAACTTGCTCTGTTTAACTGGCTGCCAATGGGAGCATATTGTCAGAATCTGACAATCTGTCCTTTTGTTCATCTTTCACTGAGAACAAACAAACCATGGCTCACTATCTCGATAGTTTTCCACCAAGTGATCCACGGGACTTGACGGAGATGCTGTCATGATCTCCTCAGACAGAAACCATGCCAGTCACGCTACGTCAGCGAATCATCACCTGATCCGAATCTCCAATCGCATCTCGCACAGGTCAAGCTGCCAGCTCCTCTCTCTTCCCCACGGTTCCTCCCTGACTACCTGTGCAACTCGCTCCTTCCTGCTCCACGCTGATATTGGCTGCCTGTGCCGCCTTCTCTCTCCAACACCTCCAGCTGTCTGCTTTCTTACAGACAATACATTGTTAATTACTGCATATCAGCTGGTGGTTTGTCGTTCTGGCCCCTTCTCAGTTCACTGCACACCAGGTGGAGTCTCTAGCATTTTGCTGTAACCATACAACAATACTTTAACCTTCAAGAAAGAAATTAATTTTATTTGCCTTGAAAAGTTTTAATCATGGCTCCTGCATGGCTCACTGGATGAATCCTTGGAGATTTGACACAGATTTAATGTACTAGATGAATGAATGTACTACAAGAAGACTGTGCATGTCGGCAGAAGATGTAAACAGTGTACAGCATCATGTGCTTGTGTGCACATGCAGAGAAATGAACCAAAGTAAAAGTTTTATTTTGAACTTATGCACACCTGGAAAAAAAAAACACTATACCTACATAGTATCGGTATGGCTGCTTTGTCAATGTGAGCATGTTATGTCTCTAGAAGACACAGGAGCACAAACACAAGTGAAGCGTTTGTTATTCGTTTCAGTTATTATACTGTCTGTGCACTAACTGACCTAAAAGGACCGCAGAAACAAGAATCACTTTACTTGATAAATGCTCTGGCACATTTTGTCTTTATTGCACACTGAATTATCTGGCCATTTACCCTGCTAATGCTTGAGCAATTTTCACTCAGGCTTTTTTCATACAGTGACACTTTACTGTACTGTAAGTCACTCTGAATATCTGCTAAACGCTGAACTGAACTGTAATGTGTCACGCCTTTATTTCTCAGTTGTTAACTGGCCCGCTAACAGAGGTTACATAACACAACAACGTACACAACATACTGCACGCTGACTGGAAGAACTTAGGCTCATGATGGTATCGTTGATACTGAGCGATATGAAAATGACAGGAAGTCTTTGCGAAACTTTAAAGAGTGGGCACAGTGTTCTCTGTGAGCTGTGAATCAGACTGTTTGGTACAGTGGTATACATACAGCTGGCAGATCAATACCGTTTTAGGCTAGGGAAGTTAGGCAGCCTGCCACAGCCACCTCACATATTTCAAGTGAATATTGCTTTTCCGGGCTGCTGCTTTCTTTTCACTACTAAAATCCTCTAATATATGACCAGTGTTTGTCCGACACTGGCCTCTAAGCCATCCAATATTTTTGCAGCTGGTGCTGGAGTGTACTGTGAGGGATGATTCTGAACTCACCCGTTTCTTTATTATGCCCCAATATTAACCCTGAACTTCATGCAGACTTTTCATTTAAACTACTGAACCCCACAGGTAAGGTAAGGTAAGGTAAGGTCACTTTAGAAGAAGGGTGACGAGCTAACAAAACCTCACTGAAAAACTCTATAATGGAGAAAACCAGACTCCATTTGACCTCGTCTGAGTTGAGAGGAGACTTGTCAGTGTCCTGATGTGACCGGATTCCAGTCAGAGCCTTGGAAACAGGATTTTTTCAGTCTACGTGACATCAAAGCGAGACAAGGAGCACAGTGCAGCATAGTGGCCTGGCTGCTGCACTGAAATCCAAAGATGAAAGAGCTGCTGTGCTGGCCTTAGACTATAAGTGACTGCTGAGAAGAAGGGAGGGAAGGGGAAGGTAGGATGGAAGAGTACTGAAACTGACATCTGGGAGGAGAAAAGCTGGCCTAGAAAAGGAGAAGAAGGTCCAGTCAGGCCATCAGGAGCTCGTCTCTGAGGATTTTAGGAGGAGGTGGATGGGGCATCACAGTAATCTACACTATAGGAAGCTGCGAGGAGCTTTGACACTCATGGTGGGGGACAGGAGATGGGTGTAACAGTGTTAGATGACAGCTGTGGTGGGGCTATGGAAATCAATATCCTTTTAGTTTTCAACCAATATTTCTCTCAGTTAAAAGCAGAAGAGAATCTGGAGGCTGTGGCTCCAGTGAAATATGGATTCTATCCAGGCTGTAGCACGGTAGAATGACAGAGGGATATATTGTAAATATGAGGTGATAGATCAATGAAAAGACATTCTGTAATAGTTCATATGAATCAAATCATGTCACTTCTTTACCAAATCTAGCAAAATTCCTGTGGTACGTTAGAAAAACTTACATTTCTCTCTATGTAATGATAAAGATTTAAGAGAGAGGAACTCTGCAGGTGCCACCCAGCTTTGACCTTGACAGTGACACATGGTGCAATCAAAAATCAATCCACAGCCCCACCTTGTGGGCATGGCCGCGTTCTGCAAGAGAGAGCACACAATGGTTGGGATTCATCAACTGTCAGTAGTCCTCGAGTGCAGCCTGTTCTGTTGTCAGAATTATCTGAAATTCCAGCCCGAGGCCAAGATGGCATGCTGATGAGCCGATATGCTGAATCTGTCATGCTGAAATACAAAAAGGCTGGTCCGGATTTAATAATGAATATAAACAAACCCACAAGATTCTCACTAAAACATAGTAGGCTTAGGAGATGACGTGTTCAGCTGAGTGAGATCATCACAAACACACCTATGTGGCACCAGATATATAGGTAATAAAAACTGGCACCACTCCCTCCTCTACTAATTTTAGGTTCACGCCACAGTGGAAGAGGAAGGACGGAAGGAGGGAAGCGAAAAGAGGTGCCAAAAGAGGAAGGGACAGAGAAGGTCACAGTAGTAGCTGTGCCACCACGGGGAGAAAGCGTGTGTGCGTGTGCGTCTGTGCGTGCATGTGTGAGGGTCTGGACAGGACAAAGAGGACGTGCCTGCCCACACAGATGACCAGAGAGCAAGTATGCCAGCGAGCCGGCGGCTGCCAAATAATCCAACGACAGCAAGACCGCCAGCCGGAAAGTCAGCCAGCTACCCATGCACGCATGGGCACACAAACACACACACACACACACACACGCACACACACAAACAAACACACATAGCCAGCCATCCATGCCTGCAAGATGTGTTACTTTTTGTTGCCAATACCAGCAGGCCAGCAGGCAGACCGAGAGCATGAAGACACTCGGAGCTGCCTTAAGCTCAAAGAAACATGGCTTGATAGTGAAAAACGGTTACCATGCTAATTGAAGGCTGGGCAGTGCATCAATGAATGTGATGGATTCATAGTACACATTCACTTTTGATACTCTAGAGAATCCTGATTTGACAATTTGGAAATTGAAGGATATGCTGTATATTCAGTCAGAGAAGTTTAATAGCTTCACTGGTTTTATTAACTACAGGAATAATACAGCCGACCTAAACCTCGTCTTTTCCCTCATCTCTTTTCAAGAAGCCGACAAAAATGTGTCGACGAGTATTTTCCCAATTACATCACTTCAGACCCTGACAAATTAGATGTTTGTTTGAAGTCATTTAAGACAAGCATGAAGAACAGACTTGTGTGTAACAATATCTGAAGGTAGATGATGATGATATGATAGATGATGTTTATACCACGTACACAAATGTTAGGCAGTGTTTAATCCAATTTAAACACTGCCTGTGTTACACAGGTTACACTATTCTAAACGAAACCACGACAGCAACTTCCCTGGAGGAGGTGCACAGAAAAAATGGATTCTGTTGAAGGCACTTTAAAGTGAGACCATGTATCTTTTGAAGAAAAAAGAACAAATGAAAGCTTGAATTCATAAGAAATAAAATGCCCACATAATAAATTTAAAACATGCATGAGCTGGTCTGTATGACCAAGCGTATGGTGGCTGATGTTAGCAAAGGTATGTATTGCTTTGTTTCACTGAGTCTTCTGCTGTTTAGCCTTTATGATAATTCTGTTGACCTCTGGCCACAGTTGTCCATGTCCAGCAAAAGTTACATACAGTAGCTTTAAAACATAACTTTTCCTGTTCCAAGCTGGTTATCTAGTGTAGTGGTACCAGAAGCAGACAAAGATTTTTGACATGTCAGGGACAGTAATCCCCGAGAGGGAGCTACAAAGAGGGTGTTCAAAGGGTCCCCAGTCCATTTGAAAACCCCTTGTCTGTGGGTACCTGCGGTGGCAGAACCTTTTTTTCCCTCCAGTTTGAACACTCTTCAGGGTTACTAATGGCTCTATTTTATGGCAAACTGTTAATGCTTCAATAAAAAGGCATATAACAAATACATATGATTTGACTTTTGATGTAATCACCGCACAAATTAGATGCCGGGAATATGCAGCAGTGAAAAATCTCTGTTACGTTTAATAGCTTTGATTATTTGTCAGGCCATTTGAACATCTAATAGGCTTTTTAAACATCTGGTGCTCGATCGAGTCTTTTTACATCCAAAAGTAAAAGAGAAGGGTCTGAAAGTAGTTCCTCTTCAGAGCACTCATCTTCATCACGGCTATACTAGCTATTTACTGCTTGCATTGCTATTACTGCACACCTCGCAGAAACATTTATTTGGATAATATCCTCATTGAGATATGGGTGCCGAGCACCAAAATAGGCTTGTAATTAAAAGATGCCGGGGATTCTAGAGAAAAAATAGATAAAAGAAGCCGAGTGAGTTATTAAGGTTCTTTCCTGTGGTTTAAAAAACCAAACGGCACCTGGATGCTGCTTTCTTCTGTAAGACTACCAAATGCCACACACAGGAAGAGAGAGATAGGAGTGTGCAGGCACACACACAAACATGCAGAGTTGACAGATACATACACACACTTTCACACACAGACAGATAAACACACACACACACACACACCACACACACAAACACCTCCACAAACACATACAGAGTTGGCACATCGGGTGAGGTAATGTTCCCTCCCTTCTGCCTTCCAAGCACACTTCCTCTGCTTGGAATAATTGCTGCCTGGCTGCTTGTCTGGGAGGGTGAGCTGCTCCGTTCGTTAGTTGCTCTAAATATCAGACACGCCATCACTTTTTAAGGCTTAATTTCTCTGCAGTCACAGCCCTTCTCTCTGATCCTCACCCGCCGAGAGCCGGAGAATATGCTCCTGTTCTCGCAGGCATGACCTAAATAGATAAGCAGTAAATGAACGGGGCCTTTTTCTTTTGGCAGCCGTGGAGAAATTTACGGACAGACAGATGAGAGCAGACGGGAAAAAAAAGAAAAGAAAAGAAAGAAGGACGCTTGTGGTGGGTGGGTGCCTGAATGCGAGCTGGAGCAGCAGTGACAGTGATTGCGATGGAGATGGCGGTATCCATGTTCTGTCAAAAGCGGAAAAACAAGACGTCCCGTTTCTATGGAGACCAGCAAACAGTCATATTTCTTAAGGGAATACTGGGCTTCCTGCGGTGCTTAGTGATTGGCTCATTCAGATGCTGCAGACATGGTACCTGAGGGAGATGGCTCATACTGCTGGTCTTAGAGCTGTGAGGACAGGATGTGCACGGCTCAATGGACCAATCACCTCAGACACAAACAACATGCCTCTAACCTCCAGCTTGACTGTTTCTTGTGCGACACTGAGTGAAGCTGAGTGGGACAAGTGGGAAAAATGCGATGTGGTGTAAATAATTCTGACGAATTAACCAAGCAATAAGGTGGAGCTGGAATTAAAGGGATATTGCGTACCCTGTCTAAATACATCTGGCCACGTTAAAAACTAAATGTTCATGTAAAGAATGAAATCAAGTCAAAACTGCTCTCAGCTAATTAAGATCCAAGCGTTAGAGACTAATCGCTCACTTTACACACGCGCTTTGTTCTGTAAACATTCTAGACAGTGAACTCATAATCGGATTCATGTTTGAAAAAAACAACAACAAGCTGCACAAAAGTTGCTCTGGCAATCTGCGTCTCACTCCATAGGTCAACGTGAATATAAAGCAGCTTTATTAATGGAGCAGCACGCACATAAAGCACAAGGTCTCAGCCTTTCTGTACTTATAATGTAAATACATTAAAGCAGCTACATTGAAAGAGTATGCTTGTTTTTGTGCTGCATTCTTTCATATTGACGAATATAAGAACATTACATACTAAATAAATAAGCCAGATAAGCATGTAGAAAGGGTAGGAGTGGTTTTAACAATGTGTTTTATTGCATGATAAGACAAAATTATTTTTCTGTTGATTAGTGTCATAACTTCCTAAATACAATGACTCTGATGTATTGTACATGCTATTGTAGAGTTCCTTTTCAAACATCAGATATATATAACAAACTAATGTTTAATATTCAAACATTAAACATTAGTTTGTTTGGCCTACATGGTTAGATTTTTTGCTGCACCCTCTTTTAGTTATGTAGGATGTTTGTTAAGACTGCAATCTGAGGGGAGAGAGTATGACATCGGAGACCTTTGGAAAAGTCAACAGCAGAACCAGGTTATTGGCAAGAAATGTGAATAAACACGATAAAAGAAGTCCTTGTTTTCAGATGTGCTGACTGCTCGGCCTGAGAAAAACACTGAGCAAACTAGAGATCTCTAAGACCAGGTTAGTCAAGGCCGAGTTGGGTTTGAAACCGAGCGTGAATGGTGGAAATATACTTAAATATAAAATAACAATCACAGTTTTTAAAAGAAAATCAAATTATGGCTAACGGAAACTGGCAAGTGTAATCATCCTAATTACAGCTTCTTTACGACACCTTTTTGATGGAAACAGTTTTATGGTGTCGGTTTGTTGGTGGTATGATGACCTCTACATCCTTGCATCAAAGACTACAAAGGACGTAAATCTTGCGCTTCATTGTGTCATTGACATTTTTGTAGTTGTGTGTGATTTAATGTCCATCACTGCTTTGCAATCTTACACCCTGTTTTTACACTTTTAAAAGCGCAGTGGAGAGAACACACATGTTCTCTGGCTTAATGCACTTGAAGAAATCATTTCACGGCCTCACAGTGCGGCCGCCACAGAGTGAACAGCAGAAAAATAAAGAGCAATTATTGTGAAGCAGCACGTATGTCCTTGCTTTTGACTATATGAGAAACGCAGTGACCACACACACACACACACACACACACACACACACACACACACACACACACACACACACACACACACACACACACACACACACACACACACACACACACACACACACACACACACAACTTCCTGTCCTGTCCTTGGAAAATACAAGGCAGGGTTTATTGTCTGACCCATCCTTGGAGGTTATAGGCACC
This sequence comes from Nibea coibor, assembly GCA_023373845.1. Lineage (NCBI taxonomy): Eukaryota > Metazoa > Chordata > Actinopteri > Sciaenidae > Nibea > Nibea coibor. The sequence goes on from CM041726.1 coordinate 5,159,234, forward strand.
TCTTGTTGTTGCTCTGTCCCTGACAGCATGACACATCATCCTAGATGTTCACCTTTAGGCTGAAAATAAACAGAGCTTTAAAATGTGACCGTACTGCTTGAAGGATAAGTTGGTGTTTGTGGATGGCGTGTGTGTGTCTATGTGTGTATATGGTGGTGATAGACAGTGTGTGTGTATGAACTCTATGTGACAATGTGTGTGTATGAACTCTATGTGAACCACTGTGTATGATAATCAGGCACCTTGAGTCTAACAGTTTCTGTTGTAGATGCTTAAATCAGGATGCAGTGCAAACTGGTCACCTGCCCCAATAACTGGAAACCTCAAGGTACTTTTATTGATCACGGTGAAGTATCTGACCGAATCAAAGAAAACAATGTTCCCTCAAACAATTGAAATGTGTTTCCTCTTCCTGTCAGATACCTGGGTGATAAACATGTCTGCTGTAATGCTGAGTGTGTACCAGGCTTTTGCATACTTCATAAAGTTTTTGATTCTACCTATAAATAGCACTACAGTGGTAAGGTCAATATACTTGGATGTTTTCTGAGCGTGTGCATGTGTGTGTGAAATTGTGCATCAGAGGTGTGGTCAACATACCGTCACCTTCTCTAAATCAGCTTCTGAGGAGGTGGGAGACAGGGGGCTGATGGGACTGAGGGAAGGGGAGCTTCCGACACTGGAGACGTACTCGGGATCAGGAACGTACAGAACCTGCAAACACAATCCATGTCTGTATTTAGACAGGCGCTGCCTTTGTGCAAACACGCACCGCATGCACACACACACAGGGAGCAATAAAAGAGACACATAGTTCCCACACACCGAGAAACCACAAGTGTACAATGGCAAACAACATGAAATCATGTGACATGGACTTGTGCTTTCACTAGGATAAATACAGAAGAGGGAAAGTGAGTGTTATGGTTAATCAACAAGTTAGATTTAGCAGTAATGGGCACATGGTGTCTGGTGGTTTTCATATAGTCAGAACACATGCAGTGAATGCATTCATTTTCCATGCTTACATTAAGTTTTAGTTCCATCTGTTGTGTAATTAAGAAGGAGATGGCTAGCTGTTAAAGGAATTGTTTGCCCTTTTGGGAATCGCACTTATTTACTGTCGTGCTGCAAGTCAAATTGTCACCTTTTGGCTAGAAGTTGGGAGATAGGATATCAGTCTAATCACAGCTTTAGGGTCAACTAAATGAGCTGTTTATTTGCAGTGTAGCTTCTGCTTCAGCCGTGGAAGGAGAGGAGGAATGATGCTTCAGTAAAGTGCTCTCAACACCTCACGGATTGGACACAGCTCAACACTGGCATTGTTTGCCAAGAGCTGAGATGGGGGATGCCAACGGGATTGGTGTACGCGCCTTGTCTCCATTCACCTGGATGTCTTTTTGGCGCCAAGTAATACAAAATATCGTTTTTTGGATGTGTGTCACTTTCCCCCATTAAAACAAAAAAACTCATTTAGATTTGGGTCTACTGCTGAAAACTGGGAAGGGAAGCTGGCAGTGTGTTTAGCGTGCTAAAGTTGGGTAGCTTGTGTCATGTTGTCGGAACTAAAGCATCTTTGAGAGAATTTAAGGATCACACATATTATTATACCTTTTTAGAAACAAAATAGGTCCTTTGCAATGAATTGCATCCTAATGGGACAAGTGACACTGTAATTATCAGGCAATTAGGTGGGGATGCAGATAGTAGGGACGGGAACAGTGACTCAGCAAATTGCTCGGAGAAAGTAGGAGGATAAACACATGCAGCATGTAATGTTCCCCCCCAAAAAAACATCCATCTCCAGTTTTTCCACCTAAATTCCCACATGTACTGCGGAAAATGTTTAGTGACTGTGAGATCAAGGCAAGCCATTGAGAATGCATAATGAAGTGTCAAAAACAGCTATTACGAGATCGAGCGGTGAGTTAGGTGCTGTAGTTATGAGGTAGCTGTGGGACAGTGATGAAGTGATGCAGCTGAATATATCAGTGAATGCGTGCACGGCGGTTCACACCTGGCCAGGCACCACTGCTCTGGAGAACAGCTTGTTCAGCTGAACCAGCTCGTTGGGTGTGGTGTCAAACTTGAGCGCAATGCTGTTCAACGTGTCCCGCGATTCCACCTGGACCACAAGACAAGAGAGAGGACACAAAAATCACACTCCTGCTTCTGTTTAGGGCATTTTCCATGAAGTTGTACAGGGAAGATGTGGAAAGATGATGAAAGACGGAGAGAGAAAGGATGAGAAAGTGTTTAGCAGGTTTTAATGTTGCTTGATTTTTGTATGTTAAGATTTTGGGATGTTATGCAAATGAAATCTGTCAGCTGTTGACCAGAAATAGATTCCCACAGGAAGCAATGTTGCTGGTATAAATATGAACTGACATGAATGTCAGCAGCAGTCTCGTGTTATTCTTCTGAACCACTTGTTTTTCACTTTAAAAACATGGAGGACTCTTTCATGTTCACAAAGTCTGCGGGTAGCACTCTGTATTAAAATGATTTTTATTATCATTGATTAATCTCTCAATTATTTGATTAATCATTTTGTCTGAAAAGCACCAGACAATCATGCAAAAAGCCTTTCATAATTTCCCCACATCCAAGGTGATGTCTTCAAATCGACCGTTTGCTAAACCCCCGAACAGTGATTGTTCAATCATAGCTTAGCAACCGTAACCAGGCATAGCAAGCCTGTCAGGCTTTAGAGTTCCCCACATGTTGAAGCATTGTGCATGGGGCTGTACTGGCCGGGGGGTAATGTAGGGTAGAGGGCGTGTTTGTGTCTGCTCTGGTGTGAACTGCAACTAGTAGCATGTGTGAGTAAACTAGCTTGCTACCTGCTTTCAAGCCTTTTTTCTTCTAACGGTAACAGTGAAACATACTGCTAAGAAATCAGTATCTAACCCTTGTCAGGCTTGTTGAAGTATGTAAGCTAAGCAGAGTATAATATTATTATTATTATTATTATTATTATTATTGTTATTATTATTATTATTTCTACCATTTAGCTTAATTAGCTTGAGGACAGGTGGTGCTAGACAGGTGGAGTCGTCATTTATTTTTTAAAAATGTAGCTTTTGTCTCGTTTTGAAAGTACCCACAGTTTGAAAACCCTTTTTGGGTGGTAAATCTGCTACCATTTTCATGCAAAATGTGTTATATGCAGCGTGAGAATAGAAACCTTACAGGTGGATCAACAACTAAGGGGTGCGGCTTAGCAAACATTTCATTTACATCAATACAAAGCTTTCATTTGAGGAGCTCCACCCAAACGATTGCTGACATATTTGCTAAATCAATAACTTCAGCATATTGTATGAAAATAGACAAGCTGATTAACTGGCTGATCTATGAAGTCAAATCTTGACAAAGCAAACTGAGCCGAATTAAGTGTACAAAAAGCAGAAGAAGACTTAACACTTCATGTCAGTTGGGATTTATTATATCACGCAGGCTGCTGCTGTAGCTACATCCTGTGCTCAGCTGCTGCACCCTGCAGTTTGACACAGGTGCATTTGCTTGTCTCCACCAGTTAAAATCCATACAACAGAGATATGCTCCACGTGTCTGAACTAGTTAAGCATCTAACACGCCCGGTGGGAGTTTCTACTTTCCAAATAAGGATGACAACCATGTCAGATAGCGCCTGTGTGTATGCGAGGAAGACGGCATGAGCGGAAAAACAGTGTGCTCAAGGGAGAGAACCCCCAAAAAACCAGACAGGCAGGGCCGACTTTGAGCTGTGTATAATTAGGACAGGATAATGGCACTGTGTGTTTTAGCGCAACAGTCATGGGACTGCCTCTGTGTTCTCAGCGCGCACGTGTGTGTGTGCAAACAGCCCTGCAAAAAACAGCTTCTTAAAATTCTTGACATGACAGATTGTTTCCAGCAGGATGTTCACGCACAGACAGTCAGTCACAGGCCACAGACAGGTAGCTGAGGAAGGGGAACTAAGACAGACACAAGCTGGAACATTAGTAACACAGAATCATTGTGTGTGTGTGAGGCAGACACACATGACACGATCAAGATCATGATCATGTCAACACATAACAACGAGGGGAAGAAGCAGAAAATTCACAAACTCAGAAGCTGTTAGCAACCAGTGACTGTTTTCACAGTAAACATTGACGGTGTCATGCACCAACTCAAGCTCCGAAGACAGATCTTTATGTTTTAAGGTAGCAACTGAGAGTTGTTATTAAAATATTAAAAGCTTTCACATTTTTCACTGTATCAGGCGAGTGTCAGGCAGCATTTCAGGAGACTAAATCCTCAGTAAACTCAGAAACAGAAAGATAAAGAGCACATGGGCTAAGATTTGGTTCGATACAAAGCTCTAAGGAATTAATATTCCAAATATTTGAAATATATAAAGTGCACTTGATTTAGCAAGAACAATGGAGCCATTAGGGATCATCTCCAGAATCTGAAGAAAAGCATTCAGCAGCACGAATATTCAGAATGGATTATTTAGCCTGTTACAGTAGCATGAGGTGCTTTGTGAGGTCAGGACGGGTTGGGGACAGTAGAAATGTAGCCGTGGACCAGTCTGTGGTTAAATGAAGCCGGAGGGAATGAGATAGGAGAGACAACATTAGGTGATATTCAGTTAAACAATCTTCAGTATTAGAAACACATATCTGTAAAATAGCAGCATACTTTGATATATTTATTCTGAGTTGAAGAGTCCATAAAAACACTGCAGTGGTGCACTGAACCCCTCAGAAAACTCTGAGACAAGCCGACTGTGTCCAGTACAAATTCGTTTCACATCAACATCAGCCTCATGTACCAAATATAGATGTCATTTTAAAAATGATTAATGATTATGGTCATTTAAATTGGCTAAAAATCAAATTAATTAATTCAGGCAAATACCCGTCCATAATGAGGTTATGGTTTGAAGCAACATCACTTCAGTCAACCAGAGGACCAACGTCTCTGGGAAAACCCGCTTTCTAATGATGGCAGAAATGCAGCAGAGAGCTAGTAAAGGACTAATCACCATGAAAGCACAGTCACTGTACACAATAATACTGCTGTGTCACATGTTTTGGCTTGAGAGCACAGCTCTTTAGATTTTGGAGCTGAAACGTCTTGTGATGTTAATCACTTGCTTGTTGAGCAATTAAAAAGTCACTAAATGACGGCAATCACTAAAGCTTTGAAATCAGCTGATAAAATAATGTGTCATTGTTATCGATGAACAGTCTTATCATCACAGGTCATTCATTACACATTTCTTCCTGTCCCATGAATCTAGACTGGGCTATGATGACTGCATTTGCTACAGTTGGACAGATCTGAACTGAGAGTGTTAAACCAAGGACCAGATTGCAGGCTACACTGGGTTTAGATGCCCTAGTCTCTGGGGGGAACAAACTAATCAGATCCCAGGTCCCGGTCACGCTGCTGGGATACAGTCTCACTGACTCAGCAATGTGTGCAACTTTGTTTGGACAACAATGAACAAGGCAGAGCAGGGATGCAGTGTGCAGTATGGATTGGGTGGATAAGCTGTACTGGCCTAATAGTGAGCAGAACTACACTGCAGAGTATGACAGGACGGTTGAAGACTTTTCTAGGCTCCTAACTAGTTGAGAACCAGAGGCTAACCTTCAGGCCTCCAGCTGCCCTCCAACATCGCCACAGCTTAAAACAAAATAACTCATTCATCAGATGTAGCAAAAGACAAGTGAAAAATAACACAATGATTCACATGTCGACATGTCGCCTGTTAAACTAGACGACTATTTTCGCCCTGTCGAAGGGTCAAAGTTGAGAAGCACAATAACAACATTTTACTCAGATGATCAAATAACCCATCTTGATTAAATGTTAATTTGATTGTTCTCTAGAAACAAATGAAATTAGACTTCCTTCAGATTTCAAAATGCTATTTGATACCTATAGAATTTCACTGCTTGTTCATCAGACCACATTTAATTTAGTAATTCGATCAAAAGTTGAGATTAAGTTAAATGGAGTTTGCATAGCGACCAAGGCAGTGAGGTCATGGACAAAGCTCACGGCTGACTCATGGCTGTCAGTGTTAGGAATGTAATGTCATTCTTAACAAGTAAGAATGCAACCAGTACTATTGTAATACCCAAGATTATTCTTGATCTTTATGAAGGTCTCCATCTTGTCTCAGTATCAACCGCGTTTCTTCTTCCTCGCTACAAGACCACAAATGTGGCTATTACTACACTGCCTGTGCAATGTGAATGAAATGCAACGTTAAGAAAGTCATTGTGGGAAACTGGAGTAGAAGCTGTGGCTGTCTGAAAGTCAGTCTCCCACTCCCTAGTTCTTCTCCAGATTTAGTCTCAACTTGGTCTCAAAGTCTTGTCTCTGGTCTTGGTCTTCATTTTAGGTGATCTTGACTATAACACTGGATGCAATGATTTCAGATTTCAGCAAAACGCAGGTTGATTTATTTGCAGTAAGGAAAATGAGAACATCTCATATGAAGGTGTTACACCCTTGAGGGTATTACTGTATGTGCTGTTTGGGGAGCGTTAAATATATAAACAGCGCAATTCTCCTTTTCCTGCTTTGTTGCTGTGAGTTTATGTTGCATGCAAAGATTAACTCTTAATTCAATGCCTCCTCAGTGATTGAAAGAGACAGCATTTTAAATTATGGTTCAGTGTGAAATCAGTTAATCGCTACATCCCGAGACACATTCCATATGAGCACTATCAGGATAGGACAACCACAGATAGGCAACGTCATCAGCTATTATTTAGAAAGGACTGTAGACCTTATGTTTCATAGTCTGTTCAGTTAATTTGTAGCTGACTACCTATTTTACGGCAGCTCTTGTCCATATTATATCATGAGCAGTGCTTAAGCACCAAGTTAACACATTCCCTAACACCCCGGGCATACCATCAACAACAAAATTCCAACACTTCCGTTTGTATAACTGCAATTGTAAGTGTCACAGCATTGTTCAGTTTTTTCCACTTAGGTTTAACTTGTCAACATGCAGTGAAACTCAAATATAACTCAGAAAGAAAGCTATGATAATTGGCAAGTATCCAGGTCAGGATATCAGTCAGTAAAACAGAACATTTGGCTGAGTTAAGGTAGGCTGAATTGAAAGTCCAATAACGGTCATGCACGGTCAAGTATTAAGTGCTTGACAGCCAAAAACCAGCAAACCAAACTTGGTTTATCCTCTACTGTTGAGTCAACGCACTCACTAATCTCAGATCTGTTTGGATTCAAGCTGGTCAAGTCAGGAAATGCAGTCCAAAGAAGAAGGAAGTGTGGTGACAAAAACTAGAAAATTCTTGGTGCCTTTCACCATAGTGACTAAGAGGAGCCGGCAAAGCAAAACCACAAAGGAGACATAAGGAGGACGTGGCGACAGTTAAGTGTCCCATCTCAACCAGCTCCTCCTCCATGGCGTCGTTAACAACCGTGCTTAGACATCCTATGACGGCATCAAGGTCCCTCATGATTTGCCATCTCCTCAGCTGTGTAAAGGGAGCCGTACTGTTCATTCAGACAACAGCGTGTCAGCTTGATAAATGTCCTGTCTCAAAGAAGACAGCGGGCGTCACAGAGATCAGCTCAGAGTGGCAAAGTCTCTGTGACTCAATACAATGACAGACACAAATACAGACTAGCTGTGTATTTAAAACAAGGCCATGAATAGTAGCATAATAAGTATGGCTCAGCATTCAAAATCATTACTGTGGTGTGTCATAAACATTCAATCATCCCATCCTATCCTTTTGGATGATGTCGTTGGTACATGGATGTCATTTGAAAAGTCTTGTTTTTTGTTTAGTTAGGAAGATAAAGAGTTAATAATCAGCAGGGCTCCTACAGTGTCAGAGCCTTTCATCCAGGCGGCTTCAGCACAGTGCATCGATTCTCCCTAGGTGCTATTTGCTACCGTCTCATCCATGAACTATTTATTTTTAGCTTTATAGCTCCTCTGTTGCGCAGCACAAAAGCCTGCCTATATGACATTCAGGTCTACAGGACATTTACAGCTGCTAAAACACTGTTTTTATGTGGCTTTCTTCAGCATTCTGCAATATAAAGTCACCTATTTGGCTTATATGGAAGAAACCTCTGCTTTTTGCTCCACAAACTGGATATTTAAAGCTTAACGTGGCCTATGACAGCTGTTGGCTCTTGTTTCAAATAGCTGCTCTGGTAGTTCTTATATCAGGAGCTCAGCCAATCAATACGGGTAAAAATATCTGGTGTTCAATGAAGTAAACAAAGCAAAGCCAGGTGGTGGGCTGATTTTGGCACCAAATGAGGTTTAATAATAGCATGATTCAAGTTTGCTTTTTAAGCTTAATTAATCAGAGCCACATAGGAAAGCAACACGGCTAGCTTTAAACATCACAGAAGCACCAGGACACCACTAAAACGACACGTGTATATGTGACTTCACAGAACCTAAGAGGTGCAGCCATTGATTGTACTGTAAGAGGAGCTATCGCTAACTTAATTAAGCGACAAAGGACAGGGGACATGCAAATGTGACCCACCGATAAAGACCTGTTATTGACACTTTGACAGACGAACGAGGGAAGGGGGGAAAGAGAAAGAGAGAGTGTAATCACAATCAGTATCATGGCCACTAATGACAGGTGCACCCCTATCGTCTTATCCTCCGGATCAATAATACCCATTATTCATCTCAAACTGGGGATGAATAATTAAGCTTCTTCCTCTTAGGGTGACATCCGTCCTTTTGAGCAGAGGGATAGAGGAAGGATAGGAGGCTGTGGCAGCCATCTTGAGAGTGAGTGACATCTAGCTAATGGTCACCTTGTTGAACATAAGAGGACGCGCAGATTCAACAAAGGCAGTGGGACCGGACAGCCAAAGACTAATAGCTCCATTAAAGAGTCCGCTGGCATCTTTGTAAGAACATTAAGTATGGAACATGAGAGCAAATCTATGAGTGCTACTGCAAAAGGTCGACCAAGAGAATAAGATGCAACCTCAGAGCTTCAGATTATTAAGCAGAAAGGTGTTTAAAAGTAACCTTCACAGGTGGTGGCTGTTCCTGTTTCTGCTCTGAGGCCTCCTCAAGATTGTTTGTGAAAAATGTGAAAATGAGTCACAAAGGGGAAAAAAACCCACACCAATGAATCCACTGTGTCATCACCAAACAAGGAATAAAACTCAACAGCGTACGGTTTAATCACCCATAATGCCATATCAAAGCAGCTATCGCTTCTCATTTTATAATGAAGGATGAAGCCCAGCTTTAGCATGACAGTTGCCATGGTGACTTTGTCGTTACTATCCTAATGGCATGTCTATTGTGTGCAACTACACCCTTGCTGATCGTTTGCAGACCTAAATTTAGACCCTCTATAAGTGACAGGGGAGAAAGTCACATTATTCCGACCTTTTCAAGGAGACACAGAGCAAGTTTGCTGTCTCACTTTCAGGCTGTGATGGATCCCTCTGTGTGCCAGGCTCTGACCTCCTGCTTCAGGCTTCAATAGCCTTTCCACTAATTTATCAACACATTCAGGGATCTAACACTAGACTATTTATTGAGTGAGACTCACCACTAAACACCAAATATATACAATCCTTGCTAATTTTCCAAGTACCAAATAATGGTATTTTACTTCCTTTGACAGAGCGTAGAGACTGACTCTGTCTCTGTGATGCGTGTTTACCAGATAACAGCCAAGGTGCCTTTTTTGAAGTCTGGCTGACTAACAAAATAAATATTGATACAGCTTATAAAAATCTAAAAATGAGAGACTTGCTAACGGCATTGATCCTTTCCTTGGTTTTATGGAGACAATTGGGCGCAGGAATATTATAATGAGGGAACAACTTTTTAAAAGGTCGCTGTCAGAATGACGCACTCTAGCTCAAATCCTGAATGAGTGTTAAGGATGGATGCTTTTGAGATGCTGATTGTGAATAACGATGGATGACCGGGGCATCCCTTGTCATTTTGCTTGTTAGCACAGTGTGCTAAAATAAGTCATTTATCACCTACAAGTGAAAATACAGCTGAAGCAGTGCTACAACCTCTGTAGCATCTCTTTTATTAACTTTAAGCAAGAATCAGAGGCTCCAATGTTAAAACAACTGAACATGGCACGTTCAGTACTGACATCTGGGCCATGCATTAGTCTCTTCTTCTACTTATTCACCTCCATCTTCTCCATATGTATTCCCCACTATCCCCTCCTTCATCTCTTTTAACAGCATCCTCTACACACCCCTCCAATCCCATCATCCAATGACTTGGACCCCTACTCTCAGAGAGGGAGCTGTGAACGAGCTGAAACAGTGGGATCTCCTCTGCTACCCAGCGGTGAATAATGCAATCAGAGATTCAGAGAAGCACTGATTGTCAGGAGGGTGCGGAGTTAAAGGCTGCAGCTGATGTGTGTGTGGGACACTCATACACACGCACACATACGGTCAACGGCGTATGACTCATCTAATGTCCACGAGTCCTCTAATTCCCACCGTGGCTCCTCTAAGCCCAGCATAAATCCATTCAACCTGCAGACTGGTGACACTGAGAGACCATGGGCTCTGTCATTATCACACATTATTTTCATGACATGGTGACATCACGTCACATTGTAGTTCATATACAGCAGAGTGGAATTTATAAAGCATAGAAAAACTAAGATTAACTGTGTGGAGACACGTTAGCCGAGGATTGAACCTAAATGTATATTTTTGGGACAGACCGAAATGTGCCAGCAGCTCTAAGTGAGTCATGCTTTTGCCATTTCCTGCCATTTCCATTGAACTTCTTGTTTGTCTCCTTGTGTTTTGCAACACTTTTGTCTTGTTTTTCTGAAAGAAAGCTCTGTGAGGCTGTGCTTTGGCAGAGCAGTGTTGTAAGCCATAACAATGGCAATGCTAACATGCTGAGCATGCTCAGGCTGATGAATTAAAATACTGGGCAAATATCTTGACCTGATGATGGCGTTTGTAGAAAAGATAGGGGACTGTCAAAGTTAATACAACTATTCAAGGGTGACATAAATGTGAAATTTCATGCTAATCCATCTACTAGCTGTTGAAACATGATGCATATAACAAAAGGTTCCATTCTCATGGCAGCATTCAGGAATCAACAAGTATTTAGTAGTTATCCTCTGGGAACCATAAATGTCTGTATAAATGTTATTGTCCAATAACTGCTGTGAGATTACAGTCTGGACTAAAGCAGTGGACTGACCAACTGACCGACTAACCCTGCCATGCTAGAGCCATAGCCACTAGTATGGCTGAATATTTCAAATAACACCCGGAACGATGTTGTAAAAGTGAATGCACATTTTAGGTAATAACAATGGCTTTACAACAGCCCACGAGAGCACACAGAGGTTGTCACTCTATCTGACCGATCATGTTATTGGCAAGAACGACAACATCATGGATGCTGACAGGCTCCTTTTTCCTTCCCAGGCCTACAAACTAGAATCCAGACAGTCCTTCCCCCAAAAACTGCTCTCTAGTGTCACTATACAAAATGTAATGAGAGCTTTGCTGTGCCAGTTTTACTGAGAGCACTGCAATAGACTGAAACAGAGTGTGGGCTGGGAGGTTCAGGCCAAAAAAAAAAAAAAATTCAATATGACTCAACTTTAAAGAATAATACTGCTCATCACAATGTAGATGTTATCTTTGTAGTTTGGGCCATGATTGCTTCTGTTATGATGACACTGAACGACATGTTAATCTTCTGACATCTCGGAATGTGGCAAAAACACAAAGAGAAGTCTGATGAAGTACGAAAAATAATGTGAGAAAATATGACTTTATTTGACATTAAGCAAAGAGAGGTAATGTGGGAACTAACTGGAGATGTCAGCATCTTAGAATCCCTGTGCCACCATGATGGCATGATTAGACAAGTCTGCCTTTCCCGCTCTGATGCCTGCCTGCAAGTCAGCACCTCGCCAGAATAGGTGCGTGTTCTCCCCTCAGGCTTACAACGAAACGAACACCCATGTAGCAATAGATCAAAATTTCCCCAATCATATTTGCAGCTATTTGCTAGTCAAGACGCCCTGAGGATCCCTGGAGTTCAGGCAAAATCCAAAATAGCATCCCAACTGGAGCATCTACGTCGAAGTTAGTGTGTCTTCAGATAAATATGTCTCGCTCTCAGCTCTTCACTTTGCTTGACTTTGACTAGCCGTCCTCTCACCTCTGTGCTGCTCTTTGCCTCTCTTTATCTACGTCTATTCTGTCTCCTCATCTATCTCTGTTGTTCCCACACACTTCCAACGCCTTTTTTTTTTTTTTTTTTTTTTTTTTTTTTTAAATTGGGTGCAGGTCAGCCAATAGCTGGACTTGGCTCAATGGACTGGCGTTATCAGTGTCTAGGCAGATGGGTTGCAGCTGCTCAGGTTATTTCTCAATACATGAAAAAAAACAAAAAAAAAACAGGGCCAGCGAGGGAAGCTTGCATGTGAGGTAGAGGGGTGAGGGAGGGGAGTGGGAGGGAGATTGTATTGATAAGGTGTCATAAGAGGAAACCCTCCTTTTTCCTGTGAGCGCCGAGCGATAGATTATAAACTTATCTGCTGGAGAGCGAAATAAGGAAACGTCGCTGGCTGTCCCCTCGGCGCGGGAGATGAGTTTAAGATAAAGCTGTTTCTCAATCACTGGTACAGTGGCAACCATGTGTCTGTCACAGTGTAAGGCAGGCTGTGTTATACCACCTTAAACGCTCTCCTTGGCCCTAAGCCTCGTTGCTATGTGCCGTTGCAGCATGTCAGTCTAGAGGACATAATCATTGGCAGTGTTCGATCCATCCATCACACTAGCCGCATTCTTGTGTGTGTGCGTGTGTGTGTGTGTGTGTGGAGTGGGGGATTTAACAAGGAGGAAAGAGCAAGAGAGACTGATGGCTGACAAGAACATGATTGGTATGCTGTGTGACTGAGATATGAACCTCCCACCCCCACCAAACTAAACACTAAATTTCTCCCTATTTTGCCAAGCCACCACCATTTATGACTTGCTGACTCGTTGTGACTCCTTCTGCTCTCATGACACGGCACTTTGGCTCTGACAAATATAATGTTGTCGTTGGTTTAGGTTTGTTCAAGCCCCAGCAAGATAAACAAGGACCCTGTAAATCAGCAAGTCTTAGATGACGGACAGGTTTTGGGAGGTGGCTGATGTGGAGGTGGTGTTGGTGTTGCTGAGGTGTTGAGGAGATGTGAAAAGGGAGCCAATCACAGTGCCGGAGCCCAGAGCAAAGCGGGAACGGAAAGACAGGGAGTTTCGGGAGAAGCGACTGGAATGTCAGTGAAGACACCACAACCTCACCCCCTCCCCCTCCCCCTTCTATCCTTCATCCCATCATCTCTTTTCAGCAGACACCCGGAGCTGAGTCACAGCAATCCCACTCCTCACTGTTGCCACGGAGAGAGAGAGAGGCAAGGAAAAACAGTCTGACTGCAGCTGGATTTGAGGGTCATTTGAAGAACACAACCAGGCAAAGCAGAGACGGGCTCCATTTTCAGCTCACGCCAGGGAACCAGAGCCCTCTCTCTCTCTCTTTCTCTCTCTCTCTCTCTCTCTCACACTCGCCTCACCCCCTCCCTCCCCTTCTCCTACACAACAGCTAAATCAATAGAAATGACAACGCAGTTGGAAGGTCATTCGCGAGCGCGGCGAGCTCTGTGGTGGAATGCTTTCCAATATGTGGCACAGGAGAACGAACGGGAAAACAAACACAGATCCTGACAGTGCTCCCGCTCGTCCGTCCTGAGCTTTACAGAGCCGCTATAATTCCTCTCTGCTTTCTATACATCAACATGCAAAATGGAGCTGAGCGTTGTGCTGCTGCACAGGGAGTCAGAACAGAGGATATACTGTTTCCATAAGCTTTCTATCAGCTACCCTGCAGGTCAGAGTAAACACACACACACACACGGTCCTCTTTATGTAAACAGTCTGAGAATGAGATACACGTGTTACACTTGCAAATCCATGAAATGCTTCTCCCCCTCACTAATGAGCTACTAAGCATGGTCAGACACGATGCCTTCACAACACACAAACACAACAGCTACAGCTAGAATATTGCCGGAGCTAGTCAGAGCTACAGAAACCACCAGCAGCAGACAGATAGACACACACGTAGAGGAGCAGTAGCAGCACAACAGAAGAAGAAAAAGCGTCAAAAACACATAACGACATTAACACAGAAAGAGCAGAGTTGCTGTGTGCTTTACTCACAGAATATTCAATGGTCCCTTTGGGTCTCTGGAACGACATGCGCCTTCCATCCTTCTTTTCTGGAGTCTTCTTCTGGCCGGTATCTGAAAGCAAGCGAGGCAAGGTACGCATTACATTCATGTTCCTCTCTCCCCAGCTTGTCACAAGCTGCCGTTTCCCAGCCCCGTGGGTAGACAGCTCATTCGTCAACAGTGAGCGAGCCAGCCAGCCAGCCAGCGATGTGAGCTGTGAGAGCTGGACCACTTTCTCTCTCTCTCTCTCTCTCTCGCTCTCTATCTCTCTCCCTCTCTCTCTATCCTTCTCGCTCTGCTTCTACCCTCCTGCCCTCGCTCTCCCTCTACACTGTCCTCTCTCTCTCCCTCTCCCTTCTTCCTCCTTGCCCACCGTGCGTGCAGTGCAATGACAGCCGCTGAAACCGGTTCACCTCGTCTTCCTCTCCCTGTTGCCTCTCACAGCAGACAGAGAGCAGCCTGACCTCCATCGGGGCACTGCTGCTCTGGATGCGAGCCCGAGAGGAGACGAGGAAGACGGATTCAGTTGGGAAGCGGTGGAGGGAGGGGTATGGGGGGGGTTAGAGATGGAAAAGAAGGAAAGTGGGGGCTGAACTAGAGGGTGAATGGAGGAGAAGGGAGGGTTTGGTGCTACGTGTTGGATGGGTAATGGGGGGATGGAACATGGGGAAGCGTCAACTGAAGAAGAGGGTGGCAGTGTAGAGCTGTAGTGGTAGCTCTAGCTGTTTTTAGGCAAGAAGAAATATACTGGATTTCCCACTTTTGTGAAGGAATCTGCAGGGTTGGAAGGTACTACAAAGTGCATGAAGGGGCAGAAGGTAGAGGTGAAGATCCAGGATGGATGGTTGAGAATAAGAGAAGGACAGCGGGTAAAAGGAATATGATATGCTAGAGATGGCTAGTTTTAGGGGTAGAGAGAACAAATAAGAAAAGGGTGGAAGGTGACAGAAGATGATGGAGGAAAGCATGTGAAGAAGCTGGGGGGGCTGGGCGCAGTTGGGAGAATGCATGGAGATGAAAGCAAGAGGGTGGATGGAATATCGAAGCAAGGAGATGAAAGACTGAAGCAAGAGATAGGAAGGAGATGAAAGAAACTGGAAGGAAACTCTTGGGAATGGAGAAGATCTAGAGAAGGGGCTCACTGTGACTTTAGGCTGAAAACATGGAGCATGGACATGAGGAATAACGTACAATGCTGTGTAGGGTGGAGAGCTAAGAAAGGAGTTTATTGGAGGAGGTAAACAGAGTTTATGTTGGCCATATGCTGACCCAGTGCACTCAAATGGCTCTCTTTTATGTCCTTCTTTTCTAGGTGTTTCACATGACTAATGAGTCTCTATATCAGTGTCTTTCTCATCAGGAATCTCACATAGCTCAGAACATGAGTCATACACCAGTGTTGCTATTTCTGGGGCTCAGGCCTGCCTGGTAGGAAGTGAAAACGGAGGGGAAATCAGAGCTGCTTCAGGTGTAAATATCTGTTTCGTGAAGACGATATTGTAGGTATTGTAGCTTGACGGAGTGTAGGCTCAGGCTGGTAAATGTATGCATTTAATATGGATGTTGTCAAATGAGACTGGATACTGTCTGACAATCTGATCATGTGGTACGTCATAATCACCAGAGAAAAGAACATTTCAGGAAAGTGGGTGCCTATATACCATTTTTAAAAAAAAATTGATTTACAGATATCAAAAGGTGGTGCCCATTATTCGGATAAACACAGTTTGTTGAGTCTCATCAAATACGAGGCTTGTGGTTATGGTAAGTAACCTACCAACCCAAAGTATTATATTTGATATCTGACCTGGGAGCATGAACTTTGGGTTCTGTGGCTTGCACCGAGAGACTTGGTTTGGTTCCCATTTGCCATACGCAAAAGTAACAGTAGTATTTGATAATCTCATAATGAGACTCAACAATCTCTCCAGTATGGCTGATGCCACCTTTAGACTGATTGGAAATTTATCTTTTGTATCCCAAAGTTGGCAACAGAGCATTTTATTGTTGGTGTAGGAGAGGACAAGTACTTGTAGGCATTAGCCTTCGAATGATCATTATAAAAGAATTATTGTTGGAGTTACTAGTTATTGCTGCTCTTTTTGGGTTTCCAGGTCTAATTATTGTCAGTTCTCTTCAGATCAGGTCAGAGTGTGCTTGGGATCCTTTTGGATCAAGTCTCTCTTTTTGATATCAATTTATTTATTTGTTTGTTTTTTTTATTTTGTTTGGTTAAGTTTTTTTACTCGTCCGTTTCAGATTGGAACCATAAAACCCCTACAGGAAGGAGTGATTTCACCCTTCTCAGATCAGAGCCCCGAAAATGTGAAGATATATTGTAGTATTATATTATTAAGTATTATATTTTTTTTATTAGATTATCCAGTATTCAGTAGAAAAACATTAAAACAATAATATGTGTTAGTGTGGAATGAACTTCCATTTCCAACCCTTGTGATTATCATGTGACCTTCTAGATTCAGGTATACACCCTCAGGCTGGGAACCATTATATTGGAGTATAAGTACAACAGTCCCTGTTGGCTCAGTCATTATATTTTCATTATCAATCCTTTCTCAAAATCTTTTGTGTGTAGTATCTTTAAATAGGACCAACAATCCTCTCTGATTATTTGCACTTCCTTGATGCACTCTCTTGGAATATCTGTTATATTTGATATTGTCAACAGTGCCCAGCTAGGGTAGTGTATAAAATAACCTGTAGCATAATGAAAACGTTCTAAGGATAAGGAGTTGGGTTGAGAAAGAACACAATGGCTGCACAAACTGTGGGCGTGTGCAAATAAATTATTCAGTATCCAAATGAAAACCTTAGGAGGATGATTACTTTCAGTGGAAGAACACAAACCCGGCCTGCAGATTGTAGATGATGATGCGTTTTAGTTGCTATTTAGAGTCAACACATCATAACTGTGATTCCATGCTTTCTTGTTATGAAATATAATCCACCATGTCTCTGCTTGATTGCGGGTCATGCCAGTGGGACATACTGCATGTAACCTGACTCGGTTAGTAAGCAGCCAAGGTGTCGATCTGCTTTGTTAGCTGCAGGATTGCAAGGACAACATAGATTTGTGCATCGTCTTGCTTTTGTCGTGGCTTGACGTGCTTACACACAGCTGTAAACACTGAAGTGATGCAGACTGAGCACAATCCGGGTTAAAAACAAGATCACACTCCCAAATAATACAGAACGAGAGGAATGACGGAGAGCGAAAGAGAATAACAGATATGCATTAACAGCTGCAGGGGTGTTCGCACATGGTGAGCCAGTGATTGGTCTAAAATTAAACATCACCGTGGATGGTGGCACAAGATATGGGCATTTTATTCACACTCCAGACACACAGCGGAGCTCAACACCAGGGCATCTTCAGTAACAAAGGCTCTAGTTTCATCCCACTCCACAGGAAACCAGGAGCATCTGTTGTCTCTAAATAAGCCCGGCTTCTAGAGGGAAGCTTCTTCTTAAGCCCACAAATCACAGCCTGTTTGTTTCATGAGACCCAGTGATGTATTGGAATTTTGATTTTCAGTCAAGAATGTTTTTTTGTGGTCAATATACCAGCAGATAGTATTTCAGCTTCGATTTTTAAAGTCTTTACCATAACAGAAGCACACTTACATTGCATTGCGTGCATGAGGGATCATGCTACATGCTCGAAATGGCTGGAAAACAGGCTGCATGGGAAAGGCGTGAACTAATAGGCCTGTGGCGAATGCCAATCTAGATAAAATAGATGCAGTTATCTTCGCAGAGCAGCACAGTGGGGAAAATTTCTAACAGAGGTGAGCCAAGGTCGCTAGTTATCTAATTTGTTGTTCAACCAAGTAAAACAACAGTTGCCACAGTGTAAGCTCCTTTACTGTTGTTGTTTCCCATAAAGAACATTTTGCTTGGCTCATTAATGGGCTGAATTACAATTACACTGGGTCAACTGTGGGAGAAGCTGTGTGACTCGCTCACACACTGAAAGGAGCTGCTGTGTGTCACGAAAAACAAAGGCTGCCTCTCACTGATCCTGGATGTAAACAGCCACAGGAAGTCATGCCCGTCTGAGCAACTTAACAAAAAAATGTGTGACGGTGGGCCACCACACTGCTTCATGGCAACACAACCTTGGACAAGACAGGAGCACAGCTGGCACCAGTGAGGGATTTTTGTCCTTGATGGACGTCCACAGATGATCAAATATAAAATATGTGAGTGACTTTTATAGTCCTGTAACAGATTTGACTCTCGTCTCTCTGCAGCTTCTTGGTTTAATAGTCTATGTGGGGGTCTGTGACATGAAAACTGTGATAAACACCCCGCTGAGTGACATATTTGTGAAGTGAAGCTTCTTGAGGACAGAAGAAAATATTGATATTGGTAATTAAAATCTGTATTTGACAAAGAGGATAAAGGATAAAAAACATACATCTATCATGTGAACATGCATTCATAAGTTTTATCCTTCAAAAAAGAATGCTTTATTAAGTAATATGCAGTTACACACTGATGATTTTGTGCAAGGACATCACTATGAGGAGCTTGTGAAGAACAAGCTCCTCATACCTCCCATTGATGGATGTCCTCTGTGACTGAACTGTAGCTTCACAAACAAAAGAAACAATGAAAAGTGTCTCCATTACAGAGAAGATATTTAAACTGCTGAGAATTTAGACACTTAACAAACCCAACAGTTGCCAAGGAATGCAAAGAAACTTAATGATTCTCAACTAGAGCTAAATGCAAATGCTACTGTATTTAAACACGCTGTGCTCTGTACCCGTGCAATCTGTTGAGTATGAATCACGGCTGCTAAATATATGGTTCCACTCACATTGTCCATGTCTATGACAAACTGAAGCAGGCTGGGAATAGTGGAGTCAACAACTATCTGACTAACATTCCCTCACGGTCTGATAGAATACACAAGCAGCCAATTTTCCTCTGCTCTCTTGTTTTCCTTCCCTGCTGGCTATACAGCCCTTCCCCAGGTGTTATTTTTAGAAAACCCCTAAAGAACAGGTGCTGCGCAGGACTAGTTAGAGAACTGGAGACTTTCCTCCCTCCCTCCCTCACAAACTTTTGAGGAAAGAGTCAGTGGCGCAGCAGATTGTTGTACACAAGGTTTGGACATAATAACAGTAATACCTGTGAAATATTATGCAATATGACTGCAACACATACCACCTTTGTGTTTTGAGAAGCTTAGTTAGTGTTTGTCAGGACTGTGTCAGAGATATTCAACTCTGTGGTCATTTCTGAGAACATTTGCATCATATTGTTAAATTTAGAGCTGAAACATTACAAGCTACAGTGTTGTAGCTTTTAATGTTTCCATTGTAGGCAAACACAAGTGCTATTTTTCACCAATGTGATGAAATATTTCCATTTGTCAGTTGTTATATTTGCACATACAGACCCATCTGTTGTCTGATTGAATGTAATGTATCATATATATCAAATCATATAGGCTACACTGTAAGATAGTCAAATAACAAGACTAAGCACCTATAGTCTGCTAGCAGCTCTATGAGGCTGTACTTAAGGACAGCGTGCTTTGAGCTATATGCTAATGTCAGCATGCTAACACTAACATGCTGAGGTTTAGGAAGTATTGTTTACGATCTTCACCAGTTTAGCGTGTTAGCATGCTGACATTTGCTCACTAGTATTAACATTAGCTAAGCTACATGCAAAATTTGGACATGGATGGTGCTAGATGAAAAGTTGAGGGATCCTCTGGGGACCATGCATGTCTGTACTAAATGTCATGGTATTTTTCACTTCATTTTCTAATACTTTTGGATTCTTAGCACTTCAATTATTACAAAAACTGATTCATTTGTTGTACTACTTATTTTGTCCAGCTCCTTGTATGCAAAGCTACACCTATGTATCACATACTTTGGCTGTTACATGTCACGTAACACAAAGAGAGTGCATTGATGCACATAAAGTAGGTTCTGACTTTAACATCTATTGGCATCAAAAGTAAGTGGATGATGTCAGCAGCCCTCTGGCACAGCTCATGATAGCCTGTAACAGACACATTTTCAAAACAGAATGAGCTGGCTAGCTGGTTAAAGTACAAATCCAATATGAATGCCAGGTAAAGTGAAAATAAGGCTGTTTCACAACACAAAACAATATTGCTTTGCCACCTGCTGTGACACAGACAGCTCGCTTGTGGCAACATCCTTCAATTTTGAGCATATGACAATTTAGGTAGGGAGGAGGCAAAGCAAGGGTCAGTAAGTGGATTTCAAAGCCAGTGACTGCTGCACCTGGTTGGGTCAGGGATGGTTATTTTAAGAAACACAGGAATAAAACACTATGAATGCTCTTCTCCTGACAGTTGGCTACAGCCAAGAGGGATAGATAGAGTCGTAACTACTGACTTGAAGTCAAGAGTCAGTGAAAAGAGACGACTGCGATCAGCCAGTACGCAGCAGAATGCTTACTCAAATAAAACAGGACCAAAAAGTGCTGACTATCACACAATGACAAATTCTGGCTTTAAAGCTAAGCTGCTGCTGCTGTTATCTTAACACCAAGTTGTTAGGCGGACATGACAACTTTATTACAGCCAAGAAGAGCAAGTTTCATGGGCCTCTTTATCATGTGCAAAAGGAAGTCATCTATTATGTATCGCAAGCTACAGCACCTTATTACATACCATGAGCAAAAGTTTTAATGTAGTTTAATTCAAAGAGCTGAGAGGCCTGATGGTGTGTGTGTTTGTCTGTGTGTGTGTGTGAGTGAAGTCTTGCTGGTGCCAAAGCCTGTGTGTGGATGCTACGGAGATCATGCTGTTTGAGAGAGTAATCTCTCAATTCATGTTTGGCTACAGACAGACACACATGCAGTCCTCATTTAATGACAATGTAACATGCAAATGGATTATCTTGCTCATACTGTTATCAGCTTCTGGACAAACAAAGTATGAGGACGAGTATGAACGCGAAAGGAGTGAGGCAAATGACCAGATCACATTCACATGAAGCAGGGCTGATTTTCTGAGGATTTCTTAATGTTTCCAAGCTGCAGGAAAGCAGTTACACAAATCACTAATTACACATGATCCTCAGTCACATAAGGGTAATGTGTCATACCAACAACAGCAAATGTCAGCTTTCTTAGTAAACAGTCCCATTGTCTCAGAAGACTTATGAATACCACAGAATAGAGGAAAAATGACAGCAGCACTGTATCAAGAAACAGGCCGTTATTGCTGTGTAACTCTAGTGTAGTGCTAGCATAAGACTCTAGTCTTTCCATTGTAATGAATATACAGTACATGGGTCTGGTGAAGCTGTCAACTTAAACACAGAGAACACAGTGTGACAGGCAACATCCCTTTTGCCAACACTCTCAGTACCACTCAGCTCTATATTACACTGCCAGCCTCCGCAGAACAGCCTATACACTACTCAGCTTTTATGGGAAACTTTGCTGAACTGCAGTTTTGTGTGTGTGTATGTGTGTGTGTGTGTGTGTGTGTGTGTGTGTGTGTGTGGGCACGTCCATGCTAGAACAGGAGGCATTGGATCTGCCCTGTCCTCTCATTAACACTCTCCCCATGTCGGCTAATCACACTCCTGTTGTGTCGTGGGTAATGTGGCTTAAATTCTTTACACTGCGAGATGATTCTCTTTCCACATTCCCGACATTAAAAGCCAGACACTGGTGTGTAATGAATTGTGTTAACGCTAACACGCACTAATTTTAATTAATATTCTGACAGAGTATACATGACAGTTTCCATAGAGATGAACCTGGTGCAGAGTGAAAAGGAAAAGGTGTTATGAAAATAATTTTAAAAAAGGAAAATGTCTGCATTATACACTAGAAGTCAACGCTTGTGGGAAAACTGCATCAAATCATATTGTTCTGGGTGAGTAGGGCAAGCACAGCTATCTCACTGTGATAATGATAGATTAACTATAGCAGCTATGCAGCTGAGGTTTAACCCTATAGTGCCTGATGGCTTGTCCAGAACTGTTTCTGGAAAACAGTTTTGAAATAAATAGGCACTACTCAGAACTACTTGACAGATGATTGGACGAACCATCCAATCATCTGCCTAGCGAAACAGCTTTTCTATCCAGAAAAGTCTTCTGTAGCATTCTTTGCTTTTCGTTCAGAGAAGTCAGACTCTTCAGTTCTCATATGGCTGATGTTAGCAGCATCTATGCTTGTTTGTTTCTGCGCAGTCACTTCTCAAACACCTAGCATTAATCCACGACTCTAAAAGAAACACTTCAACATGAATATGAACTGACCTATTGTTCCAAGTCATTTATCAAGTAACAATGCCATACATTTCTCTGTTTCAGCTACACAGATGTGAAGATTTGTACTTTTTCTTTGTTATATATCATGGTACCATTAATATCTTTGGACAAAACGAGTAATGAAAAGAGGTAACCTTGGGCTACAGCTGGGTACTGAACCTCAATGCTTCTTTGGAGCTGAATAAAATATGTCCAAAGCAAAAAAATATCAAATCTTGCCAAGTCAGTCTGTCATGGAATATCTGCTCAGATTCATGAACCTTGAATGTAAATTGTTAATTTACATAAAATTGACATTATTTCATCAGGTGGCCTTAACGTTCAGATTAGTGCTTGCTTGTGCAGAAAACATTTAACGTTTGACAACCTGGACTTCTTTTGTTGAATACGTGGTCTACAGCCAGGCTAGCAGCTCTGTGGGACTATAGATAAATGCCACTGTCTGCATGCTTACATGCTCATTATGACAAAGTTTATACAGTGATATTTAGCAGGTATAAAGTTCAGTGTGATCCCCAACTATTTCTTAGCTTGTTAGCATGCCAATTAGCGCTAAACAGTTAATGGTATAGTTGAGACTGAATGTCAAACCTAAAAAATAAAAGTATTTTGCATTAAAGTATTTTTTATGGTGGCACTAGATGAAAGGTTATGATCACCAGAGTTATTACAATTCTGTAATCAGAGGTCTGTACCACATTTCATGGCAGTCCACCCAATAGTAGACATTTCAGTAAAAAAACAAAAACATTAGTGTCAGTGTTGCTGGAGGACAAGTCAGTGGATTGCCAATGTTAGTAGGATTTATCTTCTTTGACCATGAATGTCTGTACAAAATACTATGGGAATCCATCCAATAGTCATTTTTGTATAGACCAATGCGGCAGAGCAACTGACCCTACCACTCCTAGAAGTATGCCACGAGCTGAGGTAAATTAAGGAATTTATATTAAAAAAAAAATGTTTCATATTCACTCAAAATAAGTTGCTTGGCTACAAAAAGTTGGCCAACATATTGGCACTAGTATCTAAACATTTCAAAAGATGCCCATCCCTGCCTTGGGGATTAGAATATTGTGCTAGACATTTTTCTGACATTTTTACAAACCATTAAATGATGAATCTTTTAAATGAAAAATAAGAAAGATTAATGGATTATGGCAACAACTGTTGATGCATACCATTAACCAAAATAAAATGGCAAAAGTTTCTCACTTACACACAGTGAAAACTGCAGGAAGGTCCTGCTTGAGCTACAGACCTCCCATCCTCCTCCTCCCTGCTGTCACACACATTCAGACTCCTGGCGCACTAATCACACTGTGATTCCTCCAACCTTTGGCGTTAAGGGTATTGCACTTTGAGCAATATTTCTTTGCAAGTCAAAGTTGGGGGTTGAGGGTGTGTCTGGGTGTTGTAGGGAGCTGGGGGTGGGGTAAAGGGGGAGGGCATGATGAATGGTATAGCTGAAGTCTACTGCCGCACTGGCTGGATCGATGACGATGATACATATACATAATGTACATTCGCTCTAGCTACCACAACAACTCTGTGATTCATCTTTACCATGACAGTAATGCAACACTATGACTCAATTGATGTCTGACGATGTGCAAAAACATCAGCATCCATTCATTAGTATTATATAATCACCCTTAATTAACTCTTGGTAGGAAACAGATGATAGAAATAGGAGCAGGGCTGGCACGGCCACTCTCGTGTCGTCCACCTTTGCGATACAAAAGCGAATCTTTATCGGTTTACGCCGCCCTTTGGAGCCCTGGCACTCTGCATCTCGGCAGCAACACTAACCTCTCAGGTTACAGCTCCAATCAATAGCAAGGGAAGTGATGAGCTCAGCTATGAGAAACACAAACTCTGCATTATCAGATCTTCTTATTGAGCCAAAAGCAAAGGGTCCTGCTCACGAGTCGAGATTTGAATCTGCTACCGTACAATACAGGCCAAATGCAGGTACAGGGAGGAATACACCGGGGGGCACTGCTGTAAAAGTCACATTTTTATGTACATTCTGCAAATAAAACAGTTGCTGGATGGATAATAAGTACATCAACTTTTTTTCCAAACAGTAGCTACTGCAGTATGGAAAAATGGCAAATGCTGATGTGGAATATAAAAGTCAGTATTGTTCTTCACTAAAGCAGCGTCTACCTATTTTTAGCACATTAGCCATTAGCCTTCTACTGGTGTTACCAGACCAAGGAAGGCTGGAGCAGCAAATATCCTGAGTGTGTGGTATTGAGCATGGCGGCATTTTATTGCTGATGAATTCAACTTTTCATTTGTGAGATGTGCCATCTCTTCTTTCAAAAGTCACATGGTCATGCTTTGTCAGAGGCAAATAGCCTATCATAGTTTTAAGTTACTTGAAAACAAGACTAGGGAACTAAAGAAGAAATAACTACCTTAGCTCATGCTTCAAATCCATGGAGGCTAATCTTAGCAAACTTTACATACATACTGTATTGCAGGAATGCTTCAGTTTTTGTAGGAATTGAAACAAACTAGATGAAACAAAATGTGGTTAGTGAGCTTTACTCTTGCATGTATGCTGAAGAGCTAGGCTTGTTGTGCTAGGCTAGCACTGTTTCCAGTCTCTGTGCTAAGCTGAGCTAACTGGCTACAGTTAGCTACAGTATTTAGCATGCATGACATGACAGTGGTGTAGATCTCAGCTAACCCTGCAAGAAAGCACTGATAATGATGTAATATATAATGGTATAACAATGTGAACGAGGTCATTTTGCACAGCATTTTGATACTTTTATTGATAAACTTATAATATTGATACTTACATTCGAAATGTATGAAAACTGCTGCATTAAATAGAGACAAGCAGCAAAGTGAGTAATGTGGAATGCTCCTCAAAGTGCACCTCCTGTCTAACCACAGTCTGTAATGGCCATCCAGGAACAGAAGCTGTATCACCGACACAGACAGCTTGCTTTCCATTTCCTCAGACAGGTCTGCTGAGATTAAGAGGAAAAACTGAAGACAGCGTCTGCTCAAATCCATCTGCATGACTAACTATCACACACAGGAGGGGGCGAGACTTGACAACTTGATGAACCGTCTCTCTCCTTGACAATAAAACAAAAGTCGTCTTACAGGCAGTTTTAGTGCTAAACGGTTATGTTCTACAATACAACAAGCAAGGGAGAGCGTGTGAACGGCTGATAGTAACAGGAGAACACTGCTTTTTAAGTTCTCCTTCCCTTCAAATGCACATTTAAAACCACAGGTAAATACAAACTAGAAAGAGGAAGGATGGAAAACCAAACTGGTTATTTCTGTGTATGTAATATGTTATTTCTCCATCAAACCATCATGCTTATTGAAAAAAAGTCACACTGTGCTCCGTCTGCTGCCGGTGTAATACAACTGTACATTATAACTCCAGTAACACAATCTTCTCCATGAATCACATACATCTGTACGTCATAATTGCAAACTAATATAATCTTCATTTCATTATCAAATGTATTCAGGGCTTCGTTAAACAAGACTAACATTTTAAATAATATTGAAATGTCAACATTGTGATCATATATTGTGCCTCATACAATCATCAGCAATAAAACTAAAATGATTAACCAGGCTCCCAATATAAAATAACCAAAGGGCCAGTGTCTTTCATATTCATAGAGCCAAACCTGAATACACAGGCTTCCCTGCATTCTGGTCTCATGAAGCACAAAACAAACAAGTATAACACATATGATTTAAGAAGTGACCTTTGGCATGTAACCATAGGACTGGACACTGAGTCAATACTTTAGTGCTGTACAGTGTAAGGTTTCTCGATCATTGCAAAGCTAATTATTTACACAAGCTAAATTTAGTCTAATGTTTGACTGAAGTAGTTTAACTGCAGTGAGGATTAGTTAGTGACTGACTCTGCTGAGGTTAGGCTTTCTACTGTGTGGCCAGAGGACATACAGAAGACTCAGCTGACAGGGACAATAGTGAATGGCACTAACTGTCCTGACAACCATCATCTCAGAATACATTTAGCTATAGCCTTTCCAACGCATTAGTTGGCTTTTTGACCAAGCAACATGATCTTTTATTTCTTGGTAATTAAAAACGCAATTCGTGATCATTGGCAGGCAACACGATTTGTCTAAATGTACTTAGAGGCCTGCATTCTGCTCTCCGATGGTGTGTTGTGTCTTGAAAACTTTCTAAAAGTTTTGCATTTGCCTCACAGCAATTCTGATGCTCCCAAAGTTTGACGTCTTTTTAACCATGAGAAATGGCATCACCGGGTGTTCCCTGACACAATCATCTGTACACTTGATCAAATGTCTCTTCACCCCGGCTCCCCCGCTGATGAACTTATAAAAGATAGTGAAATGATCCCAATTTGAGTCAATAAATGACAGACTTGCTTTCTATGTCATGATTAACGGAGTCAAAAAAGCTGAAGGAAAAAAACTCAAATGGAAAACTATGTTCAGGAAGTTTGCAGGCGGCAAACCCAAAACTAAGCTTCAAAACATCCCTTTAGAAATCTCTGGTGTGGGATCCTTAAAAGGAGGGTTGCGTATTTTCAAAGCCTGGATTCTCTTTTCAGCTGGAGTGATGCAAAAGATGCCGTTGCAGCAGAGTCAGAACAGGTCTTAATTACCTTAAACGTCAACTGTGCTGAGCATTTGTGCTCATCATCTGGTCTCTTTGAAACACCTGCTGTTGAAACTGTTTCACATGCCCCCTTCAATCAGCATGTGTGGTGCTTATGTGGCCATAAGCTGAGCAGACCCATGGCCCCTGTTAGATATCTTGTTGGGTGTTGCAGGCTTTCCTTCCTCATCAATCTAAAGTTTTTGCTACTTAACTTTGGCTGTGACTCTGTGTGTCTGTTTTTATTTCTAAACTGACCTCCCCTCTATTTTTTCTCAGAGGAGAATCGTCATCCTGTTAGTAGGACAGACCGTCATCCTTTTGGTGACAAAGACCTTGGAGAAAGATACAGTATCAGTACGCTCATTGATACTCTTGACCCTTGAAACACAGTCCAGTTTGTGTGGACAAAGAATCCTTGAAAAGTCAAGGAGCCATCTTTAGTTCAGATCCTGAACACAGCTCTCTAAGTGCAAAGACAGGTGTACTGTGCTACGGTCCAGTTATCCCACTGGGACCCCTACCATTTAAGTTCGCTTGACAGAGCCATAACAGATCCCAGGAGAGTCTTGTAATGCCATGGAGGGCAGATGACACACTGAGACAAACTGCTCAAGGACTTTTTGGAAATTAAGGTGATTAAAATCACCTATTACAGTGCTGAGAACATCAGCAGATTGCACTTTCTGAATCATCCAGATAATTGCAGCAGAGCTAGTGTCAGCCTTAGGGTGAATGTGAACACTGACAAATATGTGAAGGCCCTGGGGGACAGAGAGAACTTGAGATGCAGCAAGGAGCTCAATGTCGGCAGGACAAACCTGCTCTCGCACCATGGCAAATCATCTGTTATTGTTATTATGTAACAATATGTCCAAATGTTGAATCAGTAGTGCTTTTATAAATGACAAAATTCTGTGTATTCCAGTACTTAAAGTAATACATAAAAGCTGTACAATGGAAGGCAAGAGAAAATACATTTTCAGACCATGTTCCTTCTAGTCTAGTTCAATGGCATCTATTGTTCCACATTTTCTACAGTGGGGCGTCCTAGGCGAGTGATTCCAATCCAATAAATGGGACTGCTTGTGAGACACTTAAGATGCATGTTGTTTTTTTCTTTTAATATTGGATTTTTAAATGGCTCCTTTAGGTCTCTAAAATGATTGTTTTGGTTATAACCCATATATACGCAACCAATGACGAGTAGAGAACCCCAGATAGGTCAGTGGACATTATCAGCTGATATTTAGTAAACAAAAATGTGAATGGGAGATCAGACTTTTCGGGCCCCCAATCATGAAGAATGATCAAGGACAATGAGGATGGTTTAATAGCGGATCTTAACATCTCTAATGAGACAACGGTGCAGATGGCGACCTTACAGATGCATAGCAGTGACGTACAGCAGGTTCCCTTCCAGGCGAGATGATCAACAAAATCTGAGATTTATTTGTCTGGTATTGTTTCTAACATTAGTGGATCGTAACACATCTGGTATAGAATAATCAGTCAGTTACTGAGTCACGAGAAAGGCCAAAATGTGATCTACAACCGACTGACTAAGCTTTGTTTTTAGCCTAGCAGTTGTTGATTACTTGCAGCTCCTACCACCAGTCTGCATTTGTTATAACAGAGAGCACACAAAGGCTAGTCACTAAGAAGATCTAATTCCATTCCAACCATATTTTTTTAATACTGCTACAACTACTATAATTAAACAAAATATGATCCATATCAGCCTAATTTGGAAAATATAGCTCATAAATGATATGGTAATGGTAACTGGAATTAGGGACAACAATTTTGGCTGAGATTCCAGTTTGAAAGGTTTCTAATCAAACATCACATTCAGTCATAATCACCATATGTGGCCTTGTGATACCCTGAAAACTAGAAATGAGGAAGCACCTTTCAGAATATTTTGTCTTGCGAGTTTCATCACAGGATTATATAATCAAATCAGACGAGGGGGAAAAAGCTCATCACACACAAGCATACACACTAGTGTGTCTGTTCAACCAGCGTAGTCTCTCAGGACATCCAGGGAAGAGTCATAAGCTGTTGATTACCGCAGAGCCCGGATGATTGGAGGATGATCAGCAGGACATGCTGTACTGTAGCATGTGTTTTCAAGGCCTGCAGGTGTGGCAATTTTGGGTTTACAGTAGATCCATTAAATCCTGCTGCTGTGTGTCTGCGTTCGTTTTAATCTCTCTATTATGTCTGTACTTCTGCTTCCTCACAGGTGAGCTTGCAGGAGTTTGCAGTCTCTGCAAGGCTATTCCACTCAGTGGCTACTGCACGTACATTAGACAGCTGTTTCATGTTGCAGCTGTGACATGTCCAACCATCTGAAACTGTACTACTTTTGTCTCTTTTCTAGCCACTCGTCCCCCCTCAAGATAGAGCAAAAACTTGTCATTCCCACTAACCACCCATGTGAACTTTTTGAAACGCATTCCTGAAGAATTTGCAAAAGTTCAGAGCTGTCCCACTTTGAAATAACAAAGTGTTTGGAGGGCTCCTTTGCAAGACTTTGAATTAGTTTGCTTAAGTTAAAGAGCATGGAAGTAAGTATGTGCATTCACAAAGACACATATATTTAGAGTTATCTTGACCAACGACAATGTTCTCCACCTCTAACTCCACACTACACACACACACACACACACAGAACCAATAATAAATAAGCTCCACTGACTGGCTTTCACGTGGTTCTCACATTAAAGCAGATGTGATGATTTGACAGAGAAATGATCATGAATTTACTTTGGAAATTGATAAATATCTTTGGGTTTACGACTTTGGTCTGTTAAAACAATGAAAGGAGTCATCTTGGGTTTAAGAAAAGTATATCTGATGATTTTTTTTGACATTTTATAGACCAAAGCATTCATTGATTAATGAAGAAAATAATGAGTGGATTAATCAATATTGGAAATAATCATTAATTTCAGGCCTAAACCTCATTTCACAGTGTTAATTCACCAGATGGAGCTGCCTCAGGCATCATCACGCAGCTTGAAAGTAGAACTTTGGTCATATGACAGGTAGATGTGGTCGATTATGGGAGGAGAGGTCACAGGGCCTGTGTCAGGTGAGATCTGACATGTTGGATGTGAATGGCCTCTTTGATTTCTCGGGCAAAATACCGATAAGAAACAGACTTATTCAGAAAGTGAAGCAACAAACCCTCGGTTATAATAAACTGCATATGAGCATCACATTTTGCTCGCTACAGAAACGCCTCTGCTCCAGGTAATATGAACTCACAAAGGAATGTCCCATTCCTGACACAGCATTTCGAGTGCAGACATTTACTCCAGTGAGTGAGGATCACAAGCCTGTTCTTTAAAAGTTAGCGTGGACGCTGCCACTGGGCCTACCACTGTTCAACTTGTCAAACAGTGCAGTGCCCACCCATGGTTCGCTCACTGCCTCCGCACCCACCCTCGTCTCTAACATCTTCTCACTTCCACTACCTGACTCCACGTCTAGTTAGTCTCATTCTTTTCCCCTGAGTGGGGCAGTAGCTTGCAGACACAAGCCGCCCCAGCGGTCTACAGTACTGCTGGAAGAGAAAGGCACAGCGACTGCTAATGAACCCGGCTGCCATCCGTGGCGTTTCAAGAGCAGCAGAGCATGCATCTGATTAATCTTTGTCCTAATTAGATCGAACAATTAACCTGACTGCCACCAAGCTCTGGAGCCTGATGACTCTGCACGGGCTGCAAACCCCATGTACATTAAACAAGAGCGGGGTGAGAGTGTGCCCTCACTCCTCACACAACTTTCTGTGTTTTCAGGAGAAGCAATTAATGCTAGCTAATAGCGCAAAGCGTTCTGTGTGATATCTGGACGCATGGCGTGGCCGAGAGAGAGCTCAGATCCGTTTCTGCTTTTCATTTCAATAGCGCCACATTTCTCTGCTTTTAATTCAAAGCCAGAGAAGGCGCTGATGGGTCTCATAATAAATTATGTGTGAGAGGTGAAGCAGAAAGGGAGAGAGAGAGGGGGAAAAAAAAATCCAATCTTCATTAACATGGAGATACTCCCCCGATGTGAAAAGCCTCGAGGACATACTTGTTCACTCACTGGCTGGACGGTTAAAGCATGCACTGCCTGCTGATCTGAAATATTTGAAATGCTTCGGTTGTTACAGGCAGCGTGTCCTCACAACAAATCTGGACAAGCCGAGTGCGACCACTGAGGACACGAACTGGGCTGATTTGTCATGGGTTAACACGGGTTCGAAAATAGGAAATCATGCAGGGAAGCAAGCGCGGGGAGCCTCAGTCCTGTGAGGACACTGTCCAGTAATTCTTTCTCAACATGTGTGCAACAGAAACTGTTGCACAATGTATTTTCCTCCCCGTGCTCAGCCTGACGATTACTCAGAAACTGACATAAGAATCTGAAGTTTTATGCAAAGTACAGCATGTAGTGGGAACAGGAGGGAGTCTGGAGGGTGTGGTTCCATTTAATAGTATGACTGACCTAGTCCACTCCAGACTGTTCCACATCACAGAGCCTGTGTAACTTGTGTTTTTAACACGTCACGTGTCAAACATTACTACTCCAGCTGACAGTAACAGCAGGATGCGTGCTGCAAACTCGAGTCGTTAAATGTCATATTAATACCCGTTATAATGCTATAATGTTATCATGCTGAATACTGTTAGGTGAGTTCAGTAAGGCTTCATAACGCGGCTGTATTTCAAACAACTCAACTCTCATATGTCATTACGCGACAGAGCTGCGGAAGCAACTCAACTAAACAGTTACAGAAACAGAAATAATGTTAAAATAAAGTGACACGGTGAAAAGAATGCGTCCGAATTTTAGTGTGAGCCTTGCTGACTCAAAAACCGAGCGACACGTTGAGTTTCAGCGGGTTTTAAAGGCACTTTGGCTCTCAGCTCTGGAGGTCTAGTTTCTCCAAGCAGCTGACGTGTTCCCAAACTGCGGGCTAACGGAACCGGGACTAACCTGGTTTGGACTGGATGGTGTGACTGTCGTGTGTTGTCCCAGCACGGTGCTGTTGAATTTGGACAGTGTCCTGTCCGGGTCCAGGCCACAGTCTCTGAGAGATAGCGTCTCTGACAACTCTCACGCCGCTGCCCGTAACAGAAAATATGAAGTCCATGACAGCACGGCTGCAGGAAGCTCGCTGGGTTAGCTAAAAACAAAGCTTTCAAAGTGTGAGGAGGCTGCCAGTCATCGCACAAAGCGCAGAGTTGGCAAAACGTTACGACGTTTAACTCGCGGCGTGAAACTCCTCCAGCACTCTGTACATTCCGAAACAGGAACTATTTGAAATACGTCAACAAGTGCAAACTTTTTGCCCCTAGTGGAGCCAAACTGTGCAACGTAGTTTGACAACAGACAGGCTGCGTTTCCAGCAGCCTACTGCCCTGTATGGAGGACCACAAGTGTCATCAAAGTATGGATGAAGGTTTTCATAATGTAATAAAAAAGTTATATATATATAACTATATTTCACAGTAATTCATTATGATTTATTTTAATTGGCAATATAAAAATATTTTATTTATAATTTATTATTTTGTATTTCATTGGCCTGTATAGTGGAAATTTTAAAAAAGTAAAGCAGGGACTCTAAATGATGAGTGATTAGGAAAAAAAGAGGACCTCCAGCATTTTAGATATAAAAGGCTTGTTCATACATAACATAACTACTATAACTGCCTTCTTGAATAAAAAAAAAGATACAATTATTTATAAATTAATTTGTGCAGAAGTCTGTATTTATTTACTATTTTATATATTTTTTATAGGTTAATACATTCATTTGTTTTGTAACAATTCATACATATTCTGATTGTAACATCAGCGATTAATTACATGCTTTTTCCTGTTTCCATGACACAGTTGGTGCTCCATACAACTGGCCAATATTTAAAGTGGCAAAAAAATGTAAATGTATTTCAAATGTTGTTCCAATCTCTCTATTCAATTATAGTTTGATTTAGGCAGGACCCAAAAGTGAAACTACCTCTACTGCTAAAGTTTTTACTAAAGTTTTATTATTCTCAAATATAGTTATTATTATACATCATGACTTATTATCATTAGTAAGTATTTGTAAGGTAATTTAAATTTTATTATTAAGTATTTGGAGAAATGTATTTTACATTAGTAAGAACACATTATTTACTGTCTTATAGCAATACTTCTATAGACTTGCATTTAATTTGAAATGAATAATAAGCTGAGGAGTCAGTACTGATTGGAGACTACTTGAACGGTTATTATCATTCAGATTATGGTTATGAAAAATTAACTTTAAATCTTTACAAATAAATAAACTATTAAATATATGGATAGAAATGTAACCCTGCTCAGTGTAGACCAATTGCTAAACTGTTGCTAGGATATTTCATAGCCATTGAGTGTGGGGCTGTATAGCACCCAAGAGAATGACATCCATCTGACTCCCAGCATAATAACATTCTAATAAATTGAGACTTTCACATTCAGAGCTAAAGCACACTTCTGTGCCTATATGAGACTTGAGGGGGCATAGTGAGACCTGTGACATATAAGTGTCTGCTTATCCAGTGAAGGATAGAAGGAGATGGCATTTGTAAATGAATGTGGAAAAGTGAAAAACCAACAGGGCAGAACAGGGTGTAATAATTGGGCAGCAGACTCAGGTAGTGAACTGGAAAGACTGTGATGCATTATTCATTTAAGGGCAAAGCTGTGGTGAGACAGGAGTCAGGAGTGCAAAGAAGTCCTGTAATGTTTCAGATGAATTCAAGAAGTGGGGGGACCTGGTTTACATTCGCTCATGAATCCACATCAGAAAAGAAGGTAAGGCAAAGTATGGAGTGTTTCTCATTGAGCTGTATTCTCACAGTGTGTTTCTCTCCTGCATCTGTACTAAGAGTGTGAAACAGCTGTTAAAGCTGAGTGCATTAAACCAGTGTGACCTCAGACTAAGTCAGGCCCATATTCAATACTGAATGTGCTCCATCTGCTGGTTGGATTCGGTAGTGCATGCTTTAGTGGCTTCACTCAGAGGTCAGGGGGAGCCACAATCACAATAAAAAATACAAATATTATATGAAGAATTTTAAATGCATTTAATACGTCATATTGTGCTTTTTTAAGCAGAGAAATGATGGCTGATTCTTCCAACTTGCTTTTCACAAGAATATAACTTGAATCTGCCTTTGACTGGTATACCCTGAATGCAACATTTGCTCTGTGCAAGTTACCAGGGCTGCAACTAATGATCGTTTTCATTATCTACTCATACAATAGTGATTTTATTGATTAATCAAGAACACATTCAGAAATGTGTCTACAAACAGTCAAAAAGATATGAGTGATATAAAACAGACTTTCAACAATTCTGACCCAGATACACAAGATCCTTGACAGACTTGCAGTTGAGGGATTTTATTTGGTCCTTTGTTCCTCTCTGACCTTGCACAGGGCCCTGCTGGTACACTTGGCACTCGGACAGTGTATTTAGACAGGTCTCAGACTGGCCCAGTTCCATCCCACAGGGCCTTGTAGCTGCGTGATATACTGTGTTGCTGTGCAGCTGCCCTGAGCGACCATCAAATCATCCATAACATCCTCAGAGGGAGGCTGACTGGCTTCTTCGTCTCTGCGTTTTAACCTCGTAGGTTAAGAGATATACTTTCTCTCCATTCAGACCAAACAAAGCTGAGCGTGGTTATGAAGGCCAATTTTCTCTGAGAAATCCTCCACTCTCTAATTAAGCTTTAGTGTGACCAAAGAGGGAAAATGAAAGAATTCCCCGTGTGCTCATCCAACAACATGAGCCTCATTGCATGGAAATTATGTGAGTTACTTTGGTCTACTTAAGCTGGCATGTTTGATGTATTGTCTGTGTTATGTATTTTATAGGTGATTAAAAATACTCTAAAGCCAATTAGTAAACTGACATCCATTACAGAGTCATGTTCTTTTAAATTTTTACTAATTACTCTGTTTATGGCTAAGTCATCTTTTCATTTTCGAATATGTTTAGAGTGCATGCACA
Organism: Nibea coibor; assembly: GCA_023373845.1. Classification (NCBI taxonomy): domain Eukaryota; kingdom Metazoa; phylum Chordata; class Actinopteri; family Sciaenidae; genus Nibea; species Nibea coibor. Next base: position 5,194,483 of record CM041726.1, read on the forward strand.
ATACCTTCCTTATCATTAATTGTCTAGTATGATAGGATCAGCACTTGAGAGTGCACTAATGTACTAGTGAGAGAATCAGTCTGTTTAATGACTTTAAAGTGGTACAAGAACCTGTTTAAAAACCTCCTGGTGTCAGCAGCTGCCAGCAAAAGCCCTGAGAGGGTCTTGTGTGTGAGGCTTTGTCATCGTCAGAGAGCGGAGCACTGGGGAGCGAGTGTTAATCTCAGCAGTTTCCTATTGAGAGCCAGGTAGGCTGAAGCCTAATCCTGAGAAGAGGAACGCTTTCATTATGGAACAACAAATAGCGAAGCCACTGGGGAGCTGCTGCTTTTCCACTGTCAACGAATGGACGGAATACACAAGCACGGTTATGTAAGCAGAGCTGCAGCATGCTGGTGTGAACACCAGCATGTGCGCAATGGAATGGCTGTATTAGCATGTTTGTGCACGCGCGCGCACACACACAGTACACAAATCACAATCTGCTCTTTCCTCCCAGACATTCCCTGTTTACAGTAGTGATCACCATGACATAAATGCAGCAGAGAATTCACTCATGCAACACAAATGCACCTGCTGGCAAACACACACAAGCCGTACAGCGTGCGGTTATTAGGAAAGCTCATCGAGGTGTGTATGACAAAAGAGATGGCTTGAGATATTTTCCCAGAAGTGACGGAGCTCACATTTCTTGAAGCGTCTCTAGAGCCGGAATGTAAATACAGAACACACAAAGCGAGCATTGTCCTGTGTTTCACAAGTGTTCTGCTCGATTATCACGCAGCCTGCAGAAGACGACCAATAAAGACAGTTAGCTGCTGGAGGAATCGGGCAGAGGCGTCCAGACAATGGCGGCAATCACAGGTATTTAACAACCCTTGTCGGAAAATCTCTCTCTCTCTCTCTCTGAGACTGTGTTTTCATGCGGGAGTCAAGTGTCATCTGTAAAAAGCTGTCAACGCTACAACAGATGAACATGTACCTCCACTGTGGCAGCAGGAGCCACATATTCATGAGAGAGAAACATGAATCAAATGTTGTGTGGCGATGTCAAGCTGAATCACCAGATCATGTGGAGGAATAGGGATGTTCCATTGCTCAACACTGAGATGACACATGACTCCTCTCATTCAGATCTTTTCCTTTTATTGTACATGAACACTGTTCATTATCTGAGCCTTCAGCGTCCCTTATCTTTCAGCTTATGTGAGCAACAGTTACAAGATTATATCAGCAATTACAGAGTGTGGCCCATTGGTCATTATGTGATATGTAATGTCATGTGTGAGGCTCAGCTCTATGTGCATGCAGACAGAGATGATTAACATTCCCCTAAAAATGAGAAAATAACTTGGCAACTCTGTGGGTAGATGGCTGGTTAAAGGAATAGTTTCATGTTTTTAGAAACATGGCTCATGGCTCAAGTCTATGCATCAAATATGAAGCTAAAGTCAGAAGTTCATTAGCCTAGCTTAGCATAAAGACTCGATCCCAGGAAATGGCTAACTTGTCTCTGTGGTTTTAGGGTGAGTTATGTGCTGCAACTACTTAAGTCTGTATGGGTTGTAATGCCACTTAGCTCAAGTACTGTAGGTTTATTAGCACACAGGTGTTCTCTCTCAATAGGTAAATGCTGCTGGTAGTTCATGAGAGACATCAGCGTTTCCTTTTCAGGGTCGTGGAGAGTATGCAGTGGGTGAAATTAAAGAAACCAAACACCCCAAGACCAGTTACCAGTTACTTGAAGAGAGCTAAACAAATTCACTCTCACAAGAATTTTAACCTTGGGTTGACAATTCATTTGTCAAGCTGCTGTTTGTAGGACATCTTAGGAGTACTGGCCTACAGTTACTCAAACCACCATTGGGCCTGTAGAAAATGAGAGGGAGGTAAAGGTAAGCCACCACTCCTATGCAAAACTGCTACCAAAATGTTGCTACAGGGTCATGGATATTGTGTTAAAGGCTCAAGACCAAAGGTTGGAACTCAGTTTTAACCTCCATAAAAACTGCTCACAACAGTATTGACACAGCACAACATTAACATGCTTAAAAAAAAAAGTAGGACCCAAGCAAAAAACAAAACAATTACATCAGAGACACTGTCCTAATTTTAGAAGATAAGCTGCTTGTCACAGTCAATTGTGTTCTTTTATGTATCTGGGTTTTCCCTCTATTTCAGGAAACCCTGGCCAAGAGATTTTCCCTCACTTTAAGTCAGATTTGTGACCGAAAGAACCAAATAAATCATCCAAAAAGTGGATCTTTTGTTGCTCTGAGCACTTTATGTAAAGTGAATATATATATATATAAATCTCCACTCTCAGTTAATACATTTTGTCAGAGCGTGGAAGTAAGCCTCCGCTTTCTAACTTAATGCCCTCGTAAGAGACAGAAAACAAGGAGGTGATGGCTGAGGTGGTGTTGTGCCATCCAGTCTGACACTGACCCGCCGCCACAACAATTCAACCCCGCTGTTATTGCCTGGGCTTTCTCTCTCTGGACAGTTCTACAGGGTGGCTAGTTGTGATTGATGACCGGTGGCGTCAGAGCGGGCTATCTTTCACCGTCACTTCCACTGCCCCCGCTCACGGTCATCTATCCTCTGTGGATGTCTGCGCTGTCTGAGGGTGCTCCGAGAGGCTGGGTGGCACCGACAACTTATGACCACTGGCTTAGCAGGATGAACACATCCGTCTGCTGAACGGAGGGCCCTCTCCTTCGATCTTTTCACTTTCCTCCTCTTCCTTTATAAATGCATCTTATTCCCTAGCAAGTGTGCCGTTAATTTCAGGTATAGAAGAAGACAGAAAGAGGGAAGGTGGGAGGAAAAACGCGACAGTGGTGGGTGAGAAAGGAAGAGAGGGTGAGGGAGGAGGGGAAGAGGAAGGGACATGCATCAGACACGCACCACTGCTCACTTCATACAGGGCAATTTATTAAAATAATAAAGCCCAGCCTTGTGCTGAAGGTTGAGCCCACAATAAACCTGACAGGGATACAGAAAGACAGGCTGCGAGAATGAGGCATTGTCAGGCAGATAAACAAAATAAATGCTCTGTTATGTCAGTGTCCACTTTATTATCTGTGCTGAACTCTTTTAAAGGAGTTAATTGATTCCTTTTAAAGTCAGACACAGTCATATATTTCATCATTACTCTAAAAAAGCCTCTCATGAATCACTCAGCTACAACAGGAGCACAAAAGCGCAAAGATTGCTCTACATAAGCCTCTTCGCCTCGACAGGCATTTGACTCAGACTGCGAACAGATATAGCAATGGACTACGGGGAACGGAGGAAATTAGAGCCAAATGGACATCTTAAATCCGACGGAGATGGCAAGAGGTTTTGCACGCTCTCTATCTGCTGTAAAACTGTCCTCACCCTGGACACTCGTCATTTATCACCTGATATCACCCGTTACACAAGTTTGCTAAATTGGATAATGAATCTCTCCCCCCAGGAGATGCAGTAGATGAATAATTTGTTGGTTAAATTACGAGCCGGGGACATATTGCATCATTCGAGGTGTGAGACGTTAGTGTAGTTAAATGGATGCAACCTTTAGGAGTCCATAGGAGTGAATATGAATGAATTAGGACCCAATGAAGATGTAATTAACTGTGCAAGGAGGGACTCATTAGTAAGAGTGACTGACTCTGTTAATGAAACACACTTAAGTCAAATCTGGTGCCAAAGTATTGATAGGCAAGTTATAATGGAGCTTTCCCTGTGGTTCAAAATGATCTATCAAAAAATGTTCTTCCTTCCGTCACACATATCTACTGCTTGTTTTGTTTCAGTCCTTTCTAACAAATATCCTATAGGACCGAAACATGAAATCAATACCATTATGCGGTGCCAAGAAAGAACACAATGTCTGATTCTCTTCCAATCTCACAGAATAAGCATTATTACAGTCTTTTATTACACAAGGGATGGCTGGGATGATGCTGAGCAATAGCTGAGTGTGGGGTTTTCTTTTACGGACTTTGATACAATTGCACCTTTCCAATAATGTGGACACTCTTCAAAAGTGGCTGTTTTTTTTTTCTTTGTAAGAACTTTTTTCCCCTGCATGAAGAGTTGGAGTCAATAAACATTTAAAAATTAAAGGACAGACGGAGACAGGAAGCAAGAAAGCAAACACAGGCACAAGCAAAGTAGAAAGAAAGAAACAGAATAGCAAAGTTGGGATGATTTGAACATTTCGTTTTCTTTCTGAGTGTCAGATGAGAGGACTGCTACCACTCTCATGTCTGTATGTTAAGTATGGAGCTGGAGTATGGATGTGGTTAGCCTAGCATAGAGATGGCTGTAGAAGTTGGGAGAAAGAGCTAGCCTGGCTCTCTTACAAAGTTCAAAAACAGTTCAACAGTGCCTCTAAAGCTATGCCACACATTGTAACTCCCCGTAAAACCACAAAATGTTTAGCTATGGTGTTGGTATGTATGAGTATTTCTCATTTTAGACAAAGCCAGCAAGACTTCTGCTTTATTGTGTTTTTCTAAAATAAGCTAACCAGGTTATAAAGTAAGCTGTGTATCAGGATCCAACTCAGAAAAAGAAAGTAAAGTAAAAGAATTCTCCAAGATGAAGGACATACAAATTGAAAGTTACACCAGTATACGTACCAGTTATGCAGTGTAATTAGAGTGTGAGACATTTAAACCATTAAAACCAATACCAATAGACTTCTTAGCCACAAAGTATGCAACTGCACCAGTAACTGCACCATCTACTTAGAGTGTAACTAGAAGCTCATCCTCCACTTTTTCACAGATGAAAACCAGTGTATACAAGTATTTAGATGTGTTATTGATTGATTCAGGTCCAAATCTTGACATATTAGTGTGTATTGTAAGCATTTAAATTCTACAAATTTTGTTATAAATATACACAGCTACCTCCCTCTACTGGTTGAAATGTAGCTATTGCATTTGAATTTTGCTATTGGCTGATTTTGGAGGGAGATGATGTATTATGGCAGCTTTTGTCCATAATTACTGTAGGTAGTCCTTTCTGTTTCTGTTCCAGCACTCAGGGGGCAGTATATGAATATGTATGTACTTGGACAGATGACATGTGTCAATCAAGGCGGTAGATTGATGCCCACAGCCTGTAATTTGTCATGTCTGAACAAGAAGACTGATATCATTCCCAGAGGCTTCACATAAAAACCATCTGAGTACTAAAGCCACAGCCATGACCCACCATCCTCTAATACAACACAAGTATGATTAATGTCTTGTCATCCTAATTCAATGATGTTTTGAGTCTCTACACAAATTCTGTACAATAATAATTACAAAGTGCTTCAGAATTGAAGGCATAAACAGATTTTAGATGAGGCAATCGCAAAAACAAAGACAACACACTTATTCTAAATAAGCCACTGGAATTTAGCTGAACCTAATTGAATTTTCCAATGACAGGAACCATTTTTAAAGTCTGTTTTCATAACAAGTTTGTCCTTTAAGGCCTGTGTGTACTCCACGCACAGCAACACTCTGTGCAGCAACAATGGAAAACAGAAGACGGCATTTCAAACTGGATGTATGTAGCTTCTGCTTCTACGCTTCTTGGTGACAGTTTTCCAGAGCCATGCCATCCAGCGAATGTCCAGAGCAATGACCCATGTGGAGAAGACAGCATAGTGCACTGGGCGTTTAAATCCTGTCCTCCAGCTATTCTTCCTCTTGGATAAACCGGTGCATAGCAAACGTGGCCCCGGAGCATGTACAATGCAAAGTCCTTCACATTCTAATGAGAGCTTGAGGGTGATGAGGAGGGGGTGCAGGGGTCAAGGTGGATGTGGATGAGTCATATCCGTGGCCTGTTTGAAGTTCAACTCCAACCCTTTTGGGCTTGGATCCAACTTTCCTATCTTTTGTCATTATACCCACTGATTAGATAAAACCTCCAAGGATAAAGGATGCTACAAAAATTAAAGCTAAAAGCACTTAAAGCTTAAAGCCCCTTCCATTACTACTATTGATTGTTCAGTAATGCCATGTATGTAAAAATATGTAAATGAAGTCACTTGGAACAAAATGGATTTTTCTTTTTAATCAGAACTCAAAATATTTCGATGACTCTTTAGTGAAATATTATTAAATTCCAATTGAACCTTTTAACCTTATTACTTTCATGTTTTCCCATCCTTGCACCCTTTTAAAATAAAAATGAATGGTCTCTCTTTTTCTATTGCTCTGTGCAACATTTCTAACTGATAAAATGCCAAAAAATATACTAACCTCTGTGATGAATAAATTGCATTGCATTATACAATAAAAAAAACAGAATAAAAGCCACCCTCTGTTTTGCCAGTTGAATGCTTTTAATGTGAAGCAGCTGCACGAGCAGTAAATGTTTCTACGAGTGGTCACTTAACCCAGCTCTGACGAGGTGTAAAGAGAGTGAACAGTGAGGCAATGAAACAAAGTGAAAGCATTAGATGCTGTATCATTTTCGGTGAATCTGCACTGGAATGAAGGCAATTTGAATCCTGTGTAGGAACGGCGGACTCCGCCACTAACAGTGGAAACTACTCTATGGAAAGATAATTAGTAAATGTAAAAACAATGAATGATAATTGGAGAGCAGACCTTAAACAGTATACAAAGAATTGCACAGCTTTGAACTACATCTCCCAGTCTTCCTTAGAGGATGTTAGTTGCTCACTGTGCTAGCTAGCTTGACCTTTTTAAATGCACGTCCCAGTCTACCACAGATTGAGCAAATGCTATCTCCTGAGGAAGATTGTGAGATATGGTTGAAAACCATGAAAAAAAAGAGAGACAGTTAGAGGACCTTAAGAGAATCAATCGATCTGAATAATACTTCAGTCTGCAGCAGTTAGGTCTCATCTGTTGGATGAACTTAGATTTTCAAGCATCCAAAAACATCAACACAACTTGTGTCACTTAAACAGAGGCTCACATTTCACATCCACACTAATCAGTTTCCAGTGACACTCCATGCTTCTGCAAATTCAATTAACTGTTATGTAAATATCATCCATAACTGTGTAATGGTTTATCTGCTCCTTAGAGGCATTGACTAATTTACTCTATTCTGAGAAGAAACACTGCTTTGCACTGGCTGACATTACATAAACGGGGTTTTACGCTCAGCCAGCATCAGCACCACCACATGCGCATTAGATACAGGCAAAATGGAGCTGTTTTAAATAACAGCAGCTCATAAATTCACGAGCAAAAGGGAAACAAATATGAAGAGTTTTCTGAAGTGGCAGACCTTATTTTACCTCAACTGTAAAATGAATCAATAGCATGGGCTGCTGCTGGTGTTCAACAGTGGAAAACTGCTTACTCTTCATTTGAGCTATATGTAATCAATCCTAGCCAGAGGATGGCTAGAGCCCTTTCCAAACTAAGTGGGGAAACAGTGGGATTACTAGCTCTGTGGCATTTATAAATTGAGCCCAACGAGAGGAGGGCCACCAAGAGACTCCCAGTCAACGTAATTACACCGGCAGGCCAATAAATCCGACCCACAGATCTTTTACAGTAGCACTGCAGTAAATTCAGCAGTGAGCCTCTTTCCTTACATTGCTTTCTTGCACTACAGAAGAAAACGTTAATGTTTTTGTTGCTGTCTAGTAAAAACATAAAAAAGAACACACGGTGGCTTTGGTAGCTACAAATCTCTGTGGTCTGACCAAACGGTGAGTCCATGTAGAGATTTAGAGCTACACGCTGTTGACTCTAACATATGCCAGCATGTGCTGTGGATGGAAATCTGCATTTAGTACCCCTGAAAGAGGTGAATGGAAAGCACTCTTGAAGTCCATCTAATATTATTCCTATGAACATGAAGCACAAAGCCTAAAAGCACAGAATTGATTTAAGGATTGGATGCATCGTCTCTGGGGACATTTAGAAAAGACAAATGTCACACAAATATCTAAAGGACATTTGTGGCAGAGGGAACATCATACGGATCTTCATGACATTGAGACAGCCTGAGGATAAGTGATTCTGTTATCCTAGCTGTGTGTGTGTCTTGCATGCAGAAGTCCATACACAGCCCACCCAAATCTTGACCTCTGCTGTAATTTCCCAGCAGCTACCGTTCTATATTTCCCTCAAGGTTGTAAAGAGCGGGAGCTACAAGTCCTTCCATTCTGACATTCAGTAATAATATAAACCTCCATCTCTGAAAATTTGGCCTTAGCGGATGTTCACCTTAATTCAGTCAAGAATCTTGGTCCCGATGCAATCTGGTTAGCGAAAGATTGATGGGACCAGAGAGCACCATGTGCTTTTTCATTCTCTCTGGGGGGACAAATAGAAACAAGGCCAGGATAAATCAATCAGCAAGCATCTCCCAGGCTAACCATGGCTAACAAACGTCCGGTCAAAAACACAGCTTTAGAGTCATGCTGTTTTTATTTGCGTCAGCTTTTATCTCCTATTATTTGCAGCTGTGAAAAAAAGAAAGAGGAAAGTTCTGGACAGCACCACGGAGCGGTGATTAATTCAGCAGAGCAGCTAGTCTGGTCTGGATAAGAACGTGCAGGGAGCTTGGAGAATAATAAACGAGTGAAAAGTCAAAACCTGGAAAAACAGAGGTGACATTCTCTGCCTGTAACCAAGTTAGTGTCAAAGTGTTCCATTGCTATCTGGGGATGACTAAAGCATATTATTAACCTTTGTGGAAATGCTTTGTGAGCCCTCCTGGGTTGCTGTGGAGTGTGTGTGTGTGTGTGCGTGTGTATGTGTTTAAGTGCATGTCCGCATCCACCAATCTCTTATACCTGCGTGGACGTTAAAGTGAGCTGCGTAAACAAGTAGGACACTCCAATGTGCGTGATGCACACCCGTAATGCAACTCCATCAGACCTGCAATTCATGAGCAACATGAGAGGCTCCCGAACAAAACAAATCACTGGTTTTTGTTTACAGACGGGCAAAATCCAGACATATCAGATATCCCAATTAAGGTTTGCAAGAACAGTGTGATTTGGCTGCCTCTGGTGCTGTTTAGTGTGAATGCAGCCCTGGAGGCACATTGTTGTCAGGCTTTTCTTATCAACACACAGTGTAGACTACGATATCCTGTGGGCAGCACCACTTTCACAAACCGTGGATTAACTGTGGAGCTTCTCGCACAATATTACCCAGTCGGCCCCCCAGTGTGTCCAGTGTCCTGTGTGTGAGTGTGTGTGTGTGTGTGTGTGTGTGTGTGTGTGTGTGTGTGTGTGTGTGTGTGTGTGAGGGACCAGGCTCATGTGCTACTTGGAATTTGCAAACAATGTATTACTTGCATAGAACCGTGTGTCAGAGTACTGGATCAAACAATAATTTGGAGAATAAAGACTGTGGAGCGACTCAGGAATCCTTGAGCAAGACCATGAACTCCACGGTACCTTGCATGGTTCGCCATCTGTGTGTGTGTGTGTGTATGTATCACTTTAGATACAAGGGCTTGTATCAAGGGCATAAATGCAGCCCATTTACATGCTGGTATAACAGTCTGTACCATTATTTAAAATTGGTCTAACTAAAGCACTAAAATGTCTTTCACACTGACAGCAACAACAACATTTTGTTTAGACTCATGGTAGTGCCTTTCAGTTCAAGACAGATGCCATGCATGTGTATGTTGACATTTACGGCCCAGAGAACGGCTCTATTGACGCCGGGGTTCGGTTATTCAATGTTTGATGTGTTTGCGCATGAATGAACATTTAGGTGTTGGGTCTCAATGTCATGAGGGACCTGATTTGAATATTTAAAAGAGTTCCTAAGTAAGCTGACACCTTCTGTGTAGGCACACCTGTGAAACATGTTACTATACTGCACAAAGGCAGACCTGCAGGTTGGGCACGATTTCAACCACAAGCTGCCGCCTTCATGTGACATTTCATCAATCTTCATTTCCTGAAAATGAATGAAAATGACCTTTAACGGTCATATTGGGAATGAGGTCCAACACCCAGGTCTATTTTGGACCTGGATTCATGAAGCTCAGAAGATTGCACCTTTTCATCTCTCCTTATCCTTATACAGCAAAGAGCAATACAGAGATACTGTAGCAAACAGATTACCGTGGTGGTTTAAATGACAAACATTACCAGCTATATATTACCTCAGAATCTTAGCAACATTGATTGCATAATGGCTAAAATGAAACTTTTGGCTGTTGTCTGCAAGCAAAAGGAAAGAAAAGTCTAAAGACCACAAGTAAACTTGTTTTAGGTTCAACAAGACCAAGACAATGGTTTCTTCTAGAGAGAGTGGTTCAGTGGTTCCCAATCTGGTGGTCGGGACCCTCAAAGGGCTCATAAGAAAAACGTAAAAGGTCAGGAAAGCAGAAGAATAAACAGTAACAGCAGAACCCCCATAAGCTTAATTTTAAGAGTCACAAGCCAACTAGTTTGTGACTCGCCGTTTCAGCATTCAGTCTATGAAATATCAATAGATAATGAACAAATCTGCATCATATTTCCCAAGGATACATCTTTGAATGTCTGGTTTTGTCCAAGTGATATATGACAAATAAAATGCAGCAAATCTGCACATTTGAGAGGCTGCAACCAGTAAATGCTTGTCATTTTCCTTGAAATGTCTGTGAATCTACTACTAGACTGACTAATTGTTTCACTTCTATAGTCACCTGCCCAAACATCTACATGAGATGCACTCTACATCAAGCTCCAACCAGTCTCCTCCTTCTGCGTGTCACTCAGCTAGTAAGGATAAATACCGATCTCTCAAGTGAATATGCAGTGTCAAAGAGACACAGAAAAGAGCAAAAGCCAGAGACCTTGAGAAAAAAAAAATACCAGGAAGACGGAGAATGAGGACGAGACAGAAAAAGACCGTGTGGGAGGAAGTAAAAGTAAGAACAACCCTCCATTGGATTTGTGGTGGGGCTAAGCTGCCTTCTGGTGCTACGTGACCAGCCTATACCGCCAAGGCAAGAGGGCTTGGGCTTATCTCGACGCACACAAGCAGCTCTGCTGGCAAAAGCACCGTGGCATGGCTGTGGGTGCTGCTGTCAAAGCGTGACGGGTAGCTCTTACTCTTCTGTCCCTCTTCTCTCACTTTCACTCTGTAATTCTGTCTCACCCGTTCACTCCCGCCCCTCCTCCCTTCTCACTCATTCACAGTCTGGATCCCACATGATCTGATGATGTTCATGTTGATGAACAACATGGAGTAAATAGTATATTTCCATTTGTCTGTTTTAAGTGTTAAGCTTGAGTACAAAAGAATTCAAAGCAGACCACAAATCTGTTTAAAAGTTCTACAGCAAACGGTTTAATAACTGACTTTAAGCGTCTACCTAAAATCAACTCATCGTTCTGATAAATCATCAATTGAGGTCCCTAAGCTGACATCACACATACAGACAGTCTCATCTTCATAAGTTATTGACATGAAAAGTGGAGAAAAAAGGGGGAAGTTCAAAGCCTGGCTTCTTTCTTATCTCCTCACAGCTGACCAATCATGAGGTGAAGTAGTAGGTGAAGTATTGCTTGTTTCAGTTGGTTACAGAAATGGTCAGGGCCTGACTGTCAGGCAATGATGGAATGGAAAGATGTGGAGGAGGGTCATCGACCATGTGAAAAGAAGTTTATAGAAGTTTATACTGGCCCCTTGAGAGTCTACAGCACTGTGAGGGCATATCCTTTGCTTCTGAAATGCTAATGTTAGCAGGCTAGTACACATACAATGACAATGTTTAACAATGATATTGTTTATTATGTTTAACATCTCATGGGACTTAAAGGAATGTCATTAGTTGTATTAGACAAACTAAAACATTGACCTGATGATGGCGCTAGATAAAAAAAGTGTCTGAACCACATGTCATGGCTGGACCAAAGTGGTAGACCAACTGACTGACAGTGTCATAGGGCCATGCCATTAGCATGGCTAATATCCTAATGGTCCTGCTAGCATACATGAAGAGATATACAAATGCTGATTGAAATCGCTTGTTTCATGTAAAACAAAATATACATACCAGACACAGCCTGCCATAATTTTTATGAATGAGAAGGTTGGAGATATATATATATATATATATATATATATATATATATAAATGCATGTGAGCATATGAACTACTAAGCAAGGGCTCTGGGGTGTCAATATTAGCTCAGTTGGTAGAGCATCCACCCCATGTACGAAGCCTTGCTGCAGCAGCCAGGGTTTGAATCCGACCTGTGGCTCTTTCCCGCATGTCATTCCCCCATTTCTCTCTTCCCACATTCCTGACACTTTTCAGCTGTATCTATCAGTAATAAAGCTTGAAAAAAGCCAAAAAATATCTTTAAAAAAAAAAGAAAAGAAAATGAAAAGAAAAAAAACTAAGCAAGGGCTCTATAGGTGTTACATACATATCATTCTCCTCACTTACATCTGTCTGGCTTTTTACAGGTGGTAAGGCGAGACAGGTGATCAATGGCAATTACTGAGTCATGAAATACGAATTGTTTCTGTACTTCACTATCTCATGACATTTGGCGATGTCACTGCAGGACCTAAGTAGCCCTTTTATTTCAGTGGAAATTGAAATCATCCAGAAAATACTGTACCGCCAAGGCCAAATACACTATTTTCATCTTCTTTGAAAATAATCGCTCATATGCAAGTTGTTCCACTTCATAGAAAACAGAACAAAAAGGTGTCTCATAGTGGCTTGTGTGTAATAAGCACCTGTGGCTACGATGTGGATGTGTAAACACCAGAGACGAGCCACCTGAGACAATTACATCAAACGCAAAAAAGAGAGCAACACCGGTGTACCGCCTGCGGCGCTGGCTTTAGCTGTCAACTGCCATAGTGATTAGCTCCTTCTGCGATATCACGCTGTGACTGTACAGCTGCAGCTGAATACTGGAAACATGCAGCGTTCAAGGACAAGTGCTCCAGCTATGGGACCACACTCAAACCTAACAAGTATCAGAAGTAAAGAAGCAACAGGGTGGTGAATTAACATCCAAACTGTCACTCCATTCGATCCATTGAATATCTGCTAATTCAATTCTGGCCACTGAGTCCCTTTCAAGAAACTGCATATCAAGCAAGGCTTGGTGGGAGCCTACAGCGAGTTAGCGTATTGCTCCCCCAGCAGCGGTTCATCCCCTTTTCGACCCTGCAGTGAAAATCCAATGAATAACTAACAGGGGAATAATCAGTCACATGGCGGCAGTGGCAGGGTCCGCCACTCTTAGGGCGGGAGGGTAGGCCAACACGTGTGGTTCTGTCTTGTTTATTAGCATTTCCTCTGTCAGGTGCTGGAGATACAGTGCTGCGTTAGCAGAGTCACGTCTCCGCTTCCGCCTGTGAGCCAAACGCACACACACTCAGTGAGGCGGCGACACACTCACGTCAGCGCTTGAATAATTTCACACACACAAAATTTCCTTGTTAAAAGGACATCATTTAGGATGGTCTCAGATGAGTCTTCAGATTAGGTTCTGACTGATTGGTTCGCCAATACGAGTCTGACACTGCTCTTTCAATAAAAACTTTACATCAGCAGTCAATGTTTTACTAGTTTAGGATTAAGCACCCTGAAAATGATCAAATCTAATGACTGAACACATAAAATATCTTGATAGAATATTATAAAAAAATATTTGTTTTGCGGTTTGTAATTCAAACCAGTTCTAGGTACTTGTCTTAAGAACCCATGTAGGACTAACCCTTCATAAAAATGTCTATTTTGACAGCAAAGTTTCAATGCCACATCCCTGTGTTGTATATTTATGCATAAGTAGGAGTTTTGCAGTCTCTCAAGCAAGGAAATAAGTGCAACAAGAGCATAATGTGATAAAATGCTTCTTCTGAAGACTGCTGCCGACGTTGGAGCCACAGTTTATAGCAATCTGTTGGTGCTGTCCGTCTGTCCTTGAGACAAATTACCCTTCTGCCTGTACCCTCTGGTCAAACACACAGGAAATACATTAGAGGATAACAAGGTAGAGAGTGTGAAGATGGAGAGAGTGAGAGACAAGGTGGAGAGAGGTAGACGAAGAAGGAAGGGAACGAGAGAGGGAACAAAATGGCAGAAAGAGCAGGAAAAAAAACAGGATAAAGGGTGAGGAGGGGGTGGGAGCGATGTAAGGAGGGGAGAAGTGCAGCAGCGATCCTCTCAGAAGCCATTATCTGCACCGACATGCTGTGAAGGCTCTCCCTTTACACCCATACACAGACATCTGCAGGAGGGACAGCAGCATCGCCCCCCACCTGCAAGTGCTCACCTAATGTAGTCATAAACCGCTTCCAGAGTTAACTGTACTCTGTGCATACAGAACATAACCACATGTACTGTATATAGGCACGGAGACTGAGTCAGCCTGGGAAAACAAAGAGATAGAAGCGTACTTGAACAGCACATATCACATATAAGAACATTATGTGATGTAACAGTTCTCAAACGCACTCGTTATAGGCAGGAAGACTAGAAGTCACACATCATGAATCTACAGCTGCGGAGACGTTCGGATCATCTCCTGTTTGGCCTTCTATTAGGGCTCCAGAGAGGAGGCTACAGGCTGGCTACAATGATGTAAAGGTCAGACGTGGCGGTGGGACTCAGAGGCTGTCAGACAGAGATGTTGGGAGTCTGAGGAGAGCTGGTGTTAAGTGTCACACCCTCTCAGGCAGCAACGCCGCAGGCATCTGGGAGATCACAGGCAATCTGACCTCTCTTCTTTTTTTTTTTTTTCTCTTTTTCTACTTTTTCTTAAGTCTGCTCTTCTCTTTTTCATATTGTTTCCTTTACTATTGTTTCCCTCCTTTCCTTCCCATTTAATTCCTTTTCTCCTCTTTCCTTTCTAATCCCTCCCTCCCCTACTTCATCCTTTACTTTCCCTTCCTACTTTCCTTTCCTCTGCTTTCCTCTCATCTCCTCTCTTTCTCTCCACAATATAATATACTCTGATGAATAAATGACTTAAATCTTCCTCCTCGCCTCTCTCTTTTGCTTCCTCCCATCTTTGTTTTCCTGAGCGATGGCCGACACTGATCAGCGCATGTGTATGTGCTTCTTCTCCTTCATTGGGAGTGAGAGGACGCGACAGCATCTGTGAAAATGTAGCACATTTAATGTAAAATCACTATCAACATATCAATCGTGGTTTCTCCTCAGAGGTGAGAACTGCAGTTGTCGCCGTTGTCCTGGTAGGAGGCTCATTGGTCGGGTTATTAAAATGTCGATGGTGAATGTGCTGTATGCCTCTAATGACAGGTCTGTCTTGAAGCCTGGCAGACAGCACAGCAAGCTGCCTGCCACATTATTACTATCCCATTAGAATAAATTAGCATGATCAGCCCTGTATGAGCAGCCAGGTCTGGGTTTGACTATATAAAAATGCCACAGGGCTCCACTTACTCAATCCCATCTAGATAGGAATGAGAGGGACGGGACATTCACTAATCAATGTCTCATTATGTGATACAAAAGTGCAAATGACTGACAGACTGGCAGTATTTGTCGTCGCATGATAAAAAGTCAGCCGTCGATGTGAATGTGGTTTAACTAGGCCGGAGTTAGCTAGAGCCAATGATTAACTGCTATGACTCATGCTTTAGAGGCTTGTTCAATTTGTTACTTTGTAGTTAAAAGCCGTAAAAGCACAATAAGTCACGATCGCGTGTTTTATTTAATGGCTGAATGACTGTGGCTTCCGACCCCGTGCTTTTAAAAAGAGCCCACAGTTAACAGGGATGATGGGTGATAAGAGCGCGCTGAAATATCAGCCGTCACTCCACCTGTCCTGCCATGCTTTTATCCCACTATTTCCTTCATTGATCATTGACGGCTGAGCTGATACGGGCGACCGCGGATCCATCCGTTTTCCTGACGACGCCCGGCCAGAGAAGCTGAGTCGATACATGATGGCTGTGTAAAAAGCTTATCAGAGTGTGACACCGGCAGAAGAATGGCACACCTTCACCTACTCTCAACTCCCTTCTTCCTCAGTGATGATCTGTGACCCCACTTGTCACGATCCTCCCCGCAACCCGGACCCTGCCCTCCACGGCGGAGCGGAGCATCCACTGCTGCAAAGTTTTAATCTGCCGCACTGATTTACATGACTAATCGCAGACTGTATGCTCAAGGACACGCAGTCAAATTCAAATTTACAGAGAACTCTATTAAGAGAGCTGCGAGAGGTGTCAAATGGAAAAAAAAACAAGCTGTTGGATCAGCATAAACTCATCTGAGATGCTTTAGGCAACTATCCATCTTCATGACACTTTGTCGCTTTGGTCGGGGACGTGTTAAGTGTGCTGAAGCCATGAGTAGTGTTTCTGTATTTCAGTTCGTGTTCACGTGTTTTGTGTTATCTGAATTGCATTCACCCCTAACTTCATTGGTGCGGTTCAAACTGTGGCGCATTTGCCATTTCAGGTGTGAAGGGTCTCTAAAAAGAAGAAAGGTCTTGGTCCCGTTCCATTCCGATTTGTTCATGTGGGCTTGAAAGCAAAGAAGAGGATTTTTCTGATAGCAGATATGTAATTGTAGCACAAATTTACAAGCTAAACTACTATTTACTTCACCTGCTCATTTTGTAACTGTCGAGAGAGCGGTCTGTAGAAGCAATCAGCATAATTATGCAAGATCACTTGGAAACCATGGTAACCTGTATGCACATCAGCGTGTGCAGGAATTGTTCCCGATCAATCAGAGGTAATAATGGTTAGAACAAAAGTGTGTCTCTATTTCATGTGATTGGGCAACTCCTGATTTAAAAACTGAGCTAGTGAAACACAGCAAATACTGGCCTAACAATACAGTACAAAATGTTTCCGTATGTATCTGTTCCATTATCATTTATGACACGAGGTCCAGTTGCAGTCTTAATTAATACCGCTCATAATCAGTTAGTTCTTCTTGAGCACCCTGTGACACCGGAGCATGAATAGTAAAAAGTGCTGCATGATTTGCCGTCATTCACCACAGTTCAGTTCACCTATGTGGGTCCATGTAGCACTTGTGATGACATCACCAAGACTGTCCAATGAATGTGGACTTCCTGTAATGTTTACGACTCTTGGTTTGTTTGCAATAAAGTCACTGAAAACAGGATATTCATTTTGAACACTTTCCTTGTTTCTTGAAATGCTTCCTTTCTTTCACGTGTTTCATTCATTTCTTTTTTTTCCTCCCTCCATTCTCTCATATTATATTATCTGTTTTTCTATCTTTTTGTATTTGTCATTATAGTTTCCATGGTATCATTAAGCCAGCATGTAAAACAATTAACCTCTTTAACCCAGAGTATATGAAATATGTCACATTCTCCATCTACTGCTTCCAACTTATCACTGAAAGGATATCAAGCTTAAGTGAGTGAGTTTTTCAGACCTGAGGTGCCATTTGTAATTGCTACAACACTGCATGAAATTGAAAATTCTAAAATGTCTCGTGCATAATTACATACACATTTCCCTGAGATTCAGCATGACATATTTGGTGCCTTTGGGAACTTTGGGAGGTTCATATTGATTTGTGTCAATTTTTGCTGCTCGCTGGTGCTGGCTGACTACACTGATTCCACGTTTAAACAGTTCATAAAAGCTTTTTTTTCCCTTTTTTTTTGGCAGGCCTGCAGCTGCAACAGCTGTATGCTGAAAGAAATACAGATGCGGTTTGCAGTATAGCAAGAAAATCAGGGAGAAAGAACTCCATCGAGAAGTCAGAACACAGCAACAAGCAGCAGAGATGTCGCCACAAACACAAAAGTAATCAGTCAAAAATAAAGATGTGGCAGATTACCTCCAGTGATTCAGCGGCATTTAAAAGTCCTGCCTGCGTATTTCCTACATGCTCCTTCTTCCTAACCTTGACCCGAGCAGCTTACTAAGTGAATCACAGCCATGCAGCGAACAGAGATGCATTGCATTTATGAGTTTTGAATTAGTTTAGCTCCAACTCATTTCATCATCTGTGAGAAGTTAGCTCCCTGAAGTGTACTCCCTCTCATGGAGGCAACCTACCAGCCGACACAGAAATAGACCCGCAGCAGACAGCTGCACTCCCACACCGCCCTCACCCACCCCACCCGCCACCCCACCAAAAATAGGATTCATCACAGGGATAAATCAGAGTCATGTAATTATAATTTGTGGGCAGGAAATGAATTAGTGAAAGATGAGAAATGGGGAGAGACGGTCGTGGATGCGACACGGTGGAGTTTACTTGAGTAGGAAGTTCGTGTTAACAGTTCAGAGAGTGCATGAACTTCAAATATCTCCACACTCGCAGAATAATAACGAGTCATCCCCAGAAACTCAGTAGCAATTGACAATGTAATAACTGCTGGGTAATATGATTATTGAACATCAACATCTAATTAAATGTTCAGATAAATACACTGAGAATATAGAAAAGACTGATATTAGTTTCAATTCATGTAATATTACTGAAGGCTAAACTATGATTACATGGATGTTCTTTGCCATTTTATTGCATTAATACCTAGCCCAAGGTTTAGAGAAATGGGCTGTAGGAGGGCGGAGGTTGTTGATTTGAATCTCACGATTAGTTGGGAAACTGATGTTGGGGATAAATGTACTGTATTTGGTTGATTTTAGACAGTTTAGAAGCACAGCCCCTGTGTCATTTACCTATGGTGTAGCCTCTCTTCAGCTCGCCGCACCGGGGGCTGCGGCGCTGGGAGTTGGTGGTGTTGTTTTCCTGCACGGCGAGGACGCTGGTTGTCTTGGCAACAGGTGGTGCAGCCCTGTTGAGGGGTGAGGCTGGCAGCAGAGTCGGGGAGAAACCTTGACTGGCAATATCAACCGACTGAGACTTCTTCTTCAGTCTGCAGGGCATAAGCAAATCACAGAGGCAGAACACGTTACTGTTATGTTTACAAGACTGGAAACTATTGTGCATACAGAGTGGAGTGGGGAAATGCTGGCTGACCTTCACTGTTGAAGGACAGCCGGGTCAAAGCACATTTGCATCTGAGGTTTTCTGTGTCACAGAAATGTAATCGTGTAGGATCATTTTTGCAGCGGCAAGGAAGTTAGGAGAGAGGATCAATAGGCTAATCACGCCCTTGTTAAGGGTGAATTTATTAGCATCGCTCTGCTCGCCTGGTGCCGAGCCTTCTCTACAGTAAAAAGAGATAAAGCGAACATCCAATATCCCCCCACTGGAGGAGGACAGCAGGAGTCCAGAGTTAAGACACCGGCTCCCTGTCAAGTTCAAATTTCTTGTGATTACTTTTAGAGCTCTGCATGGTCACACACCTGACTGCATTAAAGATCTACTACAGCCCTGCAGCTCTGTAAAGTTACCTTCTGTAAGGTAAATTATAGCCCCTAAACCTGAGAACTTCCATGAGATTTTAGACTCAACCGACATCACGAGGCACACATCCTCCTCTGGACAGTCTTCTACAACTTAATTTACATATGCAGTACTGCTACTACCAACAGCTGTAAATGGACTGACATGCTGTATTGGAGTTCCCCTTTAAGAGGCATCTTACAGGTGTAATGAACTCATTCAATTAAATCTTGTTTTTATGTTGGTGAATAAAGTCTGTGGAACTCTAGTGGAGACATGAAACACCATTTTTGGATATAGCCTAAACTGGTGACATAATTGATTCACTTCATTTTCATACTCATCAAACCATTCAGTGACCCCTTGTGATCAGCACTCATTTATTCAAGTTTTCCTTTAGTTTTTCACCCGTCTGTATCTGTTTATGTGGTCATTTTCATTGTTAGTGGCGGACTCAATCTGAACAGGAATCAAGCTGTAATTTTTTACGAAACAGCATTTCTAAATGAAAACATCAGTTACACTGTAGAATGACAGATATACAGGAAAGGTAAGACTGTAGACTTATGTAAAACACATTACTGGTACTGGCTGGCAGAGCTAGGTCAAATCAAATCTGCCTACGACAACTCCTCAAAGCCTATTAAAAGGATGACGAGATCCTAGGTTTAGGTTTGCACAGAGTTCACTGGGCTAATCTGAACAGATAATCCCAAAACACTCAGCAGCAGGTCTACCCACTTCCATGTGTTCTTGACACATGTACTGTATACAGACAAAATACACGAAGCAAGAAAAAAAAAATCATACTTGGCCGCTCCAGTAAAAACTTTGAGTAAAAAAAAGAAAGCTGGCTTCTGAAACACTATCTATCTATAGTCTGAAAAAGTCCTGAAACAGCAATACAAGATTCCCAGCACTCCGCTCCCTCGCACACACTTTCAATCATTCCAGCAAAACTGCTGAAGCGTACAGAATCTTTCTGCCCATTTCACCCAAGTGCCCATCCCCTGATGGACCAAAGCAGCACACATGACATAGTGTCTAACTGGCTAATGAAAATACATAATCTCCATGGAAATACTGTCTGTCACTGTATGTGTGTGTGTGTGTGTGTGTGTGTGTGTGTGTCTTCTTTTTAAATTCGAACAAACCTAAACGGTCCGGAGGAGGAGACCAAGCTGTGAATAAACATCAGGAGAAATGATGTTCCGCCTCACATAAGAGTCCCCCAAAGTCCATTTAGTTCAAAAAAAGACAAACCACACACCCGCTGACCATTCTTCTACATAATATTCTCTGAAACAAAAAAGCCCTTAATGGATCACATTCCTGTTCTATTTTTATTGATTTTTTCAACCTTATGTCTCCTTACAGAACAGCATGTCTTGGAAGTTTTCACAAAGCTCAACAAAAGGCAGAAGAAGTTCTGCACCAGATTGTGCTAATGACTATTTTGAGGAAGCTGCCTGTTTGTTTGGATGGCACATAATGAGGTTGGAGAATGAGTGAGGAGTAGCTGCTGCTGTTAATGGCCGTGGAGGACGAGAGAGACAGACATACAGACACAAAGAAACAGAGAAGGCTGTGTGAAGTCTATCTCAACTCCCTTAGGAGCTAGCGCTAATTACTGTCTCATCAGAAGAGCAGAAACCCCTTTTCTAGCTCTGTTTCACTGAGCTACAAGGCCAAACGGTATCAAAACAGTGTGTGTGTGTGTGTGTGTGTGTGTCAAAGATCAAGAGGGAAGAGAACGAATCAATATGTTAAAGTCTGTCTCTCACAAAGAAAGATGGAAGCAGAGACGGGTAAACAGAATGTGCACAGTACGTGTGTGCCGTTCATTCATGCTTTTTTATAGCATGACAGCTGAGTTTAGTCACATAGCAGTTTATTCATAGAGCACTGCATGTTTCTGAGGACTTTACAGAGGAAGACGCAATAAAATCTAGAGTCAACTTCAACAGTCAACCCCAAAGCAATATGAGACAATGCAGCGGACAATAAGTAACCAACAAGGAAACAAAATAGCACTTTCAATAGATTAATATCAATTCTAAAGCAGTACTCTAAAACAATTCTAAAACAATATTCAGAAATGATTAATCCAGAAACGTTAACAGCTATGGATATGTAGTATATTTTGTGTCCCCCACGTAGTGTTGGGTTAAAGTGAGGTCACTCACTGAGACTTACTGAGAGTCAGCACAGGCTTGAGACTGAGTCAAGACTGAGATTAAACTATGTCCATTTAATATAGTGTACTATGCTTTTATTGTTGTTGTTGTATTGTTTCAGTGAGTAAACTGTGATATAACTTCAATACAGTCCTTAAAAACCGAAATATGATAATCAGAACCAATGTAATGCACCATCAGAAATGTTGCATATCTGCTGCACATCTAGTACAACCATAAAATATGACTTTGTTGAAGGATATTTCGCCTCTTTAATTATTATTCTTACAAACACATTTATGTAGTCAATAGAGTCAAAACAGAGAGAGACCGAGCACTACAGCCTTGTTCACAAAAAGTTCCTGCTGGATTGTCTGGAAACCAAAGTGCATTCATTGAGTGTCACTGCAGACATGCGTCACCATTTATAATGAATGACAGTGAATGACAACCTAAATAGCAGCTAAAATTGGGAGGGACTGACTCATTGTGCTCTGACTTGTGGAGCAGATGGTTGGATTTTTTGGGAGAATTTGGTTACACAAAGAGTTGTTCAATTTGTGGACTTTAGATGGTTTTATAAGCATTATATTTATCCTAATAGTTGTCACATCAGTTTCATTATAGACATCTATGAAATTGAAACTGGAGTGTGGAGCCACTCATCTGCCTTTACTCTGATTTCAAGGTTGGTAACACTGTTTTGTTTTTTTTTGGTTTCCTGGAGGGACTTACACCTAATGCTAATATAAAGCTAATGCTATAATACAACAGTCATGTGATACTGTAATATGTTGCTTTGACACAAGAGGCTGGCCTTTGCCAGTTTGCTGACACTGCTGACACTGAAATGCAACCAGTGATTACCTGAATTGTAACCACTGGCTATATAACAGTGACACTTGTCTCCTCAAGCCAGTGCTAACACTGTGATCACTGAGGTAAACTGGCACTGACGTAAGACAAAGATCCCCGACTCACTACAATAATCTGATGTCAGGTGTAACAGCAGAGCTTGTTGCTCGCCTCACTGTCCCCAAACAGTTCACCTCCACACCTCTCCACCGTTGAGTTTCTGTCCAACAATACTTGTTTTAGATTTTTCTTGCTGCAGTGTATGTACTGTACGGTCAGCAATTTTCTTCTGTTTACAGGCTGCATGGTGCCAACATTTCCCCACTGCTTTGGGCTCTGCACTCTGGCAACAATGTGCTGGTCACAAGCTCTCACCGATCACCTGAAGTGCATGACAGGGATGTGAAAAACCCTGTACAGGATGTGATGACCCTTCACTTTTAATCTCACAGATGTCAGAAGGCTCGTTTGGTGGGCAGATTCTTCCTAACGTCCATTAGCTGAGATGTAATCACAATACCGAGCGTACAGAATCTGAAAGCACGAGAGCTGCGATGCCGCGTGTACTTCAGATACATACACTTCAGATACAACAAATGAGTATTATGTCCCTTATCTAACTTAAGTGCGTTTCGCTCAAAAAGATTCAAACCTATTACACAGAGCTGCGCAACAAACACATTCACAACAAACACAATCATTATGGTGTGACTGGAAACAAGTGTCAAACCGTGCAAGCCAAATTACTGCGTTCACGCAGTCAATCTGAATTACCTGGAGTGTGATTGCTGTGTGTGTGACTCACAAATGCAACACGAGGAATTCACAGCACCAGAGGTAATGTTTAATGTATGTCGAGGGTTTCCTGTTGTCCTGCTCTGCATCGCGCTAAAAGTGTGAGAAGAGCGAGGAGTTTCACAACTTAAGTGATAATACATGTGAACACCACACCACAAACGCACCCTTTCTTAACTGTGAAACCCAGAAAGAGTCCATGGAAATAGGAAATTGCAGCAGATTTTAAGAGGCTTTTACACTTCTTCTCACCAGCGAGGGGCTGGCTATTTATGACGCTATTGGTTTTAACATTAGGGTGTTTTTTTTTCTCTGTGTAAATAAGCTTCTTTCTGAGCCCTGATTGCACCAATCACAATCTCCCCCTGCAAGCGTAGAGCTCATGAGCACAAGAGAGGAATGAGAGGCACACGTCAACAAAGCCACCAGCTGTGACAGATTTCTATCTATGAGCAAATGCTTATAGAGAGATGAATAGAGGGAGGGAAAATGGATGCAAACAGACGCAGAAGCATTCTGTTTTTTTACCCCGCTGTTCTGATCTGACCTGGGCCAGGAGGCTGTGGTATATATGCAGCCTTGCCAAACTGGCATCACTAAGATTATCCGACTCTACAGGGATCCACGTGGTTTGGCAAAGGATGCATAAACAACAGGAAATTTGGGGCTAAGTCAAAACACGCTTATCGCTCTCCTACTAAGAGGGATTAGACCTAGAAAAAAAGGGGGCCGCGTATACACTGCCTTCCATTCCTCCCCTTTGCCTCGCTTCCCATCGCTTGCCTTGCAGC
This sequence comes from Nibea coibor, assembly GCA_023373845.1. Classification (NCBI taxonomy): domain Eukaryota; kingdom Metazoa; phylum Chordata; class Actinopteri; family Sciaenidae; genus Nibea; species Nibea coibor. The sequence continues at coordinate 5,218,391 of CM041726.1, forward strand.
AACAACATAACGCTTTTCTTTTTTTTTTTTTCCAGGGAACTGGTGTTTACATATAGCAGCAGATACAGTACTGTGCTATATAAAGCCCATAAGAGAAGGCTGGGTTGACGTCATACTCTGTTACAGGGCTGGCTACACAATGACCCGTCTGACGTTAATGATGCCTTTGAGTCCCAATACCATGAAGTCAGCTTATGTAACTTTGAAAGAAATGGGAGGTAAAATCCACGTGACACAACAGTGTCACAAACGATTTTATATTTTAAAAAAAATAAATCAAATGAGCTTTCTATTAAAATCAAAAGCAGGATTGATGATTCTCTGAGTATTTAGTACATAGTTTTTTTTTTTATTTAAATGTGACCATATGTTCTGATATATTCCACTTAATATCATGAAGGGTTTTTTTTAAAGTGAAATAGTAAATGTCAGTGGTTGGGACATTTAAAAAAATAACTTGAATTGAAACATTTTGAAGAGCTGTGACACATTTACTGGAAAGGAGCCCAGTTCAGTGGAATCACAGGGAGGTCAGTGATTCATCTTCAAGGACCTCTCATCTTTATTAAGCTGTTATATGCAAGATATTAAAGGGCGGCAGATGATGTACTCTTGTACATTTCATTGCATACATTTTTGTTTGGAAAATGGCAAACCCAGAGATAATTCTCACCCAACTCTGCAGTCCCCCTCCGCGCTTCGGTGGCTTTCAGCTCTCTGTTTTGGTTTTATGGCCCGCATCTTTAATGTGTGGTTCAGTGTCACTGCTCAACATCATTCCAGCTGTATTCAGCAAAACATCCCAGACAATCCAGCTGTACACTGCGAGCACTACACAGCAAACAGAGTTAGGGACTAGCTACTGAATATTAGCAGCTAAAGGCACAGATGTTTTCCTTAGTTGGCAAAAAGAGCAAAGGGGGACTGAATAAATGAGTCACATTTGTTGGGTGGCAAACAAGTTTGCTATAAAAACAAGAGCTCAGGTCATATATCAATGTAGTCTTTATAGCTTGTTCTGCTGCCTCGAGGAGGTCATAAAATTCTATTAATGCTGGTACTTTTATGTGTTTATCATGTTGTTATAGAGTATTCAGAGTGGGCAGATAAAAAGTCCTCGGAAACGTGCATTGCTGCATTTTGTACCTGTGGGAACAGGATTTTTTGTATTTATGTATTAAAGATACAACAAATAAATTTTTCGAAATTGCACACTTGATGAAGAAAACTCAGTATCATGAAGACATACACTTTTTATCTTTATAAAATTATATAGTCCATGAATTGAAATTGTATATGTACATTTACATTAGCCACTCGTAGGGCTGCGTATGATTTGACTTTTTTGAATATAGGTTCTGACATGATACCTAAATTCTTTGTTAACCTTACTTTGAGGGGAAAAAATTAAAAACTAATAAGGTATTCGGTTATACTGATGATAAGAAACATGAATGAGAACTCATTTAGGTTTGCATACAAGAACATGGAGGGGTGTCCTCCATTCCTGAGGGAATAATGGCCAGAGTATCTGCTAATCATCTCTTGTCAACACCCTCTTATCACCACACCATCCATCAGTCTTGTATCAAATCACTGTTTGAAATGGATTGCAGGATTTCAGTTCCTGCGGTCCTTGAAGCACGCAATCATACCAAAACAGTTGGACAACTGTGGACTAGCTTAAGCTTAATAAGAATGAGTCAGTCGCCAGTCGAGGCTGTCAGACTGAAGCTGTGCTCCAAATACCGACACACAGGAAGAAAGAGAGGGCAGCAACAACCTGTGGCCGTGCATGTTAATGAGGCCCTCTTTTGCATCCGGAGGCCTAATGAAATACGGCTGGACCCCGCCGCTCTCTGCTCTGCTGTCGGACACCTCCGCATAATGATGTATGGAGCTCTACACCGCATTACGCTCATCTGCCCTTGCTAAATGCCAGAGCAGCAATTCTGAGTCAAAGGGTTATGTGGCAGTTTGGACCGATGAGGCTTTAAACTTAGGCTGCCTCTGGATCAAAGTGGTGAGACGAGCAGCTAAAGGCCAGCCACAGAGCAGACATAAAGCGATAACCTGCACTGCATTATTTGGGCATGCCTGGGTGTGTATTTTACTGGAAAAATATTAATGCGTGTCATCCAGAGTTTGAATGCAATGCCATCAAAAAGTTAAACCCACCTCCCCATCTACTCTGTTGGTTACATAACACATTAAAGAGCCTTCCCATTACTGAGAAGTAAGATGTTCCCTCGCTGAGTGGGTGTCCGCTGTTCACACCCCCCCTCTGCTGCATATCTAGTTTGATGCGATTTTTCATTCCCGACACATTCAGCAAACGCTTGTTGTTTTTTTTTCTGTTTTTTTTTTAATTCTTCGAGCGCCCCAACATTCTCTTTGACTTGTTTTATGTCTCGCTTTTTCGTTTCCCACTGGCGAAGGCAGACAGAGGCCAACTCCCGCAGTCTGGGTGAAAGGCAGAATAAAAAGATGAGAAGCTCTGTGTGTGTTTGTGTGTGTGTGTGTGTGAGCTTCAGTCTTACACCGTAATAAGGAAGTGAGATCTGCTACTGAGACAAGACGGCGTACAACTATGGAAACTCTGAATGACCTTCTGGCTGATTGTGGTGGAGCAGTGTTGGCATCTTTTGACTCGCTGTTGCTGTATGGTGTCACTTATATTCAGCAATCATGAATTCTCATCATTTATAGGTTAAAAATACACAACTGGTGAAGAACCAAAACTATTGCAGCAGTGGTGAAATTCTAGGTGAAGTTTTACTGAAATACATTCATTTAGCAGCTACGGTTTTTAGTTACTTTGCTGATTTATCTCTTAAAACTTGGTCAATTATGTTTCAATGCATCAAGCTTCCAGTGTATTTAAATAGCTCCATGTTGATAAGCTACAACCATAAAATGCCAATCTGTCCTCCCCAAAAATGGACAGAATGACTCATTTCAGCAGAAGCCCCGAAATGACAAAATCTGTTCCTTCAGTTCTGCAGGAATGATGTTTCTGTTGGGGATTATGTTGTCCATCTGGAGCAAAGGCGGAGGTCAGGCATCATGGTAATGGTAACATGATGGTAACCATGACAGATATTAACTGTATTACTGTAACCATGATATGAAGAATCCCTAGCTTGAATTAAGTAGTTGTTTTAATCCTGACTTTGGGTGTGAGGCGGGGTACACCCTGGACAAAATCAATCAATCAGACTCACTTCCACGCTGATGGGCAATTTAGAGTCGCCAGTTAACCTGCATGTCTTTGAACTGTAAGAGGAAGTCAGAGTACACGGAGAGAAACGAGGAGAACATGCAAACTCCACACAGCCAACTGGGAGGTTTGAACCTAAAACCTCCTTGCTCAGGCAACAGTGCAATTTATGTTCGAGTACGTTTTGAATGCAGGACTTTTACTTTGAAAGCATTTTTAAACTTTTCAGGTGGTTTAATTTATTTGTTTCAAAGAGTCGATGTATACAGTATTTGACAAGAAAAGAAATGTCGATAATGACTAAGCTTGGGTAGTAGAACGACCTCATTAATCATCTCACTGCCATGCACATTTATCCTGCGACCCATTGGTAGGTGCCTAGCCCCTAGACTGGAAACCACTCACACCCTAACTGATATAAAGTTGAAACTAGCTTCACCTAGACATGCTGCAAAAGTAAAATGCTAGTTGTGCACCAATTGATCTATATCAACCTTCAAATATTACAATAATCTATCATTTACAGGGGCCAACGTGTGCTTTTATTCTGATAATACTTCTGTACTTTCACTGAAGCAGGATTGTGAAAGAACCTTCTGGTACTTTTGCTCAAGTGAGGGATCTGAATACCACCACAGACCTACAACGATAACAGGTCACCCGAATGTGTGCTTCAGATTAAAATGCAGCCTGACTGAGGGGTGGGAGTTTAAATAAAATCCCCCAGACAGCAGTTTGCAGGCTTAAATCAACCCTTAACCACTCACACATGGCACACACACACTAAAACAATACCAGACGAAGACACCAACACACAAAATGCCTCACCAGCCAACTGGCCTTCGAGCTACGTCTAATGATTTCTCCATCACTTAGCAAAAATCTGCCAACAATGTGGAACAGCTCCATTCTGATCAGAAATCGGTCCATAAATCAAGAGTTCGGCCAATAAGCACACAGCTGGGGGAAAGGCTGCTATTCATTTCCTAAAATGTATCAATATCACACAGGAACAGCCCACAGCCACGGCCTTTCACTTGACTAACAGAGGAATTATCTTAGCTGACACAAGGCGGGGAAGGACAAGAGAGAGAGAGGGGGGGAAAGAAAAAAAAAAAATCACTGCTTCATTAAGTGTCTGGCTCTGACTCCGGGGCATGTTTTTCTCCCTCACATTCTGGCTCTCTGTGTATCACTCAAGCAGCAAATACAGACACGTAGAGAAGAAAAAAAGCATGCACACTTGCTCTCTTTGTCCCCATCTTGGCGACAAACACAAACACACCCCGTCAGACTCAGCCGCTCAATCATATACAGCCTTCAGCGTTATGATTCAGTGTGTATCCGCGGGGCCTTGGGACTGTTACTGCCGTTACTGCAGTCTTCCACTGTCCTCCACCTCCTCCTCCTCCTCCTCCTCCTCCTCTCTCCTCCTCTCGTTCCTAGCCTGAGTCCTGCTCCGGCGCTCTCATTCGGCGAGCGGTGGTAACAGGCAGCGACACGATTGGTCAGCAGAAGTATAGTGGATGCAACGTCATGCCACTGTGCCTTGTGGCGGTGCAGAAATCAGAGCCGTGTTCGGCATATTGGCAGTTTTCAGCAGCGTGTGGAGTGCTGTCATGTCAGATCATTGAGCAGGAGGGGTAGGCGAGATGGCAGAGATGAAAAGGAGAGTTTTAATTATCACAGTTATTGGCTTCCCACATTGCATCTCATTTGTTAGAAAGAATAACACGGAGAGAAATCTCAGAGCAACAAAAGTGCATTTCTGGAAAATGTAATATAGTGTTTCCCACAGCCACCAACTGTTATAATTAATGTGAAACCTGAGAATACTAGTTTGTATGTTACTGCAGAGAGAACTTATTAAACTGTAGTGAAAGATCCTGCTCTCACGTGTGATATCAGATGAGTGAAAAGCAGAGGTCAAATCTGCTTTATGGACCATTTTTGGAAACTTTATGAGAATCTAATATAATGATTGGTTAACACTTTATCTCACAGACCTCTTCATTACATTTTCTAATAATTTCTTGAACGTTTTGTTTCAAGACTTAAGACTTAAGCCAAAGTACATTAGCAGTGCTGTCTCACTGCTAAAAAAAAAAAGAAAAAAAAAAGGCTCTGGGTTCAAACCCGACGGGTGTGTGGAGTTTGCATGTCGTCCCCTGTGTCCGCCCTGTAATGAACTGGTGACCCAGTGTCAGCTGGGATTGGCTCTAGCCCCCCTGTGATCCTGATAATGATAAGCAGTTATGGAAAATGAATGGAATATCCATTCAGTGTTTATTTCTGGAAACTTTACTCTTCACATCTTAAACTCCATGCTGCCCTTTTGGCACATCTCACATTTATGCATGTTCAGCTGACCTTCTGACACCAACAGAGAGACGCTGGCTTAGTGATACATTAGAATTACTAATACAGCTGATTTGGAAGTGTGCCATTTGAACACAGTCTCCTTTCTTCCTGTAATTAGTGACAAATTAGAAAACTGTTAGGAATTTAGCATCAATCCAGTCAAATGAAGGAGATGATTGATGACAATTATCAGTCTTATATCTGTGCATCAAGTACAAAGCTGTAGGATGCTAGCTGATAGCTTATTGTAGCATTGAGACCGGAGGCAGGGGACAACAGCTACCCTGACACTGTCTAAAACATCAACACCTCTAATGAAGCTGTTTAAACCATTTAGCTGACTTTGTTTAACCCAGAACAGAAAAAAAAGATTATCATCATCCAACTTCAACAAAAACCTGTAGAAGAATTTACAGTTGTAGAACTTTTCTTTCTTTTTCTCTCGTGGTTAATTTGTTTGCTGTATCTGTTGGTCCTAATTAGTCTTTTTGGTTGTAATTAGAGAAGCTCTGAGACCGGTGTGGGTAGAGCGCTCAATGATTCATGGTGATCTTGTGTGATGGATGCACCAAAATCAATAAAAAAAAGGTTAAAAACATTCTCTTCTCCCTCTCTCCTTTGTGTTTGTCTAAAAGACAAAGATAAACAAGACTGCGAGTCATAGTAACATCCCATCTGACCTCAGAGCAGTGGTGGGTGTGAAACCATGCTCATTTGCTGAAGCACAAACCTTTGATCGGCTGCCCACTCTAATTTGCACAAAAAGCCCCCCGTGCCAGACCCCGTCCGTCTCAACTGCAGCATGTCCTTGAAAGAGCAGTCCCACTGTCTCCGTGCGGACAGACTCGGGCTCTACGCATGAAAGACGCTACATGCCATCACTGGCAAATTGGCCTTGGACTGGATAAATCTTTGTTTTCCTATGGAGAGCACAAGGACGCCCACCTCTCTGATGCTGGCATCACACGCTGCTCAAAATGATCTGAACTTTTACCCAGTTTTCAGCTCAACTCAAGTTCTTGGAATCAATTTTCAGCCTTATTTGATCCAAGTCAATACAGCGGAGACATAACAGACTTGATGAAAGAAGACGTGTATGAGGCTAAATTTCAAGAGCTGAAGGGTCCAACATCAAACAACTGCAGCAAAATTATATACTGTTCATAAAATATCCCCAAATTCCACAACACATTCATCAGGTAGTACCTGTGTAGCCAAAGCCCAACTCTGTGTCCAAAAACCCTTCCTTCACCATCATGAACCATTCATTTGATATATTTTGACATACTGTACTCAACTCAAAAGGTCCACTCATTATCATTTTAGACCTTTAGCTGCATTGCATGGTCAAGAATCAACTTCACATTGTGTACATTAAGAACAACAGGCCACGTGCGCACTCTGATCTCCTTTTCTCCGATTGTTGTCCTCAGCAAATTATGATATTGTTGCTCTCTTTGTAAAACTGGATTACAGTGTGGAACAGATAATCATGGTGCCAAACTGTCTGACGAGTCATGTGTTGTAGCTTTTTGGTTTCCACACAAAAAAAGGAGAAAAGTGTGGATAATAGCCCATGTTAGCTTGTCACTCAAGTGAAGCAGCAAAGACATCATGATTGATCAGAACAATACTTTAAGACACGCGAAGACTGATACGACTCTCATGTCTGCACAGTAAATCTGTAGCCAGAGCACCAGTGGCTCGTGTGCTTAGCTTAGAGACTAGAAACAGAAAACAACACAACTCGGGTTCGCTGCAAAGGGAACAAAAACAGCCTACCTGCACCTCAAAAGATCACTAGTGAACACATCTTCTTGTTCAACACACAGAGAAAATTAAGTTTGGCAAAAATAACAGTAAACATATTATGACCAAATTCCACAAGAAATTCACAGAGTAGCACCTGTGTAGCCAAAGCCTAAACAGTTCCAACAAATACATTACAGTATTTTTCTCCTGTTTGAGTAATATTAACTAAAAACTACATTATCCAGCTGTGTATTTAGGTTTTTTAACAAATGAAAGTTGAAGTTTGTGATCTCTTTTTAAACTTGTATGCATTTAAACGGAATGAACGTGTTTTGGGAGCCACAGACTGGGAAGTGAAGTCGGAAACTACTGACAGATCGACTAACACGCTGTTGGTTTTGGTCTTTTCGTGAGATTTGTTGACGGAAACAAAAATACATGGAGTATATTTAGAATATTGTCAGCCTCATTCATCCGATTGGGACTGAAATGTTGTCTATTTAAATACATTTGCAGTTTCGAATCACTGCGTAGGCTTTACTTTCTGACAAACACTGAAAAGATAACTACGGCCTCCTTGTTAGAGAGAATTAAAGCATCTTGTTTGTCATTGAGCCCTTTTGATGAATACAAACATTTCTTCAGGTTATGGTTCTTACAATCCACAACCAGAGAGAACAAATTCAGCACCTAGAAATTCAGAAAGTACAAGTTAAAAAGCTTTTCATCTTCTCATGCTAAACTTTCACAGTCATGAGATTCATGCACTGATTGTGTCAGCCAGCGCTCTCATTTGCACATCTGTTCACTGCAGGATACAAAGCAGTGACTGGCTGGAAGCTCAAACATCTGTCACCACTGGTGTCACTAGCACCAGCTGATCAGGTCACACAAATCCTGGATTGTTGTCAAGGGGACATATTTGGAATTGGGCATCAGTATAACAAGGTGAGTTTGAATGTTTTTCAGTGTAAGGCTTCTCTGCTGCAGCTGCCCCTGGGTCTGTTTTACACAGAGCTGTGGCTGCAGTTACCCGTTCTAACCCGGCAACACCTCATCTCTACCTCCACCTCTCTCTCTGTCTCACTTTCTTTTAATTAATTACTTTCCTCTTTTCCCACTTTCCACTCATCAGTCTTTATCCTCCCACAACACACACCTCCCTCCCTCCTTCCCGTTCTCTCCTCTCCCTCTCTCTCTCTCTTCCCCCGTATTGTCAGTTGGCAGGCTGGTTGGCTCAAGCTGGTCAACCTGATGCCCTTCTGCAGCAGGCACCATCGGCAGCACTTGGCACATTGTGCAGCTCACTGAAATTCACTGAGCACAGACATTAGCTTACTCAAGTGTGATACAATTAAATGGATGTAAAAGCCGAAATGCAGAGGAAATGGTAGCTGTCTTGTTTAATAAATCTAACATGGTAATCTGCAAGATGTTGTGCGTGTCCACAAAACCGAGCACAAGCACACCGACACGCTTAATACGAGGGAAACTGTGGTTTGTTTATATGTAAAGTGAAGTGAAATGCCAGTGTTCAATATGAGAATTTAATGTAAGGAGTGTCAGAGGCCAGATGTACGCCTGTACCAGAACAAGACAAGAGTGTTAGCCGGACCAGTGAGAGAAAGAATGGCTCTTAAATGAAAAGTGACAGTTCCAATGGACATGGCAAATAAAGACGGAGCCTCTAGGAGGTCTGCGGGCAGCTGTCAATCACCTCAAACTGACTCGCACCAAATCAGTAGCGAGAAAAGCAGAGGATCTAAGTGCATGTGATGCTTTCCAGTCAAATTAAATAGGTTGTTATTAATGAAAAAGTCTTTACACGTTTATCAAAGGCTCAATCTCCTTCAAGCTCTGTGGACTTCTAATTTGCCTGCCATTTTTCCAACAAGGCGAGATGACGTTAAACTGATGTCCTACATGAATTCCTTTCACTTCATAGACTTATTATCCACGCTCCCGAAGAAATTACATCCCGTTTGATTCAACATAAGGCTGCACTAAGCAACTTTAGGAGCCTGAAGTAGAAGTGAGAGACATTATTATCATATTTAAAGCTTGAATGACTCACTCATATCACTCATATAGTTGTGTCTGAACTAAATTTTGTTTTTAAAATACTACATTTCCAGCTCAAGCAAGAAAAATAAAAACAGAGCACCCAGCTGCTGGCCTGGGAACAAACGCCAGGAAATGTGGCTTAAATGTGGGCGGAATCAATGAAACAGTAAATCGGATTTTAAATTTCTCACAGCCAATCAATGCATCCTGAATGTGGAGCTCACTCGAGCTCTGATTGATGGTGCTCCTGTACGCCCCCTTGTTCTAATCTACGCGACAACAAGCCTCATCACCATGGATGTATTAGTTAACTGACTATAACATGGCTGAGGAGACAGCATTAATGTCTCCATTAAAAGCTAAAGATGTAAACGGAAAATGGACTGAATTTATATAGCTGTTTTATCCCGGTAGTGCTATAGAGAGGTTTACAATGGGACACATTTGTGTGCACACACAGACACATTAATGCACTGACGGCAGCAGAGGTGCCATGACGACCGTGACAACGTTTGTCACCTAAATGACCAAAGACTAAACATGACACTTGGTGGACCGGTCATGAAGTCAGTGGGCTTCTGACGGTTACATAAGAGACTCAAAATTAGTATCTGTGGGTATTTGGAATCATAAATTTGATACATTTTGAAGTTTAGCTGGCCAGCAAGGTTGAACTTGGGTGGCAAGCTAGCAGGCGAGCCCCTGCTGTTGTGAGCAATTTTTAAGTAGAATCTTACTCATTCAAGCGTGGCACAAAAAAATTGTGAAATATGTTCAAATTCACTTTATGTTTAATGTATGGTACTCAACTTAAAAAGGTCCACTCTTTAGCATTTTAGAACTTCAGTGTGTACAGGCCATGTGCACACTCTTGCCCTACTGTCCTCATCAAATTATATCCTGGATAACAGAGTGGAACAGGTAATTATGACACCAAACTTTTTGGCGAGTAATGTGTTTTTTGGTTTCTATGCAGAGAAAATTGTGGACAATATCCCCCCATTAGTTTGTTACTCAAGCGAAGCAGCAAAGACGCCACGACTGACCAGAGGAACAATATGCCTTTTATGCACAGTAAATCTGTAGCTAGGGAACAAAATCAGCCTACCAGCACCTCAAAAGCTTGCTAATGAACACATTATGTCTTTCTTGTTGAGAACATAAAAAGGGGGCTTTTATGAGTGAACTTCATTTTAGCAAGGGAAAGTAACTTTATGGAGTTTTTGTGTGGCCACAAGTTTAAGCAACCAACAGAGACTTCAGAACGTCAAAGAAATACACATTCTTATCGAGAGGTGAGAGGCACAGTACACCCTGGACCCTCACCTGGAGTACCCGGAGAGAAACCACAGCCACAGAGAGCATGCAAACTGCGACCTGAGGGGTTTGAACCGGGAACCTTCATGAAAGTGAGACACCATGAAACCAGTCAAAGTATTCCTTTTCACAAATTCACATTCAGTTCTTATTGTTTCAATGAAACTGGTGACTCACTCATCATTACGCAGTGGAGTGACATCTGACCAAATGAGGCTCCAGGTCATCAGAGAGAGATGACTGATCTCTCCCACCAGGCAGCACTTAGTGAACAGCCTGTCTTGCTGCTACAGCAGCCAACTAGCGCCGTGCAGACAGCTACACTTGATATTCCCAGCACAGCTCTGCACAAACGGGACATCTGTTAGCTTCCTGCAGCTCGGCCTTCAAAATCCTCCCTCACAATAAGGCACCGTCACTGGATGAACTGCCCCGCTTCTTCTGTATTAATTGGCAACAAAAACTGATAGAATTCAGTTGATGATCCAGATGATATTCTGGTCTCTCTTCATCAGCTGAGTGTGCTAGGATTAATGGACCTGTTGGTGCAGCAATCAAGTGTGTGTTGGTTTTTAAAAAGGAACACCACCTGCTTGGTGAATTTAATATATATATATATATATAGATAGATATAGATAGATATAGATAGATATAGATATAGATATATATAGATATAGATATATATAGATATAGATATATATAGATATAGATATAGATATATATAGATATAGATATAGATATAGATATATATAGAGAGAGAGAGAGACAGAGGGATTAGAGGACAAAGTGTGCCCGAGCTGCGAATCGATCCAACACCTATGTGGAGTGATTCTTTGAATTTCAGTGTCTGCTTCTCTGATGCTGCATCAGACTGTACATCTGGTGCTTCAGGACGTATAGAGTAGATGTTGCTGACAACTTTATCCAGTCCAACACCCTCTAATCAACTCCTCTGCTTCTGAGAAATCTTCAAATTGCTCCTCCTATTCCAGTTGCCATGCCGTTTCTCCTCACATTGCTGACACATTCGGCTCAATAAAAAGGTTTTCAATTGTACGATGAACTCCAGCTGGAGATGTCAGTCCATCAAAGGAACATTTGTCACCCTGGTGGACAGAGTTCTCGAGACGCGTGATAAACCATTCACATGTGAACATTACTGTTTTCAAAAGACCCGTGATTGCTCAGAATGACAGAGGTTTCGAGAACAAGGCTCTTTTCACACCACTTACCTGCAATCTCAAACCAGGCTGAAAATGAACACTCTACAGGCCTCGATAGATTTCCCTTCACATTACAGATCTGCCAAACATATATGCATTTATTGACTGCTCAAAAAAAACACAGCAATTTCAGCAACCAAGCAGCCTTGACAGAAGTCATTACTAATATGCAATCATTGTCAGCTGAATGACTGCAGCGCAGATGAATTCAGAAACAATCAGACAAGGGTTCATGCTTCCAAGAAAAAGCTCCATTGTTGACACATCTAAAAATTGTGTTCATCACACCTCACTCACTAGCGACAAAATTCTACTCTCCAGGTGCATTAACTACAGTACAGGCCCGTTCACGCTGGGCTGTGCACAGAGGCTAAGCTGCCTCAGCCCCCGAGCCAACAGTAAACACTGAAACCATGTGGGTGACCCGCTAGACAGATTAGCGATCCTACGTGCGCACACTCACACACACTGTGACACGGGCCTCTGTTTGACATATGTGCCACATATTCAGAGGAATGAGACGGCTGACAAACAATTATCTGCGCTGTATCACAATCACTAATACACATCCATCAACACGGTGGACGGAACGGCTGTGTATTTTTAGCCCCTAATGAAACAGATAGCAGGAGGGACACTGAGGATTAAAAGGCCAGGTGAGAAGCATGGATGTGTGTGCATGGGTACAGTGCTACTACATGTGATCCGGTTCAGTGTGGATCACAGGAAGAACTTCATACACTATTCTAAACTTTTTTTTCCCCCAGCACTTGTTTATGTTGGCTTAAAAGTTAAAGAAAAAGCTCACTTGCTTCAGCTTTGAGGGGGCTGACACCGCTGTCATGTCTGTACGCTAAATATGAAGCTACAGCCAGCAGCTGCCAGACTTAGCTTAGCATAAAAAAACTAGAACCAGATGTACGGATTCGACAAATGAGGTACGACGTACGGTGTGTTCATCAGTGAGCTTTACACCGTGTCTGCACAGGAGGTGCAGCACGAGCGTCGTGTTGGCAGGGAACACGATGCGTTCAGGCGCGGTGGAGACTGTGGGTAACCGGCGTTCTCGCGGTGCTCGGGTTTGACACACAATCAGCGTACTTGCAAGCGTAAAATGGAAGAAAATAGACTTGAATGAAAAGTATGCTTCGGGCTGTGGTTACACACAAACAGTGCAAGCTGTTACGCTGCCTGTGTAGGCAGCTGGATTGATTCAATTAGAAGTGTATCTGACACGTGCGATACAGATGACTGAAAAAAGTGTCTCCTGTGTAAACACACTGTTAGAGGTAGACTGATTTTATTACCTGTAGACAGAGTCAGGCTAGCAGTTCACCCAGTTTGTGCATAGCAGTTGGCTGCTGCAGCTTTATATTCACCGTACAGAAATGGAAGTGGTGCCAGTCTTTGTGTTCAACCTTCAGCAAGACAGTGCCCAAAAATCTGAATTATCTAAGAAAACGTCTTTTGCTGGTCAAGACTGCATGATACACTTGAAAGCTTCAGAACAAGCCAGTAACTGGACCAGCAAACTTTGAAAGGTGTCCTGAAAATGTTTCTAAAACACAAACACTTTCAAATATTAAAAGGCAAAGTCCACCTGCTGCAGGATTTGCATTTAGGGTTAGGATTAGAGCAAGGATTAGGTTTATTTTGGAGTAAGGGTCGAGGTTAAGCACGTACAGTAGCAGTGAGGGTTGGGGTTACAGGTTATGGATTAAATCATCAGTGGGAGGTTCTCATCAGGTCCAAAGCATTAGAATATTTACATCCAAGCGTGTTTGTGTGTGTGCATGATCAACAATGCCCTGCTGGCTGTGGAGTGACAGTTTTAAAACCTATTGCAGCGCAAAAGACACGGAAAAGAGTCCCCATGAATTGAACAGTGAGTCTAGTCTTTCTCCTTCACTGGTCGCTGCAGATGGCCGCTGGTTGCAGCCGCAGTGTGCTGATGTGGATGGCTGCAGTCACGGTACAGCATAACTTCTGCCAACCCCACCCACCCAACATGAAAAACACAGTAAGCCTGTGGCCCGTCTTTGCTTTGTCCTTGTCGTGTTGACTCTCCCTCCCTCCTTGCCTTCCTTCCTCCTCACCCCACGCCACCTCCGCCGAGGAAGCGCCAGTCTGCCCCAGCTGGGTTTTTAGATGCGGGGAGCCGGGCACGGCGGGATGGAGCAGCGACTCCTCTTCATCCTCTCGCTTTCTCGCTCTCCCTTGCTGTCTTTCTCTCTCCCCCCAGGGCATCTTCTGCACCACTGCTCTGCCACCATTAATTCATCAGTGCAAATCTCCTGCAAACTTCCTAAACAAACAAGTGTGCTGACTTCTGCTCCTCAATGCACACGCAAACACACACACACACACAGGTCACCAAAGTATAGACCTCCTCAGAAACAACACACACACATACACAGACACATACACACAACACACACTGAACGGTGCTGCAGATGGAAGCAGACAGACACAGCCTCTCTCCGGGTTTGACCTAATAGCTGCTGACATAAATATGTTTTCCAAATCAGTGCCCTCTAAAAATGGAAGTACAGATGTGAACCTGTTTAATGATAAGTTGCTAATGAGTTTATCCACTCCACCATTCACATCTGTTTTGTTTACCTCCCTCCAAAGAGAGGCCCCCCGGGGACACTAACACCGATCCTATCAGCCCCATGTAAAAGAACTGGGTAAACAAATCTCATGCTGTTGTGTACTGTGTTAATTTACAGTAGATAGCATTTGGGAGGCTCCCCCTGTTTGCTTTGCATATTAAAAAAAAAAAAAAAAATCCACAAAAGCAAGATGAAAGAACAGAATACATGTTTAGAAAAAGAAACAACAATCCTCCTAATTCCAAACTAAAAAATAAAAACTGAAGAAAATGATATGAAAAGTCAAGTTATATACTCCAAAACAATACCAGCCCATTCCAGGAGCACCGATTAATCTACAGCATAATCGATTTATTAAACATCGGATTGAGGTACATAAATATTAGTTTCATAACAGTATTCAGAGTTTTAAAACAATAATCAGATGATATATCAGCTGACATTCATTTTTAAAATCGTAAACCCACAACAAACATGCAGTTTTGATATTTTGATTATTAAAAATCATCCACACATCCACTTAAATAAAAAATAAACGTCAGCTCTCTGGTAGACAAACTGTGTGACGCTGAAACTCTTTCTAACCTATCAAACATATCTATATTTGGCATGCATCCATCAGCCTGTTCAGTTTGTGTACCAAAGAAAGACAGAACAGAAAGTCTTTGGAGTAATATCAGAGTATACAACAGTGTTAAGTGTCTGATTGACAGCTGGGCCGGCAGCAAAGTAAACAAAGTTGTGCTGCTAACTGTAGGTAACTGTAGGCTAAGGTAAGACAGCAGTTTGTCAGCAGTGACGCTGATGAATAAGGACTACACAAAAAGAAACAAACGTAAACATAATTTTTATTTTGGTTGGACTTGTGGGGAAAATGCACGATCGATAAGCAGACTTGCAAAGATGCTGATGACTAAGATAAAACATTTAATGCTTAAACTTGATTTTTTTTTTTCGCTTACATAACCTTAACAGCTGGATATTTGTCAGAGTTTAATGTCTTTAGACACGTCTAAAGAGCTGACTACGCAGCATGTTGTTGCTCTGGGGTTCAATGTTAATCACAACCGACAGGGAACAATGCAGCTGCCACATGCATGACTTTGAAGGTGTGACCCCTGTGGATATACACACACACACACATACACACACACACACACAAACCACAAAAACAACGTACAGAAGACAGTTGCTGCATAATTCAGCATTTTGAACCCCTTTTTACCCCGATAAAATGTGTCAACCATCAGAAGCACCACATACAGTGTATGTGTCCAAAAACAGCAACTGCATCTCCTATCACTTTAAATGAAGCCCCTTTCTCATCAATTACTTCCCTCTGTGGGAACAGGTGGTGGAGTCCAGTCAGATGGCCACAAATGAAGACAAGCAGTGAGAAGTGGAAACTTCACAGCTCATGTTCTGCATGCGTGCATGTGTGTATATAGATAATCACGTCAAACGACACGTTTATCTGCACAGATTTACTGTGATGATCCCGGGCATCTTTTAGCATTTATGATCCCTGCAGACTTAACACATGCCAGCACTGACATAACATGCAGCATTAATGACAGTAAAGCGATCGCCATGCAGCCTCAGAGGAATATTATTAAGCCACAGTAGTGTTCAGTGGTTGCGGATTCCTCTCACATGCCACATGTTCATCCTGCAGTTGGGATGTGTCCTGGATTCTGATGGATTTTCACTTTTATGTGACACAGATTTGATTTGACATTCAAATATACACCATGTATCCTCAATCCGATACATGTATGACCCGGGGCCATACAACTGAAGTTTAAATAGTCAGATTACGTGGTTTTCATGTTGCTTCCCAGAAAATTGTGTCACATCTTCTATTTGGCAAGAAAATATGGAGGAGAACGACTCAGGCAGCCAGTGCAGGGAGAGAAAGAGTGCAGTTTTACTCAGCATTTGCAGATGAGTGTATAATTTCAAGAGACACACCGTCATACGTCCTCTTCCTACATGAACTTTCATCAGAGAGTCTATCTGGGCCACCAGGTTCCTGCCCACACTGAAACGCCAAATCCTCTTTTTTCTGATCAAAGTGGATTAAAGGTACAGTGGTGAAGATTAGAAACATGTCCTGGAGTGCTCATTTCACTGGCTCTACCAAGGTATGCGTCAACTGAGGTATCTGTGTGTCAGTGTGGACACAGAGTACCTACCTATTTAATACACAACCAGGGCACCGGGTCCTGAGCAAAACATTAAGACCCAGATCCAATAAGGCAATAATAAGGATGGACACTTTGCCCCGGGTAAGGTGTGGATTTACAGTATTTGTTATCTGGGAACTTGAGTCATCATTTCCTTCTAGGTTTATTTTTATGTGGTGGTAAATGCTTCAGTATACTTCAAGTAAACTAAGGCTGTAAAAAACCTCTTTGACCACTTTTTAACACAAGTTAGTGTTAGTTGTTCTGAAAATGACTGTAGTCTCAACTGAATGAATTATAAAAGGACAAATGGGAAAAGAGCAGCTCTCATAAACAGATTATGCTGAAAACCTGACTTTGGATTTTTGTTTATCAATGCTGACCTTGCCCACCAGAACAAGAAACGCATGAATCACAGCCTCTGCCTAGTTACAGTGCGTTACAGCGTATGTAAAACTAGACCAAGTACTCCTATGACAGTATAACCAGACTGTTATAAAATCGTAGCGCACCACGGATCAGTGCTCCTCAGAGTTTTTAAAGTTTACAGCCTGTCATGCTGCTATCCTCCGTTGCTCTGTGTATCACGGTGCAGTCAAAGAAAAGGTTCAAACAAAAAGGTCCACTGACAAAGGCAGCTGTGTGAAAAATGACTAACAGTACTTTCACACCTTAAAGTGGGTGGCATTGCTGGATTGTTGGTTTTTGGAAAATGGCAGCCCCTGCCATTGATTCTGCGGTCAAAAAGTGTTTTACAAGCTCTTGGATGTTCCAAACTTACTGAGTCCTTAAGCACTGATGCATTCTGTTCTACTTATTTTGAAAAATGGAAGCCTTTGTGGTGTCTTCAGTTTGACCTTGCAGTAGACAGATGTGCTGTTGATTCACAACGGCCTTGTTTTTAATCTTGTAGCCACGATAATAAAGGCTGCTCAGCTTTTGTGTAAAGAGGCAGCGTGCCTCGATTTTTAAGGGAACAAATTTGGTTTCTTGCGGTTAAACTTTCAGCAGACACACAAACTTCAACTACAATGCACAGCTTACTCAGTTTTCTTCTGATTGTTGGATCGAATATTCTCTTCCTGATTGCAGTCAAGTTAATGACCAGACACAACAGCTATGACGTAAATCTCTGGAACATAATACTTAAATAATCATCTGTTCCAAATGTTGTAACTGTTATGTTCTTAAAAAGGCCTTTATTCTAACATGTCCGTTATTGCTCTCAGCTGCTGGTAAGGCCACACTGAAGCTTTACGATTATTTAGCCAGACAGTTGGCTGATTTGGTGTCATCATACAATAGCAGAGAGAAAATCTTGCAAATGGATGGTGTGTGTGTGTGTGTGTGTGTGTGTGTGTGTGTGTGTGTGTGTGTGTGTGTGTGTGAAAAGCTGGTGTGTAAAGTGACGCACAGCTCGCTCCACTTCAGAAGGCTTGTCATTGCAGCCTAATGACGACTGTACCATCTGGTCTCAGAAATCAGAGGAGTATTTTCAAGTGGCCCATTAAGATGCTATAGCCGCTGCTGAAAAATTACCTGTTCCTTGATCAATGCTTTAAAAGTCGTCTCTGACAAACCAATTGTTTCCCTCGCAATCCCAGTAAGCCTTTCAAATCTCTCTGTTCCGTTCTCCCGGGAGGAAGTGCCGCTGTTGTCGACGATGTATTTTCATTTAGAAATAAACCCCCACATTTCTTCTCCGACCTCCCTAACTGAATCGATTGAAAGCCGTTCCAAACTGCTCTCAGAGAGAGTTTGAGGACTGTTTGAAGACAAGACTTTCTTGGAAAATCAAGCATTCGCCGCCGTACTTAAGAATTTGCTCTCAAATTGTTCAAAGCTCATGCTTTGGGAGAAGCTCTTATCAGAAAGGCATTGCCATTACTTCTCCTTTGATTTACTTGCTGAAGAGCCCACATACAACAAATAGACCTCTTCACCATTTCCCTTCAACCGTACTCTCCATTTGCAGAGCGAAATCTGTGATTATGCTTGTAGCTTTCCCTCATTACGCTTCCCCTTTCTTCAAAACAAAGCTCAATTTAAAGCTACCTTTTAGACGCCATTAGGGAAAGAAATTGCTTTTGTGTAAAAAGAAGGATCCAGTGAAAAGAATTGGTACGTACCCTGCAAGATTCAGAACGGGTTCCATTGACTCTTGTGCTGAGGAGATAATGGAATCGATCCTTCAAACTGCTTAACTTAAGCGTAGGAAAAGGCCTGTCATGTGACCTTGTCCTCATTAGGAGAGTGGGGCACTGTGCTAATTTATTTACCCAATATAACCTCAGACAAGCAGGGATGCACAGACAGAACGAGAAGGAGGAGGGGGAGGAGAGGGGAGGGGGCCTGAGCTGGCCAAGCCGATTTCAGCCTGTTACTGATGCCTGAGCCAGGAGGAGCAGGAGGCGGAGGAAGTGGGTGTACATGGGGAGGTACAGTAGACGGGGTAACAGAGGAAAAGATTGAGATGGACAGGACGGAGAGGAGAAGGAAGGGGGAGCTGTCAAAGCCAGCAAGACAGAGAGAGCAGGCTGGGAATGCAGAAGTAGCAAAAGAAAAGAAGAGGAAACAGACTCGGGTTTGATGGGGAGGCGATGCCGGTGTGTTATGTGCTGTGTTTTGCCTGGTCCTTGCTGTGCATCCCGGGTGGCCAGGCTCCAAGGCCGCACCACTTGGGTCAGTTCCAGGTGGTAAAAGCATAAGGGCTCCTGGTGGCGGAGATGTGCCACACTCAGCCATCTGGTGATGAGTCACTCTGTCTCTGCTCTTGTTTGCTCTGACTGGGCACGAGATTGCAGGCCATCAGTGTGTGTTTATGTGTGTGTGTGTGTGTGTGTGTGTGCGTGTGTGTGTGTGTGCGTGTGTGTGTGTGTGTGTGTGTAACTACAATGCATTAACACCCCATTTAATGCGATGGCAACTCAGCGGAGGCATAATCAGTAAAATCTGAAAGTAGGCTATCTGGACTCCATCTGCAATACGGTGATGAGGCCTTGACAACTCATTTAATTTAGCAAGGCTGTGACTCTCTAACATAAAAGTCCAGTGTGTCAACCAGTGACTATATTTCCAGAATGCACCATGAGTGTTGCGTTACATATCCCGTTCAAGTATTATGAACAGAGGCAGAAAATATGCTAAGATGGTAATTTGGTAAAATGATCAGGTCATGAGAGACAGTAAAAAGACAGAAGCATTCTAGACTGCAGCTCGTCTTAAAATGCGTCAGCGTGCTGCAAATGAAATGCAAAAAGTTACGATAGGCAGGCTGGAGGCCATGCACACAGTAATCTCCACAGTTCTGCACGCCTGATGGCGGCATGCATGCTGCCTCCTAGATAGATGCAGCCAACAAACAGCTCTGTTCCCGTGTGACAGCTCCCCTCCTCCAGGCCAGAGCTGACCCAAATCTAGTTTTCTTTCTCCTCCGCTTCACCCACAATTCCACATCGGGACATTTGGACAGTGGGCACTCCACTCTCTCAAATCCCAGTACCATCGCTCATACAATTATCATGCTGAGGACACTGGTTTAGCAGCCATACTTCTACTGCCCTCTATCCTCCAACATGTAGCCTTACTTCGCTGTACAGACAATTACAGCACACACAGCACAGAGCTTTAAATACAGGGACAGGAATCATCTTCAGAAGGTATGTTTCATTTATAAACATACTTGTTGGTATTTTGATTTATGTATTTATCTGACACAACATGTTCGACTTTGGATCTTTTAAAAAGATTTTGAAAATTTCACTCTGTCTCCATTAAGTGTAGAAGTGTAGCGTCTGAGTTTGAAGTACTTAAATTGAAGTTGAATCTTAAAATCATACTCTTTAAACTGTGAGTTTGCATCTTTCAATGGGAACAAACTTTTTGACTTGACAAAAAGTAATAACATTACAGGCAGGCAGTAACAACATTAATTCTGGCTTAGTGAAATTCAGTGAACTAGCATGCACAATACAAGCACAAATCCAAAACTTTTATTACTTTTATTATTTATACCTGTTCTTTTCCAGTATTGACATGTCAAAAAGGCTTATGACGAGCCTCTGAAGTTGGCCGGGCAATGGAAAATCTGACCTCTCAGGCCTCAGTGGAGTGGGTTCAGATTAAAAAGGGCCACAAATGCCATCTTAACACATCCTGTTTTGTACATTATCCTACTGTTGCACTATTAGAAGTTGATGGGTTCCAGCTCTATCAGTAGAAAAAAAAAAAGCATTCATATTTATATGAACTGATCGGTGATCCTTGATTACTGCTCCTGTTGTGACAGAGCGCTGAGCGGAGGCAGGCCTTGAGCGTCCTGTCCCGTTATATTAGAACTGTAAAGCAACACATGCAACACGTTCTTGTGCAGACATTCAAAACCCAAAGCTACTAAAAAAGAAGGATTTGACACATTGGTGACAAAATGTCGAAGTGGTATTCTGTCCTCAAACAGCAGCAATAAAAGCTGCAGAGTTAACATTTCCGTTGGCTTCCCATCCATTTATCCTTGTCATGGAAACTCAATAGCACCTCTGGGAAGACAAAGATAGAGAGTTGCTGGCTGAGGACTCACACAGCGAATCATAATTGAGCTGATATCTTTTACATTCAGCAGATTAAGAATCGTGTGTCTGTGTCATTCAAATCTCATAGACCTGTAGCCAATGTTTGCCAACCGCACAACTGAAAAATATGATTTGCGCTACTGGGAAGCAAACTGTGACTTCACTTTAAAGCCTACAGTAACCTACTGGATGTGTTAAAGGAATAAACAGCTCAACATTTTGGGAAATGTGCTTCGCTCTCTTGCCAAGAGTTGTAAGAGATGTAAGATTGGTATTGATATTCTGTATATTATGATGGAGCATGGTTAGATTAGCTCAGCACAAAGACTGAACAAGTCAGGAAAAAGCATTTCTCAGTGTGTCTCAGTCCAAAAGTAAAAGTTAACCTTATATCCCTTTTGTTTAGTTCATACAAAACCTTAACTGTAACGATGACAAGAGTTTTATGTACCAGACTACTTTTTGGCTAGTTGCTGTGACTCGTTATGAGTTTGCCAGACTAAATACTGTTGGGCAGATTTTATATCCTTTGACACAGCCAGGCTAGTTGATTCCCTTTGTTTCCCGTCTTATCGCTTAACTAAGCTTACTGTCCGCTGGCTGTAGCTTTAGATTTAGTGTACAGTCGTGAGTGGTATCGATCTTCTCGTCTAACTCTTGGCAAGAACGTGAACAAGCATACTTTATTTCCCAAAATGTCAAACTATTTCTTTAAAGTGACTCTATCTAACCTGTAAGAACAAATAACACCCCCAGGGTATCACCAAATAGCTCAAATGTTAGCTAATGTATCTTGGCGTATAACTGACAGATCACCGACTTATTGACTCTTTACTTGGTACTAGTCTTGCTTTAAAGTAAAAGATTGTGTAAAGCCAGAGAGTGGGCGTCTGCTCTCATACACTGCTTCAACGTTGATTCTTAAAAGCTATTTGTGAAAAAAAAAGAAGCTTTTATATGATTACCTTGAATTAAAAGCTGAATTTACACTCATGCTTACTGTAGTAATGTTGTTATACATCATTAACACTTTCCATACTGTAGACAGCCGTGTCATTTCAATTCATCCAATGAAGTTAAGTGTGGATGGTAAAAGCACGCTTCCTTACAAATCAACTCTGCTGTCTCTATGCTGGCTGTCAGTAGCCTGGTAAGAGAGTCATATGGCTCAGCAGTTTTTATGGCTGACTAAACCACAAGGCTCTCCGTCACTGTGAAACCCTGCCAGAGAGCTGCGGTGAGCAGAATGAAGAGGTTAGGACAATCCCAGGTCTCCCATCTTTGTGAGAAACACCACCCTCACCCTGAAATATTTCGGGAAATGAAACCACGCCTGGCCCATCTGTATCCTGGCCTCCGATTTGAGTTGGGCAGTGCATAATGATGTTTCTGAGCAGAGTGTGAAAAATGGCCGAGCTCTGTAGTGCCTTCCTGACAGACAAGGGCTGCAGAATACTGATCTGCCCGCCTGGATGTAAATAACTTAGAGGAGTGAATTGTAAAAGACTCAGACTCTTGGAGGAGTAAATAACATTTGAACAAATTCACTGTTGTGAAACAATAAAACAACAATAAAACGCATTTACTTTTGTCAAGTATTATTTTGCCTGAGTCTAAGTATGATGAAATAGTTTGTAACTGGTCAATGGTGGATGACCAATGCAGAAACAGCAGCACTGCAGCCTGTTCTCTGTGTGGACTGAGGGATAAAGAGGGACAAATACTAAAACAAAGGCTCCCTTTTGACTTCCCAGGTACACAAAGATATAGATCGAAAGTCCAACTCAATCTATATCTCATGCCATCGCTCTCTCTCCATTTGAGCCTCTATATTATCCATCCATTCTCTATACATTCTGTGCAGGGCTGCAGGGTGTTGGAGCATCTCCCAGCACACACTGGATGAGCTCTCTACATTATAAACTATCAAAAAGTGATGCAGTCATTTTGTCCTCAGAGGAACAGATGGCTGTATCGTGCTACGCTTGTTCTTTAGGTACTCTGCGCCCCATTTTAGAGACAGGATCTTGTCGCACAGTGTTGTATAGTTGTGAAATAAACACCATATGTCATGTCATATATAACAATAGATGTAATGGTTGATCTACTGAATCAGCACAGGTCATCTGTCCACCAAAGAGCAGTCTGAAGATTTCATCTGGCATGTTTTGTAAATCTTGCGCTTACTGATGACCAAACTTCTTTTTGTCATGTTGAGTTTATGTTGGAGAGTGAGAGGGAACATGGTGACCAAATACAATTGGCTAGATTCAAAGACAACAGTTACTGTCCATCTGTAAAGAACAGCACGCACATGGGAGCAACCAAAACTGCATTTAGAAAGACAAAATTAGAATTCAGTACAGGAAATGATGTCTTATTTATGACAGAGGTCTAATACTTTGAGCTTTGCATGTGTGTTAACTGAAGAGGTCTTACTGCATTTAAACTAATCACATAATAAATGGCAGCTAGTCCGGAATGACACCACGTTCTTTATTTTATTGCTATATTTATGTTTGGACTCCCTCGTAAATGATGTGCATTGGTATTAGAATTCTCCTGGGAAATCTGAGGTTTGTACCATTCTGTTACATATGTTTACTTTATCTGATTATAA
This sequence comes from Nibea coibor, assembly GCA_023373845.1. Lineage (NCBI taxonomy): Eukaryota > Metazoa > Chordata > Actinopteri > Sciaenidae > Nibea > Nibea coibor. The sequence continues at coordinate 5,242,317 of CM041726.1, forward strand.
AATAACATGTGCAACATTGGTTAACTAAAGAGAACATCCAGTGTAAACATTCAAATAAATCCTCTGTTGGCAAAAAGGAATGCAAACAGCTTTATCTCCATCTTGCTGTGTGATGTACTGAGTAAAGCCTGTGACAAGGGAGCAATGGAGAATGGGCTTTTAATCAGAAAGGCCGAGGCCTGCACAGGAGGTGGAGGAGGAGGAGGAGGAGGGGGAGCTGGACGGAGCATTACATAAATAGTTTTATGCTGCATCAAAATTCATTATCAGAGCAGACATTAATCTTGTCAGATTTATATTTAGAAAGAGCTTACACCATGACGGCAAACCAGGTTAATACTTTACAGTGTGCAAGTACAAAACAGTTCTTTATGTAAGCAGCAACAGCCAAAGAGTCAACATTTACATGTCAACTATTTACCATCTGCTTACTGGCCTCTATTGGTGACCAAAGGAAGTGCAACAACATGAACAGGTGTGTCACAGCTTACAGCAGCCTTAAATTACAGTCTCATCTCCAACACAAGTCAGGCTTCTTATTCCAGTGACTAAAGGAAACATGACGTCGATGTAATTTGCCAGAAAATGTTTTTTAGACTTGAGATCTAATCGCGAACACGCTGTGGTCATTTCATGATGCGATACCCTTACTGCTTGCTTCTTTAAGGAATCCGCCCATGTGAATGCCGTGGCGGAGAATGCAGTCATCCAGACACACTCATGAGAGATGGCACCTTTCAACCCAGAGTCATAAAAGAGACACACACTTACACACGCACTGAGAACAAATGATGCAAAGTCTCCATGCGCTGCAGCTGTTTGACAGCATGGAATGAAGACGCTCAGTGACAAGGCAATGCCATACGTCACAAAGAACACACTTAGGAGATGATACTGCATGTGTCCCTGGGCCAAACGGGGGAAAAACTGGATTGTTTTGACATTTATAGCAGACAGCCGATAGCACACAGACATAAAGATCTCAGGGGTGAAGAATCTTGTCTTTTCTCAAGATCGTTTTCCTCATTTGTGGAGAAAACCTGTTTTTTGTGCATTCATGCTCATTCACCCCCCCCCCTCTCAAACACACACACACACACACACACACACACACACACATATCGAGTGTGGATTCCCTCTCACTCACACCTCAGAGCGGGGCTGATTTCCTTGTGTTGCACACACTTCTTGTACACACCACTGCGGGTGACTACTCACAGGTACACCAAGAGATGAATCTTCATTAGCGGCAGAAATCACTGAATAATTTATAGCTAATCAATTTGAGACAAGACAGACACACACACAGACACACACAGACATTAAATTAGCATTTGCAATGTTTCCTGCTGAGCTTCAGAGCCACGATACAATTTCACCAGACTATTGACTTTAAAGACTGGATAAAGCATTAAATTCTCCCATTTCTTTGAGGAATAATTTAATTTATTCAGTTCTTAGAAGTCAGTCCAGAAACCAGACAAATTTATAGAGTCCGATTACATCGCTTCCAACATCCGCCACACAAGAACAGCTCCAGCTGAACTTGATGTGATTATTCAGCAGTCAAATGTATGTTTTCCTTCAGTATGAGTCATCAAGCATCAACTACAGGCGGAGTGTAATGGTATAAGTACTGACAACATGGGGTGAAAACTGAGGGCTAAAAAGCGTTGCATACTGTGAGGCAGTTTGCTGGTGTGGCTCAAACTGCGTCCTTCACCCATTTGATTCTGATGACTCTGACATAAACACTACAGACGTATGCCCATGAGCACAGCGGCAGATCTCTTCTCCATCACGTAACAAGAAGATTATTTAATTTATTTCAATACAATTCCACAACAGGTTTAAATGGGTTGCACTATGTCACAGCAACAGAGTGCACAGCAAAATATATTCTACCCCTGAGCTCGTGCTCCTGAATTATGTATGCAACAGAGTGGATGCACCATATTCTGCTACACTAAATGACCTTTCATGATAATTGTGGCCATGCGTCCTTGGGCTTTCAGCCTGGGAGTGAATATTATGCAACTGGGATGACTACACTGGACTATATGTTAGTTTGAAATGTCAGACATGTCAAGGATAACAAGGCCAGATGAAGAGTGCCCCTTTTGTTGTATTCTTTATGGAAGCGGTCACAGCGTGTTGAGATATCTCTGGCCGGCTAAATGAATTTCCAACACAACCCCAGCAGAAGACGGTCTGGGATTCTGCTGCCTCCTAATGAAAAGATGTTGATTGCAATTATGCTCAAGACTCTGGTAGTAATCACAGTGTGCACGCAAGTGTGTCTGTATTTTCTTTTATGCTTTCTGATCCGTCTGTTCTGTTTTAGTTTTAAGTCTGACTGACTGCTCTTTTTATCTGTTCTTATCAGCTTACATCTCCATTTACCTCCTGCGTATATACCCAAGATACCCATTTTCCTATAAACCCATGCCTATTAAACTATATATCCATATATATCTATATAAAGTTTGGAATGTTTTTCCAATACAAGCAGACAGCTGGCAACTTCATTTTAACAAGCTGCATCACCGTCTGGAGAGAAATGTCTAAATCGGATAATAATTAATATTGATATACAGTACTGACGATTTGACTAGTCAACAAGAGCTAATTCAGACTTCTTAATGGAAACGAAACACCAAATTCCTGAGTGTTTGTAACAGGGCAGGATTATTTTAGAAGAAGTTTATGACCTAGAGGCATAAAGCAGCCAATTTTAACAATGACTCATGAAATTTAAAAGGCAAACCCAAAGTTTCTACCTCTATGACCTAAAACTCCTGTGGCATTTAAATTTCCCCATCAGCAAAACTCTGTTCTCCTGATCCTTTGATAAGGAGCTGATGCAAGCCTAATACCACAGTGTTGGCTTTGATAGTATCTCCTCTTGACAGGTTGACAGGCGTGGGCCATGACTCCTTGGGTCTTGAGTGTGTTTCCACTACCTCTGTGTGACATTGAACTTAGGATGACCCTGAGACGGATGGCAAAGAGCACGCTTCTATCATGCAGCACGAGCTGTCTCCAAGGACGACAACGCTGTCTGTTCTGGCAGTAAGGGGTTACGTGATCTAATAGAACGTCAGAGGATGTAAAGTGCATGTCCGACCCGCAGACACTTCATTTCATACCCCTGTGTGGGTTATGAGGGTTTACTCGGCTTGAAGAAGTGTGAAACAGTCTTCAAACTGTTTGATCGGCCAAAAATGTCAAAATGTATGTCAACACCAGCTCCTGGGAAAAGCCTAGCTAACCTTGTCTGACAGTAGAACGGGATTCTTTATTTGAATACTTTACATAAAGCAGTTGCAAATCTTCCTTGTGATGCACTGAAAATAAAAGTAGGCAGAAGTGTTATCTCTCATTAACAAGGGAGCTCCCCTCTGAGCTCATCAGAAACATACAGTATGCCACCTTGTTTTGAGCAGAAATCAACACCACAACTTCCTTTTCCTGCACACCAATTAGGCATCATTTTCAAAACGCAGCAGTTTTATTCATCGTTTCCTCCAATTTCTGTCAAATATCACTTCATGTGAAATGAAGAAGTTTAGACCACAAATCCACATCCACAGAGATTCCAGAGCAGGCCAGGTAAGCACTGTAGTAACACATCACGAGGACAGGAAGAGGTGAGGAGAGCAGGTTCTCTACAGCAAATGATTTCCTCCTGTCACATCAGGCCAGGCCAGATGTGCCTGCAGTTGTCACATAGAGCCATATGGCAACACAAGACGACCTCTGGATGGGCTGGCTGCAGCTGCACCCACAGCCCGCTTTCATGCTGGGAGCTGTATAAAGTATTAATTGTTGACATCATGCTTTCAGACACTGATACTCCGCGGAACACTACACATTTGATCATAATGAATTTTGACTTTCTGACTTGTCTAATAAAAATAAATTGGACATCTTATTTTGCTAACAGCCTCTCTTTCCATTCAGAGAATTATTCTTTACATCACATCATTGAGCTTCAAGAGCACAAGCAGGGCTCGGTGTCGTCTCAATGGTATCACTGAGGACAACAAGGTCGTTTACAGCAGTTACATAATATATCAACTTTACTTTAAAGTAAAATGGGCCTTTAACAGCAGCGGTCATAAAAGCCTTGTTGGTTTTACTGCGCTGCCTTTAGCACCTGAATCCTGCACCCGTCTCTGGGGTCAGAGAACACTTCATTTATCAGACCTTGTTAGAGCCACTGTCATCTACACACACACACGCACGCACGTACACACGCACGCACGCACAGAGTGTATGTGTGGGATGATCATGAGGTGGCCATGGATCTGCAACAATCAAACCTTTTGTTCTCGTGCCTTTTCTCACTATTTGAGGTGGACCCTTGAGGTCCAATTAAGGGAAAACTTGCTGCTATGCTACTGCATACAATGAGATGTCATACTGTAGTGAGCTTCCAGCTTTTCGGCAACAGTTTGGAAGGAGCTTCGTTCCTGTTGCAACGTGACAAAGTCACTGCACAAATCCACGTCCATGAAATAAGAGCATTATCAGTTTGGTGTTGAAGAACTGCTAATCAGTCAACTGCCATTTTGTTTTATGTCATTCAACCTGACAATCCAACCTAGGTTTTATTTCATTTTGCCCTAAATGATAATGAGTGACACATTCATCCTGCCTATGGTATTTTTAGTCACCGCAGAAGCTGCGGTGCCAGTTGCTGGAAGCAGTCCATGTACTGCATTTCCCAATAATCAAAGAAATATGCTGCTGTAAGAGCTGGAAGTCGACTAACAACAAGTACTTGTACAGCTGCGTCTCATCCATCTTTTTCTGTCCCTGATTTTCATGAATGTAGCACGGTAGCTAGCTAGCTAGCTACTTATGCGACATTCCCATTCTCAATTTGCACAACAAATCTCTGATTTTGTCAGTTGCGTCAAAGGCACACACCAGATGTGTTTGGATCTCTGAATAAATATGTGGGCAGTAATGCACAGATCTGGAACCAGGCCAACCCAATCAAACAAACACCTCTGGGAGGAAGTGGAACATCAACTGCAAGCTGTGCTTAAACAGCTCATCATCACTGGCCGACCTTACTGATGTTCTTGTTGCTGAATGGGAGCAAATTCCTGCAGCCAGGTTACAGTTGTGTGGAAAACCAGAAACCAGACGGTTTAAGGCAAATTAAAATTTGTAGTACTGGACGTGGTTTTAGACAGACACAGCAATCACATACAAATGTACACACATGGGTTTCCACATACTTTTTGACAATTTCAGGCGCCTCTCTAATGGAATAACCTCACAATCTTATTTCATTTTTCTCATTACATTGTGAACAAGAGAATTGTTCCAGTGAACAATGATGGAAAAAAGGGGTACAAGCAAGCAACAAACAAGCAGCACACATAATTAAAAACCCTGAAGAAGCTGCTGAGTCCTTTTTATACGAGCTTGAGTGCTGAAAACAAAATGACGCAAGAAAGAAAGAGAAGAGAATAAATACTGTGAGTCATTTTCTGTTCCTCGAGATAGGCTCTGTTTTGGGCGGCTGGTTAGTGAGATCAGCAGACAGCCTGGTGTGACCTCTCCATTTCCCCCTGCATCATTAAAGTTTAGGCCAGCTTCTTTCTTCACTGGGTGGATACAATCTGTTAGTACACATCAATTCCTTGACCAAGAGGAACAAAGCTCATTACAGCTGAGTGTCTCCATAGGAAAAAGAAGCAGTATCATGGTCCCTATAATTGAACGTTCATGCTCACATAGCACTGAATCTCAATGGCTGTTAACCTGTCAGATGTCAACTTTAGCGAGTGATGCTCCATTTATGCAGACAATGACTATATATGCCTCTGCAGGCTATCAAGCAGTATGATTTGTAAAGCTACTCTGCCACATCGACAATTTAATTCCTGAGTTAACTGCTGCTAGCCATCCAGTCGTTGCATTACATGTTCTTTAAATGGGATTCATGCATTTCTTAGTACCACACTGTGACACCATAGAGAACGGTTGTCAAGGCCCACATGGAAAGCATATCAGAAACAGATGATTTGTATGGCAGGTCGGCAGGGACGGGTCTCTGGGAGAGAGGATGTTCTCAGAAAAACACGGGCAGGACATCAAATATGGATGTCTCAATTTCACAAGCCAAGCAGAGTGAAAACGAATATATGATGCAGGCAGGCTCATGTCTGTCAGAGAACTTCCTCCATCAGAAAGACTTTCTGATTCGGTTAGTGAATATTTGGCCCCGGGGGAGCAGAGTAGAGTTTTGAGGATTTCTTAGGCAAGAAGTTGTGGATATATTTAAGTTTATCAAAAGGGACAACCTCAACACTTTTGCTACTCGCTAACATGTCGAAATTGTAAACTTTTAACTTGTAAAAGCACTACCCAGCACTATCCTGCTGTCAGTTTTGTGGAGAAAGGCGAGATTTGACAAACCTGATTGGACATTTAAGCAGTAAGCCCCAAGACTGTGGTTTACAGTGATTTTAGAACAGGTGAGGGGGTTTCTTTCTTTGTGTTTTTTTTATCTGTTTGTTCATTGACAGCATTGCATATTTCCGTCCATCGGTTTCTTGACTTTTCCAGCTCTTTCTGGCATTCGTTTCATTGAGTCTAATTGCTTTATATCATCCCTCCTCCATCCTTAATCCATCACCTTCAGCCACTCATCCATGCTTACCCCTGTTAGTAAATTAAAATTAACAACACATCTGGCAACAATTTCTTCGGCGGCGTAATACTGTTGTAACACTGTCACAGGTGTGTTTTTTAGTAATTTTATTAGTATAGTGTTTTGCAACAGGTTCAAACATAACTCAACCAATCAAAATTAAGCACCGGAATGATGCGTTTTATAATCACTGTTTGAGAGAGGGGTTTGATGAACAGTCGATTGTAAACTACTACTGTGAGTTGGAAGATAATTATTCAGAATTTCCACACTAGGGAAATCCAGGGCATTTCCTCGATGTCAGCCATTTTAAAATAGTAGTGCTAATTTACTGTAATCATAACAGGTGAGCAAGCATTGCTGCTGACTCTGTGGCATGTCTCTTCTGGTGTGTGAAGTGTTAAAGCCGGTGATGACAGGCTCTATCTCACCACCCCATTTTAATTTAGCTGTGGCTGGTGGAGAACAACCTTCCCAGCACTTAATCAGTACCATAAGACTGTAAACATATCACAAGCTGCAATCAGACAGCAGAGAGCTCATAGCTCACAGGTCAGGAGAGTGAACTGCATTTGATTAGAATTAGATTTAAGGGATAGCTGGGATGTGGTGCAGACATGTATTCATGTAGTACCATACAATGCATATGATATTGACAGAACAGCAGCGTGAGGTCAAAGGACGGCGCCATTACAAAGACTGAGACATGTGGAATGGAAGCATAAAGCTGTCTTGACGACTTGAGAAGAACGCACAAGAGAACAATGTGCAATTCACAGAGTGCACATACAGTACAGCTGGGAACACGTTTATAACCAACTTATGTTTGATAAAAGTCAAATGTTCTTTGCTCTGATAGTCTTCTGCCAGACATAGAGCTCGTAAATAGCTTCTATCTTAGAGCAATACAACTCGACAATTTGAAGACTTGCTTTGACAACTGGGAAATGTAGGGGCACCTCTCCTGTAACATGATTTATTAAAGGTATTTCATGCTTATTCGCGGCGCACTGCATAGAGCATATATTACATACTGATTGCAGAAAATTACCCAAATCAAATCGATCAAACTAATGGTGCATTTGGACGAGATACAAGTGAGACAGTTTAGCATTACTGATGTTGAGGACGCAAAAATCTAATGAAAATTGAATTTAAATCGAATTATCTTTTAATTCATCAGTTCTTGTATTAATATGTAAATGCAAACCATATTTCTAAGATTAAGAACAAAAAATATAATTTAACAAACCACATTTTGTGTTTTTCTTGTGGTTTTCTTATCGCTTCATTTTTTTTCCTAATATGCAGGTAGCAGATTTTGTTTTATACGTGATTAGATTTGACTTTGTTTTGCCGAATGCTGACAATAATGAAGAAATTCATAATTCATCACATTAAAAATAAATTAGTAAGAATTTATTAAGAGTTATTAACCGTTATATTGTATGAGCAGGAAATTGTAAGCTAAAATATAACTGACAATTATTTTCTGACTTTAGAAGCCATCTGAATAATTATAGTGAGAAATATTGTGTAATTCTGAATATCAGCTATGGAATATGATAAATCTGCCCTGAGCTCTAGCTGTCTTGATGTTTTAGTTATGTTTTCCATACCATCGTCTATTCCTATCATCCCTCTGCACAGCGTCTCATTAGTATGATTCTGCTGTGCAGCAGGCTCATCTCATGTGCATTCATACAATGTCCACAGGACACTCGGTTATTGAACTTGACCACATTTCTTTGCTTTAATACGGTATTTCTTCCTGTGTATGCGGTGTGTGTTGTGTTCAGGGCGGCATCACATTATCTAACTGACTCTCTCCTTTTATGATGAGTCACAGGCCCAACCTTAGGCAACAGAGCCCGGGAAAGAGGCAGTGATGTGATTTGAATTCAGCAGCAGTCAGGAGGAGGTGGAGGGAAAAGGGCAGTTTATTTTAAGATGCCTCTGTACCACTGGGCAGGTTTGTCAGAAATCATTTAGAGATGCTCCGATGGAACTTAAAAGTACGACGAATATATATGTACATGCATGTGTGTGTGTGTGTGTGTGTGTGTGTGTGTGTGTGTGTGCGTGTGTGTTTAGGGGAAAAAAAGTTTCATAATGCTGTACATAGATTAAAAAAAAAGGTTGCAGGAATTAAAACATCTTGAATTGGTACTTATTTATTTTTAAATGATTCTTTTTGATTTGCATCCTATATAATCTATGTTTGATATTACTTAATTTTAAAAAGGAATTATTTGACTTTCTTTGACATACATCAGTTAGATGAGAAGTGTTAATATGAAGTGACTGACTTTGTGCAAACTCTTGACAGAGCCAGGCTAGCCATCAGTGGTGTGCAGTCAGGTGAGGCAGGGTAGGCAGTGCCTCACCTAGGCTATTGAGAAAAAAGAAAGGTGTGTGTATATATATATATATATATAACAAAAAAATGTGTATAACAAAAAAATAAAATGTGAAATGTGTTGTTTTAACGGTATAACGAATGCCACTACTCAGGATAGCTTGTTTTCAAAGCTGCCGTATGTGAATACAGGAGGCTGAGGCAGACTCAACCTCTGCCTCTGCCCTACGTGAAATGTACGCGAACAGTTTAGAAGGCTCGTGCATGCGTAGTCTGTTCTCACGCTGTCTTCAGTGGGCATTATTGAGGCACAACGCTTCTCTGCCTCCACAGCCAGGGGTTCGGGACATGTCGGAAATCCCGCCGAAATTCCCGACATGTCCCGAACCCCACCCTAACGTCTCACGACGCTGTTGTCGCCTGTGCAGTGACTTCGGCTAGCGAAGACGGATATTTCGTATGTAAAAAGATTTTCAATATTGACTTTTGAGGAGAAAAAAAATATAATTTTAACTGGGAGACCAACCCCTGAATTAAAATATTTAATCCAAAGGAAGGGACAACAATTGTGAGGACTTTTCAAACAGACTGGTAAAGACTGTTGTGGATGTAGCCAGGCTAGCAAGCTGCTCTGCTTCCCGGGCATAAGTTCGTGCAGGAGGACAGGCACAATAAAGTAAGTGCCCCCTCACTTGTTTGCCAATGGTGTCGTATGGTGCGCCGACACCAAAACTTTAGTTTCCTCTCTCCTTCTTTTCAGTCAGCGCAGCTCTCTCTCTGGTTATAATGTCTTCCTATGCTGTGTCATACAGTAGCTATTTTAGGCTTTCAGACTTATTTTCGCTTAGAGGTTTAATGGTATGTGTTTATAATGTTGGTCTTACAGATGTGCCGGAGCTGTAAGCAATGTGTCGAGATACAGGTGATTTCTTGTTGTGCTCCTGTCTTTGGGTGCTCCTATGCTCAGCTGTAAATCTTGTAGAAATGCAGGTGAATGTATGTCTCTGAAAATGAATTGGCAGTAACTGTGCGCGCTGATGTCAATGACTAGGCTACATTTTTGACAGCGGCATTCTGACTGACTTTGCAGAGGTTTTAATTCTGAGTTCTACATAATTTATATTTTTGTATGCGATCTAAGCCCTGATTGATCCTGCCTACCCAGCCGTGGACTTCACTGCATGTTACTGCTAGCTATTGATCCTTATCTGCGAGGGTGACAAAATCCAACCCCCAACAATTGTGCAGATCCCTAAATAACATGTTACATCTGCGTTCTCTATAAACGCATATCTGCACATGTATGCAGAATTTTTAGGCAAGGGACCAAGATCCTGAAGCGTGCTGGTTTCTGTTTGTAGTTCTGACTACTTGGTTGTGAATTTTGGTTGCATGTTTCAGAACCCATTGGCTATCACTGCCACAGTTTAACCTTTTTGGTCATGAAGATTAGCTTCATGTCTTTCTAGGTATTCTCATGTATCGAGTTGCTAACCGAAGTGCAGAGGAAGTCTTGGCCGGGATGGCTCGAAAACATTGACCCTTGCCCATCATAGGTCATATCTCTACAAACAATAAAAGGATAAAAATTAAACTTTGTAGTTTTACAGAGGGTTATATCCAAAATGTCTCGTCAATTGTGTGCAGTGTTCTTAACAGTTTTTAACAGTCCTTATCCTGAACAAAAACCTCTCCAGCTACTGTTGGAATCTCTCTCTTATGTCCTTTCTGTGGATAACAGATTTTTTTTTTTTTCTTTTTTGCCGGACTAGAGCACATGGTCCAATCTCTACAGCCTTCCAGGCCACTTTAGTTGCACTACTTTAGGGATGAAGAGAGAAAGAAAAAAAGTATATATACACTTCACTACTACACAGTGGAGTAAGTGGAGCGAGCAGCCAGCTCCATGTAGGAGGAGGATGAGCACTGGTGTGTCGTTGATGCTGCTACCTTAGCTTTCCTCTGAACCCTGTAAAATGAGTAGAACTAGCAACTTCTTCCGCACACCATGAAAATGCCTCAAGTCTCTGATTTCTCTACAGCTGCTTCAATGCATGACAATCTCTACTTTCATAGTTGCAATTTGACAGGAAGATGTTAGTGATTTGTGGTTGTAGTGCTTTTAAAATCAAGAGTACAGAACCTGGACAGTTCTTTTAGATATTCATAACAGCGTTGTATTTGGTTTGATGCTGATGCTTCCACCAACCACACAATCTTCAACCGTTCCACATTTGTTTCAGACATGCAGGATCAAGAATCTTCCTCCCAACAATGGTTCGTCCACAAGGAGAAGACACTGTAGTATTTTCAGTCTTTTAAGATATCAGCTTGAGTAATGAGATGGAACATTTACTATGCCATGTGTTGTAAACTCATAAATCAGAGTCAATGTCACATTGGGTTGCCTCTCATTGACGAAAAGCTTGTGGCTTTTAGTTTTTAATAGCACTCTGAGACCACTATATCCGCTTCTCATACATTACAGAGGCCTGTAAAGTCAAGCCAATACAACGGTCTGCTAGAAACCACGACAGGCTGCACATCCAATCAGAGCAAAGTGCCCACAAACCAGATGTCTGATCATGTGACCAACACTCGTAATTTTGGCTAGGACTTTAAATCAATGTTAAAACACTTTTAAGCTCAAGGTGAACGGCATTCTAATACAACATTGCTTCACCATCATGTCTGTATCCTAACTTACTATCACTACTAAAACAATATATAATACAGTTGTTCTGCTGCCAGAATACTTAAAAATATGAGCTGCAGTGAACAAATCCAGTTAAATTCCACACATATGCATCAAATACCTTTTATTAAAAATAACCTCACTGTAATTGAATATACTGATAATAGTATCATCATTTCCTTACCACAAATACAAAGCTAGGTGTTAAAAGTACTTTTCCTCAATGCTTCTTCAATTTTTTTGGCACTTCTGCACAGTTGTGTGCTCTACAGTACTGTACGCAAGTAAATTCCAAATGTGTTCAGTAGGTTGTACATACTGTAGATGAAAATACATACAGTAATCATTACTATTATATAAGCACTAGATACTAACATTACATCAATTTCACTTATATTTGCAACTGATAAATAATTGATTGGGCAAACATGAAAGGACACAGATGAATTTAGGTTGGGTTTTTTTTCTGTTTGACAATCTGAAGCATCAGGTGATCCTACATAAGACTGATCCCACTGGTTATAGAAAAGAACATCGATCAGAACAGACATGGTTTTCATTGCTCATGAAAAGTCATAAAGTGTCATCCTCATATGTGATGATGATTATATATCCTAGAACAACTACCATGAGGCCCTCCACTCTACACACTTTGATTCTGGTCACTACAGCTCATGTGGCTGTCCTTAGATGCCATTGTCAGTGGGTCACTTAAGGGAAAAGGCGGAAAAACAAATGGTATGATTCATGTTTTAATGCTTCCTGCCAGATAAGGATGAGCTCAGAGCACATTCATCAAAAAAGCAGAGGCCCTGCAACAATAAATTCAGCAGCTGCACTTTTCTACGATCACAAAAATGTCACAGCAGTCAGCAAATTGAGTTAGATGCAATGGCAGTGGAAGATAGCCGTACACGCTGCATATCTGACTCCTAATTGGTGGCTGTTTGAAGCCGTTTTGTCTGGACTTTTTTTTTGGTATACGTTTATCTGTTATTTCCTTAATCTGTTCATATAAGATAGGAAATCATATGAGCCATGAGGATGAAAGCCCAGACAGAGGAAGACTGCACAGTTACAGAGGCAGGCTATCTTTGAAATGGTGGCAGTTGTTTTGTTTTCCTCTGGCACTGTCCCCACAGTGAATTATCATGCTTAACAAACACATCCAACCACCCGGAGGTGCTCTCTGGCTACCGCTGGCCCAATCTGTTTGCGTGACATAATACTGCACCCGCAGAGATAAAGAGAGGACGAGACAACAGGAAGAAAAAGATGCTGTTGGCATTACAAATAACTGTTAGAGTCTAAGATACATAGAAAAATTTAACACCGGCTTTGCTTCCAGCGCTGGAGATGTAAATTTGCTTGGTCTTCCTGTGTTGTGATGGTGCTGTTGATGCTTTTGTTGTTTCCCCTCCCTCGGTTGAGCAGCGTTTACCCTCTGGATGACATTGAGAACTGCTGGTGTTTCAATGTGAGTAATGAAATAAAACGCTAATTTGACTCTTCTTTGGTGTTCACCCCAGGTCAGCGATCTCCTGGGGCACCAGCTGCTGCACCTAACTGAGCTACAAACCATCCATCCAAGAGGACAACGAGGAGAAAAGAGGGAATGAGCGGGAAGAGGGGTTGTAATCCTGAGGGAGAAGACCAAAGAGGAAGGTTGACTGTACTTGAATGCAGCGTGGATATTTACCATATGGCAGGCACTGCAGTATGAGTGCATGCACTGTATACTTTTGGTTCACGATGTAAAGATTCTGGTCAAAATTAGAATAACAAAATGATTTTGCAACCGTTTTCATAATTGATGATAAAAAATAAAATGTGTATTTATTCATTTAGATATATAAGCAGAAATACCAGCCACTACCTGTTGCCACTTTCCTAGTTGTGCAAATGAGTTGCTTAAAGTCTAGTGAAGGTTAACTGAATTATGGACTATTGATTAGAAGAAAAAGAAACCTGATCGCTTCAGGACATTTCTCAACATTTATGACATGTTAAAGGTCAAACGACCTTTTAATTGATTAATAATAAAATGAATTATTATTTGTGCTCCTACAATTTGAAGAACACAGGCTCAGTGTTGAGTGTGTTTTGACAGATGACACGTAAATTAAAAAAGAAAATAGACAGCGGCATGATGGATGAATGCGAGATGGAATGAACTGAAAAACAGTTTTCTCTTCTGTCTTCTGAAATGTTTTCTTGCATGTGTGTAATTAAAAAGAACTGTAATTAAAACACAGCCCCCCCCCAAAAAAAAAAAAAAAAACACAGATCTTTTGTTATGCAAACCACTTTTTCCATCTCAGCAGTCATGTGTGATCAGTGTTATATTCACTTGCAAAGTTACTTGGATGCTTTTGACTGTCATCATTGTCGAATGCGGTTCCACACAGCAGACACAGACAGCGTAGCACTTTGTGAGGGGGGCAAATTCGACGTTTTTGTCAGAACTCGGTGGTGGCTACATTGTTCTTCTTCATCTCTGCATTTCTGACACATTTTTGCTGTTCCTTAAAAGCATTTTCCTTCTGTGTCGCCTGCACATATTAAAATGTATTTACATCAATGTTCACCCCTCCCTTTCTACACACAGTTCAACACACGGAGTAACACACCAACATATTTGTTGATGCAGCTTGGGAGCGTTTGGTTTGATGCAATCCATCTCCCCGCTCATGCAAACACAGCAGAAATGGAACAAAAATGAGATCGCATGGAGGTCTGAATCGAGATTGTGATCTTAACGCTATTAATCGTGCAGCGCTGCTATATACACTCAACGCGTTGAGACAACCGCAATATGCAACCGTCGAAATGCAGTCACGCTGAGTTCAGGATATGAATACATATGAGCAGCAGAAATATTAACATGATCAAACACACACAGCCCATCAAGTGTTTATTCTGGGGTAAAGCTGTCATCACTCCAGAGTCATTAAAATGGAAAAAAAATGGAAGTTGTATATAACCCACTCCCTCAGTCATTCTATCTCTCATCTGGCCACGAGTGATGAAAGCTCTAATCTAATCTAATCGACAGAGCCACACACAAACCCGCTGCGTATCTCACTTCATGGATTAACAGAGCAAAGTGGGAAAAGGATGAAAAATAAAGTGAGTCAGATTAGAAATGATCACTTGAAAGCCTTCTGAATGATGGAAGGGGGGGGGGGGAAATAAACCCCAAGCTCAAAATTGTTAGGAACCTTCCTATTCTGGGGAGTGGTGCAGCTCAACTCACTACCCCCAGCAGTGGTGAAAGCTCGCCTTTGATGTTGGAAACGGAGCCTGGAACGTAATCCTGTAAAATATAGTTCTAAATAAAGCTGCATCAAAATTTCATTAGCTGGTGCCCATGGCCTGCGGGCTCACTTTCACCAATTTCACCAGGTGACATTCAACCTCTGTACATTGATCTGATATGTGAAGCAATACATTTCGACTGATTGAGGCTCCTGAGGATACGTATAGCTGTTTCTTTGTTCTGCGCCTCCAACATGCTCTTACAGAGGGGCCTCAGGTCTGCTGCAACAACAAAATTAAGAATACTTCATGCTCTTATAGCAACAACATGCATCAATTCACACATTAAAATAATAAATTATGAGGCTGTTTCATGTTATAAGTCACATGCACATAAATCCTGCTCCCAGGCTGTATCGTGTTTACTGTTGTTGTGCAGCTGTCAAGCACAGAAAGGTCACATCAACAGCAGGAGAAAGCAGTGAGGAACATGTGACCAGTGGACAAGACCTGTTCAAAAACACTGAATGTTTCCTCTTGTTTCTGGTTTTTCTTGCAGATTTATAGCCTCCGGCTAGAGGTGGACAGCTCTGGGTTGTAGCAGACAGCCCATCAAAATGACTGACAAGTGCTCGGTTAAGACAAATAACACTATGTCCCTCAGAGGGAGAACACGCATGTTAAATCCTAAAAAAAATAATTATAATAATAAAAGAACTGTGACCTTTATGCTATTTTTATAGTTCATAGTTCATAGTTCATGATTTAGGAATAAGAAGTCTCGGACATCAAGGCTCTTACATAACAATGTACACAATTATAATACAGTAACATACATTTACTGCATGAGTGCAAACATAAACTTCATAGTTTATGAGGTGATGTGGATCCTTTGGGTGGAGCTACACCTAATCCCCATCCACTCACTTTGATTACCCAGTGCCGAAGAATACTGGGTGCATGTTGCGAGTAAAGACAAACAATGAACTGGGTGTTCTGGGAACAGCCCCCAACAATACGGAGACTATAAACATGAGCTGGATTCATCCTAGCATTAATACACACCCTGTATAACTCACGTGTTAAAAAAGGTTGACAGCGAGCAACACAACAAAAAGCTACAAAACAGAGCAGTGACTTGAATCTCTGAAGTCTTTACTTGACATATCTAGGTTAGGTGGAAATAGTTTCACAGACAAGCCACATTAAGTCTGCACTCACAAGTCAAATACAAATGCTTAGCTAATGTTTAAAGCTCTACTTATTAACTTATTAAACATTAACTATGGATGCTAATGTTGCTCCACTGGATGTGTACCATGACAAATCTTATTAAGTCATTACTGTAATGAGAGTTTATAATGTTTGCTATACATTTTTTTTGGATCTCTAACTGCGTGGGAGTTGGTGAAACACTGCCCTATATTTTTAATAGAGCATGTGATCAAGAATTACACGCCCTTCCTTTAAAGGAGAAGTGTAACAATTTTACACATCCAAGTTTCTTTACAGGTACAAAAATTTGGGGGTGTGAAGAAAGAAGTGAGTGTACCTGACCTTTGTAGCTCATTCCTAAAGGCTAAATCAGTGGTTATAATCATAACACGACCAAATCTCAGACCAAACTATCTGCAGTCAAGTTGAATTGTGGGTAGTGTATGCATCAAGGAAAAAGAATGGAAAGAATAAAAACAATATCGCCAGCGCATTGATTTTTAAACTGTGTCCAACAATGGAAATTAGCAATGAAAAACATTAGCAGCAAGCTATGATAGTGCAAGTGCTAAGTTCTGAGATGTTGTGAGCTCTTGCTTGTGAAGCAATAAATGCTGCAAAATTAGCACTGCTAAATGCTTTCCCCACATTCAGAGGCATTTTAAAACATCACCAGCTTCTTCTCAGGTTCTAGAGTGGTTGTGGGCTGTGATGTCCCTGCATAACTACCATATCTACTTTCATAACCTTTCCTTTCATAACATGCCCCCCTACAAAACCCTAACCCACACATCAGATGACAACATGACACATTTTGGTGGTGTGTACTTGCAAAATTATAGACTGTAAAAGGCCAGGGCTGCTTGTTTGGAACCATTTTTCATTGAAATTGAAAGAGCACCAATCTGAACTTTACTCTGATTAAAGCAGGAGGATACCATCTGTCGTCATAGTTGCTAGAGTGCACTCAAAATGGACCAAGGACATGTGTTTCAGATAGCCACAACGTTCATCTGCCGTTGTCATGGTAGTGGTGTGTATCCTGGTGATGATTAGAGGACACAGTGTAGCACACGAGGACACACTTGTAGTATATATACATATATATACATATATATACACACATACATACATACATATATATATATAAAAAATAAAAAAAATCCTGTGATGTTGTTCAGTCCAGTGACCGTTAAAGCCCAGCTGGAGATCTGCATGTCCGAGCCCAGCGGGAGCTACGATTTGATCACTTGCCACTGATTATTGACGAACACTCTGTTCACCTCCACCACCAAACTCTTTAAATAGCATGCAAAAATCAATAGAGAGGTTGAGTCAAATCTACTACCTTCAATCAAGAAGTTAGACTGAACAAGGCCTTCATTACATGTATACAGAAACTTGTGCAGTCGGAGTGGACAAGGCAAAGGTAAAAGACAAATCACAGAGCATGTTTAACATCAGCAGTCAATGAAAAGATGATGGAAGTTAAACTCCTGAAATATACTTTCATGACACTCCGAAGAAGATGTATACAGAATACGCCACGGAGCACAAACACTGACGCATACAAAACCTTTTCCTGCATATTTATCCAGTCTTACTCTGCTCAGGACCAAGAAGAAACAGTAGAATTAATGTGTCTCTTGGCATTTGATACCTCCCTCTTTCCTGTGTCAGCAGAAAGCCCCCTCCTCATCACTTTCCTGCAGAGTTTAGCAGTTCGCAAGCTCTATTACCGACGCTGTCACTTCCTATGTCCAGGACCTGCTGCATCGAAGGCTGCCTGATCAAAATGCTGCTGCCGTCTGCATTGTTAAACTAAGCAGCTAACTAACTTGGACATCTCTAGCCATGAGACTGATTATATCCACATTGTTCTTGGAGGAGCCTCTCGTCCACTCTGTGTGTGTTCTCAGCAATACCACTGTTTTGGACTGAGGCTCCCACAGCCGATCCAAGGCCTGCATGCCTTTATGATTGTGGCCAGAGTCTACCTTATTTCTTGTACACTGCATGATTTCCTACTTGTCTTTGAATGTCTTTGTCCCACAGAATATTTTCTCGTGTTTTACATGGAGGTGAAGGAAGAGTTCTTATCATCCGATTGAGAAGGTTCAAAAGACAACGCACCTGGTGACTGTACAGCATTCTGATCTTCTGGGCCTTATGTATGTATGTCTGAGCCTCTTCTATGATGGATTACTGCTTGTTTGATTGTTGAACATCAGAGCTAAATAGGGACTCTCAAGAGAAAGTGCTTGTTCTTTCATCAATTAGGGACTGACACCAAAACCTGACAACCATCTTCATCAGAAAGACTTCACACTAACCTCCACAAAAACTGCACAGATGGTATCTACTGAATGTTCAGTGATCGTGTACTTTGAGTTTTTCTTTTATCAGAATCCAATATCTTGTATAATCATACTAAATAGAAATGTGTATATTATTGTAGAATGCAGGGTGTCCTAGTGGCACCAGGGGTTCACAAACTTTTCCATGCCATAAAAAGTTGCTTCGTTACAACCTGGCTCTTATTTTTGGAGGGCATCTATTTCTAACTTTAAACTACACAGATGATCAGAAACAGCTTCAATTGAGAGAACTCTCCCTCATTCAAGATTACCTATTACAGTCAGTCAGTGTCACAACTCAAGCAAGTATGGCATTGTACAAAGTTAAACCCGGTAGTCGGATGCTTTTAATGGAAAATTCTGCCTTTGCTTTAAAAAAGCTTTGGTCAATCTATAGAGGATCGTTTCAGCTTTCATTACTGTCTGTTCTTTGTCTCATCACTTGGCAAATCCATTGCTTCTCGGATTTTTAAAATGACTTTGGTGAGTACAATGTTATTATTATGAATAGGGATAGTGTTTAAAACTACAAAAATAAGACTAAGGCTGATTGAAACTCCAATTTCACTTGAAGTGAGGATGTAGCACAAAGTAGAGCTGTTGCTGCTACTGTTGTCTGCAGTTTAACATACAGTGTTTTGTGCAGCTTTACAGAGATGGTTAGAATACTGATGGGCTACTGCAGTGTCCTGTTAAGGGATTATATCTCAGAAACAACTTACTAAGTTACAGTATAATTAAATGCAAAAACTCACTTAGTATTCAGCTAAATCAATCATAACCTAATATATATTACATTACAAAGTCTTCAAAGTGCAAGACAGATAATGTCTTTGAATGTGCGACTTTCATGCAATGAGTCACAGCCACGCTGTTGCAACACCCTTCAAGGTCGCTCCAAGGAGAGCCGGTGTGCGGCGTCGGGATGGCAGCCTGTTCATCATGATTGAATCAGCAGGCCTTTGCGGGGGGTTAACACATCCCAGCTTGCACTCTACTCCCTAGACACCATTCTCTTCCCTCCGCATACATAAGTAATCAAGTGCAAGGCCCCTTGATGTCGATCAACAGCTCAGAGGTACAGACAGTCAGATATCCAATTACTCCTTATGAAGGTCAGGATAAATGGGGAGGTCAATGTCAGATCCGATATTTTGTTAAGAGTGTAATTACTAATGTGTCATTATAGGCTTAACTACCATGATGAGGATGTGACATATTGATTGCTGTATAGATGAGGGCGGAGGTGCAGGCACATGAACATGCTATGTCATCAGGGTACATGAGTATGCCAAGGACATAGTGCACATATCACGGACAGAGCATGTTCCACGACAGATAAAGATGTTTTTAACGTTCTTCACTGTTTGAATTGTTTGTGATGAGTCATCCTGTGAAGCTGAGGGAAAGCCTATTAGCTACCACCAGAAGGCACCTTTCACCAGTGTGGTACTATGATGGGAATCCCACAATGCATGTTTAGCACACATCACAGTCAAGCTACATTTAAGGTCAACTCTGTCAGACTTAATGTGGAAAAAGATTTCCTGGAGGGAAAAAAAACCTCCTCAGGTCTGTCGTTTTGCTACTAATGAGTCCTTCTCATATTCAGCTAATTCCAATACAGCTTCCATTGAAAGCCATTACTGGTCCAGTTGTGACACCTTCATGCCATCTCGCTCTGAGATCTCTGTGTGAGATGTTGCCAGCATGACAGTTATTTCCTGTTCCTGTCCCGATGCTTTCCAAAAACAGCTGGGAGGAACTATTTTGAATTGATGACCAAACATGGCTGACAACCAAGGACGGAAACCAAATTACTCTTTGTGACAGTCATCCAAACAAACACCCCCACAGTGCCGGAAGATAATGCTGAGTGACTTGAATTGGAAACGGTGGGTCAAACTGAGGCCCTGTTGTGTATTAGAACTGAAGTTACATGAGGCCTTCTCCAATCCAGGTGTACTGTCACAAAAATGAACTACAAACAGAACTCTATGCAGGTATAGGAACATTATATTCTGTTACTACCAAATACCACTGTTAGCTCTAGAGGATGGATCCATGCAGATGGCATACAGATTAGAATAGTAAAGAAGAGGACAGGTTAGATAGTTGCAGTCAAATAGCTGACAAAATGGTAACAACAGTCTTCTAGGTGCTGAACTGAATCCTTGTCCGCCCACACTAGTTCACTAAAAAGAAGCCAGGTATGAAACCTTTTTGCTTGGAGAAGAGACAAAAATAAACATTGAACAAACCTTGACACCCGAGAAAAAGTTGCTCCAAAAATGCCTGGAGTCAGGAATATTAAGGAAATAACCTGTTTATTTATAATAGGTTGAGTTTTCGTAGCTTTGTATCTTCTACACTTGGACACACAGTTATTAGTTCTTTAGAAATGAAAATGAAAGCAAATACTAATATCATTACACAGATAACATGAACTGGTGCCACTTGGAATGGACAATGCAATGGATAATTATGAAGTGACAACTGAGGTACAATCACTTGTATTTTCATTAAGAGGTTTGGATAACATGACTCAACATGGGACATTTTAGTTTGTTTACAGCCTTTCAGTAACTATTGACGTGAAGAGGGATGAGCTTTAGTAAAAATCATGCTACCTCTGATTCATCCAACCATTCATAGGTACGTTGCTGTAATCAGCCAGGACTATCAATTAGTCAGGACAAATCCTGAATGAAGACATCATTATCTTATCTTATGAAGTCATAATCAAACATGAACACATTAAATGAAATGAGTATAACTGAATCAATTCTGTTTAATTGTCAGACCCGGTCTTTGAATTGTTGTCTTGTTGCTGTAGCCGTTACTGCCTTCCAGCATTAATTGAGTCCATAAAGTAAAAGGCCATGATTCTCACTAACTTGCTTTTTGGATGGTTCCATCATAAAAACTCAAAGAGTTTAAATGTGGAACCCAAATCAAAGTTATGGTGCATCACTTCATAAAGGTTCTCATCCAGAATAAAAGAGTCAGATTACAGTGCTCCATTTACATTTTAATGAGCACATGTAGACACAAACAATCAGGCTGCGGATACGTGCGCGCTCAGTTCATCCATAATAACGAAACAGCTCGAATCATCAGAGGAGAGAACACGAAACCAAGTCAGAAGCACAAAGTGCTAATGCTTTGGATTTATTATCCATCTGTTCTACACTTCACTCCATTCAAATCAAAGGTAAACTGCTATGTTAAGATGTTTGACTGATTAAATTTTAATGAGAGACTTTTAATTACACTCCTGCATTGTACGTGTTGTTGGTGATGACTCGAGGGAACCCGAGAGGAAAACCAATATTAAAAAACCCACAGATAAAGCCGCAACAGCACACAGCAATCTCTGACAGATACACAGATTTCCTCACCCGCTTTATGTTTCCTTCAGCAGTTTAGCGAGAGAAAAATGGTTTGTTTCGTATTCAGCAAAAATGTGAATGAGTTTTTGAATTTCAAGATGGCAGCCTATTACAGTCATTTTGAGCGTATCCGTGTCATCGACTGTGCTGACACAGCTCCCCGAAGATGGAGAGCCAGCTTGGTTTAATCATCTCCTCACCCACAGTATGATGATCACACACACTGTAAGGAGACAGGTGGATGGATGCAGCATTGTGACAGCACTCAGTCCCCATCACATTATGATACCTCAGCCTCCCCCTCACCTCACTTCCCCACAACAGAAACTTCCTGATGTAAACACATTCCTATATTCCTTTTTGTGGACATTTTTGTGTTGTGACAGGCCACAGATACCTAAAATAAACCTGACTCTGCTTATACGTGAAGCAAAGACTATCAAGTGGAGGCAAAGAAGCAATCAATATCCCACCAATGCAGCCGCGAGTCCTCTTTGTCAATGTAAATCAGGACTTGAGAGGTGAATGTCAGCCTAATCTCACCATGTAGTTCCTACACTCTGGATTCTGCTGCCATCAATACGAAGCCCTTTCGCATATCTATGGGCTTAGCTACAGATAACAACCCCAGTGTGTGTGTGTGTGTGTTTGTAGCATATAGGTGAGTGATTGAATATACGAGGTCAAGGGGGAACATCAGAGAGTTTAAGGATCAGATGCAGAACAATAAGAATGAGAGCTACTGTGGAAGAGATTTGTAAAAATAAAATTGTATTTTTAGTACGCAGAACTCAGTTTGGGATGTGAACAGGAAGAGTTTCTCTTTATTTCCAGCCATGGACCGCAGGCGGGATGCTTTTATCTTTCTAATTCCCACACAGAAAATACCTTGACTTCACTTCAACTGTCCTCAGAGGACTGTAGGCTTAGAGACAAAAAAAGATTTCTACACTCCAGAAGTCTTTAGATTGTAAACCTCACCCAGTTCAATAGAGAATGAAGAGTGAATGGCCTTAAGTGATCACAGCACAAAGATCCGTCTCTCATTAGTCACTGTGGCTATGCCCGTCAAGCTCTCCATTCTTGCACGGCACATATGCTGTTGACAATGATACCAGGAGAAGATTATTGCCACTTGAAATATTTGGTGACAACAACAGGTCCAATTAAATCCAGACAGAGGTAGACACAAGACGGCTTTTTATTTCACGCCAGCTGAAATGACAACTGTCATGGCACATTAGCTGGAGCTAACTGGGTGAAAATCCTGTCTTCAGTTTTTTAAGGTTTTAGGTTGACATGTTTTTTATGAGACCCTACATACTTGATAAACATACAACATACATACATACTTGAGACTAAGACTAACACAAGGGTGAGGTGCAACTGCTGGGGGTGTGTCTATTTGTGCTGAATGTAACCGCTGTGAAACAATCAGGAAGGCCCTGTGGCAGATTTATTATTTTTTTTGTTCATATGTCATATTTATTTTCAAATAGCATGTTTCACATTTAATGTAAGAGAAAGAGGGGGAAAAAATTACTGTTTTAGGACACAACACTATTTTGACTAATGAGTTTTAGCGCTGCTACAGCTCCATTGACACTGCATCATCATGTTGAGCTAGCCAATGCTTGACAGGCCTGCCGGGACTTGTTATGGTTACAAAGTTATGATTGAACAGTCATTTTTTTTGGGGGGGGGGTTATAGTAAGAAAAGTCACACACATAAATAATATTTCAATGTTTCGATTTAATATTTCCTGTTGGAAAACTACAATCAGGCTGCTAATTCTGCCCAAGACCTCCCATAGGTTATATAGCTGAAGGCAGTGAAAACAAAATTAGGTTGTAAGGTGATAAGCCTGCATATTATAACTTTATTGATTCAGAATACATTGTTCTATTAGAATTCATGGCATTAATTATTCAAGACAAATGAATTTGCATTTTCATTGAAAGAATAAACGTGCTGTGCTCAGTAATGTAGCCGGTACTTAAGAAATTGAAGCCAAGCGAGCTGTGAACTGTTCCACTCGGGATTAAAACAAAGAAGCAACCTAAAGTATTTTGTTTTGATCCACCTAAGCCACCTTTTACATACAACTAAGCAATGTGAGCACTTCCATCCTGCAGTCGACATCCAGAAAAGCCAAAGTGATAAATGATTTATGCAGACTGTACGCTTACCACAAGTCACATTAAAAATACAGAATGTACACACAAGCAAGGAGGACTGTAAACTGTGTTTCCTAAACTTCCTACAAAGGCTGTGTGAGAGTGTTTACACTTCAGTTTAAGGGTTCCTTGGGGTCTACCTGTTTAGAGATGTGGTCACTAGAAATATTAATTCAAAACTGTGGATGGGTAAATATGTCTGAGATCATATGATTCACTGACTTTACAAGTAATGAAGTTTGTTTTGTGTTGTGACCTGAAATCAACCATCACCTTTCGTCACATCAGTGCCGTCACACGTTCAAAGTTGTTTGTGGGACACGGCTGACCAGAAATGTCAGCCATTATCAGCATAAGCCATTTTAAAAATGCCATAAGATTTCAGTAGGTTTTTTGTTATGTGCGGGTAAGAATAGATCAAAAGTGACACTGTGCTGACCTTTTGGTGCTGAACATCTTGGCAGCGTCTTCTTTCTTCTGCTCACAGGCTTTGGGAGGTCGAGGTTTGATGTTGACTTTTTCAAACCTGCAGGAAGCACGCACACACACAGACACACACACATACATACAAAGAGGGGGGAATAAAAAGAGAAAAGACAGGGGGGCAGGGGACAGAAGGAGATAACAGTGAGATTTTCAGCATCACAGTCAGGTCGCCCTCGAGTTGTCTCGATGCCTTGGCCATGCTCACTTCAACGACCTCCATTAGCCGGCCTCCAACTGAGCGATTCAAATTGACTGGGCACGGCAGGAGGCAATGAGCAGAGCATAACTCAGCCAACATGGCAACGACAATGCGTGGAGTCAAATGTCAGCTTTAATAATTATTTGCTTTACCTCGCCACAACAGCGCCCAGTTCAAAACAGTAGAATTAATTAGCACTGACACTCAATCGGAGCAATGAGGAGCGAATAAAATGCAATTAAAAGAGAGGAGAACTTCACATCTACTTGTGTTGGCAAACACGTTACACACAGTGTCTGAATGGTTAACACCCCAAACTGGATCTCTCTCTATATGTCAGTGTTATACCTACCACATTGTATAATGGCTGAGAGTTAGCCTCTGCTCTTTTATGTAAAGGTTATCAGAGACTGTGGAGGAGGAGCTGGAGTAAAAGAAGATAGGGTTCAATAATTAATGCCGAGGTCTATGCAGTCCTCACTTCTCACCCTCTCCTCTCTGTAATGAGATGAGTGGAGGGGCCAGAGGGAAGGAGGGAGGAAAAAGGACGGAGAATGGGGTGATTAAAGCGGCCGGCTCGGCTTGTCCCCCCCTCCATCAGTTAGACGCACGCGCATGTACGCACCTCATCTCATTTATCTCATAACACCTGGAGAGTATTTCCTCTCCCCTACACACTGACAGGGAGCAGAGGAGAGCTGAATAAGCAGGCAAAAAGGTTAACAAAGTAGTGTGACACTGGAAACATCTGATAATTCATTCAGGTGACATGGAAACCGCGGATGTACTCACTTCTGTAAGTAATCTAAGGCAGGGCAGCAGCCGGCTTTGTGGCTCGCATGATTCACAGACAATAACAACACAGCCAAGCAGCCACCAAAATGTGTTATTGTTTCTACACATCATGTTTGCTTAATTAAGTTTACAGACAAGAAAATTTAAAAAGTACACGCCTCAGTTAAGATTAATTGCTCTGACACTGCATTACTTTCTAGGTATGACGTGTGTTCAATAATGCAATTAGCTGGATTAAGGATTAGTGTAGTCTCACCGTTTAGGAGCCAGACAAAACACACATTTCAGATAAAGGTAATAATTGTCGTCACCATCTTAGCACCGGTTTCACGCTAGACTGCTGCTAGTTTTGCAATTTATCCACTGAATTAGTAGCTTTTAGTGTCACTCTGTAAGCTAAATACTGTACAAAATAACTGTGTAGAGTTCCCTTTAAATTCACTTAGTGCTTCTACTGGATTCTATTAACAGTTTTACAGCAACGTGACTTGAACTTGATAGAAGTAAGAGTGCAAAATTCTCAAGTCATTATGCTAACATACCTTACCAGGTATGTTTACCTGACAGCCAACTGAGTTTAGCATTTTAGCATGCTAACATTTGCAAATTAGTTAGTAGGTATTAGCTAGCATTTGCAGCAGGAGTTTTTCATGAATTAGACAAATTAAGTGAGCAGCTAACATGGGTTTGCAGGCAAAGTCAGCATGCAAACATCTCAGCAGATGTCACTTTGGTTTATTTGGATGTCACTGTGGTCCTTCCCTTGGACTAAGAACTAAGAACATGATGTCTGTCAACACTCTTGTTCCCCTGCTGAAGCTAAGCCTGCCATCTGCTGTCAATCAAACGCAGACACTAACATGACACTCTGACACACTAAGACCTTTTTTCCTTCCTTTAAATAATTAAAAAACATTAAAAATATAATTAAGAAACACTCATGTTACGCTAAAAGGATGACAAAATGTGATCAGTTCTGTTGGATAACTGTCAAGTTACTTAGGGAAAGGTTAGGGAATTGCCAGAGTCATAGTGATTCATCATCTGGGGACAATGCATGTGTGCAAAAGAAAGATCATGGGAATACATATAATAACTGTTGAGATATATCAGTTTGGTTAATCTTTGAACTTTAAAACAGCACATCACATTTAAACAGGTTCAGGTTTTAATATATCTGAAACATTTCATATTATTGCAGCAGGGGGACATTAATGAGATGAGAAATACCTCGCCATAAAGGGCTGCAGGTACACGCACAGTGACAGCCAATTATTGTAAAATATTTCATTTCATTAAAGCGAACTGTTTATCTAATCTGTGGAAAAATTCAGAGCCCAGGGAGCGCGGAGAGATAATTTCAAAGAGTCGCATAATTTCCGTTTCCATTGCTGTTAAAATGTGACTCATCCTTCCATTCGTCACAGTGTTGTGGTGCTTTAAAATGATTACACCGAGTACTTCACCAAACTGTGCGCTCCCCTCAGAAAAATAAGAAGCCTCCAAGCCTTCAAGGGTCCACATTAAACCAAGACAAAAACTGAAATACTATACTGAAATAGACTTTAGGTGGGATTATGTGAGGCCAGCTTCACCTGCCAGCGGGCTTAAAGTGAGCACAAACCAATAAGTTTATTTTTAAAGCAATAAACAGTAAAATGAAAAGCTACTTGAAACCAGCAAAGAGGAGAAAGAAGATGGTACCACAGGAATAGAAGTGCAAATCTTAAATTGAAATGACTCCAAAAAAAAAAAAAAAAAGTTATAAGTATGCTTGACTAATGCCTCATTCAAGTCAAGACATTGCATTTAGATGTTCTAGTTTTTCTCTAAACTGTGAAGGCAGACAGTTGCCAAGCTCTAACATTCAATTTCTTAAGAAGACCTGTTTGTAGGAGTTCTTCTAATCCAATAGTGCAATAAGTGCAATTGTTGATTGCAGCCTTCGCATTACCCTCTCCTACCTAGCATTAAAGAAACTACGGGGCCACGAAATCTGCAAAAAAATTCAAAAGGGTCCATCTAGCCAGTGTTCCATTGCCATTTTTGCCACATTCTGTAAACGCAGCTATCTAAATATTAAACACTGAACATTTAGGGACATGCTAAAATTCTCTTTGTCCACACCTAGTAGGCTTTAACCTAGCACTTCTTGCAACGATACATGAAGCAAAGATTGGGAAGTGACAAAATGGCTACATGCTATTAAAACAAATGAAACTGTTGGAATAAAATGAATAATCCACAATGAAGAAACTAAATAATACACTACAAACCCTTAACGCTAGATCCAACACTCATGCATGTATTAGTAGAGTCAGGCAAATGTTGCGTCCAAGTGCCTTCAACTTGATTTGACTGGTAATCTGACACAAACAGCAAACTAATGCCACCTTGTCTCTGTAAAGGAGACTGAACTGGTACAAATACCACTTCCAAAAACAAAACAGAAAGCCTACATGACTGAGAACAAGCTGTATGACTGCTTAACTGACATTTACCCACCTAAAAGAATAACTGAAAAACAGT
Organism: Nibea coibor; assembly: GCA_023373845.1. Taxonomy (NCBI): domain Eukaryota; kingdom Metazoa; phylum Chordata; class Actinopteri; family Sciaenidae; genus Nibea; species Nibea coibor. Next base: position 5,270,453 of record CM041726.1, read on the forward strand.
ATTCTGAGTCAACTGTGATTTTAATAAGGTTTTAACTGCCGCAGTGCCAGCCCACAGCGTAAAAACCCATGGGTGGTCTAGTGCCTTTTATACTCAAAATAGATGTACTTGCAATTTAATGGGCGGGTGTCTGAAAACATGCAAAAGAAAGTGCATAGACATAAATGTACACATTTAAGTAAGTGGGCAATGAGATATACAGTACATGTACCACACAGGCTTGGTTCCATTTAATACAAACAAAGATCGCTCTGCTCATATGATTTCATTTCTCCTTTTTGAGTGCCTTTGATCTGTCATTTATTAGCAGATATGTTAAGGCTTCATTTTATATTTATTTCCTGTTGTGCAACAATTAACAAGATCATTTTACCTGACGAACATCACAATAGCTTTGATTAGTTAACGAGCAGATGAAGAACAAGACGCAGGGCTAGGATAATCTGGGCACCTTGTGCGATTGTCATATCCTGACATTGCCGTGTTTCATACATGAGATTCAGAGAGCTGAGCTAGATAAGTCTCCCAATTTATGACTCCAAATTAGAGAGTGGAGTATAAAAACGCACCATCACCAAAGCATGAACCTACTCCACAGCAATGCACCAGGGGAGCCATGTGGTTCCTCCCGACATGAATGGACCTTGTCTACTTCTATCTCTATAGCAAAAGAACCTTGTTTGAGGATGTTTTTCCTGCCGAGCTTCATTAAGCCAGCCTTGTGTTTCAGCTTAATTGTCTCTAGGCGTGCAGAGCATCCTGACAAACACTATCAGCATCCAAGCATGTAATGGATTGAGGAGAATCCCTCAGACATACAGGGCGGCAGCAGGTATGCTTGGTGTGCTCTTCTGCTGAAAGCTGCTGGCCGTAAAACAACAGTGACACAGGGGTGAAGTGTTTGGCCTGACACATGCAGCTTTAAGTTCAGGGCTGACAGAGCTATTTCACACAAAACAGAGATGAGCTGAGCATGCCGTTAACACAACCAACTGCAAACACATCAGGCCTAGTGCTATCCCAACCAAGGCCAACAGAGTAAAGTCTATCCACTGTGTCAAATCCATACTGTTTTAGATGTAAATTTCAATTTTCCCTGCCACTGGGTTTATGAATGACTGATGAGAGGAGAAGGTAAATAAAGATCTCAGCTGGGCTTGTTCCTGGATGAAATCCAGAGTGTGAGCAAGAGAAGTGGAGTATTGATCAGAAGCAGGATTAGCTGGCCCAGCATGCACCTGAATCAGTAACAGCCATGAAGAAATGCAGAGGGAGGACAACAACAAAACACCAGACACGTGGCACAGGAGGTATAGCTAAAGTATTTTAAAGCAACGGATGGCCATTTCCCAATACACCTCAGAAACATTATGGCCAAAATCTAAATTTCTATCTAAATTTAGCCAGAAAGCACATCTGTTAAGTCTAGCTGCTGTAGTGGCATTTCAACCAGGGTCTGGTTCGCTGCAGTGATATGACTCATCTTCCCTTTTGTGCTCCTCTCCTGTCCCCTTGGTTGTCCCATTGTCTGCACCTCACCATTGTTTACATCTCTCCCTCCACAGTCCCTCATGTCTCCTTTATCCCCAATTCATTTTCTTGGCTCTGTCTGGCGGTGCACACAGAGCCTGATTGCAGTACGTTTCCTGAACTAATAGGGGTCACATTAGCCTGGCAGGAAACACAATGCCATTATGGAAATGTAGAGTCAATTACTGGGCAACGAATAAACACCCTCTCTGTCATTTTTGACTCTCATATTTGCGTTGGGCTAATGGCTGCGATGCATGGTTGTTATCTGCTCAGGGGCATCTTATCTGCGTCTCCTGCAGGAACTCGGCAATGCGCTCAGGGTCACTTGTGTCATTATTGGATTGTTGGTTGCCCTGGTTGAGGGCATTTGGGTGCCACTTGAAAGGGAAAGTGGATTGTTCGATTTCACCATCACATTGCATATTAATTGTATTCCCCATTTGACACACCATCTTCAGGACATCTGACCTCAGAATGACAGTGGATGTAACAATCTCTTTTTAGTAACTGGATAAAAATATCCTCCAGTTAACTTGCTCATATTCCACCATCTAATAGAGCACCAGGAGGCTCGTTCGAGCTGGCTATAACTTTTATAGGCAGTGTGCTTTGGGTAATATTACATCCACAATCTATGCTTATGGGAAATCCATTGCAATGAGGTTAAAATATGGAAGACTATAAACGTTTCTTAAATTACCATTTTCACTAAACAGAATACAAGTTCACACTGGCTGACTTCATTTAATATGCTTTATTAAACAGTTTGAACACTCTCCCAAAATCAATTTAAATACAAGATAACAAGGTAAAAAACTAGCATGCTAGTAAAGTGAGGTCTCTGAAAAAAATATTAATATTTTTAATAGATGTTATGGGATATGATGGGGGCTCAAGTACGAAAGGTACAATTATTCAGTTATATGTAGACATTGAACATAAAACCAGTTCCACCAACTTTATTTGGTGAGATGAGATCATTGACATGACTCTAAACATTAAATATGAGGCTTATACCCAGGAGACTGTTAGCTTAGCCTAGCATAAAGACTGGAAACTAGCCTGGCTCTGTCAGAAGAAAGAACACACCTACCAGCAATTATTATGCTCTAGGTACAATTAATGGTTTTACACTGAGTTACCTGCAGTAACTACTTCTACCAAGGATTCATTACCTTTACTATAAGCAAAATGCTAGAAAGTTTTCTCTCTGAATATTTTCCTCAATTTCTCACATGTGCAGCGCCATCTCCTATACATTACATAAAACATGTCATACTATAGCTCCATTAAAAAAAAAAAGAAAAAAAAAAAAAGCTGGCATGGCCAATGGAAGGGTCGATGAAAAAAATAAATAAATATATGAACCACTTAAAGAGATATTGACATGGCCTCCTAGCAACAAAGTCATTCCTCACACCAGGGATGACGACTCTCTGCTCTTGCTTGCTGTTTGTACAGTATAACGTCATTCCATTCAGGAGCTACACAGCCCCACGAGATTTTGTTATGCCAAGAAAACTACTGAGAATCTTCAGAGTTCACTGTTTTCTCAAAATAAACCTCTGCCTTCCTGGGTATTTCTGTCTGACTGTTCCTGGGTTTTTTTTATGTGCATGGAGGGTGCACATGATGATGACAATGGTGAGGGGAGAAAAAAAATGAAGCAAAAACCTCAGCTTTCCAGCAGAGTAGCTCATGGCAAGGTACGTACGGGAGCTAGAACACTGTCAGTTTGAGTTAAGTCTGTGTGCACGGTTGGGTTGGGGACTGCTCTCTGTTGAGTCACTTCACTCCATGATATTAGGCTGACAGAGACAAATACCCGTGGAGTGTCAGTCAAAAAGGACCCAATTCCATTGCTTTGATCCAATTAGCTTTCAAGCAGTGTCCCAAAGTGGAACCAAAGGCAACGTTCACTCAACTTAAGTGATGGGGCCAAATCAGATTTTAGTTTGCTGACAGCATCGCCTTCTTCCCATCAAGTTACGTGGCGTCGGCTTTGTGATGTATGTCATCTGGCTGTCACATTATCACTCCATTGGCAAAGGGGGGGGGGGCACTCAGAACATGCCCTTAATTTACCCTGACAGCTATTTGGATGATAAGTTTTGTCATTAAAAGCGGAATTTTTCAGAAATCGTCGGCCTGAGAGGGGATGAAAAACGGCAGAACTGAGGATTCATCGCTCGCAAACTAATTCGGGGGAATAAGATTTAATAACTTTACGAAACATCAACATTCAAAGACTGTCTCTTCCATCCTTTATCCTACATATAATCAGTGATTTGGGTCACCTCGCCATCCCCCAATGTATCGTGGGCCAAGTAGACCGAGGAGGAGAGAGAAGAAGATGGAGGTTTGTTGCTGCGCTCAAGGGAGGAGGAGACATGAGGGGGTCACTGGGCTGGGTTCCTGTGGCTTAGCATGGCAAATCCTCTGTAATCCTCCAACCAGTCCCATGGCTGTTTACTGTACGTAGGGTAAAGCTATTATGGAACCAGACCAAGCCCGCCCTGCTACCATGTAAGCTACAACCTACAACTTCTATAGTAGGCCCTCCACTACTGTTCACCTGGTTTGTATTTTTTTCAAAATGACGGCAGATGAGAATGTTTATCCTCCCCAAGTCTCTTTTGAGATTATCATCATTAGAGGATAACAGAGGAGTGAGAAACGATTCCTCAGGGGATTTAAACCAAAACAAAGGTGGGCTGGAGGGGGGCTTCTTTACAGCCTGCAGCCTGGCTGCATCATCACAGCTACCTTCAGAAAATCATAACAGAGAACTGAAACTTTCTCTGCAACTCCATATAAACACTAACATGTACACACTGCACGTAAGGCATCATACAGTGCCATAAAAGCGTGATCCAGGCTGTGGATTTCTGGCGCAATTCTGTAAACAATGTGTCAAGCTGCTATGGACCCATAAAGCAACAGAATGGAAGAATGGATTTCTTGGAAGCCTTAAAATTAATTTTCAACTGGATTCCTGGAATCACATTACAACAGAAGGCAACAAATCACTGTGTCACTGCCCTTGTCATTATCTAATTGCTTTCTTGTGGATTCAAGACCCTCTCCTTCCTCCCGCCCTCTCTCTCCATCTATTAATGTTTTGCTACACCACACTTCTCTATTATTCCAAAAGCTCAGCACATCACCAAAAAGTACAATCTGTGAAAAACTACTGATAATATGACAAAAGATAGAAATAAATCCCTTCATCTAGCACTTTTATTGCTGACACCTGAACCAACTCCATCCAGGATATTATTTTACTCCATCATAAGTTAAAATCAGTAAGTTGTGAACAAAATGAGATTATTTCAGGTGGCAATGCAACGATTACTTGATTAAGAGTTCAACAGAAAATTACAACTATTAACTATAACTATGACTAAATGACCAATTCATTCATTAAGTCTTTTTTTCAAGCAAAAAAAAACCTCTGCTGTTTTTGTTTGTTTTATAATATTTGATGCTTTGTAGACCAAAGAATTAAATCAGTTTTTGTGAGTTTTTGACCTCACAGAGGACTTAAAGTAACCACAGTCTTTACGGCCCATGGTTTCACATTATTCATCTTAACTACAGGTGGCCCTAAAATGGCAAGCTTTGCAAATGTTTCATAAGGAAGGAGATGTACTCAACATGTTTGACCTGAAGTATGCAAGAAAACTCCATAGAGCATAAATAAAAGAAAATCCCATCTTGGTGCTGAGACTATGTTTTGGCCACTTATTTCAACATAAATCAGGCTTTAAATGCTACATACTTTTATGAAGCCTAAACAAAGTGCTTAACAGAGTCAAGCCTTGATCAGAGGGAAGGTGATTTCAGATGCAGACAAACCCTCTTTAAGAGACTTATTATTTTAAGATTATCATCTTCACGTGGCACCACCCTGCATCACTCAGTCTTTTTTATTCTTTATTGCAACAACTTTGTGTTAGTTTAAGTCAGGAGCGTGGATTAGAACCAGCCAGTCACTAAACCAGAGTTAAGGCTCTGTCTTATGGTGGCAATGGTGGAGCTCCCTCTGGTCTGTTTGATTTAAGAGCTCTCAAAGAACCACTGGAGAACAATACGCATTACAAATACGTACCATAACAAATCATCAGTGGCTACACGGCACTATTAAAGAACAAATGAGAACCATTAATGACTCAGAGGGAACGTTATTCCAGCGTCATTTTAACATAAAAATACAGTACTTAGAAATCACAGAATCCCCATGGAACCACTTATGTCTGCATGGAGCCACTCCAGGGCGTAGAAGGCCACTGATTTACCATCATAAAGTGGGGTTAAATAGCATCGACTCAGTGTAAAAGCAGTTTCACTAGGTATGGTCATAGGAAACGCCTCATTAAGTATGAAAAGAGCAGCAGCTCGATAATCAAAACTAATTTTTTGTATGTTTGTGTGTTTTTCAGGGAACACTGTGCAGTCTGCCTAGCAACAAGTCAGATCCGATGACAGTAATTCTGTGTTTGTCTGTGTTGCTCAGGGAAGCACAGAGGTCCTCGCCTCTACCTGCGTGTGTGCGCATTAATGAGCTTGCAGAGATAGATGAGATAGTTGCAGCTGTTAAAACACCACATGACTTTAGAGCTTCCACAGATGAATCTGAGAGATAGGCAGTTTTGCTGTAGCCATCTTGATAAACATCAAGCCTCGTCCCGTACGGCTTCGGCTTATCAGCGTGAACACAAAGCATCAAAAGCATGAAAGCACAGTTTGATTTACTTGAAATGCATTTTTATTGGAAGTATACTAATTGAATTTGTTTCCTTCCTTAAAATAACATTACATAATAATCCAGACTGTGAAGTGAATATAGCTCAATTTCATCAACATGAATCTCAATGCGGTAATCAATTGGTAACAGCAAGCAATCACTGACGATGGCAGGGCGAAGGATTAATCACAGCCAGCAGGACCGTGCATAATTTGATCATGAGAGTCATCATTCAAAGTGTGTGTGTGTGTGTGTGTGTGTGTGTATCATGGCCATCATTTACAGTAGTGACAGAGGGGACAGTTCTTGTTTTTCTCCAACATGACGGCTTCTCAACAAGTGATTTCAGAAGACTGATGATTCACTACGATTAGTTGATCGGCAGAAAATTAATCAGGAACCATTTCGACAATCTATTAAATACTGAGACGCAAATCAAGAAAGAAAATCCATATTTGATGTTTCCAGCTTGTCAGTGCTGAAGATATGCTGCTATTTTTATCCTATATGATATATGTGTTCAGGGTTTGGATTATTAGTTAAACAGAATTAGCTTTTTGAATATATTACTTTATGATCTCTTAAGAAAAACAAACTCTTTCCAACATTTAACAGACAAAACATTTAACAGAGAAAACAAATGCCAGATTCACTGATGGCAACTATGAAAACAGTTGATATTTTGTAACTATGTGGACCGTTTAAAACAACACAAGACACCAACAACACCATTACAAAACAAGTTGCACTGTGACACACTTGTCAAGTCCTGCATCTCACTTTGAATCGACCTTGAACGTCTCACAAACCTCAAACAAACAAACTCCATAGGTGTATCGGTGAAGCACAGTACGTCTCTGGACAGTAATACAGTACGTGAACATGCTGACCCCGCTCTATATTTCATTAAGACGTATAATGAGAGCTTAAGGAGTCTGGACAATATACAGGCTCCCCCACAATCTCACCCCGCATGGAGGCAGCTCATTGTGCACCTTATGGGGCTACTGTATACCTTATTGCATTATGCAATGGTATAATAGGCTTAGCTACATGCTGCTCTGCAGGGGGGAGTTTTGGGCTGACTCTCATGACTCACTTCATTAAGTCTCCCCTCCTCAGAGCTTTCTAGTTGCTGAAGAGTGAACTTTACACACACACCCACATTAACACTGACCTCAGATGGCATTTACAGTACAGAAAGTTAAGCAATGATCCATTTACTGTGACAAAAGAGTTAACTTGGAGAGTAATGGTTGGTCTTGTTTCAATATTTGGTTGTATTTTAATGTTTTGATTCAATCTGTAATGCGATCTAAAAGTCTGCTGACTTTAGTGCACTTCGTGCTCTCTTTATTTGTTACTCTTCTGGTCTTCTTCTTCATGTTCCTAGAATATTCCTGCAGGGAGTCCCAACCTACTTTTGCTGGGATATTTTTTTCACCCAGCTTCTAAAATGTATTCTAGGACAGAGAAATGGCTGACGCTGACACACACGCGCGCGCACACACACACACACGCACGCACGCATGCGTTACTAGTAATGTTAAAAGGTAAGGGAGACCTGAGCTACATCTTGATAGTGGTGTAACTCTAATTGAACGACACGAAGAGCACGGCAATGGCGAGTTTTTGGAGGCGACAATTCACCTGAATTTCACCTGCACCGCCTGAAGGCATCAGCACAAGAAGCAGCATCCTAAAAGAACTATTTGAAAAGCATCCGGGCTCCTGGAGCTGCAGCAGCAGCAGCTGCTGCTGCATGGAAACACAACACTTTACAAACATTAAACCTTTATAAGGAAACGACTAATCCACCCATATCAAAATATAGACCGGCTCAATCGTTTCGGGAAAAAAAACACGCCCGTTTGCACGTGAGTACTTACTTTCAGGGGGACATAACGCGAGGAGACGCTTCAGATGGACTCGGACACACGGTTGAGTGTTAGAAGTGTTTCTTCATCAGGCGTGCACCGTCGCGGGAATGTACACAGAGGCAGACATGCAGAGTCATTTGACCTTCTCCCAATAGAAACTACCATCGCTGAGACGTAGGGGAGGGGAGGAGCGGATCATACCAAGCGGGCGTCCCAACAAGGCGAGGGGGGGTGGGGAGAGTGGAGGGGGAGAGGTGTTATCATGGGATGCACTGCAGGGATGAGAGTGGTACAGTAGTTGCAGTGAAGGATGGGAAGAAATGTGGAACTAGTGCATGGAAATGGGGTGAAATAACAGGAGGGAAAAGGTGGGTTTTTTTTTCAGCAGCCGATGATCCCATGTTCTGCTCACATGTTTCACCATCCTCTACACTCATTCACCAAGTAAGGTGCTTTTAATGTACTGAGGCATAAGCAGTGTCTGACCAATTTAAGGGTTTAGAGAAGAAGCATCAGCTTGGACAGGTTTGTGTCATTTATTTTACATTTAACCTGGTCAAAATTGCACCGTACAGTAAATATAGCAACATAAAATATTTACAGCATGCATATATAGCACATTAACATAAGACCTGACAGGCATAGAGCTTAAATATTTAATAGTTATTCTTTATGAAACTTTATACTGAATTCCTGTATGAAGGTGGTGTTTCAAGTCCAGAGCACAGAGTACAACAATGCCGTTTTCTAAAGTTGTCAGTAGACCTGAACTGAAGAACTGACTCAAGTACTCGTTTAAAAATGATAAAGTGTATTTGTCATTTTATGGATGTCTGTGCATATGTTGCATATAAACTGCAGTGATATGGTTGAGGTTGAACATTCAAACTAGAAAGCAGAGATGAACGGTTACCAGGATTGAGCCTATGCAGCAGTGAGCACACACACGCAGGATGTCACCATAATCCAGAAAAGCAGAGTGAATTAATATGAACCAAAGCTGCAGAATCCTTGATGCTCAGAATTCATTGATTTTTCACCCGAATTATTTAACCGACTGCATTTATTCTTTAGATTGTATCGGGCTGCCCATTCGCGACAACGTCACCTGTGTGTCTCTATAGATTTAATGTCTAATCAATAAACATTCAATTCTGTAATGTTAAACAGATGATTCATAAATAACAGCAGTACTGTAAGTCCCTCCAGGACCGTCATGGAAGTAAATGACAATCTCTGTGGTGAAAAGGAACAGACTGTTTATAGGCCTATTAAACACACTGCGTACGTATTACAATATATAATCCTGGTATATTACAATTATATGGTAGACCTTGTTAAAGGTCTGACATTAAATAACATTCTATTAAAAGTAGTTGTCACACACTGATTGTCGGCCCACAGAAATGTCATACATCCAGACAGAATGCTACTTGCATATCATCAGGTAATGAATTAAATCTCAAAAATGGATATATAAAGTATATTTAGTATATATCTTTATGAGTTACTCAGATTCATATACTCACTTATTATTAGTGGCAAGAGTTAGTGCTCAAATTACAGAATATGTAGTTGGTTTAAAGGATTTATGAACTATTGGATTAAAAGTAACATCCTTTTTAATGTTATTATCATCAGAGCACAGTTTTACTCTACAGACACAGCTGTATTGAGCTACAAGATAAAAATCCAGGCAGGGATGAACTGAAAACACATTGGGCTGTTGTTTAACACTAAATGCATGGCCTTGTGTGAATGCGGCCTCATTCTAAGCTCTAAACTTGTATGTTATGAAGTTGTCATTGTGGGTGTGAAGGAGAAAACACGGTGTAGATATCGAAGTGCACCCTTGGTTGCAGAAAATCATCTACATGAACACGGAAGCACCTTGCGTTTGACATGCTGCTGCTGTGCTTGCATTTAATATTTATACTGTATATATGTGTTGTGTCATGCTGCTGATGTACAGTCATGTATCAGTTGTTGGGCAGATGAGGTCCAAGGCCAAATGCAAACCAGTGCTTCTGTCTGTCTGTCTCTCTCGCTCTCTCTTTCTCGACCACACTGACAACACCAAGACTTCGTGCCCACTGAGTTGGAAACTGCATTTCTCAAGTATAAATGAAGACTTGTTACTGTATTGATTGATGGTGCACTTCAGCAGCGAGGGGCTAAAATCGATGAGCGCCACATGGAGTCTGAAGACTGAGGGCTAAAGAGTGATGCCTGTGATGCCTACCCTCCTGAACACCCCAGAGCTTACTCATAAATAAATGAAGGAGACAGTGCATTTCCTGAGAAAAAGCTTGCTTTGTCAAAAGAAGGGCCCCCGTATACCTATTTCACACCGATATCATCATAAATAGAAAAATGCCCGCTAGCCTATTTTTCACTCTGCAAATACACAGTGTAGTTCTGTTTTTTGCAGGCAACACAGAATCAATCCATCAGAAATTAGTTAAAGAGCCACTTCATTGCAGCAATAACATTCAGTGTGTGCGTGCATCTCACACCAGTGTGCAACTGTAAACAGTCTTGCTCAAATTAATTTGGCTTGAGAGCCAGTAAGTATGAATTTCTCATCTCAGTGAGTCTGAGTGAAATTATTTGCATGACACTGCCTGCAATGTTCCATAAAGCTCAATGGAATAGTTACAATGAAAACTTTAACCCCTTTGGAGGGATACAATAGACCCACATTTGGACAGAATCTCATCCAACATTTGTGGTTGCAACAACATGGCAAAGTTGTTCAGTGTTCATTTTTTATAAACTGCTCCTGTTGGGTTGAGTATTTGTGGCAAACATTGACAGAGATCATTGAGTGCTGTCGCTCAAGGCTGAGGAAATGTTTGTGCACATTCTCCCTCTTGGCTATACAGGACAGAGTGAGGAAAATACAGGAGAATGGAGATGTTTCTTTCATTTAGCATGATTGAACTCACTGTTAGACTGGTAACAACCAAACTACAAGTCGCTGGCCATGTTAGCAGCTCTCTGAGGTGTGCTTCAGGCTTAAACATGCTAACATTCTCTCAGTGATAAGATGATTTTTATGCTGCATTCGTGAAGTATTGGCAGAATGTAAAGCAAGAAAACCTCCCATTATCCCAACTGTTGACACAATGATGAAAAAGTTCATATATATTAGCTTACTATCGCAGTAACATGATTAGGCCAGTGATTCTTTCATGTTGTGGGATGACAGCAGCACCAGAAATAAAAGTCTGCTAGCACATTTTGTGCTGTTCATGAAACAGATTAATTAAAAGCAGGACTTGAACTTGAGAATGACAAAGTTAGCTCAGATACAATATATGTATATGAGTTCTGACTGGGCCAATTTTAGAGATTTTGTCCTATACTGTAGTTAGGACTGCTGAGGGAGCTTCATTTAGTCATCTCAACTGGCTGGACCTTGCTGCTATTAGTTTTCTGTTCAGATTTCCGGCTGTGGAAGATCTTACAGGTATTGTACTTTCCTGGAAAAGCTTGGTGTCCAGCTGTTGTGGCTGGAGCAAAAGAAAGAGGAACCATAACTTCCAAAAGCTGATGGGTGGCCTGAAAACCTGGCATCTATAAATGGAAAATAAATAAATAATACAATACAACAATTCACACACTGTAATTTAATTATTTTTTAAATAATTTTTGTTTTTGTACATACTGTAATATTCTGAGAAGATTACTAAATTCTGAGAAGATTACTAAAAGCATGATTGTAATATGTGGTTTAATCTGTGCCTGCTAAAGTCACAATGTTTGTATTAATGTTTAAAAATCATTTTCAGTTATTTTAGGAATTAGCTGAATTGAATCTGTTAGAGTCAGGATTTATTAAGATGTACCTGCCAACGTGTGGCTTTGCAGTCATGTTGCCAGCAGTTTGTTGACACTTCTGTGGTTATTTTCGACAAGTGGGAGATATCGTCGCTGTCAGAAATTCCCCACATATCTTCAACTTGGAATTACAAGTCAAAGGCTGACATGGATGCTTTTTTCCCCCTGCTTGACTGCCGGTAATTATGGTCTGAAAAATATGACAAATATGAATGCGGCATCAGCAGGTATAATCCTGCGTGTCGCTGCTGTCATGCCAATACTTGCTAATTAACACTATAGCTAGCTATAGCTAACACTGATGGGAATGTAATTAGTTTAGTAAAGTTGGTGCTGGACAGACTGACTGGACTGACACTGCCATCCCCAGAGCCACACTGCTACTGTTTAACAGAGGATTTCCCTTTGAGCTGGTGCATTATAATGTCATACCATCATTCATTCAGGTGGATTTAATAAAGACGAGGCAACATGTTGCGAGATATGAATGCCCCAGCAGAGTTTGGTGATGGCCTTTGGTGATACAGATAGTGCGGTGCGGAAATGTCCCCCAGTTAACCCGCTCTATGTGACAAAACAGATGAGACAAACAGGAAATGGCTTTTCATCCGCCTGCTGCACTATCTCAATTACTATTTGATTTCATGTACATGTAGTAAAGGCTCCTGTGTGTGTTTGTGTTGATGCCTCTGTGTGATTTGATTTTTTTATGGAATCAATTTTCAGGCCTCGAGATCAAGCAGAGAGAGGAAAGTGAGGAGCATTGCTTGGGAAAGGGCTGAAACTGGCCGGGGAGAATATGGAAGCAGAGGCATGTGAAAAATGTCAAAATAATAGGTTATTATTTGCACTCTATTGGCTCTGCTCTGCTCTCCATTTTTAATGGCTGTCTTATCCTATATCGGCTGTGTGGGAAAGGTGCCCTGTAACTAGGGATGAAATGTATTGTGTGCGCTGAATGTCAGGGCTAAAGGGAAGAAGCAACACTTTCAAAAATGGCTGCAGCCTCCAGACATGGCACAAATGGCAACGATGGTGTCAAGGTGACCTGGCTTTGAAGGAATGGCTGTTCCTCGCTGTGCACCGAGAATATGAAGATGTTACACACGGCTCAAGGGCAGATGTTGTTTATGCGAAACATCTAATTAGAATAACAGAGCGTACAAGGCAAGAAACTGTAGAAGAACATTTTCTTCTTCTTCTGTGGGCGCTAAAGGACACGGTAACATCATGTTAATCCCAAACCCAAACAGACAGTACAAGACTTTTTGTATTAAGGGCAGGTTACTTACAAACACCATCACATAACTACAAGTATGGGAATGTCAAAAGGTGATTTACAACATACTACTGATGAGAAAAGAGGACAGCAAGTGCACTTTAAATCCATAAAGGGATATTGTAGAAATACTTTGGACTTATTTCATCAGAATTTGATAGAGTAAAAAAGTAGAGGGAGTTTGAAAAGAAAGCAATCATATAAAAGCATTGCAGGTCATACTTGACAACCTCAGGGTTCAATCACTGCTGGATTCTGTGGGTTTGATTTAGAGCTTTGCCAACAATCAGAGATGTGTAAAGCCATGGACCCTGCACCGGTAATCCAAGGGACAAACTACAAATACCAACCTTTAGTCTGGCAGTCAAGGACATCATGCATCATCTGAGTTTGTTTTTCCTGTTACTGTGGCAAATCATGTTATTAAGTCTCAGTCTTTGATGGAATGAGTTGTCTTTTGATTTCCCAGAGGACACAAAGACCTGTTTTTTTTTTTTTTTTACCGCCATTCAGACTGACAGGCCTCACACAGACGTCACGGGCAGAGTGACTGCTGTTTGAATGGCATTCACAAACTGCAGACAGAGGCTACAGTTGTCTGATTAGACCATCCTTCTCTCAATCCTAATTATGTGGAGCTGGAACAGAAGCAAGAGGCTGAGGAGGCCCTGCGTCATTAGCTTTAATCAACCCCGGATACCCTGAAACAAAAACGACACACGCAAACGCACACACACACACACACACACACACACACAGCCAGCCTGACAGTGAGTCGATACCTGACATTCATCATTTTGGTCCAGCCGGGCTTTTTAATTACTGCAATGAATTCCCTACATGGCTCTAGTCACCAGTCACCTGCTAGCTAAACAGGGTTTATTGTTGAGGTTTTGCTTTGTCTAGACACTATTTAATGGATAAATAGTCTGGGTAGTCTGACGTTGTTTTCTCTTTGGCGGATATTAAAGTATGAGGACATTTTTATAGCTACTGGACTTAGTGATTGTAATTGAGAACAAAAGTGAAGGTCCCATAGTCCCTTTCTGATGTCACGCATTGCCTAAAACTTGAGTATTTTCGTAAAACCATTAAGCTTTATTATCTGATGTCTCCCTGGTGTCTGAAATATGCAAGATGATTTCAGACATGGAGCACAGCCAAATTGCCGGCGCAATACACACCAGACTCTGCATGATAGTCTATGTGAATGATGCACAATTCATCAGTATGGATGTCACAGTCCACGAATGACGCAAATCAGCAGTCTTTGGTGCCCCACACATGTACGACGCATAAAAGCTGCAATTTGCATACATTACTGGTCCTTTAAGCAGCTGTCTTACCCACAATAAATGCATTAATATCCATGATGAGGGTTTGATTAGTTGTTCTAAGAGGACTGGAGGACATGCAATCACAGACCCAATTTCTGATGATCTTCATCTATTTGGTTATATTAAGATGCAGTTTAAGTTGTCCACATGTTCCACATGTCACTGACCTCCAGTTTGTGTTTCGTTTGAGAGTGTGAGATGTTTAAATGGAGTCTACTTAAATGGTGATTATGAGACTATTTAATGTTAATCATGTTGCCTTTGCTTCTGAGTGCAACATATTATGATGTAGTAGAATAGGGAACGGGTTCGTGGGATACAGCGACCCCTGCAGACCATCTGTGGTACTGTTGAAATCCTCTAAATCCCTCACAGAAGACAGACGTGAGTTCAAAAACACACTAACAAAACACACTAATAAGCACTCTAGGCAAATTAAATAAAGGAATGAAATAATATATTAATAATGAGCACACAATAGTTAGTAATATACACAAATATGACTGTATATGTCTAATTAAACCCTCATTTAACGGTGTACTGAAATAAGCATAAGGTAATATTTGACCTTTTACCCATGGAATATTTGACATACTGGTCCAGAGGGAAAACTGGTTTATTTGATCATATATGGACGCCATTTCTCGATCATGTAGGACCAAGAACATCTAGCATATTTTAGAAGGTGCTTCCCAGGAATAACAGTTAAATGTTAAAGGAGAGATTTTGCTGTCTGTATTATTATTTTTTTTAAATTTGATTTCTTAATTATTTTAATGTATACTTATTTCCCTATTTATATTATTATTAATAATTGTCATTATTATTGATATATAATATTCTAGCATGCTTGTGACTGCTGTGCTGAATGTTCAACTTTGGACGGAGGGATAAATGTAAAAAAATGTGTATATGTGAATAAGATGAGGCATATAATTAATAATAAAGATATACTAATAATGAAAAACATGTCCCGAAAACGAAGTGTTACATTAAAAGAAATATGATTCAAGATTTTTGATTTTCATGATTTTTTATTCATAAATTAGATGTGAAATATGAAAGTACACGTAATGCTTGTGTAAAGTCACTCACCACAATGTAATGCAACGCGCAAGAGGAAGTTTGTCTCTTGCCGGCTTCCGTACCGTAAGCAGGAAGTTGCTAAAGTTTCATTCATTGTGTGTAGTTTGTGTTTGTAGTTTGTAGTTGTAGCTTCATTTCAAAATGCGCAGAAGAACTGAAGCTCCGGCGTCAAACAGTGAGCCTGTCGGCGCTGACAGAAAGGTAATGCAGCGTTAACGACGGCTAGCTGCTGCTAGCTGCCGCACATGTGGCTGCAGAGCTCTGCTAGCTGACATTAGCTCGCTGACTGTGTGTTGTTTGAGTTGGTTCAGGTGAAATGCTGTCCTCAGAGTCTGCATGCTGGTGACACGTTACTGCTCGTACACTGCGCTTACACTGCTAACATGACGTGTATGAGTATGACACAGTAAAGCGACGACGTGTCTCTGTTTAGCACAGAAAGGAGGAGAGCTGAACCCCCTTTGAAAACCATCGACTTTAGAAAAGTATTTGCTTTTTTACAGTGTTATTACCTCTATCCTTATTCACCACTACACTAAACAAATCATCAGCAACCATTTTTTAATTCGGCATGCTTCCCGAACAATAAAATAACAATTTTACCCAGAACTTTGCCTTATTAGAGAGAGTCAAATCCTCAACTAAAATACACTTTGGTTCTCTGGTTAAACCCTCATTGACTTCATATCAGTCATGTGCTTATACCACTGAGTTTGTTTATCGCAAATGCAGTTTACAAGAAATATTGTTTGTCAAAAGTAGATATGAAAATACAGTATATGTAGATAAAATAGAGTGTGTTTTTAAACACTGGGATGCTGAAGTTCATGTGTGAGTTAACATTTTTTTTTCTTCACTAGGGTCCGGATCAAAGACTGCACAGCAAGGCTGGAGGCAGAGTGTCTTGCAGATCTGTGCTCATGAACACTGGAAAGTGTTTACTTTTAATCATCATCATCCCTCCTTTCCTCAACTATGCATCGCTGCAGAGAGAGGGACAGATGCTCTTGCCTAAAGGTGCTCTTACATAAGGCTAACAAAGTCGTCGCTCTTTTCAGTCTCATTTGATATGAACCTGCACAACAAACAAATCTAAACATGTTTTCATATTTGTCTTGATTAATCTCCAGTGGGAGGTTGGTAATGGCTTGTTCGGTTATGTTTTCAAGTCTTCTGTTAATCCTTATCTTTCTTTCTATTCCTTTTTTCTCCTGACATCCAGATGGCCAGATTGTTGACGTCGGTTTGGGTCAAAAGATGCATCTTTTGTGTAAAGGACACGGAAGACCAGTTGGTAGATATTCAATGATCTGCCTTGAATGTTTCTTAAAAGCTTTTATCTGGCACATGGCTCCATGTCTGTGTGGCTTGTTTGTATCTTTAAACTGATCCCACCCTGACCTTGTTTCTCTTTAGTAATACTGGATGCACCAACTGGAATGTCCTCAGATGTATGGTTACATGTCCAAGAGAGTGTGTCCACACTAACAAAGGTGAATCTTCTTATTTACTGTTAATATATTCATGTGTATCACTAAGTTCAAACTATATCCATGTTGTTTGTTGTCAGGGTCATGCAGGGACAGTGCTTGCAGTGGCTCTGCCACATCCTCTCTGCTCAACAAAGGCTCAGTACAGCAGAAAGTCGCGGCTGACAGCCTGCCCCATGTTGTTTGCGTAATGTAACCCAAATGAGGTCACAGGCTTGTTGGGAAAGGGCCTGGATATCTGGACAGCTAAAATTGCGTAAGCAGTGACAAAAACAAAGTTACTGCGCGCTGTTTACACCTGTATCTATGTCTGCTTTTCACCGTTACTCAGCCATCATACATTTTTAAAGTGCTGACGCAGGACAAGGAGGAGGCTGAGTCCTTATTGAGAGCGTCTCATGTGTCTGTAGAACCTGGTGTTATTTTAAAAAAACCCTCTAAACTTGTGGTGTCCTTGTTTGTCTCCCTGCTCAGGTCTGCACCTATGACAGAATGGGACTTGGTTTCAGCAAGCGGCTGATGCAGAATGAAACCACGGGGACTGAGAAAGTTTGGGGAATGTCAACAGCTGGACGGTTTGTATGCGACTCAATTTGAGTGCATGTAACATAAAATGTTTTTTTTTTGCCCCTCACGCTGCTGTACACAAAGTCTACATTGTAAACATAATGTCACAGTTTCAAATCAGTTCTGTATTGGCTGAAGTGGCTGAAGTGTTTTTTTTTTTTTGAATGAGTGGGCTGTTTCACACCTGCAGGGCCATCTGTCTCATTTATCTGTTGTTGCTGATTTAGAGAAATTCATTTGTGCAAATTCTGAATGAGATGTAGGCCAAATGTACTGTTGTGTAGTGTCGTGCATTGCGTGGTGCAGCTGAATCTAGGTCTAATACATGCTGACTGTGGGAAGCCAGAATCGACTTTGCATTGTTCAGGCCTTTTGTTATGTCTGGCTTCTAGCTATAGGAAGAAAATAGTTTGGGACTGTGACAGATGTTTGTGTAGGGGGAGATACAGCAAGTCATGCATGTCCATTTAACATCAAGGCTGTTTTTCATGTGGATAACAACCCAAAGGATGATTCTATCAGCAGCTACAGCTAACTGTTATTTTATTAGCAAGTCACCAAAAATGATTTTTCCATTATTCTATTAACTGGTTAGTTAAAAACTGTCAGAAAATATATTTATTATGCCTGTTAGAGAAAAATATGTTTCATATTACTTGTTTTCTCTGTGTCCAAAACACAAAGCTATTTAGTTTACAGAGATGCAGAGAAACAGAACAGAGAAAATGTGAGAGGCTGAATCCAGGAAACGTTTGGAATTTTGGCAACATTGTTTGGTCCCTCACAGAAATATCTCAACAACTGTTGGTTTGATTTTGCACACACATTTATTATCCCCGCAGAATGAAGCCGACTGACTTTGTTCATTCCTGTAGCATCACCTACCGATCTATTCACTTATTCTGAATATCTCATCTTATGCTTTCCAGAGGATGAATTCCACTGACTGGTCCCTTTTTAATTTATCACCTGGCAGTTATGTGCTAATGTTCAGTTATACCTGCAAAACTAATGACATCCCTGACTGATGACATCTATTGATTCTTATATATTTGCAATTAAAACCTCAGATTGGTTGTTTTGTCCAACCAACAATTTAAAACTCCAAAATATTCAATGTATGTATTTCAGACCTCAGAAAGTAGCTTGACAATTAATTGATTAACTGTCTCCAATTAATTTTCAGTTTATTAAATTGATCATTTCAGCATTAGATGTAGCAGATTATGTATCTGGATAAGCGTCACTATTACACCGTGTCAAGCTAAAACCAAGTACACAGCGCAGTAACAACATCCAGTTTTGTGTTATTTAGCACCATACAGTAATTTATACACCGGAAATCGATATTCTCTTGATAAAGTGGCTGCCTGGGACGTCTCATTAACGTTCCAGGCAGCACAGACTGATGTGAGCATGGACACCTTGTACCTTCCTCTGCTGAACTCACCACAGCCCTGCCCTGTCCTGCCTCACACTGCCGTGGGATTGGGCTGTAATCTTCCTTCCTTTGACATCGTTGGGCATTTGTCGAGCCTTAAATCTGCCTAAGGGATGAGCAGGCGTGGTTCGCTTACGGTCAGCAGTCTAGTTTACCTTGGCATCTGGCCCAGAAAGCGGGCGGCCGCCTTTTCGAGATGCAAGCAATCAATTCCCAGAATTCAATATCTCAAGGGTTTTGATGACTACCTAACCTTAACCCTTGGAGTCTTGTGAAAACTCTTCATTTCGGCATGGCAGCTCAGGTTTGATTTATTAACACAACAAACCCGGGACAGCAGATGGCTCTCAGAGAGGAGCTGCTGCATCTCATGTAATGATGATGATGCTGCTGCCTCTGATGATATAAGTTTGCTCGGGATTGTTTTTCCTGCAGGTTGCAATGAAAAGGAGCCAGCAGCCCCTCCTGCATGCTGTTGAGCTTCAGCAGTTCTTTTTATTTTGTTGCCATGTCTGGAAAAAGGGTAAAACTAAAAATACTGCTGACCTTAACTTTAATTCAGTTGTTGCCATTCTTATTTTTTGAGGATATCATTTCTAACCCTTCTTTTCCTCCCCTCTTGAGTTATTTTTGCGTGTTCTTAATGACTCTCCAGTGGGTTCTTAATAACCTGTTAACTAGCAGATTAGATATTAATGAGATTAATGATGGCCTGTCGTATTCATCTTTCATGCTGGGAGTTTTAGTCTCTGCTAGCTGAATAAATAAACCTCCTGGCCCAGTTTATAGCGTGTCCTGGTTTTGTGCGGAGGCAGATGAGTGTTGTTGTCTTCCAGGATGGTGGATGATCTGCACCGACTCCTGCAGGCTGCTGGGATAGCCAAGCCCTTCATCCTGGTGGGCTCTGAGCTCGGCGCACTCAATGGCAGGTTTTACAGTCACATTCACGATGTGTAAGTATATTTAAAGGATAGCTCTATCATTTTTTTTACACATAAAGGTCAGTTTACAGTGCTTGTCTCAGTTTGTTAAAGCAGTTGAATAATGTCATGTGTAGTCTGTAGAGGAAGTAAGCATAATTGGGGTTAGCCTTAGGCTGAGGCATGGAGTTACTACCACTGCCATTCTACCAGCCAGGTAGAGTAAAATGATGTTACGCTATTGGTCGCATTATGGGAAATCCAAGATTTAGAGCTCAAGCCATACAAGGGCCCAGAGCCCTGCCTTACTGGCTTCAATTTTGACAGTTCTTTTTTCATCTGTACTTTATTTCTTTTACCTTTTATACATTTTGTAAATGCAACAGAGTTGTCCAAAAAAGAGATCATAATATACGAGAAGCTTATATAGCAACTGACAATATGATCAATATGCTACATTGTTGATAAAATGAGTATTAAACAAGGAAACGTTGTGCTGCAATGTCAGGCACTAATTGAAACATGCAAATCAGAAGTCTACTGTACACAGACACACATGAGAAAGCTACCCACACATAAAGAAAGACATAAATCACTTTGGCACAGTAAAAACAAGTACGCAACGTATGCACGCCCACTCCTTGAACATGTGCAGGGTTGTGCAGTTTGAACAGAGAACAGAGGTTGACTAAAAGCCCTGTTAAAATGCAGTAAAGGCAGTTAAAGGATGATGTTGGTGCCTCTATATTTTTCTTACCGTCAACAAATCCCATAAAAAGAGACCGAAATCTGTCTGTGGCCCTCAGCCACAGACATTTTTGCTCCCTTTTAAAGATGTAAATTTCCTAAATATATGCTAAACAGCTGGGAGCTGTAGTTTTTATCAAACATCACTTAAACGTGAATAAATAGTGCACTAGTTATTTTCAGCATGTGTGCTGATGTTTGTCTGCTGAACAGTTCATGGACGAACAAGTGGCCCAGTGCAACAGTGTGCTCCAAGATGTGCACCTTTAGGAGATTTGTTGATAATATGATAATATAAAAGTATGTGACTATGATAACATTTCAAAGCATCTTAAAGCTTCTCTGTGCTATGCCTCCCGAACTTAAAAATATATTCCAGTGTCCATTCCCATCATCCCCCATAACTCAGTGATCTCAGAGACAACATAGTGATTCATGTGACAAGCAGTCCATACCAGGGATGAAAGATTTAGTGTTTAATCAGGCATGATGTTGCTGCCATTAAGGGAGAAAATTAAGTAGCGGTGAGTGGATGATACCTTTCCAAATGGAAATATTGCCCCTAGGTCTGTACGTGTGGTCATCTGTCTGTGGGCACAGAGGACAGTCGAAATCTCCAGAAAGACAAACGGGATGACGACATCCATTTCACACTCATTACTGCCCAGGCCGGGAGGGTAAAGTGGACAAGGAGTCAATGAGTCTTACTTCATCAGAGTGTGTGCACATGTGTGTGTGTCCTTTCTGTGTCCTCAGGCAAGTGTCAGACCTGGTGCTGATTGATCCCGTCCCAGAGGACGTTTTCGAGGAGGACCAGTGGAAAGAGTACTGGTGAGTTTGTAGCTGCTTTCAGGGACGTAGGAAGGACAGAACTGCAGGAAAAGGGAGGAGAAAAGGAGGAAGGAGCAAGAGTATGAAAAGGGAAGAGGAGATAGAGAGAGAGATGTTGAAGAAGCAGAAACTGGGGAGGGATGTTGGAGAAAAAAAAAGCGCAGCGGAAAAGAAGATTGAGAAAAGAAGAGGGGCGAGGAAAGGAGCAAAGAGAACGATAAGGAGCTCTGAGGGCCAGAGAGGAGCAGATAAAATGCGAGAGGCAGGGAAGAGGAGCAGGAAAAAGGCAAATGTATCAAGAAAAAAGGGATTAGGATGAGGAGAGTGGAGGCTGAGATGTGTCTCATGAATCAAGCTCCAAACTCTTCCCTTATTGGCTTTTACAGTATGGTGCGAATAGTTGATTATCTTTGCTGGGTGGGGCTCATTAGCATGATTAATTGAAGGCCAAAGAAAGTCATTAGCCGACCGCACTCTTTTAGCGTGAAACAGATGAGGGGAGATCGAGGTTGTGGCGGTGGTCGGGACTGAGTGACAGCAAGTGTAATAACACTGCTTTAATCCTCCAGGCGAGATATATGTCAAGTGGTAGTCATTGTCACAGCATATATCTCATTATACATTAATTATCATACGGAGGGGGGGTGGGTTGTTATTAATGATAACCGAGAGTGCAGAGCAGGAATGTTCATAGAAGTGTCAATTATGCAACACTAACACTATTTCATATTGTTTACAAGTAAAGCGCGTCATGTGCAATCATTAAAAGGTATTTCACTGTAGAAGAGATGATAATTAATCAGTTATATAATTTAGCAAGCCATGCTAAGCTTTTAGATGTAGCTGACAGCCCAGCAGCGATAGCTACATCATAAACAAATCTCTGGAGTACATCCGTTGTGTGTTTTTTTTTTTTTTGGGCTCTTAAAAGACAGATCAAAAAGCTTTTCCCACTCAAATCCCATTAGATATTTCTGCTCCCACATTGCAGCATCTATCATTTGAAATGTATCTGAATAAACATAAACAATAAGTGAAAAAACACCTGATGGCACCAAGACTTTTTTTTTTTTTTTTACAAAATGTATAAGATTTAAGACTTTAACAGCAGCTCACATACACAAGACATAAGAAATATAGGGTGTATATATATATATATATATATATATACACCCCCTGTATTGTAAGGCTCATTTCTTGCTGCAGCGGCCCAGAGTTTGAGTCTGACCTGTGGCCCTTTGCTGCATGGCCTCCCCCATCTCTCTTTCCTCACCTTCCTGTCACCCTTCTATTGACTTTCTCTCATTTTAAACAACTTTTGGATTCTTTCAGTCAGTATCTGTGATCGTCTTGTGCATGATAAATGCTGTTCTAAAAACCTGTCTGTGGTTTAGTGGGTTCAGTATTTGTGTTTACTGCTCTAACAGCTGTCTTTGAAAGTATTAACCTTTCATTTGTATTGGTTGTATACACATTTCCACATACGTACACAGTAAATACTGTGTCAGAAAATAAGTGGACATGAAAAGCATAATGAAGATTGAATAATTGATTGATTTTTAGACCTTGACATTTTTGCTTTGACTTTGATCGATTGAATCGATATGTGGTTTCCGGCACAATATGCAATCACTCCTCAGAGGTCTCAAAGTATTTCTAAGAATTTAAAACCCTTTCCGTTCATGTAGTACGCCTTGTGATGTCACCTAGAAACACCAACAGGCAGTTGATTTACTCTTTGACAGCACAGGCGTATGGTTAAAATCAAGTAATCTCAGTTTGGGCGTGACTCGTGACTTTAGTGCATCTGTAGTTCCGTCCACCAATACGAACTCGCAGCTTATATAAGCACGAGTCAGGGCAGATAAGAAATGGATCCCTGAAAATGGCCTAATTTGTACGTGACTCAAAGTGGAGCAGCACCATTTATCAGGAGTATGTGTCCAATTATCCACTGATTAATAGGCATTCATTTCACTGAGTACATGACAGTACAGCCACAATCCAATTATTCTGTGGAGAAGCAATGGAGAGATGAAATGAACCAAAGACTTACATTTACTAAAATAATTTTATCATCCGTGCCTGATTTTTCAGGGGAGTAAAAATAGGAACAGGAATGGGGTATACACAATAAAGATATAAGATGCTGCATAACTCCACTGCATTCTAATGCCACTGGCATTCTTCAACTTATTTTTTTTTTATTCAGCAAGATTGCATGTAGGTGTATATTTCTCTCCCTTAGATATGGGTTTATTAGCTGTCGGAGGTCTTACAGTACTTGGTACACAAGATAAGTAATGCAAAAGGGAGCAGGGCTGCACCTGAGCAGGATTGTGGGGAGACCGTATCAGCTTTGCACTGGGACCTGAGGATTTACACATCAAAGACCTGCTCATTAACAGAAGCTCACTCCCAAAATTAGTTCCATTACATCCTACAAAATGAATCGCCACCATCTCCTGAGAATGGTATTTCCACATGCCTGTGTGTGTGCGCAGGCATTCGTTTGTGTTGTAAAGAGTCAACTTTCTTATTTGGGATTTTCCTCTGCAGACTTCGCAGCATGTGTCTCATTTCCTTTTGGGCATAGATAATGCTTCCTGATGAAAAAATCAGGCAGTGGGTCTAGCATCAGAGATTAGGAGAAGCCCCAGCGTACGTCTGGACAAATTGCATTCTGGATGAGAGCCATCGGTTTGAGTCACTCTGTGCCGTCAAGTCTTTGTTTCTCCAGCTCAAGCAGTGGGGAGCTTTACATCCCTCCAGCTGGATACAGAGAGAAATATTCATGCATTTCAACATACCTCCTTGTTATGTATGTCCAGCCACTGTTTTGTTTGCTTCTTTTGTCGCATTGCTGGGATAAAAGGATGAGACATGAACAAATGTCTGATACACTCATATGTGATTGAAGGATATCTCATTCCAAAGCTATGGCCAGTAATATAGTGTTAGCCTCAAGAGCACGAGTAAGGTCAGCCACTATTGTTGAGAGTTCCAGTTCCAGTTCAGTTCCCAAGGTGTTGAAGGTCAGGGCTCTGGTCGCTGCGTGCATGGTGCCATTGCTTTGTTAAAAGGGAGAAAAGGGTCTTTCTCACTCACTTCAAACCACACGCATTTCTACCTTCTCCCCACAGTGGGGTATAGTAACAACAACAAGACATTTGGTGAGTAGGTCAGTTTCACATATTGCAGGGAGGAATAGAAGATAGCAGAAGCAGCTGATAGGCTTCTGTTTGTGTGAATCAGTACACCTGTAACACGCCATCAAAGTGAACCACTTATTTACCCTTTGTGCTGCTCCGTGGAAAACCATTGTGGCAGCATGGCTTGTATGAACTGCATTAGAACTTTGGATTGATGAATTAGCGGATGGTGAAGGCAGTCAGTGTGTGTGGGGCAGGTTCGACCTCCTCTCTGGTTTCCTAGTTTTTATCCTGTAAATAGTTATGAATGGTTATACTAATTATGAATAGTAAATACATCAGAAACAGGTTTGCAATTACAGCGCAGTTTTATTGAACCATTTTTTAAAAACTTATTATTTATTGAATTGTTACAAATAAAGAAGAAACAGTAAATCAACCAATCACTAAAAGAGTTGGAAGTGGTTGTGGCCAAACTTCTAAGGTGATGTCAGTTCTTTTAGTCAGATGTACGTGCAGGGAACAACTTGAGCCAGTCAATGAAACAACTGAAATTTTTTATTATCAGGAATGAAACAACACTTCAGTCTGGTGCAGTTCAAAGTAGAATTTGCAGGACGCTGGGTAATTAACTGAGGAAAAATAATCAACCAATTAATTGAGCTCTACTTAAGGGATCAAGCCCAAACCATGAGTAACACATGTCGACACTCTTCTGGCCATATAATGTTCTCTGACTGTGTAGGTGACCATCACTGCTCTGAGATTCCAGCTGCCATCAAAGGAATTACACTGATTCTTTCATCCTGTGTTTAAAAGAAGGAATTTAGATGTGGCACATACACACACACTAAAACATGTGCATGTCTGTATGTGTGTGTGTGTGTGTGTGTGTGTGTGTGTGTGTCCTGTCTTTCTGCAGCGGAGTGTGTGGCGTACAAAACTAATTTACCCCATGGGGAATATTTTTGCTCAGAGAGCAGAAACAGTGGGGGAATGCTCTCGTCTAATGGGATGGTCCTTACAATTTAATGAATGCTGATTGATTGGCAAACTCTCCGTTTTAATGTACCATTACTGTGTTTAGAGCAACTCAGTCCTCGCAGGAGTACCACTTGAAAGTCTCCTCATCCCTTTCCTCTGCGTCTTTGCCCCTTTAAATGTTAGTCATCAGTGTTTTTTTTTTTAAACATTGGTAATAAGTTGAATAATTTGAGTTTAATGCTGAGACACAAGCTGGTAACAAGCTTGCATCTCTAACCTTTAGGTCACCGCTACATGTCTGCAGATGTCTGCATGCATGCATGATGCATGGAAGTGGCTTCAGGAGGAGTGTGTGGGGTGATGAGCGTCTCAGTGTGGGCCTAACAGCTGTGGCTGCAGGTCTGGACGGGAGCCTGATTGAGTTACGTGTCCCAAGATGAAAACAACGCTTTCTGTCCCATTCATCATCCCTCCTGTCATTAATATGCTCAGAAGACACACACACACACACACACACACACGGCTATAATCGCATAAACATTTCCACACGTACATACTGTATGCACACACTCCAGCAGTTAACACACACACAGCTTGCTGCAGCGAGAAGCCGATAGACGTGTTTTCTGCGGCTCACCTGGAGCCTGCTCTGTATGACAGGCAACGTATGAGTGTCACTTTGACTGACGACCGTTCAGCCTCACAACTGCTGCATTGGGTTTGATTTATAAGCCCGGCAGGGTTTAATATGAGGGACAAGAACAGTGTTTCTATCATTCCTCCCCGCACTTTGTTATTGGAGAGATTTACAGGCCTAACAGAATCTTCTCTTCTCTTCTTCTGAAACGTTCCACATAGATTACATTGATATGTGAACAATTTAATATTAAGATGCTGTTAATTTAACAAAAGTGGCGTTATGTAATCTCTTTAGCTTGCTCTCTGTCTCTTCATTGGCGAACAGTAGCAGCCAGCGATGACATATCTAAACCTCCCCACCACCACGAGCTGCGTTCAATAACCCGCTGGAGCACAGCCCTGCTCTAAAACCCCTCCAGGGATGCTCGACTGAGATTGGCAGCAATCATCCGGCCACGGGCCGATGGATGGATAGATGGATGGAAGGAGAGAAAAAGGGAGAAAATAAAGAAATGAAGGAGGAGAGAGAAACTGAAAAAGTTGGTACAGTTGGACATAAAATGAAGCAGTAGGAGGAGGTGCAGCCTGGCAAAAGCAGGGCGCAGGGACTATCGATTGACTCATAAAAATGGGGGGAAAAAAACAACATAAATCTGTAAAGTAGTTCATCTCGGTGAACCTCTGCACACAAAATGAGTTCAAAAAGAAGCATAAAGAGTTTGGGTGTCAAATGTCAAGCAGGTTTGAATACATTAGAAATATAGGAAATGTATATGCTATTTTTGTGCAGTGATTAATCGGCTTCAGTAAAAGGAAAAAGCACCTTAGAACACAAATTCCACATGCATGCCTGACCATGCAGGCCCCAGCAGTGTGCAATTATTCTTTACGCTTCGCAATGTGGTTCTGTAATGGCTCCCACCAATCGGCCTCCTCCCTCAATCCTCTCCTGACTCAGCTGCACCCCTCCCCACTCCCCAGATCCTCCTCATCCAGAGACTCCCAGACGAGGCAGGAATGCCAATTAATTGTAATTAGAACCACTGTAAGCGTAACTATTGCTGTTACGTGCCACTAATGAAGCAGGGCTGCTCCGGCCCCTGTGTGTTTACCCCAGTGTAATCTATAGTATTGATGCAGGGAGGAGGGCTGAGAGCAGACTGGGGGATTCTCAAATCAGCCTCATGTCGGGCTGTGATGCAAGAGTGACACCTTGTGTTCATACTTGGTATTACACCTTATATTTCACTTGTCTTCTCCTGTATTTGGCCAGGTAAATGGTTATTCTCGGAGATTATGGGTTTTCTCTGACACAAACCTACAACAGAGAAAACACAGAATGATTTGTCTCAATCCGACAGTAGTCAAAGTAGTAGTCAAAAAGTAGCCAGGTTCAAGACCTCTGAATTGCCGCCCACTTCTCGGATTTGTTTGGCCATTCAAATAGAGAAGAAGTGAAACACAATGGCAATTAGGTCTAGAATACATCCTTGAGTACTCAAGGATGTATTCTAGACTCAAAAGCAGAATCAGCAATCAGATAATTAAAGAGAATGTAACCAGAATGCATTTGCCTTATCAAGGAACAACAGTGTTTCACTTCTTTACTCTGCTTAGCCAACCAAATCTATTTATCCAGCCCTTGTTGGCATACAGTATGAAGTAATTAATGATCTCCAGGGGAAACCCGGTGTGATGACCACAAAACTATAAAAACAAAAATTGTGTGGTACCATACAGTACGGTCTGTGTTGCAAAGCACATCACTGTAAAACTGCTTGCGTGTGAACAGTGTGGCGCTGCACAATACAGGAGCATGATACTTCACACCAATAACTCAGGTGTAGGCCTAAGGGTAGTGTTAATTGCTTGGCTGTGTGTGTTTCATGAAGCCAAGCCAATTTATTTATATAGCCCAGAATCACAAATCACAATTTGCCTCTGGGGGCTTTAAAGGTCAGATGAATATGTAAAGTTTTATCTGAGTTGCTACTGTGTGTTTTACTGCATCACAGATGGAGCCTGGGTAAAAATAAAAAAATAATGTAAGGATGTCGAAGCGTCGACTCTCCCAAGGTTTGATTTGAAAAGTTTTAATGGAATGCTGAAAAGTAGAACTGTGTTTACGTTCATGATGGACTGACTTTTTTGTATTCTAAAGTGTTTGTCAGTATATTCGCCGCAGGCTCTGAATTTGCACAGCACTCAGCGGCGTACAAAAATAATGACATTGATTCCAGCACTGCCATAAAGTGTTTTCCTTTTTCGAGAACCTAAAACCTGGACCTCCTCTCCAGGTTCCAGGCTGTAAACTCCTGCAGCTTAAAAGGCCTAGCAGAGGGCTGAGGGTTGCTTTCAGCACCCCTCATAGCAGCAAACAAAGAAATTATTATTTGTTTTGAGCGTGCCTACTCGGAAGTTCCTGTCTCACTCTTTATAGTGACTGCGTCACATTAATGTGTTTTTAGTGTACTTTATGTATCACACACAAATACAAACATGTCAAGCATAACACAAAGACTTATTTCCATTGTATTCCTTGATGTAAGAACAGCAACAATAAATAACATCATACTCGCACCAAACCAATACAATCATCCATAAAATCACTCAAAATATATAGTACTTCAAGCATGGCATTTAGGGGCCTTAGGGTATTGTTAATTGATCTATTGAGTCTGCTTCAAAAAGGTCACTGATAGATTGCCATATAGCATTTCACTTTTTTTAAATGATACTGTTTTGTCTTGATGTCAACACTGTTTTACCACTTAAACCCATTTTTTTTCTGCGCGAGACTGCAGATCTACACTGAATCTTGACTCTAGTCTACTCATTAACACTTAACGAGTCATTAAAGATTTAGAATTCTTCAGAATATGGTCAAACTGTCCCAACTGCCTGAGAGTGAGAGGCCTCATTGCGTACATGTTGCCGTCCATATGCCATCCTCCTGGCAATGGTCTCAGGAAATCTTTGCACTAACCAGTTTAAAAAAAAAGTTCTTTCAGCGTAATAGTTAGTTGAGCCTCATGTAATAGTCCGTGTTTAAATGTTCTCTGCTCATTGTAATAGTTGGCAGAAGCTCGTGTAATAGTTCGTGTTTTGTGTGTGAGCAGGCTCTCAGGTAACAGAGGCCCTGCATATGGAATGAGATGGTAATGAGGAAGAGGAGGAGGGGAGTCTTATCACTACAGGGCCAAATTCCGACAGTGAATTGCGCAGTTGTAACAAAAGTAACAGAGCGTCCATTCAGCCTGCACTAATCCAGATGGGAAAGTCAAACAGCAGAAAGTCCACGGCACAAACTCATTTCATCACTTTATTAATTTAGATATTGCCTCCTCGCTCCTGTGGGGAGGAAAAAAAAAAGAGCCCCTCTGAAATGACCAACATCGGTGAGGCGTTTTGCTCTACATGGTTCCCCCACTTCGTCTCCTCCCGTTATCTGTTTAATTCATCCCGCCAATCTTGGCTGTCTTTACCCACTAAATTTCCCTTTGACACGCATGCCTTGCTTCGCATAATCCTCACTCCGGGGCAGAATTAAAAATGGAAAAAAGAGGAGGGAATAGGACAGGTGGCTGGAGAATCCTTGAAATAATGTTCAATGCCAGACCCAGGAACGATTTGACCAGATTCGAACTAGGGGGCTGATAGGGAGAGAGGTTTTTTTTTCCCCCTTTATTTTTGGAATCAAGGGGTAAGAAAAGGGTGACAGGTGGAAAATGTGCAGAGACTGAGAAGTCCCTTAAGAGCTAGGTCGAAGAGTCAGTTCTAAATTGTGGTGCCAGAATGACTTCGGGGGAAAACTGTGGCAAGGAAGATGAAAATGTCAAAATGTCACTCTCCGGAGGTCTGATTTGAAAAGTTTTTTCCATCTACTGAAGGCAGAAAATTAGAGCAGTCGACTTGTTTCTTTCCCTCCTTTTGCCTGTATCTGTTATTGACCTGCAGGGGCCGTCTCTTTTGCAATGAATAAGGCAGATATGTTATCTTTACGCTGCTATTTGTAGCAGGTGAACAGCCATTCTCCGCTGTGTATATCAGCTTTATCTGACCAATCAGTGCTGGCGTGCTTTGCTGGAGCAGAGCTTGATATTTTCAAGCTACAGTTCTTTGGATAGCAGCGTGTCATATCAACAACAGGTGAAATAGGTTATTTTACACATGAAAAGTGCATGTTTATGATGTAGGCTTGATACGATCAGTATGTTGGCAGTGAAGCAGCGCTGACACCTGTCTGTTGTACAGTAGATGCAGAATGCTGTAACATGCAATGCTGGCTTGTGCTGTAATGTAAGATACCCGTACAGCTCAGGTATTAATACGTTTCAGTGTTTACATGATGAGTCAATCAATTGACATTTTTCAAGTGACATCTCTGTCAGGCTGCTAAATGCTAACATCAACATGGTAAAAGTACCTACAATGCTAACAGGCAAGTCATTTTTACCATGT
Organism: Nibea coibor; assembly: GCA_023373845.1. Lineage (NCBI taxonomy): Eukaryota > Metazoa > Chordata > Actinopteri > Sciaenidae > Nibea > Nibea coibor. Next base: position 5,301,390 of record CM041726.1, read on the forward strand.
TAATTTAGCCATGCTAACACTTAATTAGCATTAAAACCAACACCACCGCCACATCCACAGTTCAACTCCAGGCTGAGGGACCTTGGTTGTCTCCCTCTCTCCTCACATTTCCTGTATTTATCTCTGCTGCTGCTGTCACATGAAGCCAAACAATCATCAAAAATATGAAAAAGCAGAGAAGATAACAGCAAAATTAAAATAATGAACTTAATGGATGTCTGTACCAAATTCTATGCCAATCAATCCAAAAGCTGTTGCGACATTTTGCCAAAAAATACAAACGTCCACGTCACAGTGGCATTAATGGAAAGATGTGGGGATCAGCAAAGCCATGTGGATTTTTTGGACACGATGACATTGTCTGTCAATCCATTCAATAGAAGTTGAAATGTTTCAGACTGGACAAAAATGATGGTTGATTGACAGATCTGTCAATGGAGCATGATTCTAAAAAAAGCCAAAGAATGGCTACGTCTAGCTTCTTTAACGTGCGGATGTGTCTGTTTTCTATGGTTAGAAAGGAAATCTTATGGACGTTGTTCTTGTTAAGTTTACAAAACGATAACCTTGGCCTCTGGAAAACCTATATGCATGTTTTTCACTTTATTATCATTTCATGGACTGGATCAGTTTGTTGGTAAAATAATCAACATATTAATCAATACTGAAAACAAGCATTGGTTGCATCCCTCCTAAGTGAACCATAATATCATAGTTGTTTATCAGGTCTTGAAGTTTACTGTAGGGCTGAAGAGAAAGCGATAGGACACAGGGGCACAGTGCTGCATGTCTGGCCAAGATCAGAAATAAGACGAAGACAGGGACGAGTGTTTCCTGGTGCTGCTGTTGGCTGCGTGTAGGAGCAGCCTGCGTGGTGCGGCGATGGCGGCAGCAGGCGCACGGCACTATTGATTGGGCTCCACAGGCTGAGACCAGCCAATTCAGAGCACCAGTGAGCCGAGACCGATTGGGCCTCCTGAGTTACAAAATCCCACAGCTCTTCTTCGCTCATCTGCCAAAAAAAGTGTATTTCTCATTCCCCAGGCAAATGTTTTCCAAGAGAAACTTTGAGATTTTGGGTTGGAAAAAGAACGGAGGAAGGCAAATATTATGCAGGCCTTCGCTTGAGTCACCGTTACTGTGATCGTGAAATCAACCTTGTTGTTGTAATGGAGCCATTTACAGCATTAGCATGCTGAGCAACACAAATGAAGACTAACTAGTGATGAAGCTAAAGAGTATTATCATCCAATTCTGTAGTCTCCCGTAGCTCTTTGGTGCCTTTTAGCATCTTTTAACACACTGTTTTGAATTTTACAGCCCACAAACTCTTCAACTTTGCTTCCAAAAGTATTAGGTAGCTGTTTTCAGTGAGAAATCGCTGAAATTACATATTCATATTCACATTCATATTCTCTTTTGAGCGTCTGGTTGATCCAAAAAGGATCTACAGTAACTTTAATTTCTCAGATGGTCAGAAACTTGACTACAAATGAATGGTTACTCCTTGGTGTGTAAGTAGGCAATTATTTGCTAACACTTTAGCTGAAATGCTACAACACTGTATGTCAGTGGTGTGTTTTGGCTCCTTCTGCTGCCCACAAGTGGCCACAAGTCAATTATTGCAACTTTAAAAACACTGAATTAAATGTTAAACTGCTAGACTTGCTGTGTATTTTGTCTCGTGCTAAGGTTTTATGGGTGTGAATGTTTGTGCGTGTGTGTTCAGGTATGGTAAGCTGTTGCCCTCACTCCAAGCCAAGCAGTTTTCAGCAGCTACAGGGCTGAGCCGCATGCTGATTATCCTCGGGGCAATTGAACCGACTATTCAAGGCGAAAATGTCTCAGAGGAGGTCATCCAGCGCCAGGTCAGGCTAATGCGCGCACACACACACACACACACACACACACACACACACACACACACACACACACACATAACAATGATGCATTCCTCAAAGGCTCTGACTTGATTGCTCAAAAAATAAAACAACTGCAGATTTGTTTAAATGTTGTGTTGCTTCAGCAGCAGGTGATGCAGCAAGCCAGGAGTGATCTAGAGGTCATTTAGGGATAAATATAATAATGATCAGGGCAGAAAGGTGCGATCTTACCATAGGTTCATAGGTTTAGAGGTTTATATAGTGTGAAGATAGGACTTTGCCTCTGTTCCGCTGCTCAGACAGTTTCTGGGCTTTTGTCGAGCTAATTGGAATGATGGAGGAAAAAGGTGATATGTTTCAGGCGTTTTGAGTGCACACCTCCCATCTTTCCTGGACAGCCACAGGATGGTGCTAGTGCGAGAATAATCACGTCTCCTCCTCAGCACAGATACGAGTGCATGATGACTGCAGGAGCGTTTGTCTCCATATCGTCAGAGAGCGTGAATTTGGCATGATATGACAACCAGACGTCATTTTAAAATGAATGAAAATTGAACCCTTTCCTGGAGCTGACACGATGCTGCAATTGCACTGTATCTCCTGATGTCTGCTATATTGTAAACTCAGCCTTTTGACAGGTCATACAGTTTGTGAGGAAAAGGCTGTTAATATAAACTACAGGCTTTTTGCTGTGTAGTGCAAATTAAGTTTTTCTATAGGGGAGTTGTTGTTGTTGTTGTTTTTTTTTTGTTTTTTTTTGCACTTGTCCATATTCAGATCTGCTGTGGATCTGTATAAACACACACACACACACACACACACACACACACACACACACACACACATTGGTGACACTGCCTGTCATGAAGTCCTGTAGTCATTTTTTACTTGCTATGGGAAACATCTTAGGCAGAGGACGAGTAGTAATGGATTCCGGTGATGAACAACAACCAATATCACTGGTAACATGAGACAATGCTCTCTATAGACTGACATCTTATTATAGCAGGGAAACAAACACTCATGTTGGGTGCATTAGAGAGGCAGAGAAGGAGAGATTATTGCAGGGAAGCTCATTTGGTAGCTGTTTATTGCATTTAAACCGTACAGTCCTAGTTCAGATTCTTCCTTTTTTTTTCTTTGGAGAAACAACTTACACTTTAGTGGCCCCTCCGTGAACACTCAGTGACATTTCTAACATCCGTTCAGCATTAATTTTATTCTGCAGCCGTCTGTATGATGCGATGAGATGACTCCTGCGTCGGGATGAATGCGAACAGTTCGTTAAGGCTCCTTGTTCTCTGCTGCCAGCCACCCACGATTTGATGGCAGTAGTGATGAGGGACCTATTTCAGCTTTTCAAGTATTACAGTTGTTGCCAAGGAGATAAGGACATCATTGTGCTTGAATTCTCCAAGGACAGAGAAAGGTTTTGTAGACAGGCTAGTGAAGGTTATAACGTGCACACACACACACTCACAAGCTCGTCGGACTCAATAGAGCATGCAGTCCATTTCTCAAGGGCATGTTCTGTAACCACTGCTTAATTGAACTGGAGCGGAATTGTTTGCTGCTATGTTAACGCCACCAAAGCTATCTGGTCTCATCACTCGTGGGTGATAGAGACAGTTAAAGGGGAAATCTGCTCAATTCGAGAAATCACATCTATTCTGGTGCTGCGCTGAACTTTGCCCACGCTGATCAGAGAGCCAAGACTGAGATTTACAATGTCAACATATCAGTATTCTGCCTGGAGCTGCTTCATTCAATGAGCTGGACACTGACTTCTCTGCATTCAAATTGGTTTACTACAGCAAAGGTTGTAGTTCATTCTCCCATCCTATTCAAATCGTCTTGGAAATATACATTTCAGATGGAACTAAGAAGTTATTAATACACCTCTCTTAGCGTTGGAGGATTCAATCAGAATGTGATCCTGCTGCACGGTAAGTGCAGCCTGTTCTAAATGGGCTGCATACACAGAGCTGTTTATATCTTATGTCTGTGTAATCCTGGATCGCGCTGCAGGGGGCTGGGGTAGCTGGAAACAAACAAAAAGTGATAAAGTGCAAAACAAAACAGAGCTAGTTTCAGTGTTCATAAAATCAGAATGTGGTGATGTGCGATGGGAGTTGTGTGAAGTTAAGGGTAACATACTGTGACTGTGGAATAGCTTACTTAACATGCCTGCCAATAGACTTACTAAACACATTTTTTTTCCACCGGAACTGCTCAGATTACAAAGCAAACCTGAAAACATGTTGTGTTATGAACACAGCATCCTGAGCAATATGTCACATTTAACTTGAGCAGAGCTCAGAGGTCTATTTGTGCTCAGTAAATTTAGAATTGTTTCAGTGAGTCCCTGAGGAGGACGGTCAGTGTGGCAGCGTGTCCTGGATCAGGTTGATTTTATGTTCTGATGTTTGACTTCTGGCGCTTTTCCTGAGAATGTCTGCTCGTCACATCCCAGTCTGTTTGATATGACAGATGAATGTAGATTACAGTATATGTCAACATACAAGACACAGCTCAGTTTTTGTTCAGTGCTTACCGTCATCATATGTAAAGTCTATACCTGATGTGTGCATGCTTTCCTTTTGTTTTCCCGTGCCTCTGAAAGTGTCAGATCCTGTGACTGACTTGTTTTCTCTCTCTCTGCCTCTTATAGAAATACTTACTAAGTAATCCGGCCCACCAGAGCAGCGCTGTGGACGAGCATTACTTTTTCAATGAAAGTGCGGCTCAAGTAAGGTATGGCGAACACTTAGAGTAGTAACCCTTTTTTTTTCATTATTCTCTGGATGGCTCTGCTTTTTGTATGTTTAATGTGAAAGTCAAAATGAACAGAAAATGAGTGTTTCCTTTTTTTTTTAAGGGACATCACAAAGTTTAAGCCCCTCTCCAGCAGGACGTCTGTGAGCGTGATCACCGGGGATTCTTTTGACGAGGAAATACCAGCACACCTAAACCAGGTGAGAGTGCTCACTGCAACTCTACTAACCCTAGTACAGCGACAAGACAATGCTGTAGTAATGGTTGTGTAAAACTCATCAGTAAATCATCTTTTTTCTTGCACCAGATGGTAGCTAAGCTTCAAACGAAGTTTCTGAAGGAGTCCTACCCATCAGCCAATCACATTCACATAAAAGGAGCAGACCGGCGAATGATCTACAAGAAGCCATCTGCCATCAGCCAGCACCTGAGGAAGCTAGTCAACCAACGACAAGCCAAACAGCAGAGCGAGTGACCCATGGCCAACATGTAACAATACCCCAGACATGGACAGGGTAATCTTTGAATATGTTTTAAATATTCAATAAAATATTCAAGTTATCTTTTTACCTCTCCCTGCAGCGGTTCTGTAAAGATTGTGTACATGTCTTGCAAGGTTCATCAAGAAGTCAATTTTTGAAGAGATTTTTCGCACAGCTCTGCTTCATTCGAAGCATTTTAATTGAAAATAACTGGAGGGTGTTCAGTTTGATGAAATATTTGCTGTCGTTAAGATTCAGAAAATCTTATCTTTCAAGTTGTTATTTCAGTCTCTTTACCTGATTGGCCGGTGCTAAAAATTAATACAGTACTCCTTATCAATGTAAAGGCCACACACATGTCATTGCTCAACCTTTTTATCTCCGTCAGTCCTGTCTTAATATTCTCCCATGTTATAGCCACAGGAAATGGTACATTGGTTTCCTCTGACTCTGTCGGATCCACTTCAGTCATTTGTCACTTACATATAATTAAGTTACATCACAACGAGGCACAGACATCTATTTTTGGACATGTATTGATTTGATTTGTTTTATAATTTGCAAGCAGACGAGTCTGGCCTGCAAAGCTTTTTGTAAATAACATCTTTATGTAGTTTTGCATCTATTTTTAACTGTATTGTGCTTATTTATGTTTGTTTACAGTCACGTGAAAGAAAGACCACACAGCATTGGTTTATCCTGAGGATTTAAGTTTAATTATGACACCACATCAAAATAAAAATTTCCAACAGATCTGGAATTTAATTCCATCCATATACATGCATAGCAACAACGTTTTAAGAAACATTTTCTCCCATAATCAGGACATTGGAATGATCATTTTACATCAGTATCCCCACTGACCTCCCACCCATCTTGTTCGTCAGCAATAAACTTAATTCTTGTACAACTTCTTTTTTTTTTTCCCGATGGGGTTACAAATAATTATATGCACAGTCCCCATTTCATAATACTGCTTTCAGTAATGTTCCCTAATTTACAAAGTATTGCATTGAGAGCAAATTTCAAAAAGGGAGACCAAAGTGTATCATCAAACAGAAATACGAGTACTATACAAGAATGCTGCCATCCTCATGAAAACATCCACATCTGAGTTGAAGAAAAGAGACAGGGACAAACAGCCACATATGTATGCAAAGCCATATGTATATGCCAAAATGTGAGATGCAGGGTTGTGCCTGGTTATCACCCCCAAATGGTGATTTTTAAGGCAAACAAGTCATTAGTAGCAATCTGCAAGTGACATTTTGGGCATATACAGAAACTGGTACAGCAAATAAGAATACACAAGTGCCTCAGTAGCTATTTTTGTGTCTAAAATGCATCTCATTTTTGTATTGTCTATTGTTTCATTGAGCCTACATTACAGTGTAAACAATATGTGTGCTACACAAGAATGACTATACAATAACATTACAAACAACTCTGATATAAATTTCATTTTGAATTTAAATTAAGATCACTACTCCTAATAATACTGATTGTAAAATAAATTAATGTGAAAGTGGCACCAATATTATTCTTGATTCAGTTTTCTTTTCTTTTTCTTTTTTAACCAATGGTTTTGCATTTTTAAGTCTTTAAACGATGAAAGAAGAAGCTTCTCTTGATTGTCCACAAGCAGCGTTTAGCACTGCGTGATGCACTATTCCAGACACAACAGTGTACCAAAACAAAGGAGAAAAAAGGGGTAAAAGTCGGGGGGGAGGGTGTGGGAGGAAGAAGAACATGTCTTATTCTTCTCAACTTATTTTACATGCTCTGCGGCATGTGATGAACAGTAAAACTTCTTATGGGTAATAAAGTTTGACAGGTTGTTGAACTGGATATCACAGAGGCGGCAGTACTTGCCACTTCCAGAGCCGTTCACGCCTTTGTTGGCTGTGGGTGCCGGCTCCTCACTTGGAGACTTGGAGGAAGGCGACATGTTCTCATTGGAGTCGGTCTGGTTCTCAGTAGCCCACGTAGGGGAGGGATTGGGAGGTTGGCCGTCTGGCTGGGGCTGGTTCTCCTGCTGCGGTGGAGCTGTGCCTGAACGCTCCTCTGGCTTGTGTCCCCCGTTGACGATGACCATGCCCCGGTTTTTGGGCAAAAGGGGAAGGGACTCCTTGCCAGGATGGGGGCAGCCATTAGCAGCAGGCTGTTGGGCCTGCTCTCTGGTTGCTCCTGTCTCTCCTCCTCCTGCTCCTCCTCCTCCCCCATTAACGCTCTGCTCCTGTTCGCTGGCCTCTCCCTGCATCATTGCTCCCCCAGTCACATAATCGGTTGGCTTTATCCCAAAATACGGCGATATTTGCTCAGGACCTTTCACCTTCTTTATTGCTCCGGGATAAAGGCAGTGGGGCAGAAACATATTCTTGTTCTCATCTTTTGATGGGATGAGTTGTGGCTCAGCAAAAGCCTTTAGTCCCGGCACAGGTCCCAGATGAGGGGGGAACATGCCTCCATTCTGCACCATCACCTTCCCATTGCCATTCTTCTCACATTTGCCTGGACTCTTATCAAAGACGTCATCAGGGTTGCTATTGCCGTCACTCTTCACGTCTGGGAACATGGTCGACTCCAGGCTGCCACTCTCACTGTGCTGTTGCTGCTGTTGTGGCTGTTGTTGTTGCTGCTGAGCGGCAGCGGCAGCAGCGGCAGCTGTTGCAGGGCAAAAGTTCTGTTTGTGTGCCAGGTAGTTCTCCACTTTGTTAAAACTTATCTTGCACACTGCACATTCGTGATAGTCCAACAGTCTTTTAGGGGAGCTACATGTCTTGTCAGGGACTGGCGAACACTTTTTGCTGAGATCAATAGGAGCATCCAGCTCCTGCTGCTCCACTGTATTGCATTTGGGAGCCAGAATAGGTTTAGTGACAGTCAGAGAGGCCTCCAGGTGTTTGGGTACCATACCTGGGAAGATGTCACAGCGGGGGTGGAAGCGGTCAGCTAGGCTCTCCACAGCTTCCTGGGATGTACAAGGGTTCATAGGAGGAACCCCAAGGAAACCTGGCTGACCCATAGGGGGCCTCTGGTGGTCCTGGTCAGGGAGACACATTTCATACATCTTCCTGCGCTTGCGGGTCCTCATGGTTCTCTGCATGGAGGGTACCTTGTTGGTGGACATGCGTTTCATGGGTGGGTCATGACGGGTGGCACAGTAGTACTGCTTGTGGACCATGTAGGTCTCATGACGGCTGAAGGTGATATTGCAGGCATCGCAGGTTGTCTTGGTTGGGTCATTGTCACTTTCCACCAAACCCGTACTGGGGCTTTTTCCCTCCATCTGCTTGCCATTCAGCCTCTCCTCAGCCCCAGTTGGGGTCGAAACCTTCTTCACTTGTCCTGCTAGATCCTTATCAGGCCCTTTAGCCCCAGCATTGATCATGTCCAACACATTGGAGTTCAGACAGGCAGATTGCATGAGGTGGTTGTCAGCCTCTGTAGGGTGGCAGCCGGCCAACATGCTAACAGAACTGTGACCACTGTTGGGGCTCACCGCCTCAGGGACCTTATCTGAGAGGGCGGAGAAGTCCGGGGACTTTGCCATGTGTTGCCAGCGGCTGTTACAGTAGTGCTTTTTGTGGACCAAATAGTTGTCCAGGTTGCTGAAGGTGATATTGCATTCGAAACAGGTGGCCCCTTTGGGCATAAGAGGACTGTAGATGACAGGGGGGTAGCTGTTCCCTCCATGGCGCAGCCTCCGGTGAACTAGCTCTGACATTTTAGCCAGAATCTCAGAAGCCTGCGGGACTACGGAAATGTCTTGGGAGAAAGCAAACTGAGACAAGAAGGGGCCCATGGGAAATGTAGGCATGTTATGCTGCACAGGGGAGGAGGCCAGCCGGGGGCTGGAGGGCTCAGACTTGATCCTAGTGTAAGAAAAACTGGCTTTGCTGCCTGGGTGGGCATCTCCCTTCTGAACAGACAGCATGGGCTTCTTCTCAGCCTTGTCAGCCTCTCCGTCTGTGCTGGTCTCCTTGTTGAGGGCCCCTTTGGGACTTCCCAGCAGAGCATCCTTCCTGTTGGCCAGCTCAGCGCGGGCCTGCTGCTGCTGCTGCTGGAGGCTTTCCTCAGGCCCCCTGGGGGAATGCTCGGTGCCGTCGCCTTCCCTGTGAAGTTTGCTGCCGTGCCCATGTAAGTCCTGATGCTGTAAGAGTTCCCTGTGGCTCTGGAAGCTGATATGGCAGTGATTGCATCTGAAGGCCGCCTGTGACAGGTGAGACATGATGTGATGCTGGAATGTAATAAGAGAATCTGCCGTGTAGTTACAGATTGTGCATTTCAAGCTGGTGCCAGGAGGGAGGCTCTCTTCCATTTTGACACCTGTGAAGGAGATAAAAGGGAGAAATGCTCAGAATCTCGCCTCCCACTTCTCCTTTAGAGTTAACTGTAGAAACCATCAAACGCTCATGCATTATGCCAAGCTTATTCCCATCCACTAGATATGTTTTTGCTCAAGGATAAACTGTCAGCTATACTAGCTGACAGCAGGATAGGTATATTTCTGAAAAGAAATGACAGTCATTTTTCCAAACCTGTTTAAAACTCTGTCTGTATGGCTTTAGGTTTACAAAACAACACACTTGACCACCTTTCTTTGAAGAACTGATTGAAAGCGGGCACCTTTAAGGCTTATTATATAAATAAAAAAACATTTTCTGTTTCTGTGCAAACTCTTTGATCCATCCCACTGTCACTCACCGCTGTGTGATGTGCTCAAGTGCATTTCCAGGGCCCTGGCTCCAGAGAAGCTCTTGTTACACTGTGGGAATGGGCAGATACTTGGGGTCTGATGGGGACCGGTGTCATTTTCCTCCACAACTGTCTCTGGCTCCCTCTGTCGCCCGCTGCAATAGTACATCAGATGGGCCTGTAGGTTCCTCTCACTCCGAAACCAGATTCCACATGCCTTGCAGGGAAAGATGTCCTCTGGAGGGTCAAGGAAAGGGACAAAGGGGACATGATATCAGGATACATATATAAAGTACGTACATACTTATGCACAGGTATAAAGATAAAGAGCTTGCACACATGCATGCACATATACTCTTCTTCTACAGTTCTGACGCTCAAAGCTTGTGTTAAAAAGCTTTTCCACCAAATCCTCAGCTGCTGCATATCGCTGTGTTGCTACCACTGGGTTGGTGCCCTTTCTCAAGGGCAAACAAGAACACTGGACCATCTGCTTACAGAAGCCTCCCTGTTGAGCTGAACCCAGATAGCCCTCGCTAAGTAAACAAACACACTATTTGCATGAGGCGTGTATTTTGCAATTAACACGTTAGTTCGAGCCTCAGTGTGTTTATGTGAACCCAAAACTTGAAGGTCGATGGCTCTTATCTCCAGTGCAGAGACTCATCTGGGTTAATCTACGCCCGGCGGAGACGACGCTCCTTGTTAAGCAGGTGACTGAGTGCAGGCTGTGGACTGGTGTGTGTGTGTGTGTATGTGTGAGACGGAGAGGGAGAAAGAACAAGAGCATGCGTGTGTGATTGTGCGTGTCTAAACAAAAGCACGCCTCGTTCCAGCTCCGTGTACGTGCGCTGGTGTCGGTGCCGCGGACACTCACTGTTGACGATGGCAGTGGGCAGGATGGAAGCCATTGCGGCCTGCTGCGGCAGGAGCTGGATGCTGTCCAGCAGCCTGGCTGGGTACATGCCCTCGCTCAGAGACATGTGGTTCACCGCCTGCAGACGCGAGTCAAAGTCCACCGCAAACGCCACCAGCTCCTCGCCCTCCATCATGTTCTTGGTGGTGGTGCACCACAGTTGGCCACCTGGACAAAACAGAGATAGAGGAGACATTTAAATGCTTGCTGCGAGAGGAGAAAAATTGCTGCTTTGTGAGTAATTCTAGACTTAAATGTCAGGGCATTATGCAACATTAGAAATTATATTTGTGTGCGCTTCGGATGATGTGTGAAACATCTCAAAGACTCAGTATTTCAATGGAGGGTTGCGTAACTGTAGTTAAAACAGGATGCTGGGCACAGGACATAAAGTGAAAAGGTGGATTGTTCAAAAGTGTAAAAATGTTTGATTTTTGCTGCTATCCTGACACAGTAAAGGTGAACAGAATTTTGTTTGCGGCCCTCAGTTTTGAAAAATGACATTTAAAAACTGTAACATGTCTTTCCAAAATCAGTGCCCACATTACTCTGGATAATCAACAGAAGATGCTGTCAACAGTTTTCATGAGGACTTCTTTTTTTCTGTAGTTCCCATGAAAACTTCAAAGCTCCTTTTCCAATGTTTTAAATGTCATTCTTCAATGCAATCAGCACTACAAATGAAATCCCAGTCACCTCCATTGTTTTGGCACGGACGCAGAAATCTCAGGGACGGATATCTAAAAGTATAAGAAAATATGTTTTTGTAATTTGGGCGAACAAACCCTTTTAAAGGGTAATTTCTTTCTTTTTACTGTCACTCAAACGTCTTTTCAGGCTACTGCCGCTCATATCCACGATGCAAGGCGAACCTCAGCCGGGGTAAACTGTAGCCTACAGTGCTGTTGTCAGCTAGAACACCGAGGCAGGTCCTCCATATTATTAGATTGTTGTGTTTTGGGATTAAGCATTCCTCTGAAATCTTCTGAACATATTCATTAAGTCAGAGAAAGGGGGTGGGGGCAGGAGGAAGACAGCGGGGTGGTAGAGGGAGAGAGTGAAGGTTTTAGCTTAGATAATATTTATCTCAGCACATGACAGGCTTTTCAGCTGCACTTCATTTTCCATTGAAGAGATTAAAGTTTTTAATATGACTATTTACAGAAATCTGGCTGGGGAGATAACAACAAACTATGATACGCTACTGCTAAATGGCAGAATTAGGACATTGTTTCTGAGGAAAGCTGGACAATTAATTAAAGCACGCTGTTAGCTTTCAAAGATGTGCAAACATACCGACGGAGTGTCAGGCTGAGAGGGGACATGTGATTTGAGCCCTGGCTGATGTGGAATAAAAGAGAGTCCTGAGGAGAGGTGTGAAGGCAGGGGGACACAGCTAGAAAGCCCCCACACATGTGGAACACTGATTACTCATGTTTACACAAAACGTATGAATCACCAGGTTTAAAACCGCCCTGCAGACACGATGAAGGTGCTCAAGGAAAGCTCCGTATGAAAACAATCCACTTTTCCATGGATTTATTAGACGTGGAAAACCAGGAGATGGAAACAGAGCCACTATGACTCCCCACTACTACGTCATGCATTATGTATAAATCATTGTTAAGTTTCTTGAATGAATTGCCCCATTATTTCAATTGAAAATTGAATATTTTAGATTTCACATCGCTGTTTTGATTAAAACCTTTCTAGCCCTTCCTATCTGCTGGTGAAGTACTGAAAATTAGACCCGCACAAACGTGTCAAAGGAGTGAAATAGTATTAAAATATGCTATCTTTCAAAGTCCCATTTGTGTGCAGACTTCCTCCCCGTGTGTGTGTGTGTGTGTGTGTGTGCCTGCGTGAGCGTGTGCATGTCAGCGCCACTTTAAAGAGCAGTGCCTATCTATCGGCCAATCTGCTGTGACGAGACGCACACTTCAGGCCGCTCCACTTCATCGTTTTGATTCTGTCATACCACACACTGCCTGGAGAGGCCCTTTGAATTTTTATCTCCTAATTAAAATAACAAAACTCCTCTCCACTGTCTGCCCAAGTTACCATCAAGGTAGATACAAACTGCCACTGACAATGGCGGGGAATATATCGCAGTCATAGCCACAAAAGTTTCTCTTCTCTGAATGGATCTTTTAGTTCAGACACACTCAGCTTACAAAGAGAATTATGAACGAGGCCCCGACGCTCAGATATAAATCAGTGTTTTTTTGGATCAATCCAAATCAAAGATACTGTATGCTCTCCTCAGCTGAACGGGAAGTAGATGAGACTGATGAAAATGTTTTACTGCATTTTGACAGCGGAATATGCAATCAGATTGCATCCCTTCAGCCAAGAATGCTACAGATCCATCTGTTGTGTGTGAGAATGCTGGAAGTGAGTTTTAGGACTGCATGTCCCAGTTTCAGTGAGCTGCACAAAACACTGAGGCAGCACTTGTTACAGTCACTCAACCAAGACAAGGTAGTAAGATACATTTGCTTTTGCTGCAGGATTAGGGTTTAAACTACACTTACATTGTCATCAGAATTAGAAATCATGCTGTTTCACTCAGATTTTGTGACAGTTTTTACTGCAATTTGGTGCATAATGCATCTTCATTTTGACTGTTTACTGTAATGCAGCGTGATTGTTGCTCTATGAATACTTAAGATAATCAGATCATGTAGGAACCCGAGACATAAAATATGCAAATGCGCGATTAACTGTGCAGCCTGCGCACAAAGAAATACACATGCATACCTACAGTGCACGTATGTACTAACCAATGCATACAAACCGTGCAGAAACATGTTGTTTTCATGCACATATGGAGATGCGCGGCATGGAATACAGACAGCACAGAGGCGTCAGGCGGCCAAAAGAGAAAAACAATGTTCCATGAAGGAGCTCTGTCGAATGATTCGTCATGGCTCTTTCCCTCCGACAGCCTTTTCATGACAGGTGATTTAAATCACAGAAACGCAGGTGAGCCACCTACGACAACGGCATGATCCGTATGAATGAGGGAGGGGGGTCAAGAGTTAGAGCGAAAAGACCAAAAACCGTAAGTCGTGAAACTGGGGAAAAGGCTGTAAAAAGTGCAGCTTGTGATTTGCACTTGTTTGCCTGCTAACTGTCTGCAGTGAGCTGCCTTTGTGCAGTGGCCAATGCAGTTGGAATGAAGGCTATTGTCTAAATCCTCCTGCAGAGCACCTGATAAAAGAATAAAGAACTATGACATATTCTAAAAACAATGGAGGAATTAAGGGGAGACAATAGGCCAGCTGCCTCATTAAAACAATCAAAAACGGCATCCTGTACGTAGTCCAGATAATTAAAAACCACTGCTTCCTACAGTCTCTCAATACCATATCCACCAGCTCACTGAGGCCCTGAGACTATGGCTCTGCTGGCTAAATGCCCTCTTCCCTCTCTTCCCTTTGATTAATGCTTTATTTGAACACGCAGTTGAAGATGAACATATGAAGGAATTCATGAAACAAAATTATAATGCAAACCCTTTTCCGCCCTATAAGTACTTATAAACTAATCAAATGTCTCAGGATGAATCGCAGGGACTCAGGGCTTGTGTCCCCTCCCCTTTGCCTAAAGCCCCGAGAGATTTCAAAGTGCAGGCATCACAGGACATTTTTTAATTTTCTCACTTTAAATGACTTTATAAGAAAGCGGATGTGTACAGTATCTGTATATGTATGGGGGAGGCAGAGAGAATAGAGTATGAGATACTTGAGCAGGAATAATTTTTTTTTTTTGCTCCCTGCAAACGGCTACCACCACCATATCTTAATGAAGCCGCAAACAAATCTCTCATGCCTCGTGCAAAAGCTGAGAGACAACAAAGCAGCAGAAATAACAGAAGGGCCCGGATAATTAAACTGGCCTGAAGACAGGTATTCAAATGTTGGTGTGTAAACAGCACAACTCTTTAATAGTTTAGCTGTAAAATGCGTAGTTAAGCACATCAGCACTTGCCTCTCCCATCTGTCCAAACACATTACCGTTGCAGAGGCCATTACAGCACTGGAGTACAGTCCCACTGCACCACAGCCACATATTATGGGAGGGGTTGAACGGGGCTTCTGGGAAAACTAACAGTGGCCCGTTGGCATTACCTGAATGCATCGCGGGGTCATGTATTATAAAGCGCCATGGTGCACCTTGAGAAACGGGAGAGGTTGTGAACAAGGACTGTTACATACACTCACACAGAAGTCCTTGATGGCCATTTTAAATTCATGGATACTTTTATATTTTAAAAAGCAAAACTCTGAGACAAATTAAATGTGTAACTCGTATTTGTCTTTGTCAAGCCTTTTCTCCTTGGTTTGGCTATTCTCTCCCTTAAAGTTCTCGTCTCTGTCTCCTGGCCCTGGACTAACTGCTGTCTTAATTGTGAAGTGAGGCTAGTGGTGCCTGAAGCCACACAGAGGGTTGTAATTAAAGACCTCTACTCTTCTTGTCTTCAAATCAGCTCCAACTCCTCCTGGTCAAATGGGAACGAGCTCCTCGCACCTACGAATATCAAGTAGCTGCACGTCGTTAACCACGGCTTCTTTATTTAACAAAGCTTTATCACGGGAGGAGTAAATGACAGCGCAGTCACATGCGCAAAACAACTTCCCCCGTCAACTTCCGTGGATCTTGTGAAAATATTTATCACAAACGGTGGATGAATAATATCTGTATCTGCACCTGACAGCAGACGGTGTTGCGACAAACACTAAACAAATCCTCCTCATGAATACTGGTAAATATTTGGACTGTTTCTGGATCATCAGAGTTGAACACATTAGGATGACTCATGGCTGTCAACCACGCTGTCACAATCCCTGGCCGGAGCAAGCAAGCGGCAGAAAGGAAAATGCTGAGTTAGACCCGAGCGGGAACATCATTCACAGGGTCAAACAAGCTTACTATTATTGACGGTACACTAAACTAGAATTAGCTGACTCTACTATTATTTCACTAAGGCACTGACACAGATTGACTCTCTCCCTCTCTATCTCCCCTTCACTCTCTTCCACCTCCTCCTTCTCATGTTTTGTCTCGGCCACTAGGAGGCACTCTTCTCATGCTCAAGCGGCGGGCCGGTGGGTGTTTTTTGCTGTGATGATGCAGAGACGCCTCAGACATGGCAGAGCAGCATAGACGCCAGTCTGCCTATACATCCTTCCAGGTAGGTGCAAAAGATCTTACTCTCATGAGAAATGTTTTTTTTTTTTGTTTTTTTTTTAAATTTTGGTTCAAAAGACATTCGTCTGACCTCAGTTTGATTTGATCATTGCCTTGAAATTACGTTGCATGAGATTAAACGTTGGACGAAAATGTTCTAAAAAGATTTTTTTTTTATGTTTCATCTTTTGTCTGTTGTTGCTGCATTTCTGTTCTTGCAGCAATGAAGCATGTCAGAATACCTTTACCACTTTTTAACACTATCTAAAATGTTCAAAATTACAACAGGAAAAAGAAACACTCCGATTTTCCAGGGAAATAAATACTCTTCAGTAAATATATGTTTGCAGAGCCCTGACTTGCCTTGTCTTGTCTGACACTCCAAACCCCCAGATTTCCCTCCTTTTGCACTACAGCGTCCAGACTAATTTTAGCATCAAGTGTTTTTGCAGATATAGCCAGTACCGAGAGCTCATGGATGGCCTCGAGCGAATGGCACGCGGGTCAGAATCCACAAATTAAAAAGTCCTCCCAGGGGAGCCTCATACACGCCGCTCTCTCAATAGTATACATTCACAGGCAACAAAGACATAAAAGCAGCACAGCACACCGAACAATGTCATTCAGAACACATTTATGAATTGTTTGAACATCACAAAAACAGTTGGGGGAAGAGAAAAAAACCTGATGTGATTCAGCAAATGTTTTACTCAGTAAAAATTAAATGTTTCACTTTGAAATTGAAAGAGTTTCTCTGGCTGGTCTCTGGAGATTCATGTAGCTTTTTCAATACAGTCACAGAAAGATACTGGCAGGGGCATGTTTGCCTGGTAATAGTGCTGTAATAATTTTAAGGGTGAAAAAAAATACAAATGTGAATTAGCAGCTATTTCTGCTCTATTAGAGTGCAACGAAATAGCTTCATTATTTAGATTTCATTTTCTTCTCCTACTGAAATTTACCAAACAGAGGAATATTTAACACTCCAAACATCTACCTGTGTTGCTTGTAATTTTTCAACTATTTAAAGCCCCCCCCTCAAAAAAAAAAAAAAAAACATTCATGAACCTAAATAATTTTTTCATTTTTTCCAAACAAATGAAAAGAGCACTGAGAACATTTACACTTTCTATACTGCAGGTAACACGTGTGAGTCCTGGGCTGTCAGTCTGAGACAATACCATCCACAAATTCCTACAGTACAAAGCTGTTCTCCCTCATTAGCTGCCACACACACAGCCAGCTCCTCCCTGTCCACAGTAAAGTGGAGTAGACTATTAAAGGAAAGCTCTGACTGGCTCCTCTCCTCTCTCCGCTCCGCTCTGCTTTATTCTTTATTTGGACAGGTTTGTCCCATTGAGCACTCTATTAGCTATCCTTCTCCGCGGGTAGTGCTGCCTGTGTCCTGGTTGTGGCCGGTCGACATGTGTTTACTGCGGCCCCTGCTGCGGCAGCAGGCTGGTTGGGGGCCCGTCCTGACCAAGCCCTGCTAATGGGACCAGAAGACCCCTCCTGACAGGGCGCCGCTGTGTTGAGCACCGCAGCAGACCCTACCCCTCCCTCCCCTCCAGCTGCGGCCTCGTGGCCCATGTCCCCCTACCCATCATGCCTCGGCGGGAGCAGGTGAACGGCGGAGGGCCAACGCCGGTGAGCTTGGTTTTCCTGGGAGAGCAGAGCGCCATCTCCACGCGCCTCAGTGGTTCCTCCAACATGGCTCCGGCCCTACGCCACATGGGCTGGCTGGCCAGTCTGTGTGTCTGTGTGTTTTTAAATGTGTGGGTGTATGTGTGTGTGTGTGCGTGTGTGTGTATGTGTGTATGTGGGGGTGTATGGTGGATGCCAGCCCTAATGCAAATGCTTGCCGTTTAAAAAATGGGAGCCTCTCTCCTCCTCTGTCTCTCCTCTTTGGAAAGGTCTATTTTGGCCTTCTGGTGCTGGCAGTTATATTTTTCCTCTCCAGAAGGACAGAGAGCCAGGGAGATGCACCTGTCATCCATTTTGAAATTCAACATTATTGATCTGGTCATGAGGAAAGGAATTTATGAAGTTATGTATTTCTTTTCATGAATACTTATTGATTTGTGCCTCAAAACAAGCACTTTTCTCATTCGCGTGTTTCTGTGCCTTGTTTACGAGCATGCTAATTTGTTCACAGCACAGCAATACACAGAGAAAACACACGTACCCACCCACACACACATACTGTGAGACACACACACACACACACGCATACATACACCAGTCACCGGTGCAACATCCCAGCATGCCCTCTGTCTCTGCACCCCTGTAATTCTACATATTGCTTAAAGTATGTGCTAATTAAATTTTCTGTCGGTTTGCAAGAGAAATAAATAATCTGCAGCTAAGAGGCCTAATTGCGTTTGTCACATTGTGTCTCGGTGGCTGGGACATCGGGAGCACAGCCGCTGCCCTTGCTCATTGCCATTCTGTCGTCCTGGCAAGCCCCCGCGCTGCCCCAGGTATCACCACGCGGCCATCTGGAGCCGACATCTGTCTCTCTATTGATCACAAGGGTTTAGCACTTGATCAAACAGACTGCGACAGGAAATTGCTCTTTTCCCCACAGAAAAGGCCAATCGCCTGCGTGAGGGTAATAGAGTGGAACTGAGATGCAGCACCAGCGCGGCGGGCAGGCGGGCACGGGCACAGCCAGGCAGGCAGGCAGCGGCACGGCGGTGTCAGCCGCTGTGGAGGTGGCAGGGATGGCACGAGCGCTAAAGTCCACTGCCATGTTACCAAGACCATGTTTCTAACCTTTCTGCTAATGCAACAGCAGCAGAAAGTCTTTCTGAATTATAATTTACAACCATGCACATTTTTTGAGGTTTCCACTCAGTGAATAATCTGTGTATGCATGCAGAAGATGAGATCACCACTGATTAAAAAAAAAAAAATAATTGAAGAGTAGAATTTACCTTTCATCATTCAGGTAAATGTCTAAGCCAACAGCTGTCTGAAACTGTTAGAAAAACTGGATGCAAGTGAAATATGCTACATGATAAGTACACCAGATGGTGTGAAATTAATTTATTTCTTCTGGAAAAAAAAGAGAAAAAAATGTAAATAGTTAGGCATTAGCACCAGGGCTGAATTCTGATATTTGAGAAGGCCTTCCTGTCAGTTTTCATAATAATTAAAATACATGACAGAGGGAAATTCTCACAGTGTAAAAAACATTTTTTTCTAACAAACACATGTGTTTAATATGTAATTGAACACCCGCGTGTAATGTTTCAATAATGGGAAATCCCCAACAAGGCTGCAGTTGTCTCTTGCTCACTGGTATCCCCAGTGGAGTTCAACACACTACTATTAGTGCCTGAGGTGAACAGCTCCTGAATGTGTGTTACAGTATGTTAGCTAAGGCTGTGGTCCACATCTAAAATTGTGGCTTCTCCCTGCTCAGGCATGCTTTCGAGGCACTCACTGTAACACCATGTTTAGCAAGTATGGACAATTTGATACTGAAGGTGACATTTATTCAGCATTGTAGAAAATATTTAATTGTTCCTGCAGAGAGCGAGATATGTTTCCCCTTGCCTACAGTGCTGGGATTGTCCTTTGGAATATGATGCAAATTTGGGATGAAGCAACTAATTCCTTCCTTGCACCCCTGTACACCCCCCCCCCCCCCCCCCTCCCTCAATCCTGCGCCAGCCTCCATCCTCCCCAGACACGAGGATTCTGATTAATCGTGTGACCGCCCCTCGTTTTGCATTTTACACAATCTCACGGCGCCACGGTGAGATGTGTGAGGTGTTTTGCCACTTTTGGCAAGCTGAAAAGATGTAGCCCAAGGAAGAACAAGTCGAAAGTATGAGGGAAAAAAATATGACCAGGGGACGTGATAAAAAATTATCAGCCAGTGTGTTTTCCTGTTTGGTTTTAATCTACATTTAATTAAATTCTTATCTGCTGTGTGCTTATGGCTGCATTTGAATGGCGAGGCTGCATTCATTATGAATGGTAAAATTGAACTCAGTACATTGTGTGTGGCCCAATAAAGAAACAAGACTCTTATTGCAGTGCATGCACAAGCTCCGACAGACATGCGGAAAAAATAAGTCAATTAAGATCGGTCTTTAAATTACCGCTGTATCAAAACAAGGGGCGGGAGCATGCTCCATAATAGAATCCTGACAGCGGAGAGAGCACAGTTGACTGTTGTTAATATACATCCCATTTGATACAGCCAATTGTATTAGCTTGTTTATGGAATGCACACAGTTGATGCACACTAGATTTACTAGTCTGTCATGATAGTTCATAATCGACAGTGCTGGGCAGGGGAAAAAAAGTTGACTTCAATGAATATAGAGGTCAAATGAAAAATGGCTGCAGCAGTATAATAAGAGTTCCTCGTAAAGATTCTGCTGGTTTATCTGAATGTTAGAGGTCAACAGCAAAGGTCAATGACAGAATATGTAGACAATATGTGGGCCACAGTAGATACTGAAGAGTTAAATCCAAAGGAGGAGGGAGAGAGAGAGAGAGAGAGAGAAAAAAGATTCTGCTTCAAAATTGTAATACTATTGACAAAAGACACACAGCTTATAACGGGCGGGCGGCACTTCATGAGCTAAGAACAATATCCCATAGGCAGCACCCCGGAAAACGTCGAGAAAGACCCTGAGCCGATACTACAAAGTTGGGCCCCGGCAAAATCCCTAAATCTTCCCGTTTGCTTATTCCGAGCAGCGTGGGGGGAGAGGGAAGCTCCCTGCTGCCTGCCCATGTTTACAGAGCCGTTCTCATCTCTAGGCCTTGCTCATCCACGGCACTGACACACGGTGTCGACATGATTAGGGGTCTGCCTTTGCATAGGGCTGCATGTGTGTGCGGGGGGTGGAGGATCGGCAGATGAATGACTTTGGTGCATCGGAGAGGGATCACAGCAGATAATCGCTCCCGACTGCTGCGCCGGAGCTCTCAGATCTGGTCTTTAAAATAATGTTCGGAGTCAAGTCTCTCCAAAGCTTTTCGCAGGTTATCTGCCACATTTTATGTTTGCTGTTTAAATCTTAACAGGACACAAGCAGCAAGGGAGAGCAAATATGTCTGGAGTCGGAGGAACCGGAGTGGAAATGTTATTGCGAGGGGTTAAGATTAGCTGAAGCAGGGGCTGAGGAGATGAAACTCCTCTCTATTCGAATGGCTTTCATTCAGCTAAGAAAAACTTGGAATGTTGAATTTAACCTTGGGAGGCTGGATTCCTGTGAGAAGCACAGAGGGGATAATGAATCTGACCTCTTGCTAAAACTGACATCATTCAAAGGCATTCAGTCAAACACTTAACAAACACCAAATCTACTTAAGTACATTTAAATACAGACCACCACTAGCACACAGACAGCGTGAATACAGTACAACATAAATTCCAATATCATAAATACTGCTATCACACAAACAGAGGAGCCATAAAGCACGGCTGCCTGTGTCTGGGACTATAAACCTCTGGCGTTACTCATAGGGAATAAACACACATGCACAATTTACTGCACTAGATCCCCCCCTTTGTTTATCTTTTAAATAAGCACACTTTATCACCCTCCTGCATAAGCAAATTGCATGCAATGTGTGTTGTTTTAACATTTGATATGCTGTCCAGAAGATTCATTTCTCCCTACGAATTCAATTGTCTTTGCAATATCCTGCTGCCATAGGCATCAGGCCCCATCACCTGTTCGTTATCACTGGCCGTCCTGTTTGGGAGCTCTTGAAACGGTGCCATGGCATTGACTCTCAGTTAACAGCAGGTCTCTGAACTTCTCACGCTTGATAGCGGAGGCTGGAAAATTACGCTAACAACTAATTAACATCATAAAGAGTGTTTAAATGGATGGACGACACCTGCAACCTTCATTTGCACACGCTAACGCGAAAATTACCTGTGTTTTTATTTTTGCAGATAACGCATGCATTTTTTAACACCTTTTAGAATATTCATTTTTCCGTGGCTGGCTTTAGAATTGGCAACACTGTCCTTTTTACTATGTGCTGTAAGAAAAAAAAAAAAAAAAAAAAGCCACCAGGCCAAAAATAATAATTGTCAAAAACAGAGAGCTGGCAGAATTCCTAAAGCTGTTTTTTTATTCTCTGAGTTTGTACGCAGGTTTAAAAAAAAGTGCCCTGCTATATGCTGTGCCTGAAATAACACATTCCATTTCTAATTTCTATTTGAATATAAAATATTTCCAGGCGGCAGACATGGACCTCCAGTTACTGGTCCGAATAACAAAGTGCTGCCTGTCAGTCTGAGACACTTTGCTGGCTGGCTGAACTAAGCTGGTTTAGACTGACAAGTCTTCAACGGTGGCAGCCACAGCTTCCGCTGGCAGGCCTCTGGAGTCCTTTCTCGCTCCGGCACCCGGCCTCAGAGTCTTTCAGAGGAGATGACCACAGTACAGTCAAGTATCCGTGTTCTTTGAAACCGCTTTCTCTCTGTCTTTCCTTTAAAGGTCTGAAGCAGCAGCTAACTTCCACATGATGGTAATGCACTCACACCTCATTACAGAGCCACATTATGGACTACAGCAGTAATACGGCTTTAATCTTCTCCAAATCGTTATAAATGTCAAGCTGGGGCCAGGGACTTCCCAGTCTACTGCACCAATGGCTTAGTCTGCTATCCCCTCTTTTCCGTATTAGCTATAGCCAGAGAATTACATTCACTGCCAGATCCCCTGAAACTTTCAACCCTTTTGTTCCAACATTCAATGCACCATTAACATACCCTTTGAAATTGTCCACCCCCCCCTCCCACCACCACCCCTCCCCAAAAAAGCCCCAAACAGCTAAATATGAAAACAGTTGATACCCCTACCCAGCCACATACACCCCTACCCCGCCCGTACCTCCCCCCTCTTTTCCTTAGCCTCTCCTAATGAGACGCAACATCCCTGTCTCTCCACTGAAGGATCCAGACTTTCTGTGTGATAGAGAGACTGCGGCTGTTTATTAATAATGAATTTGGATGTTTGCGTGCGGAATGTTATCAGCGCGCACACAATCCCACCAATAGTTTGCCCTGATGGGGTAGCTGGGTTCCTCATTAGCAGAACATATTTAATCCAGAAGTTTCTTATCAAATGTCACACCTGCATCTCTAAATGGCATTTTCACATTCATTCGCCTGTATTTGGGAGATGAGGCTCCAAGGTGCTTTGCAGAGATTAAGAAGGAGAGAGAGTGCAAGCTTATTTTATCATTTAGCGGGTCTGGAAGGAATCCAAGGAGTTTTTGTCTTGTTGTTGTAATTAGAAAGCCTTTTAAGTGATAACGCCTGCATAGGAATATGAATATGTAGCGATCAGGCCAGTCCCCCCTCTTCCCCCCTCCTCAACTCTCTCTCTCTTTCTCCCTCTCTCTCTCTCTGTCTCTCTTCCCTTCTCTCTCTTGGCTTTTTTAAATTGTTGAATGCTGAGTTTTTGTTCTATGTACAGCAAGGATTAACTCAGAAGCTTCAGAAGTTTAATGAAAGACTTGAAAGTGCACACTTTTTCTTATTGCTGGCTGTGACAATGTTTCTTTTTCCTGTGCGAGAGCGGACATGACTTGAGTACAACTTTTGTTTTTACAC
The DNA here is from genome assembly GCA_023373845.1 of Nibea coibor. NCBI lineage: Eukaryota > Metazoa > Chordata > Actinopteri > Sciaenidae > Nibea > Nibea coibor. The sequence goes on from CM041726.1 coordinate 5,324,937, forward strand.
CTAAAGCATAAAGGACGGACTTTGCTTTCCTTAAGGACATGTTTCAGCGACAGTACTTGACAAAATCTGATGCACAGTAATAAAAACTGCATGACACCTATCCAAAAATGACAAGAAATATCCAAGAAACTACAGTACTGCTCTACATTCAGCCTTCACTGAGCACAGGAACACATTTAACACCAGTGGAGCTTTTAACATTTCCTGCAGAAAACTCAATTGTTTAACATTTCCTGCTACACTTGCAGGCATGCAGTCCCCCTCTTAGTAGTGGCATTTAGTCCCAGTGTATATCCAGAAAAGCTGCTGCTAACCATCGGCCCAGAGATAAGTGCAAAACTGAGAAGTATTGATCCAGTAATAGTGGTTCACGCTTTGACTCTGACACCTTAACCCTGCAGACATAATGTCATAGCCTCTTATCCTTTCCTCTTAACACAACCTGCCTATCTCCCACAAGCTGTCACCTCTAGTAATACGCTTCTCAAAAGCTGCCCTAAATCACTGAAATCATTGCACTTTCAGACATTATTTATTTTCCCACCTCTTAAAAGTGAAGCGTGATTTACAGTTCGGTAAAAGGTTGTGCTTTTTTTTTCTCCCCTCCTTCTTTCCCCCCTTTCCTCCTCTTCCTCCATTTCCCTCCAGACCTACTAACGCTTTCTGTCAAGGTAATTCCATTTCTACCATTGTAAGAGCTGCTACGTAGCAATTACTATGTTAGGTCTGTGTAATTGTGTTGGCTTACAGCGCATGATAAATACAGTCGAGCTAGACCCTGCATAGTGATCCCAGATGTATGCTGGTTTAGACGTTTTCATTAATTGAAAGCGTCATTGTGTAACAGTGCAGTATTACACTCTGGCAGGTATGAATGAAGTCTAATACAGCTTAATTACTCCACAGCTAAATATGTATTGTAGGGATCCCTTATGTGGGGCTTTTTATCTGTTACAAATCACAAGTTTAAACCACTGGAGGGTGGAAGTGATAATTAGTGAGGATTTAGGCATCCAGAATTCTAATAGAAAAATGCCTGAATGAATCCAAACATCTCTCTCACATACAAAAGGCTGTAAATGATCAGACGTTTTGCCCAAACTTTTTTTGATCGATGTGTTTCAAAAGCCTGCCACTAGAGCGACTAGGCCATCGCTGAAGGATGCCAAACGTTGACATTATATGCAAATTTTGTTTATTATCTTGCAGGCAGCACAGATCCTGCCTTGGTTGGGCTGTTGCAGCCCACAGCAACTTCCAAGCAAGGTTTATGCACAAGGGTTTCTAATTAGCTCTCTGAGGGCCGCAGTTAGTGCAGCAGTTTTCACAACAGCCGTTGGGAAGTTGAATACTAACTTGGAGGGCTCCATATGTTGCCCAGGAGGCCTAAGAGACAGACTGATCCTGTGTCTTTCACATTAGGAGACGCTATGTGCGCTCCTTCTCATTCTTCTGTTGATGGAGCGAGAAAAGTAGCCAAAGCAGTGAATGGTATTCATTATTTGTTATGTATCTTTGCGCTGCCTTCATTTAAAATATATCATTTTAAATATAGAAGACTTGATGCATAAGGTATTGATTCATAGACATCCAGGCAAACTATAAATACACAAATGTGAAATGTGGAAATTTGCCTCATAGCTTTAACTCATTATTCAGGGTATTGTCTTGTAATTTGTATTGTCTGTTTATTTGTTCCACAAACATTATTGGCCAGAATGACCTCAAATCCCAAATAAAATTGTCCAAAAAGTCCAATTTAAGCTGCCCGAGGAGCTGATGATTTTCATCCTAGCAGCTCACTCTGACAGTAACAGACCAGTGCTCTCTGATTCACTGTCCATTTGAATGAGCAGCTACCAAAGCTGAGACATCAGCAATATTCATGTAGAGTCAGTGTCTCCCATGAGGCCTTAGCTAACCCTCGTCTCCAGGTGCGCACTGAGCTCCCATTTCAAAGCTCTGATGATCTTATATCTCCTTCAAAAGCTGATTTTCGCTGAAAAAAAATCCCTGGTTCACCCTCCCTCTCTGCTCTCTATCGCTCTCTTTTCCTGAATTACTCAGTTTTCCTCCCTTCACTCTCAATCAGCATGCGTTCTGCTTTTGACCCCGGCGGCACGCAAAAAAAAAAAAAAAAAAAGACGATGTGCCTCATTAACTGAGGCATCACACTGGCTTTTTCAACTTATTGTCTCTCGCACCTTATCCGGCCCTTCATCTTAAACTTGGAATAAATTAGAACGATAACGATCGGGTGTGTGCCATTAGTCACAAATGAAGTGGTTAACGCAAAAAAAGGGGGAAGATAAGGCTGAGATCTGATGCCGATTCATAAAAGGGAAGGCAGATTGTTGTAAAATGGCAGATAGACCGTGCAAATTGGGTGCCGACATCATGAGGCAATGTTATTACCAAATTAGCTTGTGCTTTTTTCCCGCCCATCCTGATCACAACCTCGGGAGGAATGGCAGAGAAAAGACACTATTGTGTGGCGCTTGCAGACATTATTCTTTGAACAAATACTTATAAGATTATACAGGAGGCGCTGATGCCGCCTTTACCTCGAAGATGTATTTGCTTTTAATTCATACATTTGATTGTGACATTTTAAATAATTTCTCTATTGAGACTCAAGGCATTACGGGCCAAATGACAGTCCTGAGTAAATAGCAAATGGCTGGGGATGGGGTCTCGATAAGAAAATACAGTGTTTGTTCAAGTTGAGTCTTCGGCTACTGTTGGCTAAGGAACGTCTTTTGTTCTCAGGTGGAGCTTGGTCTGTATCTAATGTTTAGTCATGGCCTTACAACTTAATACTTCTAATATTTGGTGGAATAATTTATTCCAAAAAGACATTTTTCAGAGGAGACTCCCTTAGCTAAACTTGGAAAAGAGAATGAGGACAATAACCTAATTCAGCACGGAGGACAATTATCATGTAAAAAAGCAAACGAGTGACACATCGCAGGCCGAGGTAGCATCACTCCTTTCTGAAGAAGACAAACTGGTTAGATTGAAGGTCTCTTGAATCCGGGCTGTCGCTGGGGGTAGGGGAGCTCTTGTAATTTGCAGAACTGAATCCATGGAGCGGGCATAAGGGAATAAGTTGGAAGGGGAAGAAGACAGAGAACAAACCTGGCAGGCACGTTGAGGCCATGCCAGTCCTGCCTGCGCCACGCGGTGTGGCAGGGGGGCAGTGCCAGGAAATGTGGCAAGAGGAGGAAAGATCAAACAACAAGGGCTGCAGATCTCCACCAATCTGCTCTGTATTAATGTCAGAGCCAAGGAGCAGCTGAACCAGACGTGATCCACAATGTGTGACAGCGACGCAAGTGTGTGTGTGCGTGCGTGCGTACGTGTGTGTCTATATGACCATTCGCCGCAAACTGGACCAAATTCATAATGGCCTGGTGGTATGAGAGACAGCTCAAAACTGTCATAGAGAGTGAAACATTTTACCAACTTGTCCTCAGAACCTTGAGGACAGCGAACACTTAAGAGTTTGCTCTCAGACTGCAAATGTTTAACTTCTTTTTTGTTACATTTATAACTGAAGCGACAATGCTCGAGATTTCATTCGGAGGTGTTTTGCGCATGTCTCTGGATGTCAGACACACAGTAGCCCATGATGGAGTGGTGGGAACCTGGTGCCTGTATCGACACGCCTCTCAGCTCCAGTGGGCTGCACACCCGGGCCTGCATCCTGCTCCAAAAACTTGTTCTGTATAGCCGCAATAAAGCAAGCAGACGGCAAATGAGCTCCACGCTGCCATCGTTCCCTCCCGGACAGATGGCAAAATTAGACAATATGCTTTCCAAAATTACACTGAAATCACATGGCCGCGTGTCTGTCTGCCTGCCTGTCTGTCCGTCCGTCCGTCCCGCATGGCATCCCGGCCATCTTTGCTGGGGTGTGGCGCCTAGGCAGGGGCGGCGCGGCGTTGTTTGGGATGATGAGGATGCCGGAGCCAGCCTCATTGTTGTTGATTGATATCGGAGCACTGCGATGGGATGTAGGGCCAGCAGGAGCATCGGTGGACGTGGGGAAGAGAGGGGGGCTACATGGGCACTGGGACTGGTGCTGGTGGTGGTGGTGGGGGGTTGTAGCTGGGGAATGATTCTATGACAATGCATGATGAACAGCCTGCTATTTGGAGTGCATCTGTAGGAGCCAGTTTGTAGCGCCGGGTCCTTAGAGAGATGTGGGAGGAGAGCAAATGTTTGAGGAGCGGACTCTGCAACTGCTGAATCTCCCAGTGCTCCATGTATTTTGGGAGTGACACAGAGCATCTTATGACAATATTAGCCTCTATCCCTCCTTGTCTTTTTGAATAGAATCTTGAACCGGAGGCTGATAATGGTATCTCCAACTGATATGGGAGTCTCTGCTGCGAACTGGGAAAGGTCTGCTGTTTTGGGTGGAATCTCTGTTGAAAATCTTGTCTCAGGGAAATTACGTTATTCCTCTGCTATACGCAGCGAGAGATAGAATTGCAGAAGTTGGCAGCTTGACTATCTTGTCATGTAAATAATTTAGCAGAGGGGCCTTCCCCCCCTGCCATCCAAAAAAAGAAACCACCTCTTTCATAGTTACTGTGCTAACAGAGCACTTGCATTATAACCTAATTTGGAAGCATAGCACAGAATATAGATTAATGACAGACTTATTTGGACTAACCGTAAAAGACAAACTAGGACAATAAAACAGGAAAAAAAAAAGATTCAAGTTAACTCTTTACAGCTTTAAATACACCTCATGCTCAGCTGCAATGATTAAAGTATCAATTTGAAAGTGAAAAATATCCTCTAATTAACTAAATAAACATAAACACAGCCATTACTGGGATGAAAGTGGAGCTGCAGATGGCAGGATAGTCTGATTCTGGACTGAGTCGTGAATATAGTAGCCAGACAAAGTGAGTAAAAATTAGGAAGTTACACAGTGGCTGAAAGCGTTGGGACTTTTTGAAGAGACTAATGGTATATATTCAGTAGAATGATCACAAGCACAGGCTGCTCAATGCTGGCTTTGATTGGCCTCCCGGTTCTGTCGCTTGGGAGAAACCTCAGTCCCCTCGGTGACGGCTCTGTCTCCGTCTTTGTGCCCCGTTCAAGCAATTACGCCCAGCTACATGTTTTCATATGGGAATGGATGAGGAAAAGGGAGGGTGGTAGCAGAAGAGGGGGGTGTCATGTGAAAAAGTCATTTTGGCGCTGCACTCTTCAGTTCCGGTCATGCTCTGTACCGACGCAAATTAAAACCTCCCCAGTAGCCTATGTAAATATGCTGCCTACTGTGCTGCGCTTTAATGAGCCATGATATGAAAGACATCTAAAACCAATGGAAAATAACTGGCCACTTAAAGGTGGGGTGCATCTGACAGGTGACAGGTAGGGCCAGGTTTAAGACAGGGGTGGGTGTTGGAGGAGGGGTGGGGTGCGCGGTGGGTTTGCAGGATGATGGGGGCAGACCAGCTCTGGCATTCTGGAATAATCTGGAGCTGTGAGCTGCAAGCCAGAGGAGAGTAACCAGCTTTTTAGCCTCAGGCATTTCAAAGAATTCTGGGTGGCGGTGGTGGAGAGGGAGAAGGGGGGAGCAGGTGGGGATTGTGTGTGTTAGTGTGTGTGTGTGTGTGTGTGTGTGTGTGTGCGTGTGTGTGTGTCTGGGTACCTGGAGTGTGCTCATTTTTAAGGGGGTGGGATGTTGTTAGGTGAGAAGTGAAAGGAGACAGTTACTATGTCTGCTGCCTTGAGACACAGCTCATTGTCACCAACTTAAAAAATGTACATAATTTCCTTCTGTGCAGACACACACACACACACACACACACACACACAGACAGACAGACACACAGAGCCCTCAATCCTCTAATAACCTGTCTTCTAAAAACCTTACAAGGATTACCTATCTGAAAATCTGCTTTGTATGCAGAATGTGATGGCGGAATGGAAATGAGCAACTGTTCAAGATGGCGCCTTCCAAAAAGGGAACCACATCTGCACAAACCGATTAATCCGAAACATTCAGAGGAATCTCAAGTCATTTACAATATCACAGAATCCATAATCAAGATTCACTGCCAGAGCCGGAGTCTGCGGCACAGAGTCAATGCCCAGTTCAATGAGGGCTGATGGAATGTATAATTTCATGACAGATGCACGCATTCACGGGGGAACACAAGGTCATTTTAACATTCACAGGCAAAAAAAATACAACAACTTACCCTAGAAAGGAAATGCACACCCAATTATTAACGTGCAAAAGGAGGCAATAGCAAATGAAACATGTGAAATGTTTGTTCACCCATAGCAGAGTATTCATAAAATGCAAATTGAGCATTATACATAAATATGTGTCGCTTTTAATAGCAACATATCGATGTAGCTATTTAGAAAGACGGCATCCTATGGATATGAATATGCGTCTCTAATTGGACAAATCCCTGTGTATGCATAACATTAATTAGGATGATCGTGTTTATTGTAAAGATTATGAGCTTATTTGTTCTAACAGGTGACTCACTGACAAGACACATTAGCAACAAACCACTGTGGTCTTGGACTCATAGTGGGGGGAGACCAGTTTAATGTGTGCTAACTTGAACGCAATGCATTTCAAATGTGAAGAAGAGGGCAAAAAGATATGTAGATTTAAAAAAAAAAAAGAAATAAATAATCTGTGGTATGATTTGTTGGTTTGAACCTTGCCAAGCCATGCTAAATCCAGTCTTTAAAGCCACGCAGCGAGCTATAAAAGTAGGAGCCGTCTGATAGGATGGTGAGATCCATTGTTGTTGGGCAATCTGACAGTCTAACTCACGAGGAAGGGGGAAACAGAGGAACAAACCAGTGGGGTGCCTTATGAATTTAGACTAAGTTGAGATTCAACATTTGGCCAAAACACACTCTCTCCTGTGAACTGTCAACAAATGCAAACCAAACCCACCAAGAAGCTTACTGGTGGAAAAGCGTTTTGCCAATGCCTCTTTGTAATCTGTCATGCAGGTTCAGACGGGGGCCACTTTGACAACACATGGCAGAATCGCTTATCTGGGGTTAATGAAAGTGACAATATGCAGAGAAGTAAGTCAATTTAAAATTGCTATAAATTCGTGTGTAGCAGAAATGTCACCAAAAGGCTTTAAAGCTGCAATAATCTATATTGACAATGGAACATAATGCATATATGTAATGTGAAAGAGGTCCGCACCTGCTGTTAATGGGCAGTTATTTGCTCACAGCTTAGCCCTGACATGCTATTCAGCTTGTTTTAGAGTTCTTCTGCTCATGAGTGGACTAAAAGAAATCGATCAATGCAGCTTTAAAAAAAATAAACCAGACTCACTAAATATCAATGAATGTGGTTCATCTTTTCCAAAGGCTGCCGCTTGGTCATGAGTTTGCGCCACTCTTGTAAAAAGTTCATGGTGGTTGCTATGTGTGTGTGTGTGTGAAGATGCTGAGACATCCATCTGACCAGTTTGGGTCTCTCGCCTGCTCTCTCCAGCCCTGATTGCAGAAAGGCTTTACAAGGAGCCATCTCTCACCCTGGCAACTTTGTGTGACCTTGTGGGGCTGAATAAGACTGTAAAATTGATTCAGCTACCGTAATAAAAGAGCATACACATTATCAGCATTCTAATTATAATTAATACAGGCAGCAGCGGCAGCCCCATTATTTACGATGGGGGCCCATGGTAAGCAAACACAATAATAATCTGTTCCATATTTTTATTGATATGTTGATGAATGGGTCTCTTTCACACAAAACACCTATGGAATGTCTCAGTGGCCGATCATACAAGTGCTGATTATTTCATTGCTAGTTTCCTTCACCCTCGCTCCCCTCCCGCCTCACCTTTTCTTCAACCTCTCCTCTTGAGCCTTTCATTACCCCTTTGTTTGTATCACCTTAAGTCCATGACTCCAAACCTCATTACCGAGAGCCGGATCAGGTGATAGAGTCAACTAACCTCCAGGAGGTGAATTACTGTCAGAAATAAACATTCCAACAGCAACATCACACAAACTGTCCTGCAAAGACATATCCAGCACATTGTCTGTGAAGAGACCTAGGTCTGAAAGGAAGCAGCCACAGACAATTCAAAAGATGTCCAATGTTGGAATAGTTGAATTCTGATCTCAATGTTAGGAAGGCCAAACAACAGCCAACAGCCACTTTGCCTCAGTGACCTTTAGTGAGCACAAACAGTGTTGTTAGACTTTCTACATGATATAAGGGAATGATATTTACAATTATATGTTCTTTTCAGTATTTTTTTTTTTGTTAGCTTTATTTTACACCCTCCAGAAATCCCCTGTGTTAAAATGCTGTTCCAGTGGTTGAAGAAAGTGGTTTCTGTGGCACTAAAATCATTCCTCTTCTCAGTGGATTGTATACTTGATACCGATTGTAGACTACTGGCAAAGAATGAGAGAATACTACTTTATTAAATGGTCTCTGGATACTCTCTAACCAATGAATATCTGGTTTGCTGAGCACAAAAGACCCTACAGCCTCACAGTCAAAGTGTATAAAATAAAAAGACAGCAACCTTCATATCTAGGTTATCCTTTATAATTAGGTGTCTATGTAGCTTATGCCATTTCCCCTGTTTGATAATTGTAGTCCATCCCTCCTAATTTTGCACAGAGTGAGAAAAAAATGCTTATTTGTGCCTATCTTCCTTATTAATTCTCCTCACAAATCCTTGATTATTTTCCAATCCTTTCCTCTGATATCTCTGGCTCTGTTTGTCTGTTTCACTCACTCCTCCAGTGAGCAGTCTGCCTTCCTTCTCAATCGCCTGTTTTGTTTCCCGTTTTAATGAACAGTTGGATTCTTTTATTTCTCTACAAGTGCTGGATTTGCCTTATCACCCCCCGTCCCTTTGAGGGTTGCCAATTGGTTTTATCCATGGATGTATCATTTCTTAGGCTTCCTCTTTTTTTCTCCACAAAGAGAAAGAACCACTCCGTCAACAAGCCTCTCCGGAGCCAGAGATTAAAAACCTCAACATCACCTACCTTCCAGCGCTACTCCCAACTGGTTTGTGTAAAACTCAATTAAACTTGTCCCCACTGAATTTCACATTACAGTACATTAAAAGGAAATTCTTCAAGCGTGATGACAAAGCTCAAACTAGCTTCAGAGCTGCTATTTAGGAGCTTTCCTGAACGTTGCAGTCTTCGGGGTTTTAGCCTCATGTTGATGCAAGAAGGCGCTAAACAGAAAGACAAAGAAAAGGTTCCTTTTGACTCAAGAGAAAAACAAACTTTACGATTTATTTATTTAAAGACACGCTGAAAGTCACAGCGCCTGCTTGATACGCTGCATGCAAACATCAAGGTCTCAGTCTATCAATTAGCTCCCAGCAAAAGGTAAAACGCTGCCTTTTGATGAATAAAGGTAAATACTTGTAAAAGTAACCACGACGTAATGATAGTTGTCAACTGTGTGACATAGCCATCCCTCTAAGATACAGATGTTAATCTTTGGGGAGGTTTGTTGATTTTTGATCTCAATTTCAGAGCCTCGGTGAGTCAATAACAAATTATTCCACCGCCTTCATACAATCTGTCTGGGTGAAAAGGAGTGTTCAGTCAAGCATTGCACTGACGCAAAGAAACATCGCAGGTCGATGTGCGTGTTAACTTCATTCACATGTGATAATGTGCTTTCAACTACACGATAGCGAACCCGAGAATCAAGCGGGGGAGGGGGGGATCCTTAAGATGTCGTCTCTTTATGAAGAGCGTCTACTCTTTTGTAGTTTGTGTTTTCCCACTGAGTGGGAGAGAACAAGCGCGGCAGAACAAGGTGGAGGGTTCCCTACAAAGCAGAGCAGGAAGGAGAAAGGGAGACTTGGCTTTGCTTCAGCCAGGTCGGTTTTACAAGAGGAGAATCTGGAGATACACTCCTCTCTCCCCCCTCCTCCCCTTCACTCTTTCGCTTGTTCTCCCCCGTATAACCATCCCTCCCTACAACCCAAGAATTTAAGGGCAGCTTTGAACCCTCTTTCGACATTGTAAAATGTGTGTGCGTGCGCTTCGCCTCCCCGTCAGCCACCCAAAGGTGTTTTTGTGCTGAGATTAGTGGATGAGGTGCAGTCTGTGTTTTGGGCCAAACATGCCCATCCTTTGACATGAGGGCGGACTCCGACACTGACTGGGCTACGGACCAAGATCACTCCCTCTTGTCTCCTCTGCTTCCTCCTCAATCCTCTCCAACACATGACATGTGTCACTGCCACAGATCTGCACTGGAAGATACGACCAGTTGAAGGTCAGGGCAAATCCCCAAAGCAGAGGAGAGAGGGGAAAAAATCGCATCGAACACCCCTTCCACCCCCCCACTTTTTTTTTTTTTTTTTACATTGATGGACTATTTAAAAAGTTCATTTTTCTTAAATGCTTAACATATTTCATGGTACTATAATGTGAACGCTATAATGTGAAATCTCCATTAGCCAAAGATGGGCGCTGCGGTAATGCAATGGATATGTCAATTTTCTTGTTCTGGAAAAAATAATTTTTGTAGGGATTTAAACCCCATGTAATATTCATATTTTCTATTTCACAGCACAATAGCCAGCGAGGAACTAAAGTGATTATACATAGCCAGAGTCAAACTCTAGGGCTGTTATCTATTATAGTTTAATAAATCAACAGAGGGAGAGCAGGGTGCACAAATATTCTGTCACCATATTGGATCTTTTGCCTGAGCCAAATATATTTGATGAGATAAAGAAATGAGTTAAGAAATTTTTTAATAGCGGATTCTCTTACGTGGAATTACATGGAAAGATGAATCATTGTGTATCTTCACGCATCAGTTTCATGCATCTATAGTTGGAGGTCCTGAACAACCATACTTCAATTAACTCACCGATGGCAAACTATTATTCAGTCCAAATGCATTTCTGAGGCCAGGTAAACTCAGACAGGAGGGAAAAGGGGGCACCGTGTAATTATTTGGCACTTACAATGTCCTACACTTCAGATTTGTGAGGATGGCGAGCAGAAAATCTGTTTACTATGGAGCCGAGTTCCTCACTCTCTTCTGTGTGGATGAAGCCTTTGAATAATTCATAGTGAGAGCCATAGGCATATGCAATGGAAAAGTGTTGGAGAATATCACACCAAAGATGGCATCCTCCATTATGTGAGCTGTGCCCGGCGTGCCCACAGACCTCACATAATGTAATTGGATAAAAGTCAGATGCTGCATATTGAGGAGCTACATAAGGCAGCTGTATTCTTCAGAGTCTCTGAAATGTGCTAATTGACTCAAAAGCAGCTACAGAAAGAAGACTGCATGGCTTATTGTCTTCATATATTTATCTCCAACACCTCATTACTTTTTTGTGCAGTTACAAGAAATAACTGGAATAAATTTACTTACTACAACTTGTGTTCAAAAAGCATGACCTCTCCCAGAACAGAACGGGGGGGGGGGGGGGGGGGGGGGGGGGGGGACAACAAGTCTTAATTTAGAATGTCATTATTCTGATTTGGTCCAGCAAAGATGTTTTTGTTGTCATTTTACTTCTGTTGACAACTTGTCTCATCGGGATGAGACTGACTGAAACACCATGACATGTGTTTTACATATCAAAACTGCCAAGCCTTTCATTTAAAGAGACTTCATCTTCACTGACAACATTTATATTGACAGGTAAAGCCCCGGAGATTAGACATGGTGCTCTAATTAGTCTTTTTCTCCACTGTCGTATTTACACACCCGAAAGCCCCTGAAAGGAAAGTGATCAAGACAAAGCCAACCGGTTGTGCAAGAAATATTCAGATGTTTTATGTAAGTAAAAGTACCAATATCATACTGTATATACACATATACTGTATATATTCAAGATTCAAGAACTCTTTATTGTCATTTCACAGTACTGTAAAACAAAATTACAAGCAAAAACTCACAGATTAAAAACACCACAGATTAAATTAAATAAGAAGATAAATAAGTCTGATAAATCTAATTTGAGTGTTTATTTTGATTCTAAGTTCAGTCGTCTGATGGCAGTGGGGTAGAAGTATGTACTGTTATAGTGTTATATCATCATAAGTCATGCGTTGTGTTCAACTAATTTAGCTAAAATGGAGCTAAGTCTTAACTATTTGAAACAATTTTCATTCTGGTTTAACTTAACAGGAAAAGAAAAGCCACAGATTGTCACATTAAGAAGATGAAACCCTGACGTTTCGTGTTTGATCAAAACAGCTGAACAAACTGATTCATTTTTTGTTGATTTTTAATTAACTAATTCATTAATCCTCTGATTGTTTAAGCTCATCATCTACTGTATATATATTTAAAAATGTTATGTTAGGTAGTTCATTTACACAATTCATTGATTTCTAAATATATTTATATGTTTTGTGTGTTAAAGGAGCAGTGTGTAGGATTTAATTGCATCTATTTATATACTGCAAATGACAACCCCCTCTTTCACACTCCATGATGGACGTGAAATGCACAAAAAAGGTAAAAAGACACGGTGGACCTGCAGCTTCTGTAGATATAATAGACTCATTCTAATGTAACAAAAACATAATGATACCACGCTAATGGAAACATAGTTATGATGAATATTTATATCTGCATCTGATTAATATGTGCCATATTCTGTAAATAGAGTCTCCTGAGTCTTACACATGGCTCCTTTAAATCTTAATTTGTAAAATAAACAGTAGCTATAGCTGTCAGATAAATCTCATAAAATGGAAACATTGAAATAATGTAACTAAAATGTGCACTTATGTACAGTACTCCAGTAAATGTACTTGGTTACATTCCACCACTGGAGCCAGCACTCTAAAGAGGAAGAGGGGACGATGATGGATGCGGTGGCCATCTAACTGTAGAAAGGAGTCGGTGGGTAAGCTTGCTTAATTCCTGACATGAAATATTACCTGCAGCACTCGACAGAGCGGACCTGCTTGGATGGCGGGAGAGATAGCATCCATCCTTTCAGTATGAGAAACAAACAAACAAACAAAAGCTCCAAGACCCCTGACCCGACAAAGGAAGTACAACTGATAAGTTAGTACCAATTTCTCTCTCTTCTCCTGCTTCTCTCTCTTTTCTTTGAATAGCATTTCTCTGCCTTTGGCCCCAGTTTCACCTTGCTACGCCTGTGCCCTTCTATTAAAGGTGGTAATGGCTGCCAACTTCCCTCAGGCCTTCTTTTTAATATTTGTCACTCATGAAAGAAAGAGGGGGGTGGGGGGGTAGGGAGATGATAAATCTTACTTTTGCCAGCTAAGGGCTTCTATCTCCCAAACAGAATAAAATCCAGTCCAAAACACTGCTGTGCGCATTAGGAAGCTCTGGGTTTAAGCCTTGTCCGCAATGATCAAACCAGGATTTATGAAGCATCATAACTCCCGACAACATCCAGCGGCTTATTAATTTTATATATTTCTGTCCATTCCCTGATATTCCCAGCCTTGACAGTCACTCAAGATAAGCCAAAAGCGTTCTGACAGGATGGAGTGTGTGTATATTTTTCACTGTTCTGCCGCTTCCCTCCAGTTGAATAGGTTTAGTAGAAACCTTGAGACTGCTGTGGTGTGATTTGTCTCTGGTTTTTGTCTTCACTTGCAACCTTCCCATTTGTAAGGGCCCTTAAATCAGCCTTGTACTCTGCTGAGCCATGAGAACAGGCCAGACAGAGACAGGGAGGGAGGGAAGGGAGAGAGGGAAGGAGGGAGGGAGAGAGGAGGATCTGTGTGTATGTTTGTGTGCATGTATGTCTCAATGTAAGTTTATGCACAGAGAGGCAGAGACAGAGGGAGGGAGGGAGAGAAGGAGGTGAATGGCTCCACCGGAGTATCACACATGTGGTTGAATTTTAATCAAAACACTCACTAATCACCATTTACAGGCCGTCTATATAAAGGCCTGTTCTCCGATATGAGAGGGCAACATGCTGATAGGGTTTAATTTAACTAGAGTCTAGGTCGGAGGCTTGATTTAATGTGGCCCACAGGAAAACTGAGCAGGAAGGAGAGAGGGGGAGAGAGAAAGAGAGATGGTAGTTCTTTATGCAATGATCACATAAGTTCACATCAATAAAGCCCTAACCCATTACCAGAAACACTACATGAAAGAGGAGGGGCCCCTCTGTGAGCACAGACTGCTCCTCAGCAGAACGACACGCGCCGCTCCAACTCTTTGACGGCTGCTTCACTTTTCTGACAAGGATCCTGACAGGCTGTTTCAAGATAACTCCTTTAACCTCTGAAACCTTTATTTCCCCTTAATTCGCCCCCGAAGTAGCTTAAATGTGGGTAAACAACTTTCTGAACTATCCCGTTTATCTATATCTGCTTGTTTTAACACCTCTTTGAAGTTATATGATATGTGAGATATTAAGATTTAACACACTCAGCAGAGCTGTTCTACATGCCTAAGATGCTCTTTCATGCACATTATAGCACAGTTCTGCCATTAGTATCTTTGGGATGTGTTTAAAATGAAGTATATTTAAATAAATAAAGCATACACTCCTATATTCTATCAGTGATCCATTCAGTGTTTGTCACAGGATGTCATATTTGAATGTTTGAACCACTCCGTTACCGAGAAAAACCTTGTCAGTGTCATAGTTTCCTTTGTCTTTGTGAACTGTAAAGACCAGACGGGTGCACAGTAATGTCGGCAGGGTGCATCATTGGGAACATTTTATTTTATACTTTAGTTTGATTTCCCAAGGATGATGACAGTTAGTTATTCATCTAAAGCCTAAAATTTTGTAAATTAAAACCAAACAAAGAATAAAAGATGTATTCAGATATCCCCCCAAAACTTAGATTGAATGGACTTTGCATTAACTCACCTCTAACACTAACAAAACTCACAGGCTGAACTTGAACCACAGACATAGTGGTTCATGGACGATGGCTCAAACTCTTGTCTGTCAGGGCGCTACAAAACAATACTTACTTAAGCATAACAGCAAAAAATAATTTAAAAAATGAAGATTTATCCTTTTAACTCTAGGTGACTGAGAACGGTCTTTTCTGCACTTCACACGCCTTCTGCCTTCATTCCAACAGAGCTGAAGAACTGTCTCTACTCTTGGCTGCTGAACACCTCCAGTGAAGCAGATGTAGGTTAGCTGCCTTGCTCAAGGAAACCATTCATTTTCATTTCAGTTTTTGATGTTTCTTTTACAAGAAGCCAGAGCTCCTCTGAAGTGTCTCCCGAGAGAACCAAACCTCTGATGCTGCCCCGTTTTTGTACCCAGTGCATCTACTTCCATCTTCTTCACTCCTCTTCCAGCTGCCTGCACTCTGGCTCTGACCCCGACCAAGCTAACTAGCCACAGTAGCTATCACACCCAGCAGTGTCTGACTAAGACCCTAGCATGCACTACCCGGCTACAGGCAGAGTGACTGAAGCACACAGCGGTGAGGAGGCAGGTAGGATGTAATCTCCAGGAGCTGTTGATACAGGGAAACACACAGGGTTTGGGTCAAAGGGATTAAAATGGTGGAGGTGCTGGTTGTAAGAAGGAGAGGGGCTGTGAAATAGTGGCGGGAGCAGCGGGTGAGCCACCCCATAAGAGAGAGGAGTGGGGAGATTACAGGGAAAATGGCGCAAGGGGGATTCCTGCGAGGAGAGGCGAAGAAGTGACTCCAAATGGCATCGGAACACAGCATTAGTAGCTACTATTCAACAGTATGCAGGCTTAGAGAGCTCAGGGCATCAGGAGAGGTGGCCATGTTTTCTGTGGTGGTCAGGTGATGCTGGGTTTCTATAGGTGACAGGTGTAAGGAAAACATGGATATGGACTGGGACAAAGAATCTCCAAAGGGCCTTTCTGAAGCCTCTGCTACTCAGTCACCCCTCTGTGCGACTGTGACTGTCTAAATATTGTCAATGCCAGAGGAAAAAAATCAAATCTTAAACAAACGAGGCCAACTCTGCTGGGTAATACTAAGCGAAGATGTCTGTCTGAGGTTTTAACTGAGCCCTTCATGCCTATGCAAACCTCACATGGTTTGGATAGAGTTCCATCAACAAAACATGTCAATCACCTCTCCGTGAAAAAGGGAGAGATACGAGACTGAAACCTATCTCACGCAGACCCAAATACTGTACTCACGGCTTCCATTTCACAGTCTGTGGGAGAGCGGGGTTCAAAAATCTTACATCAATTTTTTTTTTTCAATCCAGCTATCCAAGGGCTCAGATTCCAGTTACATTTCACATTGAATAGACTTGTGTTTCCAGCAGTCTAGCCCTCTTCTAGTATGCTGGCTAGTGGAGCGATGACAGATTGGTTTCCACTCACTGCACGGGGGAGCACAATGGAGTGGCTTTGACAGAGTTAAGAGAAACAGTGCATCAGTGCCCCCCCCCACCCACCCAACCCCACCTCTCTTTTTCTGTACGCGCACACACACTCCCTTCCACTCTCTCTCTCTCTCTCTCTCTCCTTTTCCTTCTCTTTCTCTCTCTTCCCTGGGGCTTAGAGAATGGATGGCCCTGTCTGACCTGGACGACACTGATGTCTAGTCCTCCACACTACTGTACCTACAGCACGGCTGTCTACTCGCCCCGCCGCACGGTCCACTCTCTCTCTCTCCCACACACACAGTATGTAGACACAAGGAACAGGAGCACCCATCTCTGTCACCCAGTGCCGACAGGCAGAGGTCAGCAGAGCTCAGACACTAAAGCAACCTAGAGGAGGTATGGTTTAGCTCATACGCAGCCAGCATCACTGTCACGGTGGAGAGTGACACAGGCTTGAGTCTTAGCAACCTTAAAATGTAGGAAAAAATGCTACTTAATTACCACTGTAACCAAATTTGAAATCAGAGAACAAGACGTCTTCATACTTTACTGACAAAACAGGTTGTCATTGATTTCCATGTGATTGTTTTCTGATCTGGAGCCCAACAGCAGCTGAGCATCATTAAGAGTTACATCTGGACGATCCTTACCTCATAATTTATGTCCATTTTAAATGTTCAGTGCCACTGCAGGAAGTGTGCCCTGTGTGTAGTCAGGCACAGAGGAGGTCAGGGTGGTGGGCAGAGGACCAGGGTTTGTGTCCCTCCCAGACATGCAATTAACATTTGCCTTTTTGCTAACCCCAACCACAGCCCTCCCTAACACTGACCAAGTCCTCTTCTTGACTATCCTGAACCAAGTCTTTCAGTGGACTAACTCTAACCAATACCTTAGTCATAGTTGAATACTTTGCAGAATCGTCAGCATTCTTGGCTGCTTGCAGCAGGGGAACAAACCTAATTGGTCTTCATACCTAAAGTCTTACAGTCTTTTCTTATCCACCTATGGTTGAGGTTTGGTTAAATTTAGGAAACTAAAATGACTTGATTAGGGAAATATTGTTTTCTTGGTTGAAAGAAATCAAAGTTGACTGTTGGTATGAGACAGTAGACAGAAAATCAGCCTCCAGGTTTATTATTAAAACCTCATGCTACTTTGGCCTTTGCTGTCCTGGACGGTTTCTATCGAAACCTGGTTCTTTGGTTTCTTTGACATTAAAAATTGGCATCCTGGACCAAACTGACTGACTGACTGCCAAAAACTGAGCTTGATTGCTGTTTTTCTCTCAATATGATTCAAACGCAAGGTGAAACATGCTTTAGACACCCTCCTTTTAGCAGGTTTATTCACAAATTTATTGTGTATCTCATTTCTAAATTGCTACCTCCACATTTAAAGCTCATTGCTGAAGCCTCCTCATATATCCCTGTGTCCTTACCCCTGGCATTTGACTTTAAGAGGGGTAGAATAGCTAAGATCCCTTGACCAGATAGCGTGATAAAACAACCCAGAGATAAGGTACTAATGCTAGAGGTGGCTTGCAGTTGTGTTCCTCCGTGCGTTGCAATGAGAAAAGAAAAAGTGTGATATCACACTGATACGGTGCTCTAAAGACTATGGGGCCATGTGTTTTTTTTTCTCACGCAGGTGAATGTACAATCAATAAAATGGATTAGCTGCAAAGGTATGTATAAAGGTTATCGCCGAGTTCTCTTGCATGAACACAGTGGCGACCCCACAAAACAATTTTGTAATGTGTCGAGCTATTTCTTCAGAGAAAATCTGATTATGTTTTGCCCAACCTAAGAATTGATTTGCAGAGGTATACATTATCAAAGGAAAAATGGGTCCTGCTCCACCAGCCAGGCTCGATTGGAATTGTTCTATCTCTATTCTCTAAGCTCGTGCTCTCATCTTAACATGCAGTGTTGTATGTTTTTCTTTCAAGGCTGCATCAGTGTTTTTCTTCCACTGTCATGTTCTCCCCCCCCCCCCCTTTACAGTGGGCTTTTTTTTCATAGTATGATCATCTCCTCTCTCCCTGAGTGCATCAGAGTTTCACCTAGACTCACTTTCACTTGTTTAGTTCCACTCGCTGCAGTCCTGTGTCAACCCTCAGAGAGACTTTAACCGTGTGGTTTTCCATCACACTGACTGACGATCTAAACACCCCTCCACCCCAGTGATTCCTCTATCTCTCTCCCTCCATCTCTTTCGCTCACTCTTTCTGATACACACACACACACACACACACACACACACACTGTGACCCCCTCAAGCCTGATAAAAAGGCACACACTCCCCCCCTTTCCAAAAAAGCTGTGTGGATGTGCAGAAAGGCCCCTCTCTTCAGCTCTCAGCTTTTGTCTCTGATTATCCCTGCACAGACACACATGCACACACACCCCATCATGACCCCCTACATCCTCTCCCACACACACGCTCTTCTTCTTAACCTGCTCCTGGATCTTCTGTGCATGTGTGTGTATGGTGTGTGTGTGTGTGTGTGTGTGTATGTGTGTGTGTGTTGAGGGGGGTTGACTCTGACCAATGGCATCCAACAGCAGGGCTTTATCCTGAAGCACACTGACAATGCTTTTCACACCTACTTACCACAGCAGAGATGGGGGCGGTGGGCTGCATCGTACCCGGGCCTAAAAGCAGGCTAAGGGCTTTTAGAAGACACACACAGACTGGACTCTTTAATTACTGACTCAAGATCCCGCAGTAGATTAAAAAACCTCGCAGAAGCTTATTTTCATATCCGCAGAATTTTTCAATGAATATAAAAACGGTCATTGATTATGCCGTTAAGGGAGGCAAGTTAAGAAGGGAAATATAAAGTACATATAATCACATTAACTTGCAGTGATTAATGTAATAAAATGTGATCTTTTTTCCCCATATGTATTGAACACATTTAGCACTAAGGAGACATGCTTCAAATATTAAGAAGCAGCTCCTCAAAATCCACTTAACCAGTTTTGTGTTCAAAGACATCTGTGAAAGCAATGCAGATAACTTTCCTACAGTGCAGTGAGAGAGTTCATGGATGTATGGACGGAAAAGTGAAGAAAGATCAAAAACACTGACTCATATCTGCTTTGGATGCCTGTGAACATGCAGTATTTTTAGCACAAGTGACTCTATGGGTGTGTTCGCTCCCAGAGACACAATCAACCTCCCTGCATGATCAATAACAAAGCATTTCTCATCATTGATTATACAATTATAGAGAGTTAAATCTGTGACACACTCTCCTGTAGAAGCATTAACCAATGCAGCCAGCAGTGGAGACTAAGAGGAGGGAGGAAGCATCCTCTTTACTCTCTCTCTTTTTTTTTTTTTTTTAAAGAAAACGTGGTGCTTAAAGCGAGCTCAGTGTAGTCCAGGTACTTCACTCAGATGATTATAATGCCACGAGGGTGCAATACATCACTCTTATTAGCCACACTGGAGCACAATGGTATCATAATTAATGGTCGCAGCAGGATTGAACGCTGCCCTGACATGGAAAAGTGGGCCTACTTAAGCTCTACAAGGCATTTAAATATGCAGAGTGAATGGCACAACCCAAACCCTCCTGCTCTAAGGACAGCCCACGCTCATTAGCCTGACACCTTCCGTGGCATTGATACAAGGACGAGCAGCTATACTCATACACACACACACACACACACACACACACACACACACACAAAGACAACACAAATCACAAGCACATACTCAGAGAATGTGCATATAGACCACAGGCTACAAAATTTAAAGTTGCATATATGAAAAGAACAATCTCGCTCATCAGTGCCCATCACTCCTTTTAGATTTTCCCCCTGTATTGTTGTTTTTGTCCTAAGGCTTAGTCTAAGCTGAATGCAGATGGACATATATGTGTCAGCAGCCATTATGCAAATGTTCAGTAATGGCGTTTGGTCTGTGTGTGAGTGTGTTTGCAGCGAATGTGTGTGCTGTGGCAGAATGTGGTGTCTGGTGGCTGTGGTATAGTGTCTAGCACAGGGAAACTGCCTGCGCGGCGGGAGAACAATGCACATAAAAGGCTGTCGGAGGAAGCGTCTGGAGCTGACGTCTTTCACATGGCTCTGAATGGAGCAGCAGCAAAATGTGTGTGTGTGTGTGTGTGTGCGCGTGTGCGTGCATCTAGTTTATATGCTCACGAGTGAGACAGCAAGACGAAAAAACTGAGAGAAAACGCCCTCTTCAACATGTTTGTAGACAGAGACAGGAGAAAATAATAAGAGTGTGTGTTCCCGTCTCAGTCATGTGTGCTAAAATGTGTGTGATTGTATGTGCGTGAATCCCCGTGTTCCTAAATGCATGTGTGGGATGGTTAAGTCCTCTGAGATCGCCGCATGATGTGGATTTTGCCATCCTTAACCCACCACACGCTCTCCTCCTCCCTCTCTCCTCTCCATAAAGCCAGCTTTACAACTTCTCCTCAATTGCTAATGTGGAAGCTTCAGCTACAAGACACGCTACTCAACAGCTGCCAAATGCCTAAACCAGCTACTCCTCTCCACCCGGCTCACTCCAGCCTGACCGCACCGAGTTATCGCGTAGGCTCAGTGCAATCAATTATTGTTGCAGTGGAATCATTAATAATTTCCTAATGAAAACGATTCTGTTGATCTGTTGTCTTTTAATTAAACATAATTAGTCGGCTGCTCGGAGCTGTGGTGGAGACTCCTTTAGGGTACAATTTTGTTTTAATACACTGATAATGAAATTTTTACATTGTGTCAGTTGTTTAGTTATTATTCAGTCACACTATTTCGCTATGTTCCCAGATAACAGATAATAACCCTCGCACCTCCTATTCGCCGCAGTCATTTTAAGAGAGGAGGGTTGAAATGAACAATTACATTGTGAACTGTAAGAGTCCTCTCCTTCACAATGTTTAATGCTGCATGCTGCCAGGGAGCTGTGCAGGAAACAGTGCGCTGTTACGCTTTCATTTCTGGAGGACAAAAAAAATCAAAATGTCATTGCAAGGCTGGTTTTATTAAAAAAAAAGAAAGAAAGAAAGAAAGAAAAGAGTTAAATAGATACTACATCTGTCCAGGCAGGTCATGCTAGTTCATCTTATGCCTCAGAGGTCTACAGCTCTGGAGCAGTGGAAAGAGCAAATGAAGGCATAAAAAAGGATCTGATTGTGAGGACTTAGAGAATATGAAATAATACAAAGACACAGCGAGTTGGCTAATTCGGCACTGTCCGGGCTTATGTAAAACGGCCTAGTTACATTGGTCAATTTCTGCACTAACAATGGGCTAAGTTGCTCTGGAGACTTATTGGACATGCTGTATCTGAATGTGGTCTGGCTTAAGAGGCTTACAGTTGAAAAGTTTAGGTGACCTCTGAATAATGCCACATAATGTGGTCACATTGAATGTGCATAGTTTCAATGGGCTCAGATATCAGGTAACAATGGGGTAAGCACAATGAGGGCGCACACTGAGAATGAATGAAGTCATATATTGTAGCTCAGACCAAAAAAAATGAAACTTGTCTTTGACTGTACACTCAGATCTGACTGTGTTTGATTTCAGCAAATGTACAATGTAGAGAGGTTTAATCTAAGAGGACAACATACTGCAAAAAATCTAAAACTGTAGAATGTGTTAAAATCCAGTTTTGATTAACTGTAAGTCACTGTATTTTCAAAAATTCATAAATTGAACACTTGTGGTATCTAGCTATATTTTTGTGATTGTCAAAAAATCACATTTGAAAAAGACTTAAGCCAACAGTGAATGGAAATAACAAGTAGCCCGTGTAGCCAAAGTTGGATTTATCTTCTTTTTGTGTGCCACAAAGCTCCACTGTTGTCAAAAACAAAACAAAAAAACAACAACAATAAAAAGCCCCATAATTCAGCCACAGTCCTACACTGGGTGACGTGTTCCTTTGTTACAATGAACATGGGCACTGTAGTTTATCTTTCACTCCCATATACACCATCCAGCAGCTGTAAATACTAAATGTGTATTAATCCGCTGCTGAAAATAGTCCCCAGCGAATGCACAATTTACTCGTTACTTGTTTGAGTAGCATTTGCTAAAAAGGTTCAATGCCCAGCTGTTTTGGGAAATGATTTATCCTCTTTAAAAAATGAACAGCATTTATGTCCTGTTTTTAAAAAATGACACCTTCAGCAGGAACCAATAGGCTTAAATATACAATCACACCAGATTTATCCATTAAAAAGGTGTTGACCAGTAGACGCATCACAGTTGGGCTTGGTCGCATTGGCTCTCCAAAGTTGCTAAAATTCTTCCAGTCGGGCAGGTTTGCAGTAATTGAACAGAAACCTCATTTGTAGCATATTCAGCTGGGAGTTGTTAGAAGAAGAAAATCAAAATGGGGCTGAATTTCTTTTCTCTGTCAAATCTATCCAACTTTCCAGCTGTATTGTTTATCAATCTGTTGTTTATCTGTACAGAAAATTCTCCACTGGTTTCTATCTCTCTCTCTCGCTTGGTCCCTGTCTGTCATTCTCTCTCTCTGTCTCTCTCTCCCTCTTTCTCCTCGGTCTCCAGCGTTACTGTAACATATAATTACTCTGCAGACTTGCTGCCTGTTTCTATAACTTCAGCGGTTCAAAGAAACTGTCGGAGTGTGGAGGAGAGCATTGTGGGAGTTCCAGGTGGATTTCTCGATAATGAGTTAGCGCAGTAGTAGACTTGAGAGTTTTAGTAATGGCTGGCTGCTAAGGCTCTTCCTGGGAGTTTAATGTAAAACAAACAGGGCCATGCTGACAGCCTGGGAAAAACAGATATTGCAGTTTTCCACTTCCACTCCGGGCTCTTCCTGCTCCTCATTTTAAGAACAGGAATTCAAAGAAATTATGTTTATGAAATGGCTTCTGTGAATCCTAATTCGAGACATTTAAATGCCTCAAATGTTACTCACGGTCATTGATTTCTAATTTCTTTAAATGGATAAAATGATACAGACAGGAAAACACAACACAAATAGTCGGGGAAGACATAGTTTTGCTGGCAACAGGAATCGTAGGATCCCAAGAATAGGCAAAAAAAAATCTATATTTGACACTATAGGGTTAGCTTGTCTTGGTGCTGATGACCACGGGCGCCCCGTTGGGGACCTGACTACACCACCCTGCTGCTTGTTACACACTCCAGTGCATGTATTATACATAACACACTGCAGGAATACAACTCTCAGGGGAATCATTTTGCTGAATCCTGTCCTCTCTCCCTCTCCACATATTTCCCTTGACTTCCTGAATGACAAGTTTCCGGGGGGGGACAGAGGATGAGCAGTTGTACAAAATGTAATGCAGAAATCATAGGACAGTACACCCCAACAGTAAGCTACAGCCACTCAAACCAATCACCAGTCCTTACTTAGAGATACTCCCCCATAGATTCACACTGGCAAGCATCCAAAGTGAACTGCTACTATCTTTGCAGGCAGCCATAAAGAAAGCCGAGACCACTGAAACGTGAGCCAAAACATATTTTGCAAGCATACTGTGTATTGAGATATTCACTGTTTTCCATAAGTAACGCATCTCAGGGAGCAATGAAGCAGCCTACAGAGGAGAAATAGCACAGGGGTGAAGATATAAACAATCTGGGCCTCAGCTTTTCGTGGTGGGAAGAAAGTTCCTGTTAGACTCTTAGGAGTCCTTCGCCTTTAGTCGATCCACGCTAGTGTCGACACGATAAACACAGTTGCACCGCTGCTTAAAAACGGGATGTGAATTCAAAGTTGAATTTGACAAAGATTTGATATTTTCAGCACGCTGACATTCAATTTCAATGTCACCTCCAGAGGGTGCCCACACGTGCAGATTGAAATATTTAAAAGAGGGCGATGAAGAAGAATGAGCGGCATAAATCGAGTCACAGTCAAGACGCAAGAGTCCAGCGTCTGAACGGCATCAAACACTTCACCACTTTCTGAACTTCCTCCCAGTCCACCTTAAAAAAAAAGTTGCCAGGAGCAAAATGTGGAACAATTTTGGATAGAGAGCTGAGAAAAACGAACACCCAACCAATTTATCCAGAGCTTTATGACAAGGTTGCTACAAAGCTGTCGGAGTCAAGTATGGAATTACACAACTGACTTTTTTCTACCTTGCGGTATCGTAGAAGTATCAAATTTTTGATATTTATTGTAGCAATCATTTCAAAGTGAAAAGTTTTCAGGATGTGGATTAGCAATTTAAGAATTTGTCTAAAAACATTGAATACTTTCAGAACTCAACATGCTATTAAACTATAGGAACATGAGGAGAATTCAATGGTGCCGGATGTATTTTATGCTATTTCTCCAGCTTAGCGATGTCCCAGACAGACTAACTATGAGGTGACAAGATATTTAACTTCTACTCCGAGATTTAAATTAATTCTTTGTATTCAACATTCTCTTTATCGTTTATCATCAGTTGGCAAGCGTGTGAAGATTCTCGTGGAGGATTTACTGTAATGAACTTATACAGCACAACACAGAACAACTCTCACAAGGGGACGTCTGGAGATGTTATTGTGTTTAATTTAATAAGGTCAAACTGGAAGTGACAAACAAAGGATGTGCCAGCAATATACGCTGAGGTGGTGATGCTGCACGTGATGCTATCTCGAGGATGCATGTATGAAGAGTGGCTGAGGAAATTCTCCAGAGTTAACAAAAAAAAAAGGAGAAATCCTGTTATTGGCCCCCCTCTTTTTTGTTTCATACAGTCAATCTCTGAGCAAAAAGATTAGAAGATTTTAAAGAAGTGCATAATCTCCTTTAACAGCTTATCAAAACTTTAATGATTTGGTGATAAAGAGCACAAAGTTAAGTAGCCGGTTAAGAGGATAACTCCCCAGTGCAGTCTAGTGATTAGTAGATGAGAATTGGGAGACTGAAAATCCGGGTTGCAAATCCCACTCCTGCCACTTATTCACTTTGAGGGAGAAGAAGCTCCATTTCAGCTTTGGGGGTATTGTCACGGGGTAATCATTTTTTAAAAGTGATAAATGGAGCCCCTTTCCTTCACCCTTTGGAATCCAAAACACATCTTTATTTACGTATTTATTTTGCTGTGTCTCTTTGGTTAACACCCGTCAAGACCCAATTATAGCTGCAGAAGCCTTGTGCTTTCATGAGAAGTTGAAGCTACAGACTGTAGTGTCAGGGCCGTATACAGTTTAAGCATCTTCTCATACAGTAGAGTCTGCAACAAACCAGGCCTTCTATAGATCCACGTTGGGCTGTTTTTAATGAGGCTTTGCTGGACACAATGCAGCAGATTGAGGAGTTTATCTTTATGACAGTGAGTCATTTTGGGTTTTTTGTGCTTTTGGGGTCAAGGCTGAATAAGCAACATGGATTTTCTGACAGATATGTTGTGTTTCTGACCACATATTTACATAAATCCATTTCTGGTAGGGCTTGTATGACTATGTCTGATTTATTAAAGATATACAGCTAAAGCTTTGCTGAATTAGTCAGAGAACAAATGAAGCAAAATGGCAAACCCATCTCCACTATCCCTATCTGCACTGAGATAGGGATTCACTTAGTATAAAAGAGAAAAAAAAGGGGGCATTAATTACCTTGTGAAATCTAAAGACCATTAACTTTGTGTGTCAAGTGATGTTTCTCAGTTGCTAATCAGAGTTTTAGTGATATAAATTACTCTTTGGAGTAAAACAGATATGGTGTGGGAGTGTGTGCATGCACGTCTTTTTGTGTGTCCTTGTAGCTGAGTGCATGCAGTTATTTCTGTGTGTTTGTGACTTTGAGAGGCAAGGAGAGCAAGAAAGAGAGGAGAAAAAGTGAAAGAAAGACAGAGAGACAGGCAGAGAGGGAGACGGGCACAGGAGCGGAGTGGATGGAGGATTGTCGGTGTCTTTGCGGCGGTGCTGTGGCGTGGTGTGTTGCGCTGCGGAGAGATAACAGGATGCCGGCGCTGCTTGCTTACCTTTGCTGTACACCACACAGTTGTTTTTGTTGTCTTCCGCTCCCTGCCAAGTCACATCCAGCAGCCACCTGGGGCCGGCGCTCAGCACCACCGGGACCGTGCTCTTCGTCTTCTGGACGGGGACAGATAACAAACACTAATCATTTGCTTATTTTGGTGATTAAAGAAACATTAATAACCACTGAGTTACGCTCTTCTGCTGCTCTGAATAGCCATAAACAGACAATTTCAGAAACTATACAGCATGCAACTCAAGTCCACCACAATCCAATTTTTTTTTTCACATTGCTGGGGAGATTTGAGAGTCAGGGCAGGTTTTGTGTGTGTGCACGTGTGTGTGGTGGCCTGCAGACAAAGGCTGTACAGTGGTTGGAGTGGTGACAAATGGGTGTAAGAGCCTGCTTTGTATCAAAAAGGAGGAATAATCAACCAGGATTGAACCCAATGATTCAGCATCAGATCTCTTAGATTAAGAAGAACATCTAAGGTGTCTGGGAATTATGAAAAAAGAAAGAAAGAAAGGAAGAAAAAAAAAAAGGCTGGTGACTTTCAGAGAGAAGGAAGCGAGTGTTCAGCGGTGAACTTTGGGCACATTGTGCCTCGCTATCGCCAGGATCTCACTATTTCCTGAAACAAGCAGGGAAGAATTTAAAGAATCAGTATCCATTTCAAAGGGCGATTGAGGTTAGAGTTTTTATAATATGCCGGAAAAATTATTCTGAATGTGTAAGGTCATTTTTCTTCTTGGTCAGAGGTCAAACGTGGAGTTTTATTTCTCTGAAAGAAAAAATAAAACAGGGAGATAGAGTACAACATCCACCATAATAGATTCACATGGTGCAGTGTCACCAGATTTGCTTGCTCTGTTCATCCTCATATGATTTTCTACTCGGCTTTATTTTATTGTGGTGTTCTTTTTCTTTTGCTTCTTACAAAATGGTGTGATGGTGCTGTTGTGTGTGTGTTGGGGGGGTGGTAGCAACATCTAAGGCAGCTGGGTACAGTAGCCTATTACTCAAAGGCAAAATGTCAGTATTTCAAGGCCATTACTTTTGAACCTCGGGGCCCTCCTTCATTAGGATGTTACAGAAATAGTTTAGCTAAGAGAAAATGGGTTGGGGTGCAATCTCGACACTTCATTTCTTTTTCCATCTGAGGCAGGCAGCGACAGGACACTGTCCATCTGCCTAATGCAACAAAAAAATACTGGTTCTCTCTTGTGCTTTTCACTTATTTCTCCCCCGCAAAAGGCAACAACCTTCAAGGATAAATGCAAATGTCACTTGAGCATGTTAAAGGTCTGAATTGGCACAGATATGCACAAGAGATGAGCACTGTGCGCCGGCAGTGCGCCTGCATGCCCCCCCACCTCCTCCTCCTCCACCCGCCCATTTCTCTTTCCATGAACTCTATCTAGTCTGAGGCTGGAGGACAAACTGATTTTTTTTAGAGAGCATTATTTACAAATAGCAAATATATCTCAGAGATGATTGCAATCTGCCTGGATTTTGTCTGCAAATTAAGGAAACAAATACAAATAAACACATTTCTAAATAGTCCTTATATATATATAAACATACATATATATATATATATAGCTCTGCACATTGGCAAACTGCACTGCCACCCTGATCAAACACAGACAGTAAATTGTGTCTGTTGATATTCTTATTCCTTCTCCTGGCATCTTCTTATCCCGTCCTGGCAGCAGATGAGACAGAGAG